>CM021768.1:11586546-11715841 GCA_011076525.1 Nettapus auritus
ATAAATAAAATAAAATAAATAAAATAAAATAAATAAAATAAAATAAAAATTTACTTTGTCAGAGGAAACCAAAACCATACTTATTCAGAAAATGTGAAACAAGGTGCTGGTTCATCTCCTCCACTAGTTAGAAGCCTTGGCACAAAAGCTGCTGTGGTAGTGATGTCGAGACATTCTGGGAGACAGCAGAGGTCCTCACCTTCCTTGGAGTGCAAGAAAGGTCAGAGCTGCATAACTTAAGCGGAGAGACTGTCAGAGCCTGCAGGCTGTGTGAGCAGTCATAACCCAAGTAATTCAGCTCTTCTTCCCATCTGTAAGAGACAGGTACTCAGAGCAAGGGCTAGGTTGGCTGGCCTGAAAAGTCTTTTAAAAGGAGGGGATGATACAATTACCATGGGAATGAAACTTTCTCTGTTCTGTTTCTTCTGGCCAAGTTTGTATCTGGGATGCCTGACTCCTTTTTATATCTTTGTATATGACCTTTTGCTTGTTTGTTTTTGAGAAGCTAAAATCTGAAAATTATTGCAGGATTATTTTCAGTATGAATTGAGCTGAATTTTGGAAGCCTAGCTACACAGCTACAATCTAAGAATACCTTCATCCCAGGTCATCATCTGCAGCCACAGGGCATCTTGGTTGTCACTCCTACAGAAGCTCGCTGGTTCTCTGAAAGTAGCTGGTGATCTTGTCCAGAACTCAGCAGACCCTGCCCCAGAGCAAATCACTTGAACTGCTGTTATCATCGTCACTGGAAGCCATGTAAGGATCAGGTAAAGCATCTCTTAAAAGGCCAGCAGAAAGCACTCTGGCTTTCAAAAGCGAGAAGTTACCTGCAAATTTTTATTGATTTATAGTTTCGGTTCTAATTTCTCCTGTTTCTGGCATCTAAAACAAATCTCTTCAAAGTAGGAAACTTCTTGCCTGGTCTGGCACGCCCAAAAGAAAACCCAAACTTTTTCTACTTTTTGTTTTCTAGTGGATACAAGTTATAATTTGCTTAGCAGTCACATGGCATAGTGCCCTGTCAATCAAGCTTTTAAAAACAAAATTTAATTTAAACAGTGCTTGCTTAAATCCTGCGTCTACACAGTCCTACACATCTAAACTCTTGATAAAATGAGTAGTTGTCAAAAAACAAAACAAAACAAAACAAAAAAAAAAACATGTATTATCTATTCCTTATACAGACTTGAGCAATAATGAATATCGTTACAAAGGAAGTCTGTAGCAGATATGACAGATTTGGGATTTTTTTATTTTCCTCATTACATCAAGAACACTGGATAGGAATTAAAACACAGCAGTGTGTGTTGGGAGGAAATCAGATGTTCTCTAAAAAAACTTGCCAGAAGAGGTTTGTAGGAATAGAAAACATCTTTATTAGTACAAATAACTGCTGTTCAAACTGCTGTTACCTGAAGAAAGGTTTGTGCCTCTAGAAGTGCACCTCAGAGTTGTCCATTTTTTCCTATTGAATCATTTGTTCTAAGAAAGTATATTAACTCTACTCAGCAAACCTTGTATCATTTCTGGTCTCACGGGCATCAGCTACTGGAACAACCCTACTGCACATTGTATCGTTTGCAGATGTATTTTGAAAGTACATGTAAGCAGTTTTGTATCTGTGAATTATGGGTGCAGTGATCTCCCACTCTGTCAGGAGGGCAGGGTAAGGATTGCACTAAGTGCCTGCTGGGGGATCTGCCTGAGAGCAGTGGAAGAGAAATAGTTGTTGCATCCCTGTCTGTCAGTAGTAGGCAACCATTTGCAATTTGATAAATATCCTCCATGTGTTCTTCACCTCTCTCTTGCCTTCCCATTCACTTTGCAGTATACACTTTCCGCCTGACCTGCCAAATGTGTCCAGTGAGAAGAGGTAATTTTTCACATTTTGTTTGTTGAGGTCATGACAGCTCCTTCATTTACAGCTAGAAGCATTGGTTCTGTCCCTGAAAACAGCCCATCTAGTTCACAGTACTCAAACTTAGCCTTTATACTGGTTGTAATGCACTGTCCCGTCTGTTCGCTTTACGACAGCTCTTGATCTTACAGATTAAATGGCACACTTTTTTCCCCTCTTTTTTAGTTATTTGTTTAACAGCCAGTATTACATCTACAGTAAGCTTTTGTCTACAGTGCTCACTCTGTCACTTTATCTGTATGTCCTGGGTGAGGCCATCAGAGCTCTTGAAGGAATGGACCTAATGAGCCTTGAGAACAAAATTCCATTAGAAGTGGATGTAGAGGATTCTCCAGGTATGGTCTCTCTCAATTATTTGACTTCTCAAGCAGCCAAAAAGAAATTTTAAATAATTAAAGATAAAAGGGATAAATAAAGGATATAAAAGAAGAATATCCTCAGAGATTTCTATAGTTATGACTTTCCAAAGTCAATTTTCTAAAAGCTTGAAATCCATACAAGGAAATAGTATAATCCATGCATATTTTTCTTGATCTGAATGAAAGATACAAAATCAAAGTTGGATTTATACCTAGTTTATTCGTCACTTTTGCGTACTCTGACTATGCTCCTTTTCTCCTTTCCTTCTTGCCTCCCAACTTCTTGTTTCTTTGCATTGTTTTTGCTGCATAGTAAATCTTACAGAAATATCATGAACTGGTCATTAAACTGTCTTGGCTACCTTCTGTCTAACAAGCACAACAAGGGCTCTTGTTTCTGCAAAGGCCCATGTTTCTTGGTTCATTTATTTGATTAAGTTTAAATGGGGAATGAAGGATGCTATTCTTTTAAAAGAAATCAATTCAAGGATACAACAGAAAGAGCTTAAGCAGTACTGTTGTTAGCGCACTTTATCCAATCAAGGTATAAAAAAGTTTACTGAGTTCTAAAAAGCAGACTCATGCAGATTAGACATTGTCCTTGGGCTTTTGGTTCAGCATCAATACTGCCATCTTCCTTCTGTTCTAATTTTCTTAACTCCTCAGAGCTTTAATTCAGCTGTTACAGGTGTTCCCCTTTTTCTCCTTATCAGATCAGTTTCAAATATAAACACTGCCACCATGCTTGATGCTATCTCATAATTATTTTGGGGTTTCTCCTTAGTGGTTCTTTTTGATTTATTCATTTATTTTTGATGAAATTTTCAGAGAATAAAGACCTAGTACAAGGATAAATTATCTGGTGTACCTAGGCTTGACTTGCATCAGGCAGATATAGAACTCAGTACCATTTGGTTGGGGTAACAGCTAACCAAAACCCTTGTTCATATTTATGAAACCAGAAAAGAGCAAATTTAAGCCATTTATATCTCTTAATCTGGCTCTCATTGCTGTGTGCAATTATTTATTAAAGTGCTAATTCATTTTAACTGAATGTTTCAAAGCTCAGTACAAAAATAGAACAATAACAACATTTCATCCAAAAACTAGTTTACCTGTTAATACCCCGGACTGGACAACAACTCCATACATTCATAATGAAACTTTTCTCACTTTGAGTCATTTCTGGTGTGTGTGGCCCCTGCCACATATAATGCAACTCAAGGAGGTGAAATTCTTATCTTCCTTGAAAAGATTACACATGTAAACATGCTGACTGCACTGCCTGTTGTGGGTTGAATTCCTGCTGAATGGTATCAAAGTAAACTCCAATTTTCTCTACAGCAGGGAGTACATTTTAGGAATATGAATCTTTCTAACCTCTTTGGTAGTCCTCAGATTAATGTAGTTTATGTCATTTGAAATTACTAGTAGATGTCACTGAATTCAGAAGATCCAGACAGAGAGGGGCTACCACTGACATTTGTGAGCAAAAGATGCCATTTCTGGCTTTACATGCCTCTTCTAAAGCTTGTTGGAGCCAATATGTTTCCTATGGACATGAAAGAGTTATATATAAAACCACACAAGTATAAACAAAATCTTAACAATGACTTGTTCTGGAAACAATTACAGAGATTCTATTCATAACAGTGCATGGTGATGTCCTTCTTTTACCTACATCTGAATATTCAATGCTAATCCTCTTACTGCTTATACCTTGCTTTAAACTAATTTGGAAAATGTGAATATTGAATTATGAATGCATGAATATTATGCTAAAAATTAACTTTGGGTAACTTGTCTGGAAAGATGTCGTGAATGTGAGCTGATGACAAGCTTAATTAACATCAGTTGAAAATGTGAAAGATGAGAAAAAAAAAAAAAAAGGTCAGCCAAGAAAGTAAAATTTAAAAATAACTAAAATAAAAACTTCCTGTCAGATCGGTCAGATCGTTTCACATGAACTAACCTTAGCTGAAGCACTCTGTATCTGCTCATGTGAACAGGTAATATTGTTGGTACCAGCCGTGTAGGGGTCCTGCTGCATTCTTGTCCTGCTTGGCTGTTTGCAGTGCAGCCTTTGTATGTGTTGCGCACAGATCAAGAGTGCTTTCCTCCTCCCTTTTTCTCCTCTAAAGGCAGAAGTGTATGTCCTTTATTCCACTGTGCTTGAGATTCAGTTCTGAAGTTAGCTGAGGGGGCTTTTGGCTGAGCATATCAGAAATGGGAATATTCAGTTTTGCCCTAATATTTCTGTCTGTCATGATCGCCAATGAAAAGACATCATGTAGCACTTCGATGTTTTGACCCTGTGAAATCCTTTCCAAAAGGCAGAAAATGAAAGGAAATACACTGAAATGGCTAGTTTGAAAACAAAACCACACTTCAGTCTAATAGGAGCTGCTGACAATCTTAATATCATTGGAAAAACTGAGAGATGTAAACAATAGGTCATGCAAGAAGTTAAGATTAAATATATATACATAATAAAAACTCTTGTCAAACCATTTCATAGTACTTTACAAATGATTATGAGGGAGAGCTAAAAATCAACAGTCTTTTTAGAAATAACACAAATCCTTCCTTATCCTGCCCCTGGCAACTGTACAGATTTTGTTTTGGGGGCACTTTTGTTATCTGAGGAAGTAGTAGAGCATTCTTTCTGTAGGTAGAATCTGAGTTACATATTTTTTTCCCCTTCCTTCCTTTTTTTTTTTTTTCTTATAAGCTTTCAAGAAATCATTGTTTCTTGTTCATGTTTTCCACTAACACAGTTCTAGTATCAGACCAATGACTTATCCTTACTCTATTCCCTGTAGTCTCATAACCTTATTTATTAAGTCTCAAGAGAATAATTGCGAAGAGAAAGGCTGGTATTTTTGTGATTTTATTATTATAGAATTGGAAGTACTGTTACTCTATACATGTCTTCAGTGTGCCTCACCCTATCAGTACAAAATTTAGTATAATGAAATAAGCACAATAATAAATAAATAAACCATACCAAGAAATCGGATTTGACTGTAATTTGCTAAATTGGAAAAATCTGTCAGTCTTATTAAAGAGTCCTGCATTACAGGGTATTGTAATAAATCAAAGTCTGTCAAGAAAAAAAAAAAAAAATCGCAGAAAGGTGCTTTGATGCTAATTCTTCTTTTACTTCTCATGAGAGGATTAGCTCAGGGTCTTGAAAGTGTAAAGGAATCCAATCTGTCAACTTAAAAGTCTTTTTCAATGTGCAAATAAACAGATGAATTTCCTTAAAAAGTCAGTGTGTCACTCTGAGGTAATGAATCTCATATTTTCCTCTAACTCCCTGGGAGTGGTAGATGTATGTCTTTTTTGACATTTCTTTTCCAAACAAAACTCCTTACAAATTCATTTTCAATATTGGAACAAGGAGTCCAACATACATTAAAATAAAAATTAAAAAAAAAAAAAAAAAAAAAAAAAGAGAGAGAGACAGATTTAATATTTTTAAGACCTGATTTCAGTGAAGGGTTTCTAATAAGCTGTAGTCTGATTAATCTATGAAAATGTTTTCCAAAGACTGCTGATATTCGATATTTAAGTTAACGATTGAATAGTTTCCTAAATAACCATGAAAAATATACTTTTGAATATAGAACATTCTTCCACCGAGTTAAGTCAGATGAATTAAGGTACTACACATAGTGGTATGTCCTTATCAGAAGACACTATCTGTAATATTACACAGCTACTTGACATTTAACATTTCAGATGCTGGTGTGAGTTTGTATATAAGACTTAAATCAGTTATATTAGTATGCCATTTTGCAAAGCCAAAGATTAAATGCACATCTGAAGTGCTTAGGAGTTTTGAAGAATTCCCAACCTTAGTCTTTGATTTTCTCCAACGGAATATATCTAGAAAAACACCCATTTAACAAAGATGAATTCACATCAGAGATCTTTTTTGCCTTCAGCTGTATAAACATTTTTATACAGGTATGATTTTTTTTTAGTAAAGCAGAAATCCTTTAATATTTTTTTTAAATCTTTTGTCATGTGGTCTAATAGGAAACAACAATATTTTTTAGAGTCCCTCAGCATGTCAGTAAATATTCTCTGAGCTGACAAGACAATCTTAACATCTTGTCTCTCGAATGTATCATTATATTTCATTCAAAGCAGTAGACCAAACTGTGTCTGGCTCTTTCAAGAGTTCCTAAGGATCTTGGCTGCCTCTTAAGCACAGTGAGCATTAGCACTTAACAATGTTGGGTTTGCTCTGGAAGCTGATTCCTACAGAAGAATACAGGGAAGATAATTTAATCTAAATGCAGTGGTAATTTTCCCAGCATATACATTCACTTAAGAAAGAGGCATTGTCCTTTTGTTCAAATTATTAAGGTTATGTTTTTAAGAGAAGTGGGTAGATGATGGAGATGCTTTGAGGAGAAGATTTCTGAGATGTAGAGAAAAATCAGTATATAACATTAGAGAATGAAGAACATGAGAAAAATATGTCATATTAAAGGCCTAAGGGTTTTTAGTCTACTAGATCGAGAGACAGACAGAAACTGAGTAAGACAATCTTATAATCAGAGCTCCGGTATAAATAGGTAAAAGCCAAATTAAGGAAAGGCAGAGGATGATGAGGAAATGTGATTGTATAAAAATGAAAAATCTGGTTGAGAAATTCTTCAGTTAAAATTATGAGGATAGAAAATAGAGCAAAAAGAGCTGAGGGCATTACCAAACATTATGGGTGCAAAGCTGGTGCAAATCAATGGGTTCAGGAATATTGCAAGTCATTACATGGTATGCTTCAAGTTGGAAGGGGTCTAATGGATAGAAGAATTCACAGACCTGTATATTAGTTCTGCCTTGTCCAGCATGACTGTAGGCAAAATGCCTCTTAGATCAAAAGCCACGTGTCTCAGCTTTACTTCATGTGTGCTGCCTAAATGTGATTTCCCTTAATCCTTGTAAAAGTCCTTGGTGTATTTTAAGTGTAAAATGTTATAATGTATTTAGGACTCTGCCTGGAAAAGAACAGCAAGTCTATTTGTTTCTGTGTCAGTTTTCCCATCCATTAACTTTTTTGATTCATTCACTTGTTTTCTGCTTTTTCAACATTTTGCAACACCCATCTAAGCCAGATCTACCAAATTATCTGCCATATAAAATGATAGCTCTTAATTTTCAGGACTGAAGGTAGTTAGCTTTCTTTTTATTTCCTCCCTTCCTTCCAACCAGACATTCATCGCTGCTTCTTTTTAAATTACAGTCTTTGTGCAACTGTTCCATCATTCTTAGAACATCTGGCTTCGGGCCAGTACAAGTTTTATTTGTCATTCATTTCTGGGTATTAATCATTCCATTAATATTGCAGTTCTTAATGGTGGGTGCAGACATTATGTTAATGTCTGCTGTAACTTTTTGGTGACTGGGGAGCATTTCTAGTGATGAACTGTTCCTAGAGGGAACATCTGAAAAGTTAAAACAGTAATAGTAAATTAAACACAAAACTTCCAAACATATTGGAAACGTATTTTGTCTCTTAAGTATTGTGACCTTTGAGTTATTTCACTTTAATGTCTTTTTTTAAAAAAAAAATATATATATATTTTCTTTCAGTACTTTATACCCTTTAAGCTACAGGGAAAGGAATTACTTGCTATTGAAAATATCCATGCAACAAACATTTGTTTTAGCCTGTATCTGGAGCTGTCTCATGTTTCAGTCAAGCTGGTGAGTGGACTACAAATCACCTGTATGCAGAGAGCAGCACAAAAGGGACTCGGGAAGGACACACCTGCCTTCCACTGAAAATGTTGCTCTGATTTATTCACAAGTGGAGCAGAAATACTTCTAACACGTCTAAGTCCTAGAAGGACCTTGTCAGTTCTGTAATCCATCAGTGTCCTCAGAATGGTGATGAAGATCATCATGCACATGACTGCTACATTATGTGCAAGAAGGCACCTAAAAAGATGACAGATATAACTTCATCACATGAGGTCATTTGCCTTATGTGATGAACTGAATTCTCTTTTGGTTCCAGGCCTCATCTTTTGTCCTCTGAGAACCTGAGTAAACAAAATTGTCAGTTGCTTCCCAGAACATATTTGTCAGATTTCTGTTCTGTTTCTTTTTTCTTTTTTTTCTTTTTTCTTTTTTTCTTTTTTTTTTCCACTCTCCCTTTTTTGCTTTAGAGATGAACTGACATCAACGGATGCTGTGAACTTGCATTTCTACTGTGCTGTGTTGCTTTTTATAACAATACCAGTGCCTAGGATTTGGCAGGCCTTGTAAAACACAAGAGATACACAGAGTGAGGAAGATCTGGAAGTTCATACTGTGGATACCTTGGGAAAAATCACTGAGTGTGGGAAATTAGGAATTTATTTTCTACTAAACCTCAAGTCACTAAGTAAATATCTGCAAGAAAAGTATGTGTACACCTCTGTGCCTGCTACTAGTTACAAAACTGTCTCTTTTAAAAAGGATGAGCCTAGCTGCTCTGTGACAATGTCTCTATTACTTTGATTTTCTCAGCCTAGTAATTTTATCTTTAAACACAGTTATTTTATTTTTTCACCTAGCGATAATTTTGCCTTAAAATCAAGAAAAGATGTGACATCAGTTCTTTCTCATTTTTTTTTTCTTGTAAGACCTTTAAATTGTAATATCTTTAATTGCAGTGTATTGGAGAAAAATAATTTTCTTTTCTCTTTTTCCCCTTACTTGAATTGTTAATTTCCTCATATATGTTGGGGAATCAATGCAGTATTCAGCTACAAATGGAAATGCATGTGACGTGTCTGACTCATAGCATTTTGAGCAAAATTTCATTGTCAGGTTTGTATGCAATATTTCACATTTTAGTTTTGTATGCCCGTGCAGAAATATTCTCTAAAGTGTATTGCAGTTATTTACTGTTTGTTTTCAGATAGGCATGAACATTACCAGATAAACAGGGAGAAAATGTACTCGCATAGTTCAGATGTCTGAGTATCTAGAACTGAATCTGGTGTGTTTGAGATGTTTTACCAGTATATTCAGAGAAATGATAACACATATTTTAGATGCTCTCGGAGCTTCCAAATTCACAAGAGGGCATATTTTCCCCCTCACTGCTTCTACATATATACGTGGATTAATGCAGATGTGAGTTATACATTAGCATCAAGGGGAGAATTTTACAGCAGCAACTGAGGCGCAACAAGCCTGAGTGGGTGGTGAGGAGGAGAGAATAAACAGTGACTTTCCAGTAGGAGTTTGAAAGGCTGATGAGGAGTCTGTCTAGAGAAAGACATCTCATCCCTTCTCTTCTGCTGCATTGAGACTGTTAGACTAGACACCTAAAATAATGCCCATTATCAGGAGACTGTTGAAGGATCCAGTGCTGCCCTTATTTGCTATACAGCAGATACAGATTGATTTTTGTTTGTAGGTAGAAGAATTCTGCAGACTTAAAATTCCAAGTGGTACTCAGTCTGGAGGAGTAAGCAAAGCAGCTCCAACAGCCACTGAAGACAAATTAAAACGAGACAACTAATTTGGTCAGGGAGGTCAGTATTTGAGACTTGTAGGGCAAATGGGAGTTGAAAATGTAGTGCAGAAATATTTGGAAACCCGTGTTTTAATAACTGTCAGGAAGAATTATTTGAATTCTTTCCTTATTCTCTCTCCCTTCCCCTCCCCTTCCTTCCCTCCCCCACCCTTTTCAGAACTTTTTGAAAGCACGAAATGACTGTTCAAACTTTCCAGTAGTGATTTTAACGACTTCTTCCTTCAATGTATTTCTCTATGGTTTTAATCAGCTTTAACACATAGCAACTGTTACCGTGGACAAGTGCACAGCAATGAGAAAATAAGGAGTGTGAGATGTAGTAGAAGGAGTAACAAACAAACAACAACAAAAAAAGAGTACAGGACATGCTCAGAAACTGTGACGCTGATTACACGTGGAAAAGCTTTATATCTAATTAACCATTGACGATAATGTCAGAGGGCTTGGTTTTCACTGAAATACGGAAAATCCTTGCTCATAAAGTTTAATCCTCTGCTACTGCAAGAAACTAGCCTGTTCATATGCTCCTCAAGCTGCACTGTGTAGTCAATAAATTACCTGGTAGCTCTACCAAGAAAGTATCCATCTGGATCAACACGACAACTTATTTATGCACCCAGTATCTGAAGGTTGATGGTAAATCCACCAGTAAATACAGCCTTTTCCCACGCCCGTCTCTTCCAATGCCACAAGAGCTTGCGTGGTTGCCAGGAGCTGCTCCTGGAGGCAGCATTGGTAGGGAAGCTTTGGTAGGCTTAACCCTGGAAGGCTGTCCATGCCTCTGGCTCTACCTGGGAGTGCATTTGGAGGCATATAGAGAGACATGAAAGTGTCCCTGTACCCAGATATACCTTGGATGGGAGATTCAAGACACCCTGCATGAAGTAACTTAGTCATAACCAAAGTAGATTTTAATCGGAGTAGTTAGCAGTACAATCAAGAGTCTTTCTAAAACCAAGAACTGACATATCCCTTTTAACATTGTCAACAGGGCTTTAAAATCCAATCCTCCGGTGGTATTTTGCTAGAAAACTAGAAAGTAAAATAATTGTTCTTTTTAACATTACACGGTATTCTTCACCAACATCTAAATTCATTTAAAGAAAAGAGGACAAAAATCAGTATCTTTGTTTTCAGACAGGAAAGTGAAGGCGCAGAAAAGTGAAATAGCTTGTCCTAGTTTGTGCAGAAAAACTGAGTGATCCCTGGTGATCATTAGTAAGAATTCAGCCTATTCTTGGCTAATGAGGCCAAAATATGACTTTCTGGATGTGGCTGAGACAAGCTCAGAAACAGTTTATTAAACTGGAAAGTTTAGTACATATTATAACATTTTCCAGTTGTATGGTAGAACAAAGGCAAGAAAAAGAAACTCCTCAGTTTGGGATATCAGTTAGAATAGCGCTGTGCATTGTTTTCAATTATTCATGTTGAGATATGTTAGAAAAAAATTTCAGCCAGTTTACAGTCAGCCTAACAGTATAACCTTAAGGTTATGTACCAGTCTAGACTGATTTTTTTTAAGTTTGTTTAATTAATGTGGAGGGTTTATTTTTGAAAGTATTTCAGTGATCTCCATATTTGAATTTGGTGGAAATAGTAGAGGATTCCATTAAGCTCTGTCTTTGCTAATGTAATTTGATGGCTCAACATCTCAGTGTGCCTAGTTTTCACTATTTGTTCTGCTTTAAAATTTGACATGATCAGTCAGATCTGAGAATTATAATTATGCAGTCTAGAAATAGACTTCAAGATTTCTAGTCCCCATAGAAAAAGCCAATGGGTATGTAATTAAGAACAAGAAAAATGCTTGACCTACTTTTTGTGTTGAATCTAAGCTTCTGATTGATCTATCTTTATTTCTTTCTATTGATCTATTTATCTGCCTATCCAGTCTGTCACTAATAATCTTGACCTTATTTTCCATTGATTGATCATTTAAACTAATTTCTAGTCTGAATGCTGGTAATTTAATAATGTGAACCAATTAGGAATTAAATAGAATCAATAAACCACTCTGTGACATCACTGAGAAAAACACTGAAGTACCACTGTCTCATTATCCCCCTTCAGCATATTCTATTATTTTTTGAGCTGGAGTCAACCAAAGCTACTACTGAAACTGGGAATATAATTCATTACATGATGTTACATTTTAGCTATCAAATTTTTCCAGCTTCAGATAATAAAAGCCAGCAAAGGCTGTTATTTGCTTAACCTCAGCAGGTACTCTTCATCTAATCAACACCTGCCATGAGAAAAAGAAGTGTTTTACTTCTCAGTCCCACTTTTATCATGTCTGTAATCCTTGTTTTCCAGCTGTTGTGCCCTCCACATCTATTTCAGTAATAAAAAAAAGAGCCTGGTATCTTCTTGGCCAATCATCTCACAGCTCAGGTCAGTATAATTCAGTGAGAAGTCATCATTTTGCTGAGAGATTGAAATGTTTCCCCCGTAGAAAATATGATAATCAGTATTTCTGATACTGGAAATATCAGAGGTAAAGAGATAGAGGACAGTAAAACAGATTGTTCATAACTGCACATGATGACGTGCTTCCTCCATCTGAGGCATGGTAATCATCATGGTGTCATCTCACAGGTACATACAAAGATCGGATTCATTAAGAAGCCAAATGGAGCTGATCCTGTAATCACATGCTTTCAACTACTTCAATTGCCTTTATATGATTTCTGCTTTCAAAGGAAACTGATGGTCACTCCATTTTTTGTACAACACTTTTTGCCAATTTCTCGTTCTTCCAGCAAATACAAAAACAACCCAAAAACCTAGAAAACAGTTTATAGCCTGAAAGAAGCAAGATTACAAGATATGTTTGGGGATATTTGTAAAAATCTCCTCCTAAACCTGGCAAATATTATGGGGAAAGTTTTGGAGTTGCTTGCAATGAAATAAGACCCCTTTCTTACTGAATATCCTTGAGAAAAAGCTATTTTCTTATCTATTTCCTGTGTATAGAAGTGAGCAAGTAACCATACAAGAACCTAAGAAAACCTAGAAGTGCCTGAGATCTCTTAAGTTTTCTCTTACAATATTTATGTCCCTTTTATTCCTAGATTGAAAGGTTTTCTGCTCTATCCATTGTTTGTATTAGATGGATTGTAACTATAGTTTCCTGCAGGCTTGTGTACAATTTATCATTGCCACCTCTGGATGGTGACAGACACATTCTGCTCGCCCAAAAGAGCTGGACCATATGTAAGTGTTAATAGCATACATTAGCACAGTTGTAAGCTTATTTACTTTCCTGTGAGCCCTATCAGATGTTGCTCTTTTGTTTCGGAGTTTACTTGGCTTCATTTTGTTGCCTGCCTGATAAATCAGTCCTAGCAACAAAACCCAGATTATTATGGTTTTAGACATAAGCTTCTGTGAAGGTGCTAGATAATATCCATGTGCCATTAAACAGCCAAGCTAATCCTTTCCCTAAAATCTCTAATTCTTCGTAATCCTCTCCCTAAATTCTGCTTTTCCAGATGGAGGGACAGTAGAGTGGTACTGGCCTGCTCCTTACCAGGTTCTGATTTAGGGTTGTTAGCTCCATTCTGCACGTGTCCCTTCCCTGTGCCAGAACAGATTAGCTCTACTGGCTGCTGTGTAAATCCAGATGTTTGCCACATGGATAATTCGTAGTCTGTCTGAAAGCCCAAGACACAGGAGGGGAAGGAGAGCACATGCCAAATAGCTGCCTACTGGAATTCATCTTGCCAATTACCTCATTTGGGGGGAAGCAGGTAATGTGTAGCAGCCAGGCCCACAGCTAATTTGCACATCAACACCCACATCAGTATCTGCATGACACAACCACCTCCCGACTTCCATTCTCTTATGCTGGCTCTTTTTTGAGTTTCAGCTGTCTAAATTGTGGATGGCATGAACAGAACAAGTGAGAGGCACAGCAGTGGCATAGCAGACTGTGCCAAAGTATTACATGCCTTTCCAAAAGCAAAACAAACTTTTTTGAAAAAAAAATAAATAAATTAAAAAAAAAAAAAAGAGAAACAGAGAAACAGAAAAACCAAACCCACCCAAACCACATAATTAATAATAATAATAATAATAAACAAAACAAACAGCAAGCAATTAAGGCAATATTTTAACAGGCATCTGCAATCAAAAAGGCAAAAACAGCACTGGACTGTGTGAGGGAATGAGAGAGAAGAAATACTGGGATATTTTAATGCTGTTACAAAACCAAATGATATGTCCTCTTTTTCAATTATAGATGCTCAATGTTTTTTAATCTGTTGTAAAAATGAAGTTTTATCAAGGGGCAATAAAAAAGTTTTTTGATATTGGATTCGGAAGAATATCCTCAAAAGAAGTGTAGATTAAAGCTGTATGAGAATGCCGTTAGGAGTAGAAGCACAGTCCATCTATCCTCCTCCTTTCCTAGTACAAAGACAGCTACAGAGTTATCTGTGCAAATAGCCTTATTTTTTTCAAGACTGTTGTCATTTATGTGCCAAAACTACATGTACTGTTGTATTGACCAAAGTTAGAGCTTCTGGCCATTAGGTTTCTTGGATACAGTGATCCTTACCAGGTTGGTCTCAAAGAAACCAGACAGCATACAGCAGTGTTTGACACTGTTTCTGAAGCTTCTGGATTGATAGCTTTACAGTTTACTTCCATTGTGAAAATTGTTTTTCGTGGTGTCCAAAGGGACTGCCACATAGAATTTGCAGGAAATATCACTCCTCTTTGACAAACAAGCTCATTGGCAAGAAACATTGCCATCGAGATCCAGTATTGAAGAGAGAAACTTTTGTGATAAAACCTATCAGATGAACTATGTTTCTAATATCCTCTGTGCATACTTTTGCTTTCTTAAGCTCTCTTGAATGACAGGATAGTCATTATTTACCACTTGAGGGAAGAACCCCAGTAAGACGCGATTTTCAGTGACCACGTTGTATAGTCACCTGAGTTTACACATTTTTTTTGTTTCCTATCTTGCATAGCATTCCCTAATATTAATCCATCCTGCAAAGCATTCCAGATTAGGATTCATAATGAGAGAAATTTGAGAGTAAAAAAGATGTGTAGAAAAGAAGGTTGTAGAGGACATACAAGTTCTGAAGAGGGAAAACTTGGATAAGTACAGTGAAAGAGTAACGGTAAGTAAATGGTAGTTCCTCTCTCATAGGCATGAGTAAAGGGAGAAAAAAATAATAATAATAAATTAGTCATACATATTTTTTATTGTTGTTGTTTTGTTTTATCACAAGCTATTCCACAAATGGAAAACCAACATAGCTCAAAATAAATCCTGCATTAATCTACAATCTAATTATAACCTACATATTTCTATTTTTCTTTTGGTTTTAGAAGCTAGTTCAACTGAATGGATTTCTCTGAAGAGCAAGTAAGGGTTGTCCATTTCCCTTCTTCCTAAATCCCTTATTAGGGTTGTTCTTTTAATTTCTTTTTCATGTAAGCTTCTTTTTGCATTATTTCTAAACCTTGCTATGAGTAGATTTGCAAAAAGTGAAATAAAGTATCTGGAGACTCCATTAATGGAGTCCATTCATTAATGATAAAAAGCATTGGATAAAGACTCTTCCAACAGTGGAGTTTTCTATCAATATTCAAGATGTCTTCTAGGCACTCTTCTTCTTTATTTACTTTTTTGATCCAGAATTTTTTACAAAAATTATATTCTGTGATTTCACTTCATTTTGTTACTGTTCCATAAGTCTTTGTCCTTCATTTTGAATTTTAGTTTTCTCTATGTTAAAAATAATAATAATAATAATAATAATAATAAAAATAAAATAAAATAAAATAAAATAAAAAAAACCTACACTTAGTTAACTACCAGCTCTTCAGAGCTTTAGAGACCAAATTGCCTTGGAAACTAGAGGTTTATGTAAGGATAATGGATTTCTGTTATTTGACAACTAAGCTATCTAATTATATAGTGACAGATATAGTTCTGATTACATCTAAATTTATGATTGGTTAAAATTTCATTTTACAAGAATAGATTAATGATTAAATATCAATTTTCTGTAGGATTTTGTATTTTGATATGTTCATCATTCCACAGATTCAAATAATACAAGAGTTGCAAAAGCTTGTTTAAAAATTAACAGAAAATTACATATTGAAAACCAATCCTGAATTTTGCATGGGACATCTTTAAATTGGGTTATAAAATATTACATATTTAATCTCTCAGCGATAAAGCTGCTGGTGGATATACCCAGGTTATTCAAACTCAGTATTCAAAGTGGATATAAAAGCATTGGAGTATCCATGTCAGCTAAAAGGATAATATAACTACTTTACATGGGCACAATCACTGGTGTCAGTTTTGTATAGAAATTCAACTGTTGTTCTCAGTCCCCTGAGTCAGTGCTGTATGGAAGATCTGTAAGACTTCCCCAGGCTGTACGCACTGAGGTATATCTTAGATGCACAGTGGTGCATCTAAGAAATCCATTTCCTCTCCTGAGAAGTCAGAGCACTCCTCTTGACAGTTGCTGTGAGGAGGAACAAGATGGGCTGGTTTCATGCTGCAAAGATGTAATTCCTTCATATTGATATCCAGGGAAAGAAGCAATAGGACTGACAGTTTAGCAACCTAAGCTGTGAACCTTGGAAAGGAAAGAGCAAATATGCTTCTTGCTAATACACAAGGAATAAACTTTTGTGAAAAAAACAGGAGGTTTCTAAACAAGATTTATTTTATTTTATTTTTTAATTATGTTCAGTGCTCTGATTGACCTTGTCTTATTTGACCAAGCCTTGAGATCCTTTTAAGTGAATACATGTGACTGAAGGTGCAGCTTGTGCCCAGGTTTGACATTTGTGGATTTATGCTCTCAACATGCAGATCACTATCTGGGCTGAGGTTTAATACAAGGAGATAAAACAAATTTTGGATAAAATATCAATTTAATGTAAAACCTGAGGTTTCTGTTTAGATACGCTTTCCTTGCAGCTGTCTGTTCCTAGCCACTCTATTTCCCCAGTTATGCCTTTAATTGCATGTGCTAAGTTTTATTTTCTTTGTTTTTCTGTGCTTCAATAAGGTACTATTAATGATGTACATTTTGATTGAAAAGTGAGTATTTTGTGCAAGGAGAATATCTTGGAAAGTATCACTTTAATTCGTATAGCTAGCACACTACTCTAGTCCAATATCAATTCTGCCTAGTTCTTACAAATATTCAGAGAAAGAGTTCCTTCTGTGTTCTAAAACCAGGCTTCAGGATCGATCAGCCCTACCATCTCAGTAATGCATCTGGGTGGGGATATTTATTTTTGTAATCATGAAGAGAACTGTCATGTTAATGCTGGTAGTAAGAGGCAGTCATTGAAATGAATGCCAGAATATGTATTTTTAACATTGTTTCATAAATCAGAGGCCTGAAGGCATTTTGTTCAAACTTTCACAGAGTTGTCACCTTCAAATAGAAACAAGCATTGATAATTTAAAAAATAAAAGATCTGTGGTTTAGAAAATCTTGAGGAAGGACTTCCAAGTTTTGCTCATGAGAGAAATAAGTTTAGGAGGGCTGTATAACAAAATTAATCTTCAGTGTAATGCCTACATTAAATGCAATGTCTCAAGCAAGGACTTCCTTTGAAAAGTCTTCTATAAATTCTTTGCAGGTTATATGTGACCTTTTGGAGTCCTCTGGGAAGCCCTGGCTCAGAACACATGGAAACATAGGTAAGTGATATTATTTGGCTTTGCTATACTGCCTATTGATTTCAATGAAGTTTAAGATGTGGCAATAGCATAGACAAGATAAAGAAAAGTTCTTAGCAAATCCTCTTGACAATACACTTTTTGTTGTTAAAATTCACAATGCCAAATGCTGTGGAAGAACTGACATAGGCTGTCTGTATGCTGGCTGGCATGGAAATGAGGTGCTCTTTGATCACTGTCTGCCAAGTAAACCTCTGTTTTTCCAGTTCTCAGATTATGTCCCATTTTGGGTATTTCATGCATTTATCACTTGGAGGTGATGCATATAGAGCAGTAATGAAGAAATATGCCAGCCCTCGAGGTAGCATGCCAAAACAGAAGCCTGCAGTCAGCTGCAGCCTTCTGTTTGTCCTGGTGCCTGATCTCTGAGACCATGTTCCTCAGTGGGAGATGGGAGATTTATCACAAAACTGGTAGTGACAAAATAAGCTGGGTACAGACTCTGCAGGCCCTTGCTCATGATTTCCATCTAATGCTGGGTAGCTGGAGAATTCTTTAAGGCCAATATCAGGAAAGCATTATATGCGGTGCCAGCACTGACACACAAACCTCTTTTTCCTGTGAAGAAATTATAGCATAATAAAGATTAATGAAGAAATGCAGCAGTATTATTGCAGCTTCCGTTAGCTTTCTCACTTTCACTCAGGTCAGACTGATTCAAAGGGGATCTCCCTGTATATTGTTACATCTCTGCTGTGGAAACTACAACCCTTCAAATGAAGATTAAATTAAATGACAAAAAGGAACATTAAGTAAAATTAAAGCGATAATAAAAATCAGGAAAGTGAGCTAGATTCGCTTTTTGTACTTGACTTACCCAGTTGATTTTAGGCATCATGATTGTGGCTGAAAACTGCATCATCTACCCTACTTCAGTAGAGAGGCTTACTTGGGTGAATGCACTGAATGTAAATGTCCTGGGCTTTTGGGTTTAAATCAGCCATTAGTACTGCCTTTTATTTTATCCGATTAACATTTATACACTCAGGAAGGGAATACTTTCTTAGCCTAGCAATAGGGGTTTTTATTTTCCTTTTTACATCCTCAACTACAGACAATAACCCCCTAATGAGAGTTGAGGGGTTTTTTTTGTTTGTTTGTTTGTTTTTTCTTGATACATTCCGAAGGAAGAGATTTTGGTGGGAAAAAGTAATTGGTGATGGGTGATTGTCGTTTCTTCCTTGAAATTTTGCTGGAACTTTAAAAAGGCAAATAAGTGTTAAAGGCTGTCACGTGCCTCAAGCAGCAGTTTATCTCCTGGGCTATGTGGGAGAACTGCTACCATACACAAATGAAGATCACTCTGTTATCTTAACTACAAAGTTTATGCACACTGTGTCCTTTAGTTTTAAAAGCTATATGCTGCAGTGAGTCAGCTAATATAGAATAAAGTTTAAAGGAAGTTAATGCACCAGAGAATGAAGCCGGACCTCATTCAGCTTGATGAACTAACATGCTATGTTCGATAAGAAATATGGACAATAACAGGAACACAGCTGGGTACTCTTGTGGACCAGGGTCTTGAACCAGAGCCAGAGAGATTAAGCTAGCCTAATAGTAATGATCCTCTTGTAGAAATGTTCAGTGGAATCACTTCGTGTTGGCCCTGGAATAAGAGGTGTCTGCCTAGCTCCAGTGTCCTTGGTTATATGGGAATTTTGGAAGGGAAGAGAATGGGCCAGCACTGCTCCCTGCCACAGACTCTCTTTGTAAGCCTCAACAAATCAAGCATCTCAGGCAGTTGCTAAGAAACACAGGCAATAATCACAGTATCTCAGTCCCACATTTGCCAAATAGATTTAAAACCATCTCTTTCATAAGAATTTACTCAGATGCATTGTGAGGAACATATGTACAGATCAGACAAACAAGGAAGAGGTATCAGATGTGCAAAGATGAGGAGAGGACAGGACAGGACAGGACTAAACTCTATCACTGATTAAAAAACAAAAACAAAAAAAACCCCACCACCACTAAAAAAAACACAAGTCTATAGTTTTCATAAACCTACACATTCTCTTAGGAATATTACTCAAAAATTATCTTTTACAAGGCCTCCTTAGCTATTTTTGTACATATTGCATTTTAAAATATATAACTGTAGTCTTCCTGAATTTTAGGATGTTGGGTGAACTGCTGTTGAAGATGTGCAGTGTAAGAATATTTCACATAAATTAATGATCAACTCACCGTACCATAGGTTCTCCATTAATAACCATGAAGTACTCAAATTTGAATATACATATTTTTTCTAGATTTCTTTGATGGATCAGCGATTTTTAAAAGGCAATTATTTTCCTTTTTACCTAATTCTGTTGCTCCCTGTGTAATACATACAAGCAATTGAAATATCCTGGTTTTATCTTTAGATTTTCAGCTGAATAGAAAATAAACAAGCAGGCACTATTCTGTGACAATAGCTCTTGGGGGAAAAAGAGATACAGGCCAGGCACTTTTTTTTTTTTTTTTTTTTTTTCTGCAGTAGATCCCCAAGTAATTTGTCCAGGTTATTTTATATAGTCAGCGTAGCTTCCTGACACATATGTTCCTTTTTCCCCGAAGCAGGGGACACAATAACTCATTACTACTGTAGGACTCTTCCTTAGTGATTTAGTCAAGTTGCTGTCTGACTCCCTGATTAATTCACACAGCTTCCTCACAAACTCTTACTTAATATAGTGACAGAGCTCTGGCTTGGCGGGTTCCCACTCTCTAGCAGAATAATCGTGTGGCCTTCTGCAGCATGCAGGCTGCTGGAAAAGCTTCTGGGCCTGGACAAGCTGTTTGAAAAGTGACTTGGCTGCAAGACAAAGCCATGCTGGCTGAACCTCCATGCTATCTCCCAAGGAGATTGCCATGGCAGTGCAGATAGCCTATTAACAACCTTCTCTGTTTGCTTCTGTCTCACTGGGCAGAAAAATAACTTGTTTAAAGGCAATCACAAAGGCTGTCAAACTGAAAGGGAAAATAAACAACTGCAGTCTGATAGAACATCCCAAATCATGTATCAGTAGCCAAGGGCATATGTGCAAATTGCCACATCATGCCACACAAATGCCACCTCCATGGAGTAGCCATTTGTCTGTTTTCATGCTCTTGCCCCTTGAATTCATTATCCCAAGGCTCCTCAAGCAACTGTAACACTTCCGCTAATGCACATCTGCTAGCCTCAAAACCCCTTTGCCCTTCCCTAACTTGTTCAAGATTATGTATTTTCACCTTTTGCCTAATTGTCAGTTGTTGTCTCAGCAGATACATTTGAATTTTCTGTTCTTTATCAGCAGTCTTCTCCCTCATGGCCAATTTCTGTTTCATGATATGTGGAAACTGAATATATAGGTAAAAGAGATAATTAGGAACTTTGAATTGGGTCTCAGAAGACCCGAGTTCTGTGGTTGGATTAAAAAATACTTTTTGTCTGCTGAATATAAATTTGACAATATTTAAACTTTCATAGCATCTTAGAGCACAGAAATGAGTCTGTTTCTTGTAAATACACTAGGGTTATTTTTACAGGGGTTGGAGAAGATCACCTCTAGAGGTCTGTTTCCAATCTCAACCATTTTGTAACTGTTATCCATCTGGGCAAGAACATTCACGTCTGAGGATCTCCTATCTTACTACTATAATAACTCTGACAAAATAATCTTTACTGTTTCACACATGTAGGAATTATGTCTGAGGGAAGGCAAATTAGAAAGTTTCTGTGCTCCACAAAATGAACAAACTCAGCTGGAACTGTGAGGTAGGATTGGGAATGCCATCTTATCAACGGAGTGCAGTGAGCAGGGCTTGAACCTATTTATTAACTCATTCTTAAAGATTTTTTTCACAGGAGTATTTGTGATGCATGCGCTTAGATTTATTTATTTTTACTCCTCTTTTAAGATAATGTGTTGAAGTAAGCGGTTTGTAGTTTGGCAATAGCCATTCTAAAAGGAAAATATTTAACAGTATATTTCAGAGAATCTCTTCAATAGCTATGAACAGTGGTTAGGAACTTCAGAGTCCTCTTCTTACCATCAGATTAATTGTTTCTATTGTATAATCTTGGACAGGCGTAGGCAGGAATCAGGTCTTCCGTATTCTGAATATCTACACCTATAAGAGAATAACATTGCCTTAAATAACTTCTAGTTATATAAAGCATAAGAAATAGAATTAGTAACACACTTGAATGCAAGGTAACATTACAGTGTTTGTAGTTAAAGAGCACAATTGTGTTCTTTATGGACTCTTCGGTTCAGTGGTTGATCCAAAAAATTACGGGAACAATCTTTCGGACGTTTCCCCTCCAAAAATATTTTGCTCAAAAAACATTTAAAATTTTAATTTCATTTTCTGTTTGGGACATTTTTTAACTCAATTTGTAACAAAAAAATAATTGCATTTTCAAACAGAAGCAGTTCTAAAATTAAAAGTTGAAATGCTGTATTTATAAAAATGCTTACAGCAAGTGATTGCAATTATCTAACAACAGCCTCTCTTTGGATATTATTGGTTCAACCATAATTTTGATCAAATATTTTGTAGTCAGTATGATATTAGGATACTTAACATTTTTCTGAACTGTTTCTTCTCTTCCATGTACTTATTGCAGGAAGACTATCAGATGATATTTAGTAAGATGAGCCAGCCAGAAGATTTGTCTTCTGTTCCTTTATACATTTACCCCATCATGTCAATGCCTACATTTTAGCAATCTCTCTGATGATGAATAAGGAAACAACTTATCTGCAGTATCAGAATAAAAAGGGAAGCCAGCGTAAAACAATAGAGGCTTTTGTGAAGATTTGATCTGTATGATTTATACTTTAATTATAATACATGTAGATTAGAGAGGGTGGGGGTGGCATTGGGATTGGTTTCTCTGCAGGCTTCTGCTATCTGGAGCCTACAGAGAGTCAGTTTTGAAATAGCGTGGGAAGAAAAATAAAATACAGCCAACTATAGAAGACTATTTATATACTCTCTTTATAGATATCCTTAGCATACTCCTAAGCTCTTATTCTGAAAATACTTTTGTTTGGATTTAGTTTTATGCTTTGTTTCGCTGCCCCAAGTTGCTATCCTGATTTCAGTGGTTCAGGTACATCTAAATAACCTCAGGTCTTTCTGAGATAGAAGCTAGGTTTGTCTAGCTGGATGTTTGTCTCCAAAGGCTTTCAGTGAGAGCACAGAACACCCTGGGTTCAAGCTCTGCAGAACATTCATATTTAGTTTATATTACATATTAAATTTAATTTTCTAGGGCTGATGTTGGAGGTGCTAGTGGCTGCAGGCAGAGGTAATTTTATGTCTCTTATATGAACAAGGAGGACCTAAAGAGGTAAATATTGTGTATTCCTGCAGGACAGAGTATATTCTAGAGTCAGCTGGAAAACATGGTTTCTGTTCCATGTGAGTCTTTATGAAGTAGTCAAAATTATTGAGTCTGGTTGAGGACAGAGCTGTGCAAAGCAAGTCTAAGCTCATGTAACTTTGTGACCCATTTATGACCACCAAAGGGTTGTCAGCCACAGTTTGACGACCATTGGCTAGTAACTTGGCTCTGGTCATGCTATCATTTACTCCAGAAACTCACTTAAATTCGATGTGATTAAATCCGGTACAAATAAGCTCAGACTTGGGCCCAAGTCTGAAAAAAAAAAAAAAATTAAAAATCTTTATTCAACACATTTTTAAGCTAAAATGCTAGTAAATGTCACTAAAATGTTAGACTGAAATGTCACCTGTTTGTTCATTACCATCACCATTTTGTATCAGGTTGTGTTGACGTTTGTATATCAGTAATGACATAGACACCATTCTCGTAGGCGAGGGAGAAAAAGAGTCAGACGTAAAACAGACAAAAGCATGTTCACTGCATAGAAAAAGGACAAACCAGAAAAATACGTATTTTAAAATGGTTGTTTACAATTGATTGGAAAGGCTGACCTTTATTGCATGGGCATGTATTTTTTCTAATCCTCAAGAAATCAGACTGGTGGTGAAAGAGATTTAATGTGTCGGAGAATGTACGTATAATTTCATAGAATTATTTTTTCCTCTTTACTGTTTATTTTCTTGTTTCTGTTTTGAAACATACAGTTCATTTCATCTTTCTGCATTCTGTCTGATGAGGCAGAATTAGACTTTTAGTCATTTTCTAGTAATCTGCTTCAGCACAGAGGCATTTTATGGAAGAAATTTGAATACAGTAAGACATAAAATAATTGCAAATAGTTTGGAGAGGTAAATGAACACGCAGGACCATCTAGTTCTGCTTATTTCTTCAGTAGTTTAACCCCATTTCTTGTAGTGAAATTGATTGTTTAACATTACACTGCATGTACTAGTTTCTTTTAAGATTAAATAGGTGTTACAAACAGAAATTAGTGAAGAACATATTAAAATATGTGTATATGCCCATTTTGTGTGCATACATGCACCTATGTAAAAAAAAGAGTGCAAATGTGTGTTCTTTAATCAAACAAGTTAAAGCAATATGCACCAGGAGCGTTACCTTGCAGTAACAGATACCAGAAATTAGAAACTGAAAGATAAAATTCCTTCTACTAAAAAATAATACAAGCGCCCAAATCTTTCAACTTTCTGCCTCCTCACTTTTTCCAGCTTTCTTTTGAAAGATGGAGAACAGGAGAAATTAGTTCAACAATGTCTTTGAAGTAAGACCTGGAATTTATCATAGCAAGTCGGGGATGACTCCTGTGCTCCCTTCTATCTCTATCCATCTGTATTTTCTCTCCTTATACTAGTATCGTAAGCTCTCCTGGGGCATGAAGTAGGTTTTATTCTCTGTGATGAGAGCTGTTGTTGTGATACTGTAGTGCAGACAGTAAAATATTTTGCTTATTGCAAGGCAGAAACACACTTCTTCTCCTTTACCCAACACTACCCAGTGGCCAGTAGACAACTCCCCAAATCCATGGAAGCACAGGCATTTCTGGAGTAGCCTTCCCTGCTCAAGTGATGATTAGAAAACAGATAAAGTCAGACAGACAGCAGTAACACTCCTGAGGGAGACCAAAAAGTAAATCCAACTGAACAAATAAATCTCCCGACTTAACGGTAATGACTTAGGAGGGAACACATCCTCCGTCAAGCTACCAAGTGCAAAGTATAAGTAAAGAAAGTTCCCAGCAGGTGTAATTCACAGGGTATTAGAACTCCTAAAAACCCAACTGAATTTCAAGCAATTGAATTTCAATGTTAAGATTAAATACAATGATATTAGAAGAAAAAAAGAGTGGACATGAACAGCTCATCAAAGTATTTATTCTGAAAGCATAGAGGCTCATATGGGCATTCAATCTCAAGAGACTTATTTAATGAATTCTTTTCCTTAGATATTTTAACCTAATTAGTTGTGTATTTTTCAGGCTGTGCAGTCCAGCATTATGCTCCATGGGAGTCAAGTTCTGAAACCGCTTTAAAAAAGCAGCAGACAACACCTTCCAGTGATCAAACTCACCATGAGCAATCACAGTAAGGTAGCAGCTCTGTTGCATTTACTATCCCCAAAATATTTCAGTGGTGCAGTCTACGTATTATTGCAATTAAAACAAAGGGACAGAAATATCCTTCCCTATTATTATTATTTTTTTTTTTAGGCAGCTGAAACAGTTTTCAGGCTTGTTTGTCAGTGACCCTCAAGCCAGGGAACATAATGCAATCAAAGCTGTGCAGTTGGGAATGTGTGATTAGAAAAGCCCAACAGTAGATGAAGATAATGAGGACAGAAAATTAAAATAAGGAGAGTCTTAGTTCACCCTTGGGAATAACTGAACAATAAAGACATGATAAACATGACAGAGAAAATGGGTTGAATTCAAATTGAACACTGGATGCCACAGAGTGGCAAAGAGCCATTGAGTTGATTTAGCGTTTGGAGCATGTCATAGGAGAGACTGAGGGAGTTGGGACTGTTCAGCCTGGAGAAGAAGAGGCTTAGGGAGATCTGCTCTATGTGCATAAATATGTGATGGAGGGAGAGAAGAAGATGGAGCTCTCTTCAATTGTGCCCAGCAAGAAAATGAGGCAATCCACATAAAGTCAAATACAGGAAATTCCATTTAAACTTTTAAAAAGAGAAACAAAAAGAGCAACAACAACAAAACACCTTTTTACTGTGAGGACACTCACGCACTGGAAGAGGTTGGCCAGGGAGGTTGTGGGGTCCCGGAGTTCTTCTAAGCCCGAATTAACATGGCCCTTGGCAGCCTTCTTTAGCTTCCCCTGCCCTGACGGGATAAACTTTCTCGCTTCAGCTGTCCTGTGATTCTGCAAGTGGAGTTATTTGTCTAAAATCAATTAGATTTTTAGCACAGATTGGCCAATGATGTAAGTTGGTCAATTTTCCTCCTGGTAAGCTTGTACAAGCTGCTTCATAAGCAGGGAAACAACTCATAAAACACCATAGTTGTCACACAGGCATCTTCTGATCCATCTTTTAGGAAAATCACTATGGCAATGTTATCAAAAAAGCAAGGCAGTTTGGGTTACTTTTAGACGGTGTAGCCTGGAAGTTGTAGCTGGGCACCCTTTTTATTTTCAGCCAGTTTCAAATGTGACTGTTTTCCAATAAAACTGTACTTTGTTTAAAAAAAAATAGTTTTTAGAAACTTACTTTTCCTTTGAAAATATTTTTGCTGGATCATTTTTTACCCTCCCTTAATATGTTTTTCTGCTTTGTACATTGTACTTATCTGTTTTTTCCCATCTTACAGGATAAAGTCTGAAATGCAACATTCATCTGTGCATATTCAGCCAGTGACCGGCATGAAATGCCCAGTACCCCTCCCTACCTGCTAGTACCCTAGAGAGCAAATTAGTAGTGGAAACAGTAGCCATAATAAAATTGATGTTTAAAGAGGTAATTTTCCAAAACACCAACATTTATTTGCCCGAGTTTTGTAAATAAGTAGTTTTACCTGCTCTATCTGCTGTCTTGTTCTGTTTAATGCAGGTTCTACTGAATATAAACATAAACAATTATTTCTAAAGTCTTATTAAGACAAGCTATAGAATTTGATTGGTGGGGACCTTATTAAAAGAGGCAAGCTATAACATTTTAATTATTCTGATTTATGGGAAAGAGGAAGCAGCTCCTATTGTTCCTACAGTTCTCAGTCTGGGAGGAGGCACTCTTGTTTTTTTTCATAAGCTTTCCTCTGCTGTTTTCTTTGCTAGTCTGCCCTTTGTGTAGCTCCCAGGTTTTCCTGTAATGTTTCTCCTTCTTCTTGTGTATTACTGTGAATACAACCCACCATCAGGGCAATGAGAAGTAACCTTACCCCTCTTCTCTTAGAAAAATCCACACGAACTGGCTGAAGACAAATATGCAATAGAGCCATCCACACTTCATCACACTGCTTGCAAGAATTTGTCATCAGCTGTTGCTCAAAAACATACAGACAGAATAGGGAAGTGGGAGACTGTGAATCAAAGACTGTGATCTTACATTATTGTAACTTTGCAATGTAATCAGTATATACACACTAGTTCCACTTGTAAGGTTGAGTAAGAGTGTAACTCATATTTACTGCTGAGGGGATGGGTTTGTAGGAAAAAAGGTAGGGGTAAGAAAAATAGCTAAAACACAGTTAAATGAATTGAATTGTTCAGAAGTTATAGAGGTAAAAATAATAATAATAATAATAACAATAACACTGATTAAGTTTTGCTTAACAAACTGGTCTTACTCCAATAGTACTTTTTTGTCTGACTTCAGCATTGTCTACCTTGCTTCCAGGGATCTGCAGCTATCTATTCAGAAACACCTGTACCACGTGTTAAAATATATACGAAAAACTAACAACTTGACAGTTATATGGCTTATTTGACTTCTACAAATTTCAGTGAAATCACAGCAACCAGTGGTGAAATTCAAGCTATTGATCACCCCTTTTAATTCCGTTTTAACTTGACTGGCCCATAAATTTTTGTTAGGTTCAATGAAGAAGGAATAATTTAACTTGTAGTGATTAAAAATCAGCAAGGCTATGAAATTGCCATGTATATTTTGCCAGTGCAAGGCAAGCATTTATAGTGAAATTATCTTTGGGATTTTCAATCCTGTTAGCAGAATGTAATAAGGATCAATTGTACTCTACTACATATCTATGAAAGCAGCCACATTCTCATCAATTTGTTAGAAGGTGGTATAATTTACTATTCTAATTGAGAGGTCCTGGGTACCACAGAAAATTAAATACTGTATTTGTGTGTGAATCAATACTTAAAACATCACTGCCATTGTTATTAAGTACTAACTAATGTGAGTTAGGAGATGATGGCCAAAGGTAGATAAGCAGTGGAGGTTAGCACATGCGCCATGCGTTTTATCTCTGAAATGTGCAGCACACTTAAATCAGACTTAAAGTTCCCTTAAGGGACAGCAGAGAAGAGCTTATTATCATGTACTCTCCATTTTCAATAGGCTTTCTGCAGCAGGCATCCATGGCTGTGAATATCAATATAATCCAAGTGTGCTTTCAGTTGTATTATCCTGTGCGGTACCAGAGAGAGCTCTGCAGAGTACCATGAATCACTTCTGATGGAATGAGCCCTAAGAATATGAACAACCATCTGTGAAAGGGAGCACAAATGAAGAACCAGGAGCCTAGATACTTTCTATTAGTTTCATTAATGTAGTGGAATGCATGGGCACTTGTTATTTATGTTTGTTTGACTGATTTTCTTTATGCTGGAAAAATATTGTACTTGGAGATTTTACAATGCCAAGAAGGAAGCAAACTGAGCCACTAGGAAAGCAAAATTAGTATCTGGATGCTACTATTTCATACTCCAGAAGATCTATGCTTGGCTGACATCTACAGGATTTAAATAGCGCAGGTTTCAATCTTTGGTAAAAGATTAAAATGGATGGATTTGTGTCCTGGCACGAGCACATATGTTCTCTCTTTGATCCATTGTCCTCCACCAAGTATAAGATGGACATAAATCGTAATGACCCACAGGAAATAAGATCAATGCTGCTAAGTGATTATAAAGTTTTTTTTTTTGGACAGAATGCATTATTTGCACTTTTAAGTAATGACAGCCTTGATACTAAGGTTAGCTTAGCAAAAACTATGGAAGGTATGGAAGGAATATAGTAGGTACAATGACCTGTTTTTGTTTTTATTTCCAGAATAATGACCACTTTGTGGCTCTTGGTGCACATATGGCTCACAAGCAGATGAATTGTGGCTCTCAGACTTTGCCTATGAATTTTCCAGGAGTTCACTTGTTCTTCAGGTATGTGATCTATATCAATTGTTTGCAGCTATATCAAGCATGCAGCCTGCAGCATCAAGATTAGTGGACAACTTTGCATTAACTAATGGCTTTGGGCCTGTAATTTCTGTGATGCAGTCTCCCATGTAGTAGCCATGTAGCCGGAGTCCTGAGAACTCTAAAATGAATAATCCTCCCTAAAAGCTGCATGCAATACACAATTCTCCAGCTAATAAATTTTTATGTCTGTAATAGTATCCAATGGACAGGAGTTTGTAGGTGATAAGACCAGCTTACAGATAGATTCCACTTGAATGCCCTTGATATGGGAGAAGAGTTTTGTTCAATCAAGCAGAACCTTTAAGACCAAAGACCTAAACTACTTGTAAATGATTTATCCAATGAAAATACAATTCTCTTTTGATGGCAAATCTCTCAGTAGATAATAAAAAAGCTAATCCCTAGAATCAGAGCAGAAGACGGTAGATGGTCTGGACTTTGATCCTGATTGTTATGTTCCTTGCTTTTAATATTTTTTCCCAGTAAAACAAGTCATTTAGAAAAGGATTTGATGGCTCTCCCCATTGCTTGCCAAGAGTGGTTTATAATAATCTAAGATTTTGCTTGATGATGATCTTTTCTTCAAGAGCTAATCTGACAGTGAGTCTCAGTATGATATACTATACATGCAGTGGAAAGAATGGCTCAGCAGCAAGCCTTTGTATCACCACATTTATTTCACATGATGAATATTTTTTTTAATTAGGAGTAGGGACTAGGATTATGCCTAGTACTAGTGGTTCATCATGGAGATGTATTCTGTGCTGCATTTCAGTGTGGGCATAGATATGTCCCTGATGATTTCAGAGACACCGAGTATGTATTAGTTCTTATTTTTATCAAATGTAACCTTTTTTTTTTTTTTTTTTCTGGTTAGTTTTTACTGATATTTCTGGACTGAAGGAGCTGCATACTTCTACCTCTCATAGCTATTCAAAATATGTGCATTTTACATATAGATATTTTTGCCAGCTCCTTGTATGCCTTGCTTGTAAAAAGGTGATTTTTTTAAATAACTAAGGTTTGGGGACCAGAGAATTTTATTGAAGTCTTGCTTTAGTTTATGATTGCCTGTTCCTGAATTACTCCAAAGAACAACCTTGTGAATGATCACCAATTTTATATCTGATCCAATTACTTTTATGCAACTGCCAATTTAATGATGAGAATAACATTTTACTAATTTGGGTGAGATGTTAAAACCTTGCTACAGGTGTAACAGCATTTTCAGACAGAAAAAGTAGAAGGCCTCTAATTCTATTTATCCACTTAACCATGACCTTAGTTCAATAAAACACCTGTGTAAAAGACAAAGATATATAAGGATGTGTTCAACGTTAACTGCATCCTTGAAGCCATACTAACATCAGAGCCCTCCAACAAAAGAGGCTAATTGCTTCTTTTTTTTGGTAGGGAGAGGAGGTTTCTGAAGTTTTGTCTTTTTTATTATTTTTTTTTAAATCTTTTAAAATCTTTTTTTCTTTTTTTCAAGCTAGAGTCAGGATATAAGTTCAAATATTTGGCTTTTATCTTTTAACACCAAAGAATATCCACTATACCTTAAGAAAAGGAAACAAACAAACAAACAAACAACAACAACAACAAAAAAACCCACTGAAATAGTTTCTTTAACATATGTGCACCCTACTATGATGGCAGAGTTTTTACACTGCCTGTCATACGAGAGTGAGTAACCTCATCAGTGATCTAGGGTAATTATACATTGTTTAATTTTCATCAAAAAAAAAAAGAAAAGTAAAATTATATTTGATAATGACTTTACCTGGAAGATATTGTGGAAGGGGGCTTAGTTCAATCCATCATTATAGCAGCTAAGCTATAATGAATGTGGGGGAAATTGAATTTGCCAATTTTGGTTACATGCAGTTTAATTATAATTGATTTAGTGCTAATGCTGTATATCTCATGCAGAAGGCTGACTGGATAAAGGATTTCACAGAATTCACCGAAGCTCTTTCTCCCCTGCTTTTACATTGCAGATAGTATACTTTTAAACACAGACACTGTGATTATTATAGCTGGGCCCCAAGTATTGTCCAAGCACCACATGAAATGTTATCTTAAGTCTACAGATCTCCTTCCTCCCCTCTCTACATCAGATCTGACTGTCAAAACCGGCCAAGTAATTGGGACAATTAAGGTGCCCCTGAGATATAATTATCCTTTATAATTTCTCTATATGTTTAAGAAGAAGGATGATTGGCTTACAGAAACAGGCTCCCTGTGGTACAGTGAGAAAGAGGATACTGGAAATGAGCAAATCAGCTTTAATGTCTTGTACTTAAATAGTCCCTAAAATAATTTAAGCCCAAACTCTTCCTTCTGCGCCAGTAACTTTACACCACAAAGCAACACTTTTGAGTGTGTGTAGCCAAATAAATGAGGAATATCTCTGTACAAAGGATCCTTTGGTGTATTAGGATCCTGGTAATGATTCCCACTTGCTGGCATGAAGAAGATAAATGTGACAGCTGTTTTCCCATCCCCCACCGACTTGCTATTCATCTAACTAAGTACGTAGACGGTCCTCCAGCCGTTAGTGAAGGCATCCTCACAGCTCCTCTATGGCTGAGCAGCCTTATTCCCACTTTCATAGAGGAAGAGCTCATTTGGACAAATGGAATATCTTTCCCTTGTAATTTGTAGTTGACTGGGGAATGTCTGAATGTTTACCTTGACCACGTAACTACTAGACCAGCACCACTCGTAAGGCAATGGGGGCAGGACCATGCCTACCATGAAAGCGACAGTTCAGAGAACTGGCCCTTCACCACAAGTGTCCAGGGCTCCTCGGGCATGTCATTGTCCAGCCCAGAAATGTTACTCTTCTCCTCTCTCTATCTCCGTCGGATTACGAATTATAAAATAGGAATAAAGATTTTAACTTAATTCTGGGAAGAAAATTTAGATGAATAGCAAGTAGCATTATTATTGCTTGGGTTAAACAAAAAGCTGGTTGCAAAATACCTTTTAATACCAGTGCACTAACACAGCGCTGTCGTGGCTCGAGACTTCAAAATACAAATAGAAGACTAAGGAGGTAATATTTCCCTCAGGCAATTGAGGTGCACCATTTGCTGCAGTTCCCAAAGAATGCATACATTTAGAAAGATAAATATGAAACAATGGTAGAGAAATAGGTACATTCATGAGAAAAATGTTTATATCACATCGCTCCCCTCGGCAAGAACGTACTCTTTCCCATCTCCAGACCTAAACTGTATGTTTCTACAGATCCACTTGTTTAAACAGTTGCATTCCTTAGGAAAAAGGAATAGTGATTGCTCTAAATTCATCTCCTTTCACCCCAAAAATAGTTTTTACGCATTGCAGTGGCTACTGAATCACTGAATTCCCTGACATGAAATAAAATCATATTTAAAACATTTAATGCCCTATAGAAGAAGTCCTCTCTTACAGAGCATAGGATGGAAAGAACCGGTATAGCAGAAATCAAACTTTGAGAAGGCTGTTAAATGCAGTCTCTAGGCAGATGTATCTTGCCTTCTATATATCCTAAATACTAATTCTGTGCAGATTAAAGATTTCAGGAAGAGTTTACCATTGCTTTGCATCCTCCATGTTCAAATACATTCAACAAATTGTATGAATATTCCACCTGAATGAGATGGTATCTTACACTCAGTTCACGTTCTCCTTAGTTGACTGGCAACACGTATCAGAAGGCAGTTCAAATCCAGCACCCAGCATATATATTATCTTCTAATAGGCAAGGAGAGCAAATAGTGGCTACTTCTTTCACCCCTTTCTCACCCATGCCTGGGCCTGCTGAATGAACTAGAAGACCAATTTTCTGTACCAGAAAAAAAAAAATGACAAAAGCAGTCTCTTGAGAGCAAAAGAACATGATATGTGTTAAGACAGAAGACAGTTCCGTCCAGATTCACCCAGCCTAAGTTATACCAAAGTCTTTGTACCTTGTGTTTGATGTGTAGGTCTAGAATCATCTTCATGAGGCCCAAATTGGCCCTTTCCATCTCTACCAGACCTCAAGCACCCAAAGGACCAAGTCACCCCCTTTATCCATTGCAATTTTGGCCTTGAAACTCCTTGTCAGCACCTATGTACATGTACTCACTTCCAGAAAACTTGTTTTCTGTTCAGATCTGGAAGAAGGAAAAGAATGTGTGTTTTTCCTTTGTATCTTAATTTTCTGTGCTCTTTCCTGGTTGCTTCTTATTCACTTGCTGCTTCTGGACTATACCAGCTGCAAATATAAAAGGGAAAAGAAACGCAGCTGACTGCATTGGCTGGCAGAAGTGAGAATATGCAAGAGGGCTGCTTGTGCAGCCAGTGAGGCTCAGATTCTTCAAACTTTGCTTGCCATTATCCCTCCATCAAATGTGAGTCACACAGTTTAGCTGATTTCACCATTTGTTTACCCAGATTACACATCAAAATATAAAAGGAGGCTCTGGAGAAGCCATTCCCTTGGTGCCCATTTTTTTAATATATTTACCTTGCTCTGATCCTCTCCCAGCCCTGGTATCACTCTGTCACCATAAACTCCTGCAGGGCAAATCCAACCCATTGTGCTGATAATACAATGACATTTCAACTGTAAAAAATAGAGTAAGTTGCACCATTATAATATAAAATATTTATATTTCCATTTGCCAGGGGAAAGGAAACACTTCAGAGCAATTTCTTGGGTCTTATAAAAAAATAGCAGGAAAAAAGCCAGAATACTTTCCCTGAGGAATGCCCCGAATCGCTGAGAGGTGTCTCCCAATGGCCAATGACATGGGATTTCTATAGCCACATGACAATGCTGATATTGAGGTATGTACGCTGTTTTCCTGTACTTTGTTGTAATTTATTTTGCATTGTCTTACAGAAGTTTTGTGAGGAATATTATTCAGTAGGGTTTCTAAAGCTTTTCTTTGTAATTGTCTTTTTTCAGAGCTGATCTCAGTCAGTATTAGATGTGTGAATTTGTTGTCAGAGGAGGGATTTTGAGATGTTTATAGTTCTGTTTTTTATATATACATTTACATATATCTATATATTAAAAAAAATTACATTAGTGTGGAGAAGATTTGTACTATTCCTGTTTTAATTCCTTTGGTAGAGGCTGGAGGTGAGCTGAGATAGAAATTGTGGTCAGTTCTTCTACTTTAAAAGAAATAAATGGCAGCTTGTAGAGTGGACTGGAAAGGCCTCAGAGAACATGGAGATTTGGAGAGAATAAAGGGAAAAGCAATTACTGCTGTGATAAAATACCACACCCAACAGTAGCACTAATGGAAATTCATAGCATCCCTTCTTCTCCTTCTCTTTTTTCATTTCTCTTACACTCTAATTAATGTTACAAGAATACTGTAGAACTGTATAAAACATATAATATATACTTAAAAAAAATATAAAATAATAAACTATTCAAAGTTGTTTCAAGCTTACATTTTCAGATGAAATCCCTATTTTAGCCTTTTAGCCTAGTGTTCTGCAAAATATACAAGTAATTTTCATGAAAAGAAAATATAAATTCACTCTTTTCATTTACTTTCAATTTTATTATCTTTCCCTTTGTATATCTTCTCCTCCTTTCTTCTGATTTATCTTTAGAAAACATCTCGGAGCAGAGAGGGAATTAAATGTATTTTAAAGGGTTATTTTCAAATAGTTTTAATGATAATTTCCATTGTAGTAAGAAGCTCAGCTTTCAAGTGGTCTTTTAAGAATCCCTAAATATATAGACTTTCAATCAAATTTTTGGATATATCGTAGTAACAATAGTCATAATATATAGACTACAGTGGTAGTACCAGAACCTATTGATTTTGCTAAATGCCCAAATCTCTTACCAAACTAGTACAACACAGTTACTTTTTGTTTAGACCTTGAGATATTTCAAATATTGGGGTAGTTCTGACTGGCAGGAGTGAAAAGAAAAGATAAAATTACCTCATTGTTATCTAACTTGCACTGAAAGCATTTCTTTAGAACTACCCTGGTAATTGACTTCAGTAATTGCCAGGCTGCTCGGTATACTTGCTGTATTATTGAAAATCCTGGGTCATCTTTCTGTAATTTCGATCAGCATGTTTTTCACTATGACACAGTTTTCACATTCTAAGTATTACATGGCCAGTGCTGCAAAGCACAAAAGATAGCACATTGTATTATCTGAGTGTTATTAAAATGTATAATGAAAAAGTACGTTAACAAATTGCATCTTTCAAATTAATTTTTAAAGCAACGCCCTCAGCTTTAACGCCCCACAAATAATGTATTCCAGATTCCCATTCCATATTAATTTGGTCTGCACAGGTACTGAGAAATATAGAATATTAATACAAGATTTTCATTAATTATTTGCGATATCTGATGACAAACTAACATAGGGGTTTGTGGCTGTGAGTACAATGGCTTTGTTTCCAGCTTTACAGCAAGTTTAATTCTGACATGTCAATTATCTACTGAATCAAATGTACACTACCAGAATCCAGTAAACAATGGTATGCATTTGCTATTTATTTCAATATTTTTTTCCCCTATGGATTTGGATATGGATTTGGCCATTGTGGGAAACCTGGGCTAGTTTTCAAGATATTTCAAGCCTCTGTGGGGCAGAAGTGTCTTCCAGTAGTTTGGGAGATCTTCAGCAGATTACTGGGAAGCATGTGATACCATCAAATTCACCGAGAAGGCCTGCACAGCTTTTAAATGTGCTATATGAATCCTGATTTTCTTGGAAAGTTAATTTACGTATTAACAAAGTCTCTTTTTTACCCTACTTGTTCAATAGGTAAGTGTACAAACCACTGAAAAGCCTGTAGGTGATAAAAGTTTCCCTTGAAATCATCTCAGATAGAATGTAGCCACAAGGTAAAATTCTTCCAAGAGCAAAAATTGGTCATGCACAATTACTTTCTGATGCACAAAACATATAGCTCAGATCTTATATTGTCATTAAATAAATATGAACTAACAAGAAAATGTTTTGGTTTTTTTGGTTGTTTGTTTTCTGTCTGTATTACTGCATAATGTGTTTTGACAAAGTTTTCTGAGTCAATTTGGACCCAACTCAACCTTGCTTTTATTCTGTATAATGATTTAAAATAACACAAAGAAGATATATGATGTTGTATTTTAGATTTCATAGCTTCTTACTTCTGCTTTGGTAGTCATGTACAAGACAACTGAAGGAGTGACCAGGAGAAACTCTTTTGCAGTAACATTGAAGAAATACTGTACTGTAGTCTGGTCCTCACTGCTGGATCTGTCATTGATGGACCAGAAAGCTTGACACAAACTCTAGACATGTCTTACCTTCTTGTTATTAAAAAGAGTGAACTGCCTCCTGATTTGTTATGGGCAACATTCCACTAATGTTAACAGAGAAGAATAGCTCAGTTGGAAGGGACCTATAAAGATCATCAAGTCCAACTGCCTGGCCACTTCAGGGCTAACCAAAAGTTAAAACATATTATTAAGGGCATCTAGAACCCTCTGCAAGGCCTCTCATCCCTCCAGGAGTCAACAGCATCTCTCAGTACAGCATGATCAGCAAACTTACTAAGGATACATTCAACTCCTGCATCCAGATAATTGATAAAGATGTTGATCAGAACTGTCCCTAGAACTGAGCTCAGGGGAGCACTGCTGGTGACCGGCCACCAGTCAGATGTAGCCCCATTCACTACAATCCTTTGAGCTCTACCATCAAGCCAGCTCATCACGCAGCATAGCATGAACCTGTTCATTTCACAGTTGGACAATTTATCCAGAAGGATGCTGTGAGGGGCAGTACCAAAAACCTTACTAAAAAGGAGAACAATTACGTCCACTGCCATCCCTTCCTCCACCAACTAGGTGAGTTTATCAAAGAAAATCAAAATAGTAGGGCAGGACTTTCCCTTTGTGAACCCATGACTATGTCTGATAGTTGCTTTGTCATTTAACTGCCTTTCAATATCCATTGAATAATACCTTGGTCTCTCATAAAGTCAGTGAAGCTCATTGCAGAATGTTATGTGATATAACCAAGCATTTCTGAATTGTCTCCTTTTCAGAAAGCTGTCTCCAAGGAAGCACTGGCTCCTGCTTACTACAGTATGTATTCCACGGTATTCTCCTACAAAGTCCTTGGAAACAATGGCAGCTAATGAGGGCCTCTACTGCTACTGCTGCTCCTTTCAGTCCCGGTACTGTGACCCCATTATGTCACTGTGTGAATGACAGCAAATTGGTACATGTTAAAAAAAAAAAAAAAAGCAAGGTGTTGATAAAGGCATGGCTCTTTCCTCATCTCACTCAGGTCATCAGCACAGATTTATAAAGTGGTTTGCTGAGCATCAGTGCCTCCTTCCTTCCTCTGCCTTCCCCTTATCAGTGGTCAGTTCAGCTTTCCTGCCAACACCACCACAGCCCTGCCACTCTCTCTGTCTCCATCACAACTACATCCCTCCCCAGACAGTTAATCACCTCTCTCCGCAGTCAGTTCAAGTTGTTTATCCCACTCCTGAAAGAAGATTCTACTACAAATGAAAAAGGTACAAAGTTCAAAAAATATATACTGTATGACTCGGTCAGAAGCAATGGAGTTAAGTGCTGGTCTGTAAGCATTTAGTAGTCAGAACATTAATCAAATGATGTGAGGTCATCATTGTCCTCCAAGATTGACCACAGAGCAGTAAATAATACATGTTCCACACATGAAAGCAAAGAAATAAGACTGAAATCCAGATTTTGCTTAGAGTCTGACCCTTTTGATCAGAGTTTAGTAGTTCTAAACTTCACTGAAGTCTCTGAAAATGCCAGGTGAACTCTGGAAGGGAAGCAGAGCACTTTAGAGACAAAATAGCTGTCAATCCTTCCATCTGTGCATTCAGTACTTCAAAAGAGTATCTTCCTGCTCCCCCACGAACCCCAGATAAGAACAGGTAAATCTTCAAATAATAATTACCACAGCCATTTTTTTTTCTGTTGTTGTTCTTGTGGTGTTGTAATTCATTTGTCTGAACACTAAAGTGTTTATGAGAGAGAAATCCCATTTCCTTGGGCTGCTGCTCAGTCATGCTTTCACTGAGCCCCTGGGACATACACAGGCTAAGATAGAAGGGAAGTCAGAGAAGCAGAGTTAAATAATTCCTTCTTTGTGTCCATGACAGGGAGTAAGCTGTTTCATAAGATGCAAGATTACTGACTCCTCATGCAAGCAAGGACCACTGAAAAAACATGGACTGAGTCATGATTTGCACCCCTGTCTGACTGAATTGACTGTCTGTGCACTTAGGATCAAAGCAGCCAGGTGTCAGCCAGCAGCTACCTTTACTGCAGAGGCAGAAGAAATGCTGAAATGCATCACAAACATTCTTCCTTCTGACTGTGAGATGAGCTATAATCCTGAGAGTAAGACCAGCTACGAGGCTGTGGTTCAAAGTCAAGTTATAAAACCCAGAAACATATTCCATTCCCAGCATGACACTAATGGAATATCTCAGTGGTGAGTGGTTGTTTCAGAGCTGTTATAAGAAAGAACATAGATATAAATGATACTTATGTGCTGCAGACTTCAGGAAAGATGACAGAAACCCTGTGATTCCTGCTACGATGATTAGCTATGAGTGGAACATGTTGGTCAGTTTGGATATTTTTTGCCTGTTGAAAGTGCTCATGGTGTTGGGGGGGAAGAAGGGGGGGAGCAGGAAATTGTCCCATAATTCCTTTTTTGTGTCTTCCTTTAAAACTGAAGACATCACAAATGGAGAAGCCATCTGAAAAAAGGAAGTTAGATCCCATTGCTGGTGTGTTTGTAATGAGCATGGTAGGGCTCCTGGGTCTGGGATCATGCCACTACCAGTGAAGTAAGTTCTTCCTGCAGGCCTTCAGTGCCAGGGATGTGGTTGCCTCACTTTTGTTCGAAGAACTATGGATTCTGTTTAAGGCTACCAGCTGCATTCAAGACAGTGTTTGTACTGGCTCACTAGCTCCTCTAAAACTGAAATATCTGACTGTTGTGCCAAGTCTTTGATCTGACCCTTGACTTGTTTTCATTCTCCTGTCTCTAGATGCTGACAAATGGGTAATAGCCCATCCAGAGGCTGAATTGCCAGGCAAACATCTCTTACCATACCTAGATAACTCACCTGATACAACGCTACTGAATTAAAATCAAAGACTTACATTGATTTTCTAGAAAGAGAAAAGCTGGGTGAGTGTATTTTGCAGTCTTGCTATATAGCCACAAGGTTTTCAGTACAGAATGTAATGTTCCTGTGTGCTTTTTTCATAAGGCCATTGACAGTGCACCCAGACTGTGTGCTTTTTAGTTGTAAGAAAAATGCTGGTAAAGCTCACTAGATTTCATGATCTAAGGTATTCCACGTTATAAAATGAAAGTGGAAAGTGTATTAATTTTGGAAAATAGATTGCCTATTGCATAAAGGCAGTATTTTTTTTTTTTTCTGATTTTTCTATTATTTCCTGGAAGATCAACATAGCAGATCAATTAGGATAGAATCCTGTATTATATGTATATATATATAATATATATATATATAAACATATACACACACTGTTTCTCTCTTTATCGCTATCTCATACCTGTCCTTCACCACCAGGAAAAAAAAAAGTCTCCTGAGAAGAAAATGTACAATTGTATTCTGCTGTATTTTGCTTCACCTTCAGGTAAAGATGGATTTCCCCCCCACACCAAGGAGGAGCACAGTCACTTCTTCGCCATGGATTCTATTATCTTCTTGCCTGAAGAGCTTAGATCTATTCAACTGTGAAATAACTTGTCCCCATATTATGCAACCTTGATAATTCTCTGTTTGGCATTACTCACAGATGCTCGGAGTGGGAGCATCACATCTAAAAAGGAAGGTAAGAAGTTGAATGAAGTTGAATGTACCACCACAACTTTAAACTATTAAAAAAAAAAAAAAAAAAAAAAAAAAGTTTATTTCTTAGGAAGGTGTAAAATAAGAACACAGAAATTTAGTCTTTAAAATTTGATAAAATGTCTTAGAAGAGGGTATGGGACATTTTTGAAGAGCAAATCCCAGTTGACTGTGGAATTTTCCACTATGCAACTGAGCGTTTCATGCAGGCAGAGAATTTTTTCCACTGTCTAGGCTCAGTAAGAAATCTAGTTTGTGTAAACACGTATACACATGCTCACATACTATGGAGATGTTAGAAGCATTGCCACAATTCAAGATGGTAGGTTGAAATGTACAGTTAACACAGTACTAAAATCCCTTTTCTTCAGTGACTGAATTTGGTATCCACCTTTGACAATCTAACACTTTAGAAGACAATTTAATTCTGGCTGTGTTTTTGTTAAATGTTTTTTTCTGGCTTGCAGAGGAAATCTATTCTGCCTTCTCTTGCTTGTTCTGTATTTATAGATTGGATTTAACATTTCAAAATGTTTGAGTTTTTCATTTAAGACATGTAGGACATACATGATCCTTTCCACAGCCAAAGGCAACTGTAGGACATTGCAAACATATCAGTATTCTGTGCTTCACAGTTTCTTCTGTGGATTGTATGGGCATGTGTGAATGTGTCTGTGTGAATGACAGGGAGCTCACATGGACAAGTGAGGCAGTAGAGATTTTTGCGGAGCCTGAACAACACCTGGGTTTGACCTTGACAACAGATTAAAGAAGTCAATTTTTGAGTTAAAGTGGCAATTGAATGAAGTTTGGATCTCTAAACAGAAAAAAAAAAAAAAAAAGAAAAAAAAAAAAAGAGCCTCACTTGATTGTTTGTATGCTCAGAACAGGATTACAGGATTTTGTACCCAGTTACCAATAAATAGAAATGTAACAGTTCCACCATTTTTTCCTCTTAACCAGAACACGCTTGACGACACTAAATATTCATTCCTCTGCTTGGGTCAAAATAGATACTACAGCCCATATCCTTCCAGGCATTCTCATCCTAAAATAGCATTTTATCCTTCTGCTTTCCTGTTGATAACATACCCATACTAACAATATCTTGAACATAGTCCAATTCTGACATTTCAAATGTGAGCAGATTTAGTCAGTTTTTCCGAATATTTTATAGTGAACCACAAAAAGATTGATCAGTAACCCTGCCTCAATCTCCAGCTAGTTTTTTTCACCTTGTTTCAAACCAATGTTTTAGACCAGGTTTAAACCATAGCTTACTATGAATACCAGTATATGAATACATAGAAGGCGAATATATGTTAGTACTCGGAGTGACTGGAAGCTGAGAAGTGGGCATGATTTTGTATAAAGTTGGTAAGAACTGTGTTAAATGAAGGCATACTGGTATTTGTACGGAGCCTGCAGCTAAATCAGATTAGTTTTTTGACGAGAACGTGTCTCTGATTCCTCCCACATGATGTCAGCTGGGCATTCCTGAGCACAGAAATGCTAATGGACATACCTAGATCTCCAAGAGCTTTCTGATTTTGATTCTGTTCTTTTTCAAGAGTGATAACATATTCTCTAAAATAGTTTAAATGCTAGATGTTATTCTTTCAATTGGTTCTTTAGAAAATCATTTTAATATATACAATATTTTTCATTCCTTCAATAATTTAAAAAACAGATCTTTTTTACTGTCTTTCTGCCAAAATACCGAGAACATTTGAACAGGTAAAACATACATTTGACAAGCAAGAACATTTGAAAAGAATATGGTTCTCTGTTGCATTACACAATGCTGTTAACAATTATAAACACCAATTCCAAACAATACTCTGAAAGGTTTTCAAGGAATTTGACAGTTTACAATGTTCATCTATATAAAAGCAGCATAATTTTATGAATTCACTGATTCAGACAATGACTTTTGGGACCACTGGAACCTTATTTCATCAAATTAGAGCTATTGAGACCTTAGTTCAACAAGCCGCCAGCTGTGAGAAGCCTGTCTCCTGCACCAGCTCAGTTTCTTGAATTATACAAGTTGTTCTGCTGAGAGTGTGTGCTTAAATATCTTGCTGAGTCATGAACCGTAAGTTTTTCTAACAGTATATATGGTGTTAACTTACACTGACTAATCAGCAAGGTACCTAAACATTTTATGAATAGATTCAATTTCCTCTAGAAAAGAATAAAACACAAATAAATTCATGTGCTAAATAGTGGTAGTTATATCACACTTGATTCATTGTTAATTCAGTGAATACTGAAGTGGGAATTAAAAGTTGTTGTCACCTGGAAGGGGACTTCCACTTCATGTATGACAAATAAATATTTCTACATCTATCCTCCTCATCAGAGCAAAGCCTGTGACCCATCACTTCAACACAATGACCAGTCTGTTAATTTGATTTTAGAGTTGAAGTCCCGAGGGGCAAAATTAATAGTGTGCTGGAGACAGTGCAAATGTTGAGAGGTCTTCCCTCATGAGAAAATGTAGTACGTAGTGAAGTACTTCAACATGGAAAATGGACTTTGTGACTTCTGTGAAGTCATAATCTTACTCTTAATGCTTTGGTAGTCTAATTAATGTAAATACACAAGTCTAAATAATTGCTTTGGGGTCATCTTAATTAGAACTTCCATCTTTTAATTGGCAGAGAGATTAATTAAGATATACCCTCAACCGTCAATTAAATATCCCTTATGTTTTATGAAGAATTATTCCAGATCTACTCAAATGCAGACCAAGAATACTAATCCTACTTCACCCTTCCACTCTGCCACTGGTAATGCTAAGAAGAAAAACCTCCTTGCATGTACATGCTAAATCACATAGAAACTCTGGCACCTGGCTCCCTGCTTTTCCCGTGCATGGACGAGCTATGGAAGAACTGGTTGTCACCACTGTAACCCCTTCCCTGGATGAGCATTAGATGTGTCCAAGCCTTGTCAACTGCTGCCAGCCCCTGGAAGAGGAGCTGCAGGCCTGCAGCCATGGTAGGACGCCTGGGATACTCTCTGGGGTAAGGAGCTTAAAGTATGGCTGATGTGAGGGGGGTTTATGCACAGAACACGGGAGTTCTGACGGACTCCACCAAGTCAGCACTATAATTTGGGATGAGTACATCTGCACTGGGTCCTGGGGGAAAATGTGAAAGCCAAAAAAATGTGGAAGGTGGCAACTCCAACCATAGGCTTCTGCAAGGTTTAAGTAATTCTGCGCTATTTACAGCCAATCCTCGGTGCTGATGTTCAGTTTCTGTTCTTCAATTCAGATGGGGCTCCAGTAGAGCTCTCAGGACAAACTAAAGCCAGGCTGCTTTTGAGTGCACATAGCACTCATTCAGTCCAGGGAGAGGCATGCCTCTGCATAAAAATTGAATTTTTCTGATGAAAAATGAAATCTTAACTAACAACCTATGGCAAATAATTCCTCTTCTGCTACCAATCATGCAAAGAGCTCTCAAGATAGTCTGGTGTCAGAGTGATTAAATGTAGCTGAAATGCTTGTGGAGCAAAGAGACTAGTTAGCAGATTTGTTGCCAAATCAGATACTTCTTGATTAAACACTAGAACAAAAAGTCAACATTTCCTCTTTCCAATAGGGATTCTGTCTTGTCCAGTCAACGTTAAGATGAAAAATGTGCCCACGAGTGTTGAGTTATACTTTAACAAATGGTGTCTTTTGAAATCCCATTTACAGAGGTGTGATCCCACCAGAACTCCTCCATCACCTTAGAGAAAGCCAGGAAAGCAGATGAGTTGAGATTGCTGCTAGAGGATATGGTTTCTATTAGTGTTTTCCTCAGAGGAGAATGTATAAATAACTCACTCATGGACTGGTACAATCTGTCGGGGGGGGCAGCAGTTATATAAATATGTTCCTCCTGTTTCTCTCTCACCAAAAATAACCCATTTCTACCACAGCTGCATACAAAAAATTAGGTAAGTAAGAAGGTAGGATTGAGACTTTTTTTGCATACAGATTCAGACTTGTGCAGAACAGCTCAGAAACTGCAGCTGTGTATAGTCTTTTTTTTTTCCCTAATAAAACCGCACATGCCCTGCCATGAAAAGAAACACCTTTCTAGTGTTTCCTGCCAACACAGATTCAGAAACAAAAAACACATTACACTACCAGATAAAATTATGGAAAATATGCTGCTTAACCTGTGAAGCCAGGCACACTGTATTAACGTTGTATAGTAAAGAAATAGTATCAAACAAAACCACTGTATTAATAAAAATATATTTGCCTTCCAAATTATTTTTGTGATCCAAAGAAGCCTGAATTAGCAATGTACCTTCATTACTGCACCGAAGTCAGGTCAGAATGTTTATTACTTTTAGGTCAGATCTTTATTACTTTGCATTAAAAACAAAGCAAGGCATATTTTGTCTCACACTTTGCTAATCAAAAGAGATGACAGAGTTCAATATATAGGATGTGACTCAGCTGGCTATTTTTTTTCTTTTTTCTCAGTATTGAGAAAATATGTTTATATTTTCTAAATGTTTTTCTAAATATTTTCTAAATGTTTAGATTAAAAAGGTTCTAGAGCAACCTACCTGCACCTATCCTGCCCCAAGAAAATCTGTGTGAGGAATGACTCTAGGCCATTAATAGCAGAGACAGAAGATATTGCTGTTGTAGAAGCGATGTGTGTGCGTACCTACGTGTGTGTGAGACAGAGGGAGACCACACCTCTACTTTTCTGAAGTGCAGACTTGAGGAAAAAACGGAGAGGGGAAAAAACAAACAAACACGAGAGGACATTTCAGCCTGGCAGACCAACATAAAGAAGCTGTGAGCACTGTGAGCAGAGATGCTGCTGCTTCTTGTTTGATTCCTCCAGCATTCAGGGAAACATGTCTGTTTTCTTAAAAAAAATCACAGGTCTGCTTCAAAGAGGCACCAGCCTTCAGCACACGTTTCTTCTCCTAGGCAGAACAGCCTGGAAAATCCTGAATGTGTCGCTGAACGCTCAGGTCAAAGGAGCAATTGTTGCTTCCAAGCTCTTGTCATCTAAGTGCCACTGCTAAGACAAAGGCCTCTGAAGGATCCTGGCAGTGGGGGACCACCCACAGGCCGTTTGAAGAAATAAAAGTAGTCCAATGAGGAGTGTAATTATATTTCCTTTTCTGAAATGGAGACATTCGTCCTGACCTCCTGATTGCCCAGAGTAATTCCAGCATCGTTGCAGCACACTCATTTACCCTTGGGCAGCCTAAGGTGCCTTAACTGGAATGTTTCCCCACAGGGAAATGAAATACAAGCAGATCGGGGTTATGAGTGAAAGCCACTCATTAGAAATCTTCTCATCTACAACCTTCCCTCTCCTCTGGGTATAAATATCCCTTCTCCAACGCAGTCCTCAGGCACTAAATCCTGCAGGGCAGTATCAGTATGTCACAGTGATGAGCTATAGCCAAGTGTGTGACTTACACCGGGCTGATCCCGTGAGGAGCTGTGGAATTGCTCTGCCACAGCCCAGCTGTCCTGAAATGATATAACAGATAATAAAACTAAGACTGGTACCGAAGAAAAGTTACCCTTAGGAAATATGAATGGGACTCTTTTTTGAAACAGAACCATTGCCTTCTTTAATTCCTCACCAAAAAGAAACATGTTCAAGCTAGAAGAGAAATAAGTAGCAGTTTCCAAAATCACCATTTTTTCTGCTTAAAGACAGTTAATGACAATCTACATTTTAATCTACACTTTTATGTAGGCTTTTGTCTGTCTTAAAGCACCTGGGTAAGTAAACGACAGCAATGTGAGAACATGTTGAATCGCTGCATCCCTGCACCCAGAGATTCCGGCGATGAGGATGACCTCTTCAGGACCATATAGGAGCTGCTTAGCATCTTGTAAGCACACACAGCTGAGCTCCAGACATCCTGTTTAGACCTTCTGGTTAAGAAGTTGCAAGCAATCAACCACAGAAGTCTGTTTGTTAACAGTTTGAAGAGGTCTCAGGTTCTGAAACCACCCACATCTCTTTTGTTCTGTTTTTGCTAAGTATATAATGGTGTTTTGAAGTAGAAATTCAGATTCTCCTTCTGCCAGGACTGCTTGATTTTGGTTAAAGCTGAAGAAAACTGAAAGCTAATTATTTCCTGCTTCAAGCACAATAGAGAGTTTATTGGAATGTTCCCTATAATCCTATCAGAAGTGTTATAGGAACTCAGTAATAAATGAGCTGCCAATTAATTAAGTGCCGTATAGACAGGCCACTCCAGAAATCGTTGGTTTCTTTTTTTTTTTTTTCCTCCTTCTGCATCAAATCAGTTGTTACAAATCAGGAAGAAGGTATTCACTGGAGTTCAATTCAAAACATTATGATTGCAGAATATTTCACTCAGGGTGAAATTCATCCTTGGTGAATTAATGATAAAAACTAAGTAGAAATATGATTAGTTCCACCGTTAAAATGTAATTTATTTGGGTACAGTTCTTGCACTTGCATTTTTTTTTTTTTATTTAGGCATTCTAAAAATGGGTAACATAAAATTGGAACTTCCGTCATTTTTAATAGGATTTTTAATAACATCTCTCCCTAATTGCATTTAAATTACATTTTAGAGCATTAACATTCATTCTTCATCAAGACAATCTGAAACACAACAGCATCTTCTTGTGTCAGGAGGGAAAAGAGGGTGATTGTTTTTGCAGATGTTAGTAGTACAATAAAAGGGACAGTTTCAAACCATCTACATGTTTTAAGCTAGTTTACTACAGGTGTTTTGGAATTGGAAGCCGTGCTCTGAAAGAAATCCATGTGGACACTTTTCTGCTTTACTCAGCTAAATACTCCATGCATTTGCAAGGCAAAAAAATTAGGCTGCTGCAAAGTCTAAAGAAAACTGGCCTAAGTGTATTCTTTCAGCAACAGTACTAAGAAGATACTAAGGGATAAGGGTAAAATATATCGACTACGCCATGAAGATACCCCTTTGGGGTGCTCTGTGTTAAGTACGCTGTGGGGAATGCATGAAAGGGGAGCGACCTGTTTGGTTTTGCTCTGGGACATCAACTGCCAGGTAGCGAGTGTGCTGCGTGTTAATATCTCAGCTGCCCCACGGGCTAGATAAGGCAACTTACTGTGAAACTTGTGTGGGGGTGCTCAGAGGTGCAAAGAGAAGCCCAGGGCAGACATTCTTGAATTATCTGTGCTTCAGATCTCTTGTTTTCCAGGAAACTCTGCTGGCTTGTATACCTACATGCAGCAGCAAAATCTTGATGACATCTACTGAGTTCCTGATGAGTGGCAGCTCAAGCAAAGAAAAAGCCCTTAGGAGTGGTGAAAAGAAAGCAAAAAATTTCCTTTACTACCTAAAAACATTTCATACGGAACAATCAAAGACAAACAAGGATAGATGTAGATGTGTATGGTGTTTTATACCTGAGCTACAAGAGTGAGGAGACTGGAAACGCTGATTGGCACAACAACCCTGCTGCAGGCCATGCTAAGCCTTTACAATAACTTGGGGCATGATTTTGGATTTGTAAGGCAATATAAAGCGTTCATTGAAGTAGACCGTGCTTGGAATATGGAATAAAACGTCTGTGTAAGAAAATTCCCAGGGACTTACTAACAAGGTGGAGAAGAAAAGCAACAACAACAAAAGAAAACAAACAAACAAAAAATTCCTCATTCCCACCACTGGAATTAAAAATGTGTCTTCTCATCTCAACAGACTGACGCTAGTGAAACAGATGACACTGATTCCTGAAGTCCCTCCAGCACAGAGCCAAGTAGCAAAGTTGTCTTTTAAAATAACCTATTTGCAAGCACGTCCAAGACGTGTCACTGAACGACCAGGAAAACAAAAATCCATTCCTTTTGCTCTGGTGTTGTAGGCTTTCCTGAGCCAGTCAGGTACTGACAGGAATGCAGCCTGGGATCCTAGAGCTAGAAAACGGGAGGAGGCTGGACAGGAAGGCTGACGGAGTGGCAGGAGAAGCAAACAATCTCTCAGGCTGCATTGCTCTTGCCCAATGTCCTGCAGAGCCAGAGGGCTGCAAGAGGCAAGTGCTGCTTATTCTCCCCATGGGAAGAGCGAGGCTGAACACACCGAGTGCTCCGGGCAGGACAGCTAAACCCCAGGATCTGGTGCATCAGCACCTGCGTTTTATCCTCACAGTTACTTGGCTGTGCATGCCACTTTTAAGCTGCAGTTCCTGCATGGGAAGTCATTGTTAAAACATTTTTATCCCGGACCTGTGTTGCTGCCTGCTCTGACATGGAAAGCTGCAAAGGCTGAGCTTAAAGACAATGGTCTGTCTACCTTTATCTCCATTCACAGCAACCCCACATTGAGCGTAATTCTCAGCAGCTGGTAGATTTTGAAACGCTGTGCACAGCCCTTGCTTTGAAGCTTACTCCTGGTAAGAAATAACTCATTGAAATCTCCCACTAAGGCACCGACTTCCCTCATCAAATATTCTTTATGAGTGTTCTTTATGATTTTCTTCCCCTATAATTTATACCGGCGAATATAATACCGAACAAAAATTAATAACAGCAGCCCCCGAACACATTGTGGTCAAACTGATCCAGCTTTCTGTTAATGGCCCTTGTGTCTGACCTACCATTGTGTCTGACTGCCTTCCAGCCATTTATGTGTGCAGCCTATGCTGCCAGCATGGCTGGAAAATCTTGTATTTGTTTACAGAACCAAAACTGGAGGAAAAAAATCTCACGGGCAAATTCACAGAGGAAGAAACTTAGTAGCAAAACTAAGAACTAGATTTCAAGTTTAATCCAGGATTTTAAGTATGTATTCTGTCTACAGTTTGGCATAACTGACAAGTGTTGTTTGCCTGAGCCTTCACTAATGTTGGAGTAATGTGGAAAAATGAATAGATTGTTTTCTGAGATGAAGACTGCTTTGTTTGCTGGCATGCCCATATTCTTACTACATTTGCTTTCCATGATAGTGCCAGGTAAAAACAGGAAGAGATGAATATTTATAGGGATCAGAGCTTAGAGAGACACAGACAAAGGATTACATGGGCATTTGTATATAAACCAGCTGGGGAGTGGGGTTCATATTCATCTCGTAAAAGGCTGAAGCTTGTGAGCTGCAGATCTAGCCTCAGCAGCTCTTCAGGTACCTATTATCCAGGTGTTTCTTCAATTTAAAAAAACAGTTAAAAGGACTGTTTATACTCTTGCCACAAAGACATTACTCATACACAGATATTACTCATAAATGATGGAGCCCTTTATTAAAATTGCAGGCAGCTAAGTTTTGGGAAGCTCCTTGTCTTTTTTTTTTTTTTTTTTTTTTCTCTTATGAAGAGGCAATCAAAAAAGCTGAAAGCTGGTGCTTTCGGAGGGTATGGCTTAGTTGATGTGCAGTCATGCCAACCAGGCTGTCAGGAAGAATGACATTTGGGTCAGAGAAGGGCTGGTACTGCTTTAATTGTTTATCCGCATGGATTTCCATTGAATTAGTTCCGTTTTGGTGTCTAGATATATTTGACACATCTGTTTCGATTTTAAGTGTACTGTCCAGAAGACTGCAAGTGCTGACGATATTTAAAAGGGCATTTTAAAGACAAAAGACACCCATGTTAGGGAGAAGTGATGGCTTAAGAGAATGACATCAGAATGACACCAATTAGCTTATGAAATAAGAGCAACCTTGTAATGGACATGTACAATAACAGGGACACTTGTTACCTTTTGAATAACTGGGCTAATTGATTATACAGTTAGATTATACAGTTAGATTATAGTCTGATCCAAGGCATAAATCAGAGGACTTTTGTTTGAATCGCAGCATGTCTTTTAAGAAAAAAAAAATCCCAACTTTATTTTTATATCGTCTCAAGATCCTTAAGAAATTCAGCAAAGGTTGCCAATAATATGAAATATGAAAGACACTCTCTTTCCCTTTGTCTCTCTGTCTCTCTCACTTTAGAGATATAGAAGACTGCATTGGAGAGTCTGCAGTTCTTTCCCTGGCAGCAAAGAGGAGTTACTCCAGCTAAGAATTGGTGTACTAGAGGTAAGCAAGACTCAGCTGGGAAGGAAACATCCTCCGTAATACCTCAAGTGATAAAAGCTATGGGCTCTGGATTTTACTAGCCTTTTAATCTCTTGTTTTTCAACCTTTTGAAGAAAAAGCTTCACATATTTTTGAACCCACTAGCATGTCCTTATGAACTGTAAAGAGTGTAAAAGAATTCTGTGCTGCACTCTGTGTAACTTAAATTCACTGTAACACCACCATGACTGCTGTGGGAAAAACAGCCCTGGGACCAGAGATAAAACTGATAGAAAGAGACCTGCTAGAAATAACTGTCTAGAGCTCCAAGACTCTAAAGCGGGCAGTAGTTGGTATCTTACATTGGATCATAAATTATTTCAATCACTTTCACTCAGTCCCCCGTGCAGCCTTACAATTAAAAAGTACATTATTATCCCTCTCAAAAACCCATCAGAGGTAGCAAGAGGAGAAACTATTACTTATTAGACTGGATGGATACAGTAGGGAAAACCAGACACAATGCTGCTCTTCAGGTCTTGATGGAAAGTGGGTAGAAATTTTGGTGACTTCTGGGTTCTGAATGCCAGTATGCACACTGTTAGATGATCCTTCTGTTTTAATTCAGTTGAATAGTTAGTAGATCTGATGAAATACTGAGGCTAAAGTTAAATGAAATATTCTAAAATGGTGTAGAATTTAAAGTCATGCAATTACAATTGGCTTTTCCCCAGGTATGCGCATTTTTTTAAGCCCTAGCACTGCCCTCCTTGTTTCTAAAGGATTTCAACAATGCTGCGAAGCCCATTGGGAAGTTTTGACGTACTGTCACAGAACTCTACAGTAATCAGAGGTGTTTTCATTACTAGAAACTAACCCTGGGAATGACTAGAAATAACTATAACATTGTGTTTAATTTTCTGTGAAATTCATTATATGCATTTGAAAAACGAGTGTGTTGATTACACATATTAAAGTGTAGATTACTGAGAAAGAAGATGTTAGTATTAATCAGTAGTTTCTTAAGCTTTGGTAATGCAAATTCCACAGTGAGTGCAAATAAGCGAAAATAAAAGCATGGCTGTCCTTATCAAAACACAGGAGCTGCCAAAACTCTGACATCAAAGCAGTCCCTGCTCAGTGGCTACCTGAAGTCAACGATTCAGCCCTTTGAACACAAAATACAGAGTAACCGGAATTGAAAACAACCGGGCACTGACGGTGCACAGCAGACAAAGGTGAGTTGTCTGTGACCAAAAAAAGATGCGTGTGTGTGGAAATGTGCATTTCTCTGCAGGTATTCAAGTATCAAAGTTCTGTGTTTCACTGTATAGAATGAAAGGACAAAAAAATCTAAGGCTTGTGATCATGAGTTTTAAAATGTTTGAGACCCAAAACACTTTCTTTTGAAGAAGCAAACTACTGCAGCACTTTCATATTTGTGATACACCACCCAGCGTTATTTGGACATCATCAAATCGTTTTACAGTCTCAAAATATTTTTCAGAGATACAGCCTGGAACTGGGAGATGATGTTCAGGTATTTTTTTTCCTCTAGCATGTGGCAATTATGATGAATCAGAGTTTATTCTGTGTTCTGTTGATCACCATAGTAACCTGTACTCCCTGCATTTAATAGGAAACAAAAAGTTATTTACTTGACAGGGATGGAGTTCTGGGAAGCACTGGTTTACGAACACTGGCAAAATATTTTAATGGCACTATTTGCTTCTCAGGTGGTTATGTGTACCTGTAATTGGATCTTCATCTGTCATACAGGCTTCACAAGAAGAAATTTATTGTACCGAAAATGTATTAATTAGGAACACAGTCATTTTCTACTCTTATCTGTCATTATATAAAGATAGACAGGGCCCTATTCAGTCCAAACTATTTACATATACGTAAAGCACAGTAAAGGTACATTGCTTGCCTGTTTGGCTTGTTTTGTATTCTCAGGAACAAAAGAGATTCCTAAACTGTAAACAAGAGATAGCAGTTGCTTACTGGTATTGAATGAAATCTTTGCCATTTAGCATCAGAACTCCTAAGGTCTTTTTCTTTTTTTTTTTTTTTTTCCATCCAAAACTGTGACATTGCCTGTCAAATTTTAATAGTTCCTTTGGGGGTGCAAATTGATTTATTTTATGAAATGACTTTCTTTTAGCGGGTTAATGGATCTTTCTGACTGGTTACTCTTAACATGAGATATTGACCTGGTTCTTAAAAGTGGCCTCGCATAATGCAGAGATGGCACAGGGGCGATAACTGGCATCCGCTGTGGGGCAGAGGAAGCTGAGGGGAGCTGAAGACCTCATTCTGCCCAGCCCCTTGCTCTATGGGACTCAGGTAGCAAATCTGGCTTCTAAATGAACTGCTCCTTCAGCAAAATTTAGAGTGCAAGCTGTATGGAAAGTAGGCGATCGCCTGTGAAGTTTTCCTTTGTGAAGAGTTTCTGCATTTTTAGTCCCCAGTTGGAAACTTCCCATAATATGACATAATCTCAGAGAAGCTGATAAAGCAATCCATCAGGAGAAGATGCAGCCATTACATCTCTAACCACCTCTAGCTGCAATGAATCATTCGTTATTGAACTTCATTATTACAATCACACATTACTGAGGAAGTCTCCGGTCCCTCAAGCATTTGTGTATTCTACCTACCTTTCGTTAAGCATTTTATCATGCTGCAGTGAACTGTATTTTACAACGCATACAAATTCAAAGCTTAAATTTCACTAGTTCTATAGGGACCATTTCACCCAGAAGGGTGCCGTTCTTCCTTCTATCTTAGGAAAAATTTTGATTTTAACTCTGAGACATTAAAATGTCCTGAAAAAAAAAAAAGATGGTAGAACCATCTATTAATTCAAAACTTTTGTTTTATGGGGATCACAAGGCTAACGTTCAATGTAGTTATTTCATACACTTAAATAGACATTATCTCCTGTAGTAGCAGAAGCAATCAGTACTAAGCATCAAACAGCATCTGTGTATTAATTGTACAAAAATACCCTTTCACATTCGTATTATCAAACAGGTTTTTCTAACCTCTATTCTTAGGAATGCAATTTGGAGGATGTGCGTATGTGTGAAATGAGCTATTATTAACACTTCAGCTGTGTGTGTGTTGTCACTGCAGGCTACCCGTTTTGCTGAAGTAATAATTTGGTCATATCAGAGGATGGAATATAGGATCTTCAAAGCACTATTCAGAAGGAATTACTGAGTAAGCCCATTGTGTGGCTTTTGTTTTTGTTTTTGTCTTTTTCCTGCTAAGAGATTAAACATCATACCTGGATATTATCTCATAAATACCACACACAGAATACTTATGAGATAGATAAGGGAGGACTGCTAGTACATGCAAAAATCAGAGACAGTGGAAGTTAGGAAATGTTACCTGTGATGACAGAGGCATTTTTTTAGCATAATGAGCTACTGGGAATGCAGTAGTTTTGCTCTACTAAACAGTTCTTCGAAAGATTGGTGATGGTTTTTGTCCTAAAATCCTGCTGAAGAGAGGGGCCTGGGGATGATGTGTTTGCTGGTTTAATTTTGGAGACTAGGTTCAGACTTTTGAGCAGCTTTTATAGCAAGCTAACACTGGATCGTGTCTACTTGAAATGCCTTATTTTACTTATTCTACTTGAAAAAGCCTTATTTTGAAATTTATTTAAAGCAAGTCTATATAGGCAGGTGCACAAAGAGACTGGTTTCCACTAGGCATGCTCCAAAATGGCCAACACAAACTAGTTCTAAGCAGGAATCATAAAGTTATGGCCAAGCTATTAAGCCCCACTGTGCTTCCCTAAATGGCAGGATCAGCCCAAGTGTTTCAGCCAAGTACAATATCACCGAAGCATACCTTACCTCCTGTAGAAGCAGAAGTAATCACTACTAGGCATCAAACAGTACGTGGGTATTAATTGTACAAAAAGGCTTTCACATTCATATTATCAAAACCGTTTTTTTCTAACTCGTATTTTTAGGAATGCAATTTGGAAGATGTGCGTATGTGTGAAATGAGTGCAAGAATCCCTTGAAGTTCAACAAGAAGTGCAGAGTCCTACGAGTCCTGGTGGACGTGAGGTTGAACATAAGTAAGCAATGTGCCCATGGTACTCTTGGCTGCATTAGGCAAAGTATCTCCAGTAGGTGAAGAGAGAAGCTCCTTCCTCTCTACTCAGACCTGGTGAGGTCACACCTGGAGTGCTGCGTCCAGTTCTGGGCTCCTCACTACAAGAGAGACCTAGACATAACGGGAAGGGTCCAATGTAGGGCCACCAAGATCAATGAACTGAAGCACCTCTCCTATGAGGAGAGGCTGAAATGGTTGGGACTATTCAGCCTGGAGAACAGGAGGCTCAGGGGGTTCTTAGCAGTTACAAATACCTATAAAAATGCTATTTTCAGTGCTATTTTCAGCAGCTGGACAAGAGGCAATGGGCACAATCTGGAATACAAGAGGTTCTGTCTAAACAGCAGGAAGCACTTATTTACTGTGTGGGTGATAGAGCCCTGGCACAGGATGCACAGAGACAGTGTGGAGTCTCTCTCCTTAGAGATCTTCAAAATGGTGTGGGTCTGGGCAACCTGCTCTGGGTGTCCCTGCTTAAGGAAGGGTGGGACCAGACGGCTTCCAGAGGCCCCTTCCAACCTCAACCATTCTGTGATTATGATCACAAGACTCATGCCTGAGTAAGAGCAGAGGGAGGTAGAATTTTCATTTGCCCTTGAATCTTTACGGGTATACAAATATTTACCTTTCAAAGAGATGTGGCACATTTAAGTAATTTCATACTGGATAGAGCGTGAAGATCTTGGATGGGAGACTGCCTAATTGTAAAGCATTAGATCATTAACGCATAGTTCATGCTTCTAGTTTCTGATGACCAATGTATGCTTTTTCCAGAAAAGAATCATTTCTGAGGTAATGGTGAACAGCTGGTAGAGAATTTATATGAGTTGTACATAATATACACATTGAAGAATTTGCATAGATATTTCATTTCCTTCTTAAATGTCATAAGTAGGGATCACTGGTGAGTGATACCACGTACAATCCACCTTTTGTTAAGTTACATAGAGCCACAGTACACTGATCACACACACCAAATAGAAGACTTTAGCTCAAGAAAAGAAATTTAATTGTAGAATGGGTTTGCTTGCACAAATTAATGGGAAGATTTCCAACAAAGCAAGAACGTATGGCACGGTAATATTGATTTTGGTATAGCCACCTCTTAAAATACAGGCTTTACAGAGTCAATAGTGCCTTGATTTAGGTTCTAACCCAACCCAGAAGTCTCAAATTCAGTTCTATCCGCTTATTATTGATTTGTCTGGCATGGTGTGGGTTGTTGTTTTTTGTTTTTTGTTTTTTGTTTTTCTTCCAGAAATGCTTTTCTGCTCTCAAATTTTAGCTATCTCTCCCAAAAGAATGTCTAATACAGTCACAAAGAGCAATTATATTCCTTACAAGTGAACTATTGACGATCATAATAAAAAGGAAAGAGAAGTCATGCCAGTTTAGCTTCTGTCAGGACCTTAGAGTGCTCCTTCATTCAAAAACACTTATGTAATCAACAAGTAATAAGTTGCAAAATATGAGCAGCCCTTTATTTCCTATCAGGTAAGATAACAACTTTGTAAAGCTGTGCTATTTTTAAGGAGTAAAAGACCTTATAACTATCACCAAGACATCAGTTCTTTGCTATTCTACTATAATACCTCTTTTTTTTTTCTCCCCTGCTACCTGACATTTAAATGCCTATAATTTTAGACATCAGGACCACATACCTGCAAAAAATTTCACCAGGAGTGAGCTGAACGACATTATTGCTGCCATTTGTAGACAGCAGTTTCACCCAATGTGCATCTTCAGCACCTTCTTTGTCTTTTCTTGGGGCGGGGGGCAAGATGATGGAGCACAAAGAGACAGCACAGCTTCTTTAATAAGCCTTAACAATTTTGCTTTGATTAAATTTGTACAGTAAAATTGAAATCCTTTGGGTAGGAGTCGATGAATCATAGAGGAAATCAAGAGAGGAAATAAAGCCATGGTTAGAAGAGATTAAACAAGCCATAAAGTTTGCAATAAAAGTAGCACTTAAGAACTAGAAAAAGACATATGTGACTGTACGGGGTGAAAATGTATGTGTGTGCAGGAGGAAAGGGAAGGGCAAATTTGTCTGGGGAGTAAATCCATTTAGGTCATTATGGTTCAATATGGCCATGATCCAGAAAAACACTTGAGCATATGTTTGATTTTAACATGTGACTGGCTGTCTTGAAACCTCAGCTCTGCTCACTTGTCAGGCTCAGGCTTAAGTGATTTCATCGTAGCCGGGCTCCTCTGCTAAATTATGTCAGCCCACTGCAAAGCCCAGAAGCCAACTGAAAGATCAAAATAGCTTTGGATTGGGTGTATCTATGTGAAGAATCCTTTTTTTCTGTACGCAACACCCTCTGCTTTCCAGCAGAAGTAGGCTTGCATGGAGCTGGAGGATGAGGAATGGCTGTGGTAGTCGGAGGGGCTGTGACATCGGCACTCTGCGAGCTTCTCATTTTTGCAGAACCGCGCTGATATTTTGTGTGAGGTGGCACAGGCAAAGCCGTGCCTGTGCTTGCAAGCTGCAGGGATGCAGTGGGGAAGGGCTGGCTCAGGGCAGGCGGTGGTGCAGGGTTTCCTGGGCAGGAGGCAGAGCATCTCTCAGGCAGGCTCTCCCAGGGGTCCCTGTGAAGACAACTGATCCTGCACTTACTAGCTGTTGATAACAAGGAATGGGGTCTTTGATTGTGCTTTCTACCCCAAGTTTTGTGGGGATTTCTGGCCAGAGCAGAGGGACGACTCTGGGCAAAATCTGACCAAGACCATAGTTCTGGACCACTAATTTGAGCCACTTGGGAAAAGAGTGCACGTTTAAATCTCATGTATTTTTTCCCTATCTTCTCATCCCCGGGAGTCTATTTTGCTTCCACCCTAAGTTCCAATTTTCTACTTCCTAGAGCAGAAAGAAATACCATTTTGGCTTTTCAAAAATGAAAAAAGTAGAAAAGATAGATACACAATACTTGTCAGTGTCACCAGGTACCATAATATTTATTTTTCTAAACTCTATTTCCTGGAGAAATGGGAATACAGAAGACTCACAGCTTTCATTGAACAATAAAAGTTAATTTCTAGTTCTCAAGGTTTCACAAAAAAGCATTAAAGCATGATTCTTGCAATGTCACCGCAAATATCACATGGACTTTTTGGATTTTTGCTTACTTCTGATCTCACTCTCTGAGGAAGCAACAATTCACTTATACAAGCAATTTGCAGAATGGGAATCTGTTTATCTAATATGCCACAGACTTTTTTTTTCTCTCCTAGGAAACCATATTGATACAAAAGAGCAAGCATCTATATTTTCCTATGACCAAAATGTTCAAAGGCTATTTTAAAATTTCTGCATTTTAAAAAGGCTACAATTAAATGGTTTCTTTGAAGCAATTCAGAAGTCAAAATCAGAAACTGTCTTTTTCAACGCCTTTATGTTTCATTTGCTGTCAAACTCTCAGTCAGCAGGATGAGGTGACTGATAATTATTCAGGGTTGCCAATTAACCTACTTAGCAGGTCACATAGGTAACTGGCATAGATTGTGTCAAATCTCATTATTGGGATAATAATTTAATCAGCCCAGTGCATTCACTGAAGGCCAGAGAATAAATTAAACAGGAAAATAAAATCAGTACTTAGATATTATATTTAAAACCATGAAAACACAGTTTCTCCTTAAATTATAAATCATACTACTTGCCAGTAGAAACCCAGTAAAAGCAAGAGAAGGGTGGTCTTCAGTGTTTTGGAGGGTGGTTTTTTTTCAATCATAATATCCAACGTGTCAAAAAATACCGTATGTTGCCTTGCTTTTATGAATGAAAAATAATTTCATACGAAGAAGACATGAAAATATGTATTATTCGTTTGTGTTTAGACATCCATGCAATGTAACACCATGCAATTGTCCTTAATGCAATGTTACAGAGCAGGACTGCCCAAGTGTATCTGTCTTCTGATTGTTCTCTGGAACAATCCTGTCCTCTCCTTTCTTATGCATCCTACTCTTGTCCAGTTCTTCGTGCCTGGCTTTAAAGCAAAGCCCAAGGAATTTCAGAAAGAATAAAATAATATTGCTGGATTGAAGGATGGACAGGAGAGAAGAAAAATTACAGTAAGTGCAATTGTCAAAGTCATAGAGTCAGTGAAAAAGCCGTGCTTCAGTACAGTAATGCTCTGCACTTACAAGGTGTCTGAGCAAATAGGAGGTAGGAGGAATGGAATCTGCCCGGAAAAAGAAAAACATTTTCTGGGCAGATAAAGAAATGCTAGTAAGAATAATAACATCCTTAAAAATGAGTTTGAATATAAAACACGTATTTAAATTGGCTTCAAAGAGAGGAACAAACATTACCAGGAATTATTAGAGTTCTAATATTAAACATATAGTCTGGAGAAAAAAAATACCATGACTTACGGCAGGACCTGCATGTGTGAGTTGTGAGGAGCCCCACAGCACTGTGACAGTGCTGCAAAACTCAGGGGAAGACCCGAGTATGGTCAGCGTGCCCCTGTCTTCATAGTATATAGCAATGGTTTACTGTCTACCAGAACAAGAGGGTTATAAAAGAAGCTGTCACTCCTCCGAGTGGTGGATCATTCAGTTTAAACATATAGGTCTTATGGCCAAGAATTACAGCTTACCAAGAGCAGCTCCAGGACTTGCAATTTATTCAGTCAGTAGGGAAAAAAAAAAAAAAAAAAAAAAACAAGAGAGGAAGGTTAAAAAAAAAAGACGATCACAGCAGCTCATGATAGGCCTGCAAAATAAAAACAGCCGGCATGCAAGGATAGCCAGCATGTCAGCAATGAATGCTGATCTCAACTAGCTTTATTTTTTTTGAATAATGATAAGCAAGAATACATGCTTAAGTTCCTAGATGAGACCTAGACCGCTCACGTTGTCAAATGTATTATTTTGAATCATAAATTGTCTTTCTACTGAAACAGCACACATTACAGCAGAAAGGTTGAGAATATATATCACAGTCCTGGAACTATAGAAACAGCGTGTAGCTCCTAAATGTCTATTTTAACTTCTGCCTACAGAATATAAATGCTATAGTAGTCAATAACAGATTTGAATTTAAAAATAAGAAAGACTAAAGTAAGCCAGCACTATTTATGGATGCTACCTCCTAGCTCAAGACTGCCAGATAACAGGAACAGCTTGCAGAGGAAAAAACACTTTCACCTAATTAGTACAAAACATAACATTAATGAGTTAAACTTTCTCATTAAAACTTTCCCTGATAAAGAAAGCAACAAGCTTCAAGATTATCATGTTTTGTTGTGCCATTTTTTGGTGGTATTGCTGGCGGTAGCGCTTGGCTGGGGTTTTTTTGAACATAAAGCAGAAGCCCCAAAATACCCCATACACTCAGAGTAAGGGTCTCAAGAGGTGTCAGCTCATGTCAATGAAGTTACCTTGTGCTAGAGGTTTGGAGGCTAGACCCCAGCTGCCAGCAGTCACTAAGTTCTGTAGGCAGAAGGCCCACAGTTCCCATTCTACTTTTCTGATTCTTCTGAACATTTCCAGCGTCTTCAGATCACTGGTAATTTTCATATATTATGTGCTAAGGTTACAAATTGGTAATCAAATTACACAGGCTACAATCACAATAAAGAGTGACAGTAGATAAAGAAACTCCATTAGAATACTGAGTATTTCACTATCTAGCTATCTAGATCAATCCAATTTTACAAATGCTTCAATATGGGCATGTCTAGAGAGCTGTCATAGAAGCAATCACACATTTCTGTGTGCTTCAGAAGTCAGCTTAAAGCAATAATATAGCCGAGGCTGCACAGTTCCCATACTGTGAAGTCAGGACATATTCTCAGTGGGGTTCAAGTCTGGATGGAGCTAAGACCAAGAGGGAGGAACAATATCAGTGAAAGGATCAGTAAGAAACTTTTTGTTCCCCTTTCATTTATTAAATTTTCATTTTTTAAAAATATATATATTTTTCATTGATCTCTCCTTTATATTTCAGTCTGTAATTGTCATAACCCCATTGTATTGTTGTCATAGCACCCTTTTACAACTCTTCTTTTTAAAAAGATGCTTTCCAGTGACACTATTACTTCTTCCACTGACAGCAATTGCCTATGGATGTGTTGCACAAACTCAATGGGAAGCAGTACTAGCTGATATTCAAGTACGGTAATACAACACAGTATTTTGGACACATCTGGATCAGTTAAAATTTTATTCATCCCCCTAAGAGCATCCAGTCTTGACTACTCCTGTTCAGTGCTAATCTTTTTCATCCCTTTCCTTACTCAGACTAATACTGACTTAGCGCCTGTCCCCGTATATAGGTGATGCTTAATTGCTAGTGTGCTTGCAGCAAATTGAACCATCTAATTCCCCCAGGGACAGGTGTGGGGGGAGGACTTTTTTTCCCTCTGGTGAAAATTATGACTGCTCACGGCTGCTCGTTTCCACTGAAAGGAAAAAGCAGACAGCTTCTAATGAGAAGGGGGAGAGATGGGGGAGGCTCTGAGCATCCCCAGGGTTGGTGCAGCTCCTCCACAAGGAAGGTGCTGGGATGCTCTCCAGGGTCTGCCCCCCACTCCTGAACTAAACGTGCTGGGGCCTGGGGGCATGGGAGCTGCTGCTGCATGGCCTCTTTGCCTCGCCACCCCCTGCTCTCTCCTGCACCCCCTCCTCACAGAACGCTTTCTCATTGAGTGCCCGCTGGGACCCGTACCTGAGCATCCAGCTGAATGCCAGGCTGGGAGAGCAAATGGGAGGCTGCATCTTTTTTTTCCCCATCTTGATTGCCTGCTTTCTGGACAGCAGAAGTGGTTTTAAATCACTGTAAGCTGCAAAGAGCCCCGACTGCTCTATCCCACTCCCCGGGCAAGCATTTTATCACTAGGTTGTATTTTTTTCCAAATAGATACTATATATTATACTCAGAGAACACTAATCCCACTTCAAGCCCTGGTGAGAAGAGTGGTGTTGGAAACTTGGTCTAGGACACAAATTAGTCCCATATAACTTCCCACACAGAAAGGTTCACTGGCTGCCTGCATCTGTGCTGGGCTCTTCTGGCTCGGGAAATGAGAAGTCTTTTGGTTTAGGACTGCAGAATATGGATGATTTTTGTTTGCCTCTGCGGCTTTCCCACTGGTTGCAGAAGAAAGCCTTTATCTTTCAGTAAATGCGCAACTGAACTAATAGATTGTCAGCGATTCATTGCAAAAGGACAGTTTACTGTTCAGGATAACTGTAGACTTACAAGTGTAAGAGTCTGCAATAAAATGTGGAACATTTTAAACGTAGCACAGTGATTAACCATGGGATTTCCATAATAATCATCGTTTAGCGAATGCACGAATAGAATAAATGCAATATTGAAGCAAATAAATGACCTCTGACACAAAAAATGGCTTGCGTTTCATATTACTTTACTTAGCTGCCCCCTCCTTCCCCCACCGAACAGAAGCGTTATTGACAAAATGTACTCTGGCAATTTAGGCTGTAGACTTAAAGAATGTGCAGCTCTGGGAAAAAATGAATTACGGGTTCTATTTGTAAGATGAGGAATGGCATGTAATAACTTAATGAACAGGAAGTTTATTAGTTGTAAAAGAGAGAACTAATGGAATGCATTGTTTATCAATCTTTTTTTTTTTTTTTTAACTTGAAGATGTTCAGGTGGATAAGTGCCACATCCATTATGTGTTTGTTATCTTATTAACACAAATATGCTCTAAAGCATGTGCTAGATTCTCAAAAAGCTACAAAAACGTATCTCAGCTTTTAATTTAATGTGTATTTGATCAGTGAGTTTTGCTTTATAATAACCCAAGTCATTACAATTTCTGGTCAGATATTTGGCCAGCAAAAAAAATCGCCTGAACACAGGAGCTACCAACTTACATCATCAGAGGTTGCAGCCCTCTGCTCCCTGCACAGGCTGTATTCATCAAAACGGTCAAGAGAAATAAATGCATATGCTATCATGATGATAGCCATTTTTCAATAGCTGTTTACTGCTCTAGAGACACATCTTAAATACAAAAGGCTGGTAACAAGAAAGCAGGTAGAGAAACTACTCTTACATGAAACGCAAGGATCAAATCCTTACCTGTTTGAGAAGTTTCCTTCTCAACATAATTAAAAATAGGGATTTACCTCAGCTACAGTTGCACGTGGACTTGTTTATTTTGCATATTTGAATGATTTGCCTCAAAATATTTTGGATCATCGTATGTGTGAATATGCAAAATAGTGTCAATAAAGTGGTCTAAAATGTGTTACGATGCTTTTCTCAGTCTTAGCTGATATTGTATCTTTATGAACACAATGCAACAAATAGAATAGAGCCCTAGATAAATATATAACATATGTGCAGGTAACAAAAATAGACTGAGGGTAGGAAATTCAAGTCAACGTATATGAAGGTATAAGCAGAAAAAAGCAATAAAATTGTACACTATCAGCCCCAATATTTCATGTTCTGCATAGAACATGAAGATAAGCACATGCTTATCTTCAGGTAATTTTAACCCCACAATGAATTTATCTGTTTGCATTCATTTTCTATTCCAGAGATGAAAATAAGCAAAGAAGGAAAACCTGCATTAAAACCTGCCTTTAGTAGGTTGTTGTGGGTGGGTCCTTTTTGCTACGTTGTTTTGTCGTACAGACAGCCCAGCAGCAGATGTCTTATGTATATTTAGCTGTTTAAAGACCAGTCACAGCCATTCCGCTCAAACAGGTAACAGGAATACTACTGACATTAGAGCAATTCAATATATTTGTTTTCTTTATCAATTTACATTTCACCTCAGAAGCTCAATACAATGGGATTTTGAACCATTTATGCTGAGCACAAGTGGAAGGCCAGTAATCCAGTTATTTGATTTTCTTGCTGAAGAGAACAGGAGACCGGGAAAGCCGTCTTTCCCCCACGCTGGTGAGCAAGCTGCAGGCCTGCATTAGGCTTTAAGCTTCCTGTGTAAAACATACCCCAAGGGCAGCAGAAGGCCACTTAAATACAACTTGGAGGGCATAAGTGGGACATGGCTGTGGCACGCTGGCTTTCTGCCCAGGAATAAATTTCCACCATTACCATCAAATACTCATCCTGAAGCTCTTATACTGAAATTAAATGCCATCTATCAAATGAATAAACAATAATAAATTAAAGCGGCATGAGCAAATTAAAAAAATAAATTGCAGTAATTTATACTGCAGATCATCTATTCTGGATTGCTTTTCCAGATCGCACACCTCAGATTATCTTTGAAGGTTTTTTTTTTTCATGATTGTATTTTTCCATGTGTAAAATCCAATGCACAAACTGAATTTATTCACGACCTAGTCCACATATTAATAGAGTTTTAAATAGTATTTGGTTTTGCCATGCCAATAATTTTGTTTACTCCTGCTAGTCAGCAGAATCTGACTCACTTGGTACACAGGTTGAGTACGTGAATTGTACCCAAAGATAAATTCAGACAACAAAAATGAAGCATGCAAAATGTTGCTTTAGATGCTTCATCTGGAACTGTGCTTTCTGGTTTAGAAAGTCAAGGATAATTTCGGCAGGCTTCAGGATTCAGGTAGCTGTGAAGTTAAAATGAATCGGTCCTTTTAAAGTGCTCAGAGGAATAGCAGGTTGTATTCTGGGAGAGATTTTGAAAAGGGAAATTTCAGTAAGCAGAATTTAATTACCTAACTGGAATTTTGCCATGATGCCCTGGCTAAACCTTCACTTTTTGTGAAGAAGAAAAAAAAAGTTATCAGGGAAAATTATTATGCTTTATCTGAACCATTCCTTTTATAGCAACAACTTCAGCCTTGCACTGGGATGGGATAGTATTATGAATAAGAGCAAAGGGAAGAAGCGTCTCACCTGCTGAACATTAGTCTCATTTCCTGAAACAAGTTCACTTCCCAGGAGCTTCTTTCCCAACACTTCCTTAGGGTATGAAATAATTGGCTATTAAACAGTGTGTTCTTGACCCAAACAATGGAGCAGAAACCATGCAACACTTGTCATTATTACAGGAAGAGAGAGAAATCAGAGCTGGTATGTCTTAACTGAGCCCATCCTGAGCAACACGTTCTCCCTGCCGTTTACACAGGTTAACTGCAGCTGTCTTGATTTGGCTAGTTGAAACTGAGGGTTAGGTTGTATCTGCATGTGTACCAGGGCAAAAAAATAAAAATAAAAAGGAGGAAAAAAGCAGGCAGAAAATGGGGGAAGGGAAACAGAAGGACACAACTTCCTCCCTTTTCACATTTCTTTCCGGCCTGGTTGCCCTGCATTTAGAGTGGGGATGTGAGAAAGAAAGGCTGCCAGCTCTATAGCATCATATTGCTGGCGTAGTGGACAGCCTGTCTCACCTTAAGACAAAAGAGAAATTATGAAAAAGGTGTCTGCACAGTCATAAAAAAATAAAAATGCAAAAATACTCCTTATCACCAATCCTGTACAGAGTCTCCTGAACAAGTGGTGGCTTCCTTTTTTCCCTTGTAAGTGCGATCACCTGTAACCTACCGAAACCTCTGCAGGTCCCTCGTGGGCTGCCCCAAGCCTCAAGCTCTGGCAGGTGGCACGTCAGGCCGAGCTGCTGCGTGCAGGCTCCGAATACCACGCGAGGAGCGGACGAGGATGTCGGTGCGCGCGGAGGCAGTTCCCATGGCCTGGAAGGATGAAAACAACTTGTTAGTATGCAGCACACAGCACCCGAGGCTGAGACCGCTATTAATAAGTACTATGCAGAGGGCTCAGGTCATGGTTTTGTTAAATTCAGTGCACTCGGTACACCTGTAAAACAAAACACCAAAAATGCAGCTCAGCTCACAGAGCTGTCTGGGTGCAGTTAGAACTGAGGGCAGTTGTCTTTGAGATGTTGGTGAGATACCTGCCTCTCCACCTCACGTTGTTTGTTACAACAGGAAAGGGCTGTGCGAGTAAATGTGCCTTTACGGAGCTGGTAGGGCTGTGGCACTGATCACTGGGCAGGACACAGTGTTGGGTCATTCGGGTTTGTAATGGCTCACAGGAAGTGCCTGCACACTAAGGCATTTGTCACGGGGACAAATGGGAGGTATTGGAGGTCCTGGGCAGGGCCAGGATCTCTCTGGGTCCCAGTGATGCGGGGCAGTAGCTGGGGCGCACAGACCTGTGCCTTGGGACTGACAACGAGCCAGCTGCCAGTTTGTGGGTCAGGATCAGAGGGCAGCCCAAGGAGGGTGACATTGGGCTGGGTGTCTGCTACCAAATGCCTGCTCAGGAAGAGGGAGATGAGGCAGAAAGCTGGAAGAAGCATCACGCTTACAGTCCATCAAGGGTCAGAGCACTCAAGCTACATCTAGTACTGCTATCGAAGTAGCAGAACAGAGGCTCACCATGAAATGCTCCCAGTAGATCTTATTTTGACACTTTCCACCTTAAAAAGAGGCTCAAAGCCTCTGTGTATGCATGCCGCTGCCTTTCAAAGGACAGTTCATCTTCTATCCTGCCAGGGTGTCCCGCAGCAGAAAACAATGGTTTCTGGCCTCTCCAGCCTTATCCTGTGGATAATTTGGGTGTCCCGAATGTGTAACACGTGCAAACAGGACGCACGGACCGCAAATTCCAGGACAGCATTTCTTTTCGGGCAAAAAGGAGGCTGGGTGTGTAGGAGGTGTGTGCGCATATACCTGCTTTAAATAAAGCTCCCCCATGTTTCCAGGTTAGATTGCATTTTATTTCCAAAGCCTTTACACGCCATATTCCCCAAAGTGTTTGAGTAGAAAGAAAGGGGATTGGAAAAAAAAAATTCTGCAAAAGGAAAGCTACTAAAACAGGTATTTCAGCAGCTCATATGATTCCTAAGTTCCCAGCCTTACTGAGTGAAGGAGGCCTTCAAGATGGAGATAAGTGGTACTTAGCTCTAAGACAATACATTTTCATTGGCGATGACAGACAAGACTGAAGCTGGAGGGGAAAAGTAGTATCCCCAGCAGTGTGTTTCCCCACTCCTACCTCTGTGGCAAGAATCTCTCTGATTTTATTACAGCCCAAGTCCCCTACACCACAGAAGATGGCAGCCAGAGCTAGTTTTCCCTCAGTGTACGAACAGTCTTTACATGTCCTTATGGTGATGTGCTAATTCCCCCAGGACCTCTGAAAAGACTGTGCAGCAATCAGAAAACCCTGTAGTATCTCCTAGGGACACGGGGCCATTTCTAGAGAAACTGAGGGAGGAATTTTGATATATAGGGAATAGCCAGCAAGGATGCAGTTTAGCTGCAGGAGTCTTCCCTCCTCTGCTCTTTATAGCCTATAACTTCAAACAGAAATTAAGACCTTTAATACTCTTTAAACTGTATGGCAAACTGTTCAGATTCAGTGAGTGCCTCAGGATCCTGCCTCTCTACACGCTTCCACACAGCTACATGCCATCATTGCTTTGCTTATTCCATATTTCAGTAACTCTTAATTGCACGATAAGTTCTCTCACACTGTAGATTTATCTTCATTGAGCTAACTTTTGATCTCGGGCATTAGCTCTGATCAGCACTAAGGCAGACACGGTCTATCCAATTAGCAGGTGGCAGCCCCAGAAGCTCACAGCACAGCACTTCTGGTACTCTGCCTTCCAGGAGCTTTGACCTCAGCAGACACACTTGGTGAACCTGGCCGTGTTATTTTGGCTGCCTACCTCAGCTCGTCTGCCTGGATGGCATTTTGCCTGTTAGCAAGGTAATACACTGCTTTCAGGAGATGCCAGAAAAGGAGGGGTTTACATCCATAACTTGCTAAGCTGTGTTAAAATAGCTTTCTTCTGACATTGAGCAATTACACAAAGCATCTTGACTTTCTCTTTATACAAGTGACTCATTACCAGGCATTCCCTTGTATGGAATCCAAACTACTTGTTTTCCAGCATCTGCAAAAACAAGTATATGTTTCAAAGCAGAATGGTTTTGTGCTCTTTGTAGGCTGCTCTAATACTGATGACGTCAAAGAATCTGTTTCACTACACTGTTAAAGCTGGGGCAATGACCATCTTCTGCAATTATTTCCCACGCCTATGGCAAAGGAGTCTGAGTGACTGTCAAGGTTCCTGGGCACGGCACTGATACCACCAGCAGTACTGTATTAAATGTCACATCATCCTGGCAGTCTGTTTTGCCTGCAGTTTCAAAGCCATGGGGAGAATCCATGACTCAGCCACCATTAAAAGCCACTAGTTAGTTACGAACACCCCTACCTCACTGTATTTGTACCTCCAGGTGATCTGTTCGTATCTGTTTGTGTCAAATGACGCCCATTTGCTTTGACGTGGCAGAACGCCAAAGCTATGAAAACAAGAATGCCAAGCCTTGAGAGTGCTCTGGGAGTTGGCTGAAATGAATAAACTTTCGAGATGTTCCTGGATGCCCGAGGATGTGTCAAATGAGGCCGTGCTGAGATGATCTCAAATCTTAGATGACATCAGGTGTGAAATGCCTAAGTGTGCAGGGAATGCTGCAGCAGAACCATGCATTGGCCCCGTTCATAAACTCTTTGTAGCTACTCGGCATTTGCCTCTGTTAAGGATCCAAAGCAAAGCGGATCACAACTGACTACAAGGAACTGAAGTCTTACATGCTCAGAAATAGAAATGCCTTTCCGCCTGCCTCTTTGGAACACCAAATCTGTGCTTGCAAAACATAGGCTAGAGTGGAAAAGCAAACCTCCTGGCTATAGTAGAGGTCAAGATGATTTCTGAAGGTAAGCCTAAGTGTATGTCATTTATTCACCATCTCAAGTCAGTTATTAGCACTGAAACCTAAAGGTGACCATGCAAATATAGCACCACAACATCTCAGAAAAATGCAAGAACCTGTGTTCTTATATTAAGCCCCACTCATTTGTGTTTGCCCAGCCGGGAACCACCACATTGTGACTGTCAGGGTCCTCAGCAGGAGAGGACATGGGGCTAATGGCAGAACACTGAGTTACACTGCCACTAGGGACAAAGTAGCAGGACAAACAAGCGTTAGTATCTCCTGGTTATCAACAGACCCAATAGCTACAAAACAGAGAGCATCCCTGTGGCTGCCCCTCTGCCACATGCTGCAGCGATTCCCAACCCAAGAAACAAATTCCAAGAAACAAAGCAAAGTGCAGCATGCAGAAGCTCATAAACATCACCGAGATAACGGCTTACCTCAGTGTAACGCTAGGACTAGCTTCAGCACCGTTTTACACAGACATGGCTTCCAGTCCTAGCATTTGACTATTTCTGATAGCCCAGGAGTCTCCAGGCTGTGCTCCTAAAAAGGAGTTGCCCCGTTTTTCTTTTGCACTCCCACAGCAGTCTCTCCTCTGTGCCTCTTCCAGTTTGACTACTTTTTTTTTCTTTTTTAATGTGATTGATCAGAAGTCTATCTTGTCAGTCTCTCTGTTCAGCCCTGCACTTGCCAGGCATTTTACATTCAGTACAACAGATCTAAAACCTAGAGCTGAGATGAGAAGAAGGAGATCATAGGAATAGAAAAAAAGGATCAGGAAGAAAATCCTGCAATCCATTCAGAACATCGCTCTTTCATGACTGATGTGTGTTGTGTAGCAACAGTAAAGAAGCCACAGAAAACTGCCTTAAACTAACAAGGAGGAAGGAACATCATTAGAATGAGAAGAGCCGGATGATTGTTGAAATGACAGTGAACTTGCTCAAGCCACCACATGCCTGGATTATTGATAAGGGTTTAGAGAAGAGAATATGCAGTACTCTTGATAAGGATGTGGGGACAAGGGTTCAAAGGGAATATAACACAGGGAAACCTGGAATGGGGAGGACCAGGAATGCAACTTCTTGCACCTGCAAAATCAATTCAACTACAATTGAATAAAAGAACAAGCTGACATCTCCCTCCTACTTGACATACCCCCCCTTATGGACGTAAGAAGGGTAAGAATGAAAAATAGCCCTATCTTCAGCCACACATCAAAAATATGTATATATAAATAAAAAATAAAGAAGTTGACATACACTAAAGAAATTGACTGACTCCAGTCAACAGTTTGCTAAATCGACTGCCTCAAACTTTGCATGGTTTCCTGCAAAAGGACTGGCTGTGCTGGCAGCAAAAAAGACTTTGAGAGCCCTCTTTGGGCGTACAGAAGTGATTTTTCCACTGGCACATTTCTACCAGCAGGTCACTTGACTACTGATCCTGTATGAATACAAGGAGAATATTTTCATGCAGCCGAAGGCAGCTTTCCAAGCACAGTTCGAAAGAAATAGGTTATTTAGAGTTCTGAATCTACAGGAGAGTCCACAGCAGGTACACAAGGGGAGTCTGGAAAACTTGGTTGCTAAATCCACCACCTCCACCAAAGACTTTTTCAATGGTCATGCCCTGAACTATTTTCATAAAGTTCAAATAGTTTCAAATAGTTCAAATAAATACCTTTCATTTTCCAAATACAATGTAACCAACTGAAAATCAAATTTTCCTTTAGTGCTCATGCAGCGAATAATATTAGTGCTCAGTTAAATATGAATAAAGATTAACTGTATGGCTCATATTAATATATAGGAAGATCTGATGCATAAATGTTAACACAATGTACCAGCACAGCGTTCATTTTAGTTTAAAATCAGAATTAGTAGAATCTGTCTATCAAAATGGTTTTTAATAAACTGAAAAGTACATGGTATTTTTCCTTTAAAAGGAAAAGCATATATGAATACGCCAACAGAGATGAAGGTAATTATAAAGGCTCTTAAAGATAGAAAAAGAAAAAAAGACAGGGAAAACAACTTCAGTTAATTCTCCTTTTCAGGATTTAATTAACCTTAAAAACTGTGAGTCTTCAGCCTTTCCCATGCATTTCAATGAAATTGAGAATGTCCCATGCTGCAAACTCCAGGTCCGATTTAATGGAGTTTTGATTGAGGATAAAGACAGAAGAGTCAGTCTCTGGTACCCTCTCTTTGCACTGAAAAGTGTCCAATTCCAAAGGCAAATGCACTCAGCTCAGTCATCCCAATTAAAGTGTCGGCTGCTATTCAGCATAAGCAAAGATAGCACAAAGAATCCAAAAGAATCGGTCATTACGGCATATTTACAAAGGCACCACAGAAATTCACATTCACTAGAGACAGCGAAGGAAAATAAATGTTATTTAAACACATATGCATAAATATATGTACACATGTACACGTACAGAGTTCCCCCACAAGCCATGTATATCACATAATAAAATTATATGAAAAGGAGAAAATCCCTTTGCTCTCTCTAGGTCATTCTCTCAATTTTTTTGTGTATGAAAAGTAAGTGGAGCTACTGCTGAAGCTGCACTCTCTGGCTGCTGAAACGGTATCTTTTTTTGCTGGAAGTAAAAAGTGTTAAAAAGACAAAATTCAAGGACCGGTTTGTTCATGGGTATCTGTAACAACTCATCTAATATGCGGAGCACACAGAAACCCTGATCTTACGCTGATGTCAGCCTGGCATAACCCCGCATGCCTCTAGAGGAATTTCTGTGCTGAGATCAGGACCCAGCCCGATGCCGAGCGGGTCATACCCTGCAGTGGTGCCAGGCACGGATCTCCCACTGACATCTCTGGAGGTTGTGCGTGAGTGCTAGTGGCAGTCCATTAGATTCAGGTCAAGTCATCTGAAAAGCTCCAGCTTCCTTCTTTCCCAAATGCCTACCAATGACGGTATTTTTATCAGAAAGAATGAGAGGGAGAGTCCCCTGCCAAAGGTTATCTCCAAGTTCATACTGTGTGTCCTTACGCTGCCACATCCAATAAATCGCTAACAGCCATCTGTAGTAACCAGGCTTCCCTGGGACCAATTTTGTGGGGCCGGCATGAATTTGTGCAGGTTGCTGCAACATGGAGGACAAGCTGGGCTAGCACCACAGCTCTTTGTGGCCATGGCCAGCCTTCAAATGTTTTTGAAATGATCCTTTGAAATTCAGATTTCAAGAACAAAAGCAATACAGACAATTGGAGTATGCTCAGCAAGAATGAAACTCATCCAAAGGAGGAAGGCACCTTCCCAGAGTCCTCCTCAAGGGCTTCGAAGGCCCCAGAGAAAGGCGACAAATGCTCTGCCCCTCTCAGCCTCCTTGAGGAGCACAACTTCCGATGCTGGGTCTCACTGAAGGAGCCACTTTGGGAATTTCAGACTAAGTGGATGTTTGTGCTCACACAGAATGAGCTTCACCCACTACTGCCCACATTTAGAGGATCAAAATGACTGGGGGGGGGCTGCACTGTAATCCTGCGGTCATTCCAGACTCCTCCAATTTGAGAGGAAATTCACTCCCAAAAGGTAACACAAGACATTGCTAAAGTCCTTCTTAAGCCCTTGAAGCTCCTCCTCAGTTTCCTATGCAATGGATGACATGGGTTTTGTAATATGGCCCACGTTCTTGCACTTGGCATAGAGGTGGACTTTGTGTCCTTTTTACCCTTTATAAAGCCAGATGACCCAGGCTAGCAGCAGGACGCCACCCCAAAGCATGATTATTTTATAGCTTCAATTTATTTTTGGGAATGTCAAAATTTATGACAATTACTAAAGCAAATTGATTAAACCTTAAGCATAAACACACCATGATAGAGAAGTTGTTTTGCTGGCATGCCAAGGAAGCATCTATTTGCAAAGCACGTGGCAATATCAAAGAGCTCTCTATTGATTAAACTTTGCAAATAAAATCGCACCACTTATCATATGCTGTTTGCAAAAATGCCAATCATTATAATACTCACATAAGCATACTGTGTGTTCCCCCTGAACTCGTTAAATTCATTACTAAGACTCTATCCTAGGCTGCCTACATGTGGAAAAAATATCTTTCAGATAACACATTAACATTCATAACCAGCATTTAAAGCCGTGCATGGTGCCATCTCAAAAGATAATGGTGTTGTCAGCACTTCCAGTGTAAGCCTCATTTCAGGGGATGGAGACAGGGAGTGGCAACACTATTTCAGCTATTTTAAATGACACCAACAAAGAAGCCTGACGTACAAGTTGTCAATCTAATTGTACATATCTTTCAGAGGTTCTTCCTTCACCTCCACATTAAGTTTTAAAGAATAGTGAAATTCTCAGTCTATTATTGTGAACTACCTGGCAAATGCTATCATTCTGCCTGTGCGTGCAGCATCCTGTACAATTATAATTCATGATGTAAACCTTCATATTACAAAAGCTTTTAAGGTATCGAACAAAAATGACACGACCACTTTCTCACAGGTATACTCACACTCATCAAAAGAAAGAAACAGATACGCAAAGCAACAGGTAACAATACAACCATGAGGGCTTGGTCCATGAATCATGTTATTAGCTGTTCCTGCAGTGCCAAAACACTAATAATACTGAATACAAAAATCGATGACAAAACGGGTAAAAATAACAACAACTAAAAGTTATTTTTTGGGGGCGGGGAGAAATGTGTAGGTGCAATGCTTTTGAGCCCAATCCTGCTACAGATAATTGCAGTGTAAGGTATGATTTGCAAAGGGGGAGGCATTAGCTGCTGATGGTATTGTATTCTGTCAAAAACAACAGTTATCTGTGTTAGTATATATATGTAAAGTAAACATGGAGTTGTTGTAAGGGAAGAGAGGCTTCAGAAGGCCATGACAGCTGTGGAAGAGAAAGTATTTAAATGCTTATACTTGAGATGATCAGGCCCATTGACCAGTTCACAGCCAAATGGAAGACGAGCTGGGAACAACCTCATCCCTGTATAATTCCAAGTGCATTGGTATCACCAGCTAGAAATACAAAGCCAAACACTTCTATGTGCAGAAGTGACAACAGGATTTCAAGTTAGAAAGCTCAAATGCTAACCAGTGTAGTGGTCGCAAAGCAAACATACTACGGAACAAATATGTGCATAAACATTTTTGCCCACAATTTTCAAGAGTCCTCACCAATTCAATAGTTAATTGCCAAAGACAGCTGAGCTGTCCTTTTCTCCTATCAGCTTCCCTTGCTCCTCAGTCATGAAATGGCTATTAAAAGCTCCTGCTGTGCAAAGGATTTTATTGCTTTACAGAAAAAAAAAAAAAGACTGCCTGTTTAACATATTCAGGTTTCCCCTGGCATTCACACTGGAATTGAGATGCCCAAATGTCTTCAGCATTCTGGACCCCAGTGACCACAATATAAAGTTGAATATTACCGTAATCTCTTCCTCTTCTGTTGTCCCTTCAGTTCTGGTGCCATGTTCGGCACATGTTTAAACTCTGCTTTGAAATGAATCTATCAAGACAGAGAGAGCTCTGAGAATGTCCAGGAAAAAAAACTTCAGGTCCAGGCAAACTGGAATGTTAAAAACTGGGATATCAAGTCATGTTAAGCACCTTCCAAGTTTGGTCAATAGGGGAGGAGACTCTGAATATAGCTATTTTCTATCTGAACACCTAAATCTCACCATAAAATGTCATAATTGACACGAGATTTTTTGTGTCTGTATTTGTGCATGTAAAATTCCCAGAGCAGAAGTCACAGTTGAAATCCGGGCCCCATGAAGACAAAGGGAAACTGGTCAGAAGTCTAGGTCAGGAATTTATGCATGCTTGTATTGTGTTTTGTGCAGTAACAGTTCTGGGAGCTACTTTAGATGCTAAATTAATTTTAAGGCTTCCTTGGAGTCTGGAATTCTTTATTTGAAGTGGTTCTCCCCAAAATATAAATGTAACCACAACTCTTGTACGTTCTAATTGTCTCTTCAATTTCTGCTCATGACACTTTGAGTTATTATACGTCATGCTTCAAAGTCATTACTTGTAACAGACCGTCCTCCACAAAGAGAAATACTACAGGGTAGCTTTCAGATAAATGACTGCTGTTCAGAGATAGCAAAGTTTCTGCCTAAAGTGATGTGGGAAAGACTGAAGGAAACCAGGGAATATTATTTCTCTAGCAGAATAAAGTCCTTATTTTCTCAGAGACTTAAATTTTCCTATCACATGAATGCCAGAACAGAAGCCACCTTTTCCTGAAAGCTACATCACTGTTTTTTTTTCTTTTGTTCTGACTTATATCCCCCTTTTCAGAGATGAAATATTTGCCTTTTCAGTGTCATTTCTTTTCTTTCGACTCAAGGCAGCTTCTTGGCCTGCACTGCACTGAGTAAGCCTTGTCCCCAGTAGCCATTCGCTAGCCTCACCTGTGACACCAGAAACCAGCACCTCAGCCCATAACCTCTTTTGCACCTAGTTAATTTTACACAATGAAGTACTCACGTTGATCCTATGCATAACAAAGACCTCGAACAAGCCCTGCAAATAGTGGTGAATGTCTGATCGGAAAAACATTTTCCTATCGTAGAGCTATCCCAATCATTACCATTTGATGTTGCAGGAGACTGCAAACAAGGCAAATGCTTAAGAACAGCCAGACATAGACACGCACTGCTTACATCCATAAAGGACGATTAGAGTTCTATTAGAAACCAGATGGCAGGTACAAAAGCCAACGAGTGCCCAAGTGCCCAAAGACATCTCTAGGAATGAACTTAAAGGAAAGAACGTTTGGGAACACATGGGAGTCTGAACAAATACTCAGGTTTTTCTGCTCTCTACGGAGCAAATACAGAAACGTGTGACCTCTGTGCGTAATGACAACTCAATGACATGCCTCTCGTTCTGAATGTGGAATATGAAATGCTCACTGTGAACTGCTCAAAAATAATCCCCAGGCCATGATTATTCATAGAAATTATTTGGTGAGTAACTTCAATTAAATAAATTCAAGGAAACAAGAAAAATAGGCTAAACCAATAGAATGCATTATTTATGATGAATAATTCATCTGGAGGAACTCCCCCTCCCACCTTTGCATAAAGGCAGCTCAAGGCTTAGGGCACTGGAGTCCTACTTAAGCCCTGTTTTGAGGACTTAATTGGGGACTTTGATGGTGAATCACTCTGGCTGGCCATCTGCCCAGGACTGAATTTCACCCATTGCTCCTGCTCCTCACATATTGTTAGATACACCATTAGCACAGTGCATTTTGGATTCTTTTAACTGTACTTCCATAAAAATCATGATATGGAGAAAGTTCATTATGTTTCTTTCACTGCTAATAAATAAAGGGAAGAAACCTCTCCTATCAACCCAACAGACTTTCAACAGTGAACGTTCAGCGTACCCATACATCAACTGCTTTTTGCAAAGATGAGTCCTATTACCAAGGCATTGCACTGAATAAAACAAGAAGACCTGACAATTTCAGCAAAATTCCCTGAATGACTAAAAACATTTGTGCCCATTTGCACTTTCACTATGGGATATTTCTAGTTAGAAACATTCACGGAATGTAATGTAGATTATGACTCTGAGGAAATATAAAAAATTGCACTTGTAAATCATAGTGGTAAATATTACTGTAGACATTCACTCATTTGAAATGAAAGACAAAACCACTGTTGTTTTAAGGATGGAAAAAAAAAAAAAAGGAAAAAAAAAAACAACAACAACAACTTTCCTTTGTTTGCTTTTGATGCTCAGCAATGTCAGCACAGAATGTCTGTCTTTGTGAAGATTCATCTCACTGTCCCTATCAGAGAAAAAGGATCCATTGACATGATGAAGCAAAGCACTTCCAAAAATATTTAACCCACTCAATTAAATAAGACATAAGTATGTGCTTTTAAGTTAAACATTTGCTCAAAGATCTGATCCAAAGCCCACTGAAGTCCTTCCCACTGAAGTAGGAGTCCTTCCACTGACACCAAAGGGCTTTGGCTCAGACATACTACTTTGCTGAATAGCAATGAACACATCCATAAATATCAACTGTCTAACAGTACTTTGCTGGGTTCCATGCTAAACAGAGTGTATGTACAAAGGGAGGGGAGACTGCTTTTTCTATGCAAGAATTAAAAAAAAAAAAAAAAATGTACCAAAGCTAAAAAATGCAGCCTTAATTACACAGAGGAGAGTGATTCTGTCTATATCCCCAGTGTGGAGGCTACCTGGGATGCTTTTTGACAGGTATTTTCTATCTCACGTTTCCTGCTGAAACTGACATTACAACTCAGAAAATATGCGTCTAATTTTTAAGAAAGTCAGGATTCCACATTAATAACACAAAACATCAGAAACTGATAGTTTTACTGCTGTGTTTTTCACCACCAGTGTAAAATCCTGCTGTGCTGACACAAAACAGATTACCCCAGATACACTGAAACAAATCATGGTGAAGTCTCTTTGAAAAAAAAAAAAAAAAAAAAAAAATTATCCTGAAATTAGATAACGGTTCTCAACAATGTGTATCCTTGGCTAGGATTTGGGTCCTTGCAGGAAGCAGCAATCGAAGGAAGAATTACTAAGTATGTTGATTTCAAGTCATAGTTCATTAAATTATTTTATTTATACAGTAGGTAAGAATGAAGTGTCAGTAAACAATATTCCGAAGCAGCCCATGGCCCTCCAGATGCCTGAATGGCTGGGGGAAATGAAGCTAAAAATGCATCTGGAAATGAAGGAACATCATTACAGGTAATAGCAAAGGCCATTACCGACTGCCAGCAAACTGCAGCTAGGTAGACACCACACATAAAGAAGCCACCATCACTCGGGTGCCCCTCTGCCCACAGACTGGAGCAGCCACTGGCTCTCCTTCCTCAGAGGCTTTGCCACAAGCACCCCTCTCCTCTGCCCCTCTGGGAAACACACGGCACCAGTTGTTTCTGAGCTAACTGGTGAGCAGGGATGGATGCCAGGGCCGCAGAGGGCACAGACTGCCAGCTGCTTCCTCCCTGGCCGCCATACTCACCCTCTTTGCCTTGCCCTTCCCTTGCCCAAAGGCAGCCATGGAAAGTCAGAGTCTCCCCTTCGCCCTCTCCTTTACAGCACACTTTCCAGTGCTGCTGGATGATCTAAAAGCTTGGATTACAAGTAACAATTATTTTGCATGCTGCTCACTGCTAAATCTGGAAACTGTTTATTTCCTTAATAATCACTTTTAAGTGAGGCACAAAAATATCCCACTTACAGTATAGGAAAGGTTCCAAAAATGTAGATACTCATGGAAACTGTCTCAGCTACAAATAGGCACACGTACACGCACAGGCATACAGGGAAACATCCCCTCAGAAAGTAAGCCTACAGGGAACTTGCTGACCAGCAGTGAAGACCATCCCAGAACCCTGAGCTGACATGGAGCAGGCATCTTGTCTTATGCAGTTCAGGATCGCAGGATAAGGAACATTAAATCACTAAACACCTAAATCTACAAATTCCACCACGCTAGTCACCATGTTTTGTTCACAAAAATCAATACTGGTATCTATTTATACTGCAGGAATAAATCCCTCCTTACCCTCTACCAGCACCCGAGCTATCTTGATAGTTTCTAATGATCAGCAGAGCTTAAATCCTGCCCTCCATCCAATTCAAAAGGGTTTTTGCTTAGCATGTTTTATTCTTTTCTTTATTCCATAAGCCCTTTGGTGGATATATTTGTGCCTTCTTCATTTATAAAAAGAGAAATAGAAACAGATAAACTGATAAAGATGTGTGAGAAGTGTTTGGCATCCATCTGCAGATAAAATGTGGAGAAAGACAAAGACCGCCACATTTCCAGGCTTATTCTGCTGTTCTGCTCCTTGATATTTACTCTCACAGAAGGACAACAGCATGATGTGTGCTAGGCAGTAAGGGTAATGATCTGTGCCAAATTTTATGTGCTTATGCTTCATGCCGTGGTTTGGCTTTTTTTTTTTTTTTTCTTTCCTGCCAACAGACAGATGAAGCGCTGGCTTTAGGACCATGAGGGAGCGAAAAGCTGCCCTGGTCTATATAATAGCACAGGAGTAAGGCAGACTCTTTGAAGTTGGTTCGGGCTGGTGTCAAGCAAGTTCTTCGTTTAGACCTGCACTGGAGCAGTCTGTGAGTGCCCCCATGGGAAACAGGTAGGGGATAATTAAGAGCTCTTCATCAAGCAGAGAAGGATATTACAAGGATAAAAATTTCAAACTGCCAGATGCAGAGTTGTAGAGAAAGCACAATTTTTTACCAGTGGGAGATGAAAGCTAATGGAACGATTTACCAAACATTACAGTAGATTCTCATCACAGGCAATTGCCAAGATATGCCCGGATATCTTATTGGTTTTCCAGGGTTTTTTGTTTTGTTTTGTTGTGTGGGTTTTTGTTTGGTTAGTTTTTTTTTTGTTTTTTTGTTTTTTTTTTTCCTTAGGAAGTATGATCTAATTTAAGCATGAATTAATTCCAATTTAGCTGATGGCCTTCGTTATGCAAGATCCTAAAGTCACAATGGTTCCTTTAAACCTTATAACCTACAAATCTGTAACTTTATGTCTCTAAGTTCCTAACTTTGCTCCAGAAGGAGCATGACAGAACACAGTGAAGTAACTGGGGAAGAAGAAACCTTCACAGTGCTCACAAAGCAGGTGTAGGACTGTTTTCTCAAAGCCTTGCAGACTGCTGTATCAGCCTGCCTCCTGCCCTCCCACTCCTGGAGGCTCCCAGACAGTCACAGCCTGAAAATGCTCCTGCATTCAACACAAAATAAAGCAGGTGGGGAAGAAAGCTGTTCTTTCATATCCCGTGTTTTTAATTGAAGGGATTATAAAACACTTTGGGCATGCTGAGGAATCATGACTTTGTTCCTAAATAAAAAGCTGTAGCTATTTTTTTTTAATCCCTGTTCCTCCTCCTACAACAGTGGTTATTATATGCACACATTTGCAGTGTAATGGAATCAGTATCATCTCTGTGTATTATTACTGTTGCAATCCCTTAACACGCTGTTCCTTCCATCCCACATGAATCTGGTAATTACTGCTGAGGCATGCCATGCGTACACTTTCCCTTCCCAGGCAGCATCAGCAGTTACCACAAACACATTTCCCTTATACTAGTAAACACAGGCAAGTGTAACGCTGAATGCTGCCCCACGAGCCAGTTCCAGGACATGGTCCTTCCTCACCAGAAAGCTGCACATCACTGAAACTCAGACGTGTACACTGTCAGATGAGACAAAAACACAGTGGACTTACTTCTGCCTTCAGCTTTGCTGTGTGTTGGAGCAAGCCCAGAGAGTGCTGGCAATGCTGTGTGGGGCTGTGAGGGTGGGATGCATTGAAGGCGGGTTACAGGAACACGTGTGTGCCTCTGTGTGCGTGACCATGTGGGCAAGTACGTGTGTGTGAACGTGCTCCCTTCTATAAAACAAAGTCAACCTGGGCCTACTTTTGCCTTCTTCTTTTAGGCTCATGCCCCTTCCCTGTGTTACAAAGACCTGAAAATAAGATCTGATATGTTCTGTAACTAGCCCAATTTTGCTCTCCAAACACCATATTCTAATGCTTAAAGAGAAATCAAATGTAAAACAAGCAAAAAATCTTGCAGCAAAATAATCTGGCTGCTGATATATTAGTGTTGTACAACTCCAGATCTGCTTCAGAGATCTCCCCTGATCTTAGCCAATTTTGCTCTGAATTCAGCTGGACAAATGGAGCAGCTCTGATCACGTATCGAAATCCCACTCTTGTTGAAATTCACACAGCACCACCCCAGCAGCATGCTCCAGAGCAGCAATGCTCCTGCTTGTTCCACAACCTCACCAGATTTTAAGTAGGGAAGTTGCAGCTGCTCCAATCCCGAGCACAAACTCCAGGACTTTCCTGCCCAGCAGCGCTGCAAAGGCATCTGTGCTGGCTGCTGCAGGATGCCACCTTTCCTGACACCAAGCCCCCCCTCAGAACAGACAACACATCTCTGCTGCTCCTGAAGTGTGGGCTCTGATATTTAATGGGCAAAGACTAACTCAAAATGACAGCACCAATCTTGCCAAGTCCAGCAGTCTTTTGGCAGCAACCTTCTACATTCTGGAGACTCGCTGCTTCTAGCTCCCTATAAAAATCCTACAATAATGCCCCCTGCCATATTAGCACTTTAAAAATTCACTGTGGATTGCCTTTTTTGTATTTTTTTCCCCAGTGTGAACCCAAAGTTTTACCTTCTAGATAAAGAGCAGCCATCCCTTCCTATCAAACGCCTCTGTGCACAGGGCACGGTGCTTAAGCGAAGTCACAATAACCCCCATCCAACACCTTGTTCTTTCTACGTGCGGCCAAATTCTATACCAGAACATCTCAATTTGGCCGCGGGACGGGTCTAGGCACTGTGACGGGTCACGCTGGATGTGGTCTCGGCTGCTCAGCCCCCGGCTGAGCTTTCAGAGCGCGCAGGGCTGCGGGCACCCGCCGGCCGCAAGGTGCCCAACTTCCCTGGCCGCCGGGAAACGTCAGGGCGCCGGACAGGGCTCGGCGCGGCAATTTGGGGCTGCCAGGAGCGGGGAGAGAAGTGCTGATGCCGGAGCCGGCTTTTGCAGCACCCCTGCTCCGACGGCCAGATTGCGTGCGGCGTGTGCGGGGAGCGCCAGCTGGCCGGCCGGCTCGTGCCAACGCGGCTGCTCGCCTCGCTCTTCTGAAAGCACGGCTTTTGGGGAGCCGGAGCCCCACATCCTCCGGACCCAGGTACCTCCGCTCGGCGCCTCCTTCCTCTCCCCGGCCGCCAGTCCCCGCGCTGTCCTGCCGCTGCTGTGGGAGCGCTCCGGCGGGGCTGGGCTGGGGATGGGGGTGCCGGGGAAAGGGGGGGAGGTGGGGGTGGTGTTTTGGGGGGGCTGGGAGAAACGTGTCCCCCCCGCCCCCGGCCTGACGTCAGCGCGGCTCCGTGCGGGGCAGGCGGCAAAAGCCCCGCGCCGCGCCGCGCTCCGCGCACACCGCCCCGCTCCCGCAGCGCCGCCGCCGCTCCGAGCCCCCTGCCCTGCCCTGCCCGGCTCGGCACGGCTCCACGCCGAGCCACGGCACGGCACCGCCTCGCCGGGCTCCTCCCGAGGCGTGAGGCGGGCGATGCCTCTCGCCGCCGGGCGCCTGGCTCCCGGGGCGCGGCGGCGCTCGGCGGCTGCCCCTGCTGCAGCCCCTCCAGCCCCTGCTGCCCCCTCGGGCGCCCCGAGAGCAGGTAGGTGGGAGCGGGGGGATGCTGCGGGGTGCGGGGAGCCGCGGGGGGCTCCGCTCGGAGAAGCCCCGTTGCCGGCACGGGGGTACCGACGGGTTTTTTTCTGCCTCCCCCGGCTGAAAGTAGCGGTAGCGGCACGGAGCTGGGGAACGGCGGCAGCCCCCGGGGAGGTGGCGGCGGAGGGGCCGGGGGGGGCAGCGCCGGGATGCCGGTGCCCGGGGTTCCCCGAGGGGCTGCCCCCGGCACAGCTCTGCCGGCACTTCCCGGGGGGGGATTTCGGAGTTTGGCAAGTCGCTGCCTTGCCGCCCCCTCTGCCCCCAGCCTGGCGACCCGCTCTGCCCGCCGCTTGCGGTCTCTGCTGCTGGCCGTTTTCATCGGGGGTTTCTTCTTTCTCTCCTCACCTGCCTCAAAAGGTTTGACTGTAGGTACTGAAGCGGGGATCGACGGCGCCTAAAGATGCTGAAGGGTGTTTGGTTGCTCAGTTTGTTAACAGTGGCTGGGATCTCGCAGACAGAGAGTCGCAAACCTGCCAAAGACATTTGCAGCAAGAGCCGCTGCCCTTGTGAGGAGAAGGAGAACGTGCTAAATATTAACTGTGAAAACAAAGGATTTACAACCGTCAGCCTCCTGCTGCCGCCGCCGTCCAAGATCTACCAGCTCTTCCTCAACGGGAACGCGCTGACCCGCCTGTTCCCCAATGAGTTCGTCAACTACTCCAACGCCGTGACCCTCCACTTAGGCAACAACGACATGCAGGAGATCCGCACGGGGGCCTTCAGCGGGCTCCGCACCCTCAAGAGGCTGCACCTCAATAACAACAAGCTGGAAGTGCTGAAGGAGGACACGTTCCTGGGCTTGGAGAGCCTGGAGTACCTGCAAGCCGACTACAACTACATCAGTGCCATCGAAGCGGGGGCCTTCAGCAAGCTGAACAAGCTCAAAGTGTTGATTCTCAATGACAACCTCCTGCTGTCCCTGCCCAGCAATGTCTTCCGCTTTGTGCTCCTCACCCACCTGGACCTGCGGGGCAACCGGCTGAAGATGATGCCTTTTGCTGGTGTGCTGGAGCACATTGGAGGCATCATGGAGATCCAGCTCGAAGAAAACCCTTGGAACTGCACCTGCGACTTGCTGCCACTCAAGGCCTGGCTAGACACCATCACTGTCTTCGTGGGTGAGATAGTCTGTGAAACACCTTTCAGGCTGCACGGGAAAGATGTGACCCAGCTCACCAGGCAAGATCTCTGCCCTAGGAAAAGCTCCAGTGATTCAAACCAGAGGGAAAAACACCCTGGCCTCTCAGACCCACATATCTCAAGGTTACTGCCCACAGCTAACTCTGCCATCAGTCCCACCAGAGCCCCAAAAGCCAGCCGCCCCCCCAAAACCAGGAACCGCCCCACACCCCGTGTCACTGTGTCAAAAGACAGACAAATATTTGGACCTATCATGGTTTACCAGACAAAGTCTCCTGTGCCCATCACCTGCCCAGCCGGCTGCATCTGTACTTCACAGAGCTCAGACAATGGCCTAAATGTGAACTGCCAAGAGAAAAAGATAAGTAACATCTCTGATCTCCACCCTAAGCCAACAAGTCCAAAGAAACTTTACCTTACCAGTAACTATCTGCAAGTCATTTATAGAACCGATCTTGTAGAGTACAGCTCTCTGGATTTGTTACATCTAGGAAACAACAGAATTGCAGTGATACAAGAAGGTGCCTTTACAAACCTCACAAGTTTACGTAGACTTTATCTTAATGGCAACTACCTTGAGATTCTGTACCCTTCTATGTTTGAAGGGCTGCAGAGCCTGCAATATCTCTACCTAGAGTACAATGTCATTAAAGAGATCCTGCCACGTAGCTTTGATGCTCTGAGTAATCTTCATCTGTTATTCCTCAACAACAACCTGCTCAGATCCTTGCCCGACAACGTCTTTGGCGGCACATCCCTCACCAGACTCAACCTCAGAAACAACCATTTCTCGCACCTGCCGGTGAGAGGAGTCCTAGACCAGCTCTCGGCTCTAATTCAGATCGACCTCCAGGAGAACCCTTGGGACTGCACGTGTGACATTCTGGGGCTGAGGAACTGGATAGAGCAAGTCACTGACCAGAACAACCACCAGTCAAATCCCCCCGTTGTTATCAACGAAGTCATCTGTGAGTCTCCCACCAAGCACTCCGGAGAGCATCTGAAATTCCTGAGCAAAGAAGCCATCTGCCCAGAGAACCCCAACTTGTCAGACTCTTCTCTCCTGTCCATGAATCAGAACACAGATATCCCCCAGCTCCTCGGTGTGTCACCCAGCTCCTATCCGGAAATACACACCGAAGTTCCACTGTCTGTCTTAATTCTAGGCTTGCTGGTTGTGTTTATTTTGTCCGTCTGTTTTGGGGCAGGCCTGTTTGTCTTTGTCCTTAAGCGCCGGAAGGGGGTGCAAAGCATGCCCAGCAGCGCCAACAACTTAGATATAAGTTCATTTCAGCTCCAGTACGGGTCCTACAACACTGAGACCCATGACAAAACTGAAGGACATGTTTATAACTACATTCCCCCTCCTGTTGGACAGATGTGCCAAAACCCGATCTACATGCAAAAGGAAGGGGATCCAGTTGCCTATTACAGGAATCTCCATGATTTTAGCTACAGCAACCTTGACCACAAAAAGGAAGATCCCACCAGTCTTGCATTTACAATCAGTGCAGCTGAGTTACTGGAAAAGCAGTCCTCACCTCGGGAACCAGAGCTGCTGTATCAAAATATTGCAGAAAGGGTCAAGGAACTCCCCACCGGAGGGTTAGTTCATTATAACTTTTGCACCTTACCCAAAAGGCAGTTTGCCCCTTCATATGAATCGAGACGCCAAAACCAGGACAGGATAAATAAAACTGTTTTATATGGAACTCCCAGGAAATATTTTGCAGAACAATCTAAACCCGAGCATCCTTTACTCCAAGGAAAGCTACAAACAGAACCAGACTACCTCGAAGTTCTGGAAAAACAAACTGCAATCAGTCAGCTGTAAGGGGGGAGGTGGGAGGCAAAGGGAAATTTTAAATGAGCTCAGCGTCAAATTTGATTGATTCTGAGCTCAGTGCTGATGTCATCTGTCGCATTCCCAACGTTTTCACTTTTTAAATTAGAGAGGGAGTAAGAGAGAGAAATGGAACCCTTACAGCCTAGCAGGGATATGGTGTTGCTTTCGCAACGCTCCCTTTAAGTTATTTCTATATCTCTCTCCTTTTGACCCTTCTGTAGGAACTGCCACTGCAAATGTACGTTTCTGTAATAAATCTCGCGTAATTTTTTCATTTGGAAGGAAATGAGGAAGGGGGTCTTTGTTTTTTTTTTTGTTTGTTTTGTTTTGTTTCATTTCAAAGTGGAAACTTAATGTATTCTGTAGAAGATCTCCAAAGATCTTTTTTTTTTTTTTTTTTTCCTGGACTGTGACTTTCTTTTGTAAATAATAATATACAATACTGCTGTTTCAATTACCAAGTATAGCCACTGGGCGTCACTTTTTTGTGTTAAAGTGCCTTTGCACTTTAAGTACATTATTACTTAATTGTTGCTCTTAGCTTTGATAAATTGAACCTATTTTAATGTGTTGTATTTTTGAAATTAAAAAAAAAAATGTAAAATAGACCTATATGTCAGCTGCATTAAATCAGAAGGTTTGATTTATAGGAAAGCTGCCCATCTTTAAATGAATCTAGTTCTAGGACCTTACAAACTGAACTGTAATTTATTGGGGTATATTTTTTTCCCTCTGGGTTTGTTCAGAGTGATTCACTGAAATCAACTGAGAGGATTTAGCAATGGACTAGAGGTTATCGAATGCCTCAGCTGGGAGTAACAGCTCATTAATAAAAAACATTTAACACAATATCATAGTGAACTGAACGATTAATGTCCTTCTTAATTCATTGCATTGCAGTTCTAACATGGTAATGTTCAGTGGTTAAAGATTATTTTCGTACTTAAGGGAATATTACTCACGGTATTTTATCCATTAAATTGGGTATTTTTGTATGTTTTATGACAGCATTTATATTTATAACTTTTTTTGGACTGCAATTAACATGTCTTTTTCTTGCTAGATACAGCAACTTTTTTTTTTGTAAGCAGGGACACCAGCAGGGGTCATCCCACGCCTCATTACTTTTGTTATCATACAGGCAAATGAACCAACGCCAAAGGTAAAATTTGAACCAAGGTCTTTTCAAGTCCTCCAAATGAAGGTAGCAGAGATCAGTAAGTGCATCATACTGACGACTTTCAGTAGCCTGAGCTATGTCAAGTTCTCTGTAAAGCAACAGTAATAATGCAGTGATTCTGGTCTACTAGAGGAAACTTTCTATTAAGTCCATTATTTTATATTTTGTCAAATGTTCTAAGCTAACTGAATGCACTCTACTTGAGTTTTCGTACGCCCATCAGTGAACGTACGCAGTATGTATTCTCCTTTCCCATTAACTCAGGCCTGTTTTACTTCAAGATTTACCTTATCAACTTCAATTTGCATTTCCTTCCTGGAGAATATCGAAACCATTTTTATTAACAAGTCAAACTTCATTGAGCCTTATTAGCTTCTAAATAATTTTTAGATGCAAACATTATTGTGTGATTTAAACAAACAGCCCTTATTTACAACAAAACCAGTTTTGTTTTGTCTGTTGTAAATCCTTATGCAACTGGGATGGTGATCTGCATATAAAGTAGGCCAGGCTTTTCAATTCCTTATTAAAGCAATTGATGGAGTCTGAAAGAAGCACACTGTTTCCTTTTCATAAATAGGTTACTGCACATAATAATCCTTTATTATCATGCAGAGATTGAAGTGGCCTCTGCTGACTGATTTTTAGAGCTTTACTATAGTTAGTAATGCAGTATCTACAACTCTGAGAAATTTTCAGCAATAGCATTTGAGCTATAAATGACTACAGTCGATGTTGTTCTTATCGGGACTTTGGCAATAGGAAGTCACTTTATATTTTAGAGCTAAAGAGACTTTGCATGTGCATTGCCAGATATCTCAGTCATTCAGTAAACTGTCTTCTAATGATTGATGCGACATCTGAGTACACTACTATGCTAACATGTCGATTCTTTATGTTTTGAGTCCATAGCATCTATGGCTGTTCATTAGATCAGGTTTTAAACTGGAGTGCCACAATGAACTACTGAAGAATCAGTCTTCAAAATGGTCTCACTTCAAGAAGGAGGCGAAATGGTATCACTTTAGTTGAACTTGGAACATTTGACCGGAATAGCATCCATCTTTGAGTGAGGTATTTGTCTGAAATCTTCCAGTAGTGACTGTCCTATTATTGTTCCTTTTCCTGGGTGCTTAAAAGCGTTTATTGCTGAAACCCTAAGAAAAGTATAAGGATTATTTTAAAGTAAAGTTATTAACTCTTTCCAGGCATGATTTTAGTATTGTCTGCAAAACAAGTACTGTGTTATGTCTGGCACTCTAGCAGCTAGAATATTATTATTATCCATTACTGTCTAGCAAACCAGAACAAATTACATCTTTTTTCTCAGAAAAATGCTATTTTTTCCCTACAAAAAATATTTTTCAATTGTAAAGTGTTCACAAACAACACATGGAGGTATTGGATTCGTTCAGTGACTTTCTCATATTTACTTTTTCTGTTTGAGTCTCAGTCTGTCTTTCATGCTTTCCTTGGTAGCATAGCAATGTTTTAGAGGTTGCTGTTGCTTTACATTTCCTTAGCTTTCTTAGTGAAATTTATTTAGTGACTGGATTTTGGTTTGCATCTCCAGTACCAACTTAAAAATCATTATAGCTGTGGATCTTTTATGTTTGTTTTTATACCCTCCAGCTGACATCTATTAAACAATTCTTTTCATAGTGTGTAGAGGTGAGAGAGAGAGAGATTCTTTTTCAGTTACACTTAAAGAGATTTGTTTAACAGGGAAAGTGTGTCGGCAGCTTCTGTGTAGAAGGTCTCTACATTTCTTTAGCTGTGCAGCCCTGGAAGCCACTGCTTGTTAGGGGAATGCTGTTTGCCTGAGTAATGGCTTGATAATGAGTCTGAAAAAAAAATTCCTTCAGAGATTCAAGATTTAAGCTGTCAACATTATGTAACCAGGTTAGTGAAATATTTTATTTTGCCCAGGAAAATGGGATGCAGAATTTTTTTCTTCCTAATTTTTCATTTGTGAGAGTAAATGTAATGACCTTTACAGAAGCCATAACAGTACAGACAGAAACTGTATTAAAAATATACAGTTATCTCCAGTGCAGATAAGGGACAGTACACTTCCAATGCATTAATTTGTTTTGAGGAAGGTTGTTTTTCTGTGTAGGCATGAAGTTTGGCAAAATATAATCTTAGAAACTGGATTTCAATAAGTAAATTCAATGGCAAAATGGGGAGAGATGCTAACCTTACACTACCTGTGCCCAGATTGCCCTGTGTTTCCTAGGCAGACACCATGGTTTTGCTAGCAGTAGAGCACAGCTGGAGGATGACACATTAATTCTGACAAAACAAATGCTGCTTTTTCCAGAAGGGTCTGCATTTTCTACCTTTTCTCACGTCTGCTGCAGAGCCACTCCAAATGCCCCTTGGTAGTTCTCCTTTTATCAGTCTCCCTCTTCCATCAGATTTCATCCTCTCAAGTTCCAGCATTTGCTTAGTTCTTACCTCACCTCCAATTTCTGTACGTCCCAAGCCCCCACCGTGTAATGCTCCCGCCTCTCCCCTCAAATCTGTCCCCCTGGGCTCTTTCCTTTTCTTCCTAAGCTAGCTGTAGAGGACTTATTTCAGTGCTGAAGGAAATGAATATCCCTGCTCTACTGAGAGCTCAGCACTTACCTCTTCCCTTAGCTATTAAAATTAAAGACTAAAACTCATTGTGGGTCTCTAGAGTCACTAGCAAAAAACAGGCCACGCAAAGGTGACTTCTTCCATCCCAAAATATATGGCATGAACTAAGTTCCAGATATGCCTGCTTTTTTTCCTGTAACTGTAGAGAGCTTACCTGATGAGCACTGGTCACATAGCTAATTCCTTCAGAGCTTCAGTGAGCCCAGCCTGATCATTTTCTAGCATTTCCATGAACGACATTTGTGCTCTGCTGGTTATCTGCCAGTCTTTACCCTAAGATATTTCCATTCTGGCTATGAGAAAAACGTTCCCAGTGCAGTTTATGGACTGCTTCAGTCAAAGGCACTGACTTTTTACAACACATTCTTGTGCTGATAGAGAACTATACAGTAGGGTTTGTTTGGTTTTCTTTTTCCTCCCATCAACAGTTGAATTTGTAAAATGAAGAACAAACTTAAGAAAAGTTAGAAGCTGTAATTAGTAGTGTCAAGATAAGGGTACCAGCAAGTTAAATTGCCTAAATATAAGTACTCTTATATAGGAATACAAATGCCATAATTTTAAACTGCTCATGAGTGAAATGAGATACTGGAAATGTTAATGAAACTTCTTACAGGCTAATCACTGATACAGTTTGTGATTTTTCATATTACTGTTGTTGCAGACAGTAAATGTCATTTAATGGAGAAAATAAACCGTTTCCCAGAGTTCCTTCCCCAAACTGTACAACTCCCAAACCAACAGATAAATTAACTTATGCAGATGATGTGACATTTCTTGTATTTTTCCCTTCATTTTTTCAAAGCATTCTGTGGGAGAAGTACAGAAGTTACTCTTTTGTAAGAGGATCATTAAGTCTGTTTGGATTATTGATCTCATAGCTTTTCTGGGCACAAGGCCAATCATTTTGACTAAGGTTTTTAATCCTAGCTAATGAGGGAGGTGGATTAATGAGAAGTTTTTGTTGTTTCTTCTTGTTGGAGGGTTGGTTGGATTTTTTGAAACCATAGATTGACATGTGTATGAATACAGATGAATAGATTGTTTTGAATGAAAGAAATGTTGCAGCCGCAATTGGAGATGCAATCATTCTAAAGACCAAATAGACTCAAGCGAGCGTCAAGTCTGAAAAACAAGACATCAAAAATCAGTTTTCTCCTTAGATCATAAACGTGGAGGGCCCCCATTTGAGTACAGCATCAGCTTTTGTTGCATGCTATTAAAGGTTTAGAGGGATGAAATTAGGTGCCAGATGCACCTCCTTTATCTTTAAAGATGTTCAGGTACAAATGTGTTTAGAATCTGGTTCTCTTCTCTACTTGTTACCCTATTTATGCATGCATCTAAGTTACCATTGGTTACACACTGTGCTTGAAAAAGTAATCAGTGGGAAGTTTGGAAGAGTAAAGCTAGTTGCAATATTGCCAAATCTTTTTTTATCTATATTTTAAAAAATACAACAAATTAACTATCTATTAGCAATGTCTTACTATTATTATTATTATTTCTAAGGACCTTTGCAAAAACTGATATTTCAGCTGTTCAAATCAATATCTGTGGCTAGTTAGAGCAAGAGCAACACACAACTTGTTGCTGATTTTAAAATGGAAGCCGACACTACCATTTAGAAATTCAGAGAACTTGCATTAGTATTTGCAGTGTAACAGCAATTGCACCAACAGCACGTGTCTGCAATGCGATGTCAGGGTTCTTTATGGTGACAGAACAAGTATAGATTTGCGTCTTAGCAACACAGATTTCTTGTATCTTCTTTTCTCACCCTCCACATGAATTGCTCCCGAGAGCCAGAAGTGTTAGGCACCAATTATCTTCTGTGTAGGAGGCAATACAGCCATTTTAAGAATGCTGTCTGCATTGGAAAAGGCACAGCTAATGTATATAGAAACCTGTTGCAGATATCTGCTCTTGAGATGAGAGCTATTTCCATACAAAAGCTTAGAAAAAAAATCCCCTTGAAATCACTGATAATATGATAGAGTGTATTTTAAGACTTTCTTTCCTTTTTCTTTTTTTTCTGAGAGGAAGAGGAGATGAGGCAGATTTTTCCCACGTTAGAAACTTTTTTCATCTCTCTAAGTATTTGACTTGCTCCATGTGAGTGTCTTACTTGGACAGCTAAAATCCAAAGCAAAAGCTGAGAACTGTGAAAATGCAATAACTACATAAATTCTGTTCTAATCACAAAAGAACAAACAATATAATACTGAAGTGAGATTGTCACAGGCTTTTAAAGGTTTCAGGCTACAGTGTAATCTGAGTGATTTAGGTGTAAATGCAGAGTACCTTTGTTCACTTTACACCTGAGTGGCCTCAAGTGGAGTCCCTTGGGGTTGGCACCAGTGACAAGAATCTCCCCTACTACAGGCAGTCACTTAAGTGGGAGTGGGAGAAGAGAGAGAAAACCTCTTTTCTTCTCTCACCATCACGTTACATGCCACCTGTGAGTTTTCCAGACTGAACTGTCATTCGCATAAATCTGAAGTCAGCATACTCCCAGTTTATGCCTAGTATTGGATTTTTAGTAGTTCAAGTACTCCAAGATGTGACCTTCTGGCTTATACTGTGGCCATCATCTTAACTGCCATCACCTCACCGGCTCCTGGGAGCGGGAGGTTTTGTTTGGAAGCTCAAGTTTATCGTATCTCTGCTAAATTTTAAGACTTGAGTATTCCTTACTGTATTCTTACTATGCAGGACAAGTGGAATATTTTCTTCTACGTCTGTTTTTATTTTCTTTCACAGGAAGGCATGTTCCTCAGTTCCAAGGTAGCTGGGACTTGAGCCACTCAGAAGAGTTTCAGAAACTCAGTGATCCACTCAAGTGAGCAAAGCTTTACCTAAGCTTTACTGCTCTCATCACATCTGCTGTGCTATGCTAAACTCTTCCGATGTATTCCAGTTTGAAACGCATACACACTAATAAATACCTATGGAAAACCTTAAAATACCCAGCTAACATGCTTGCTCACAATAGGAAAAAAAAGGGGGGGGGAAAGGTCAGGGAAAGCCTTTTAGATTTTCTGTGCTTTTTACAAAAGTTTCACAGGGTCTTATTATGTTTATTAGCTAATCAAAAGGAAATCTAATGGCACTGTTGTGTGGTTCTGTAGGTTCCTTTTCTCTTTATGCAAGAAGGACATGCGGAGGAGAGTAAGGATTTGAAAAGGAAACTGCCATAAAGCTGCAAACTTAAGCACTGATGATTCAAACAGGTTAATGCAAATGCCTATTTGTTGTGGAACTTCTGATGGGAAACAGTAAACACATTTGCTAATGGCTAAGGGAACTGGACAGACAATTCTCTTGGACAGCTGAGAAATCCCCTTACAGTTATACCAGATTTACTGCAACTCAGACATAAGCATGGCTCATGTGAATAGACAATAATAGGGGGGAAATGTGTAATGCTCTAATTCACACTTTAATTAGCAGAGTAGTTTTCAGCTTGTGTTTTCTCAGACCATATTTACCATCCCATCTAACTCATAAGCCACTTACCGGAACTAAGTGGCTAATTCTTATTTATGTGGCCTCCTTTTCCATAACAATGCTCACAAATTTCTTTGGTGACTTATGTTTTCCATGACTTCTTGTTGTTCTCCACATCATGTGTGGGAATAATTTCCTAGTTGTACAGTCTAACAGACAATTCACAGTGAATGCTTAAAACTGAGCTACCGTGGACTTTTTTCATCCTATTGTATTTGTTTTCTCTAGACAGGGAAGCAGTGGGCCTACTCATTGGCTGAGAATTTAGAAATTAATGCTCTCCTTTTAGTTCTGCCAGTGACCTTGAACAAGGCATACCTGTGTCCCCATGCTTTAATTTCTGCATCATTAAATGAGTAGAATGATACTTCTTGCCTTAATCTAGCGAGATTTACTGATGAATGCTCAGTATAATGGTTTTTCAAAGGCAGTGCTTATGGCTTTGTAGCTTCATCCAAGTACAGTAATAGCCTACTGCTTTTCTTCAGCATATGTTATTCTTATCTAAGAATGTGATGTATGCATTTCAGATTTAGTTTGGTTTTCTGTTTTTTTTTGCAGTTAAAAAGAGACTGTGAATGTTACTTTTTACAGGAAAAAGAGATGACATACATGGAATGAAATGAAAAAAAAAGCTACAGTTTCTTTTTAAACTTTTGAAAATGCACGGTACCCCATCTCCTAAATTTTCCCACAGATAACGTGAGCTGAATCACATTATCTGTGTTGCTGCTCAATAGCATCCTTTCAGCAATAGTTCTTAACATACCATTTATTTTTGATTCACTTTTTTTTCTACATGCAATCAGTTTGGCTACTGCAGACATTTTTTACGCTAGCAAGTGAGCCAAAAGAGGCTCTGAATGGCAGACAGCTGCTGAAATAAGAACTTGGCACTCTGGGGAAAGAAAGAAATTCATTCAACTTTCTTTTTCTCTCTCTTCTGTGTAGTCTGTAACCTCTCCTTTTTTGTATCCCATAGTTATTGTAATAATTGCCCTTTGAATGTAGGATGATGGAATATTTTCAATATCAGAGCCCAGCTACAGACTAGAAAACCTAACTACTTGTGTTGGGCTCTCCAGCAGGTAAGAGTACCATTTTCCACAGACGGTCATCCATAACATATGTGGCCAAGTCATGCGTAGCAATCTGAGGATGCTTCCACACAACAGAGAGCTGATTTGTAAATCTATGGCTAGGTACTACTAGAATCTGTGGCATTGTATCCGTTCAATGCAATGGAGTAACAATTTCAGCCTCATCTTTAAATTGGCTTTTGATTAATTTATTAAATTTCATTCACTGGCTAGAAATGTTACTCAGGTTTAGGTTTAGATTGTGTGACCATCCAAATTTAAGCTGGTAAAACTGAGGCTCTCACTTTTCTTGCTTATTGTTGAAATGGGACATGCGAGCAATTGTTCTTAGTTTCTACACTTTAAATTACACCATGGTGTTTTTTTGGCTGGCCATGGTAAGTTCTTTGATCCAATGCAGACTTACAGATAATTGGTAGACGTTTAGAGACCATATGTATAAAACTTAAAATACAGTGAACAGCACAAAATATTTCTACCAGTTCAGGTGTTCTGTAAGCCATCTGTCATGGACCAGCGGAAGTACTTCAGAAGCAGTAGTTCCAATAGTCCTTCAAAAGACATTTTCTCTGTAAGTTTTGGGAAAAATCTACAAACATTCAATCGTCCTTTTAATGTAATAATCTTAGAGATTTTAAGTGTCAACTTTGCTACTCTAAAAATACTAATGTTATTATTTAAATTAGGGTATACATCTCCTCACCTACTGCAAACAGTGTTTAGCTCTACAAACATCCCTGTAATGGTTTATGAAAGCTGCGGATGAAGCCACTTTATTTTGTAGACCTCTTAACCTAAACAATCAACATTTATACTGATAATGAATTAGCACTGTAAGTAATGCAGTAAGTTGTTCACTTTAATTTCACTATTTTAGAATGAATACAACTTGCCGCTGTTCTGGAATTTTCAGTTAGATCTAAAAAAAAATCTTTCAAAGTTCACACACAGTTCTTTTGGGGATGCAAACAAATAATTTGTGCTCTAAAACAAAGTGGTGCTGCACTTTGGCCACAACAACCCCATACAGCGCTACAGGCTTGGGGAAGAGGGGCTCGAAAACTGCAGAGAAAGAGGATCTGGGGGTTCTGATTGATGCTCGCCTGAACATGAGCCAGCAGTGTGCCCAGGTGGCCAAGAAGGCCAACAGCATCCTGGCTTGGATCAGGAATAGTGTAGCCAGCAGGACCATGGAGGTGATTGTCCCCCTGTACTTGGCTCTGGTGAGGCCACACCTCAAGTGCTGTGTTCGGTTTTGGGCCCCTCACTACAAGAAGGACATTGAGGCCCTGGAACGTGTCCAGAGAAGGGCTATGAAGCTGGTGAGGGGCCTGGAACACAAGTCCTCTGAGGAGCGGCTGAGGGAGCTGGGGCTGTTTAGTCTGGGGAAGAGGAGGCGCAGGGGAGACCTCTCTACAACTACTTGAAAGGAAGGTGTGGGGAGCTGGGGGACAGCCTCTTCTCACCGATAACCAGTGATAGGACTAGAGGGAGAAAAGGAAAAAAAAAAAAAAAGATATGAAACAAACAAACAAAAAAAAAAAACAAACCACCAACTAGCTGAAGAGTCTTGGGACATGCACAAAGTCACACTCAGAAAGTAATGTTTTCCCAAGGATGGCCATAATACATTGTCTTCATCTAACATATATAACCTTATTATCATGTAAATATTTATGCCATATTGGAATCAGGCTTGCTCTTTTCACAGTAGATAAGCTTTCTGTATTAATACAGATAACAAAAATCCAATTTCTGAAAATGTTCTGTTATTGTTTCATTTATCCTCTGCTTTTTATTAGTGAACAACTTGTAATTGCTTGGTCTTATTCAGACTTTCCAGAGGAAGAACTGAAGAACTGAAGTCATATTTCCCACACACTGGGATTCTGATCTTCAAAATTCACTTCTTTCTCTTCTTTTTATTTCCTTGAAATAAAGGAATGTACTAGGGAAAAAGACTCAGCTCACTCTGGAATGATACAAGTGCAAGTCAGGAATAATTGAAAATAGTTTTGATCGCCCTTTGAAATCCTAGATTAAGCAGTTTTGCTAACACTCAAAGAAATTCACTGGAACCTTTTGATTTATTGCACAATAGGTAGAAAGCTTCTTTTCTTCTTCTTCGGGCTCTTACCCTGCCAATGGATATTTGTTCTGTAAGCAGCACTGACATGAAAAGTCTGAAGTTGTCCACTTTTCTCCCTGTGACCAACATTCCCTTGGTAAACAGCACCATGAGGAAAGCGGTGTTAATCCTCTAAGTTTAGCTTTGTGAAAAAGCCACAGTGAAAGCTGTGAAAGCTTTGAGCAAAATTAACAAAACTTTGCAATACTTGCCAGCATCTCGAGACTTCTGACTAACATATCCCAGAAAACTTGCCATTATATGAGATTCCAATTTAATAATACCCATTTCTTCCAAATTAATAAAATATGAATGTAGAAAGAACAAGGGCTATACCCTCAGCTGAAATAACTCCGTGTAGCAATACGGATTGCAATGTTGATTGCAAAGCTGTTTCTCTGATCTGCTTAATTTTGTTTATTAATTGAATTAGTTGAATTGATAAATTTAATTTTGCTGCCTCTTAGCTGAAAAGTCAGGCTGGGTAAGGGCCAGGCTGCTTTTTGCAACGGGAACTAAGGGACAGAAGTGGAACAGCGACAGAGACACAGAAGTACGGCCCTAAAGCGAAGGTTATTGCCACCAGGAATGTGAGCATTGTCCTCCTAGGAGGGACCCCTTGTTCAGATGTAGAGGAAGGCTCCCCCCCAGCACAACATGCCATCCCACACCCCCAAGTCAGGTTGTGGTGTGCTTTGGTGTAACCAAAGCAGACAGCACGAATCTGGCCTTTTTGCTTCCCCAGGAACTGCCTGCAGGGCATACACTTTCTGGCAGTTGCTCTGGGCTGGTGCATGCCATCCAAAGCTGTCTACATTCTCTTAAACTTGTGTAATTTGATAATAAATGAAATAGGCTGGTAGAAATCCTAGGGCTAAGGAATTCATTCTGGAGTGCTCTGTGTTTCAGCTGACAGAACCCTCAACTCTCCAGCTATCTCCTCCACAGGGAACACTAAGAGGATGCCCCTAATCTCCTAAACTCATTGAACTAATCTCTCATTATTAAAGAAAACTTAAAATATAGGTAAGATGTCTTCAGGTAACAAGGGCACGGAGGAAGATAAACGTTAAAATGGTTACATAAGAGGAAGTATTTGGTGTTGGAGGCCAAACAGGAATCCAGTGGTAAAGCTGCTAAAATAAGAACTGGCACCACAGACTACAGTGCCTTGAATGGTACATGTTGCTGCTCTGCCTGACAACAGGTACAGCTGCCACCAGATGGAAAAAGAAAAAAAAAAAAGAAAAAAAAAAAGGAAAAAAACACAGATCAGAAGCTTCCTACAGTTTCCAAAAAGACTATTTTTTTCATCATTACTCATGCTGAGTTGGAGTTCTCCCAAATTTATCCACTGAAATCAGTCACGCTGTTCACAGAGTACATACAAACATGGGAGGCAAAATCTGGCACTGCCTTCTTTCCGAGGGGCCTGACTGGCCAAACAAATGAGACTCCCCCTTTGCTGCTGCATTTGAAGATATTGGTAGGAATCACAGGGTAAAGCTCTAGTGGGTGAACACACATTATTCTGATTGCAGTTCCAGCCCCTGGGGAGGAAAATCCGTTGTCAGTGCCATGTTATTCACTTAGTATTGTTTCCCATAGGATGGCAAGCATTGGGGACCACTTTAAATAATCTAGTCTTCCTCCTCTTATAATAGGCAAACAGGCAAATGCATGGTACTGTATTCCAGTGGGCTTTGTTTCCTCTTCTGTAAATAACATAATGTTCAGAAATCAACCTATTTTAAAATGGGGCAACAAAAAAAAGGTAGAAAAGATAGGGAATGCTTCAGAACAAGCCTTTTGTTTCAAGCCTGAGATAATTTTTGATGTGTTCCAAATTTATGAACAGGACCACTTGGAATAGGAGACTTATGATGATGGGACTCCCTGAGGACCTCAAAATTGAAGAACAGATGAGTGCTGTCTTCTTTATTAACTGTCTCTGGCTCCAATTGCTTTCGGATAGCACAGGTGACAGAAAGAACACTGCACTATCGCTGCCCTTGGAATAAAGTGGGTCACATAGGACCATCAATTTTTAAGTAAAGCTGCTCCCTCAGAATCAGCAGTTAGCTTGTTTTTAAAAATTGTGCACAGATCTAGCCTTTAAATGTCCAGTAAACAAATGACAGTCTCTACACCAAACAGGGCAGTACTGTATTCTCTAGTCCAGTGCAGCAAGAGAATAAGGCTCCAGTCATATTAGGAAAGTGTCCTTTAACAGATGAACTGTAGGCATTATTGCTTCCACAGACAGTTCTCTATTTTTTTTTATTTTTTTTTTTTTTTTTTTTTGCTGTTTGATTATGTCATTCATGTGGAATTCATGTAATTTACCTTGTAGCTACCTATACGTGAGGTGTCTAGTTTAATCATCTATGTTCTTTTTATAGTTAACACGAGAAATCAGCCCCACCACGAGTTGATTCATCTCACCCACATCAGCAAATTGTCATTGTCTGCATGCCATTTATGTCTTTGCGAGTTAGTTAAGACTTCTCCCTGGGTTAAATTAATAAATTAAAGTCCTACTGAACAGGAAATAGATGAAACCTCCAAAGCATTTTTTACTTTCTATTTTCAAGTAATAACTATATGGACCTTCAAATTTCTTCTAGAAATATGTGAACTGTCTGTGATTTAAGGGTAAGGTGTTGCTCTTGTAAGGAGAATTCAAGGGACAGAAGAAACAAATCTTATTTTATATAAAATAATTCTTATGAGTAGGGCATCCAGTTAATGGCATGCAGTTCCCCACTCCTCTTTCCTTCATGCTTCAGCCACAAATTCTCAGGGTTCCCTGTGCCCTAGATCTCCTCCACCCACCTCCCTTGAAGACACCTGTCTCAGATAATGCTGTACCACATTCTCTGTGCCCAGACTTCTCCTGTGATACCCGTTTTTCTAGGAACATCTGGTTAATCCCAGAATGCCACATAGATCCCTAACATGTAGGTACTCCTCCCTCCTAACCTAGCTACAGACAAGAGTTTTTTTTTTCAGGCATATGACTCAAGATTTGTAGTCCCTTTAAAACACAGATGCCCTATCCACAAATGAGGTTTTGTAGCAGACAAATTCTTCAGTGGCACGATTTCAAAATAACAGGAAAATTATATCTTCTCTGGTTATTATAAGCAATGTTTGGATGTATTTACACAAAGGGAAAGATCTAGCATTCTTAAGAGGGGCAGTCTTACACATCTCACACAGACTGCACATCTCATGTACAGGAGAGGGAGAAAGTCCTCTGGAGTTACTACTGTGGGGGTACTGGAAGTGTTTTTGTACTGAATAGTGAGAAAGATTCCACCGAATGCTAAAATCTTCACAGTGATAACTCTGAAGCAGTGCCAGCCACACACAGTTGCTGTATCTAGCAAATGATAAAGTGATTCTGCTTAGCCAACGATTGTCTAATGATCTGCTGCCTATCATAGCAGTCTCCACTTACAGAAGTGACCTCACTTTGCTATTACTGAGACAAATCACTCCATCTTTTTACATGTCCTTTTGTAAATGAAAATGCTTGGGAAGAAAAAGCATTTTTAAAGGCTTGCTGGTGTCTAAAAGTTGAGCTGAACCACGAACTCTTGGGCAGCCAGTTATAAAATAAAACGGATTTTTAAACTACTAATGCTTCCTTGTTTCTCAAGCTCTGAGCAGTTTTGTAAGACTTTCCTAAACACCCACTTTACTCCAGAAGTGTAAACAAGAACTATTGAAAATAATGCTCGTATGTTGTCACAAATCACATATGCCCAGATAAGTGCCTCAGGTATTAAGGAACACCGACCAGGAAAGGACACGCAACCTCCTGTTTCCCTGAGGCTGCTGTCCCAGCTCATGAGGTGAAACCCAAGTCTCTGAGCAGCTGCAGCCTTTCCAAGACACTCAAATGAGGAAAAAGGTGCTCCTGCAGCCATAGCAGTTTGCACTGTATGACTTTTAATCACCCCCTTTGTATGTGTCAAGGAAAAATAAATGATCAATTAGCTGAGGACGTCTAGACCTCCACCAAAATAGCCTTGCCTCCATCAACCTCTGACAAAATGTGTAATACAAGGCATAAAACAAAGATTTTCCTTACTGGTCTTTTTAACAGCTCACTCACTGATTCAACACCATTAATCTTTGCTTGGAAGGCCATGGATATTACTTTCTATAGCAAGTAAATAATCTTTTTTTTTTTTTTTTTTTTTTTTTATTAATTGTTCTCTGTAAAAAAAAAAATGCTTATTTACTCCTCTGTTTTATGTTAAGGAGACAGACAATGCAGGCTGCACTCCTGCTTTAGATCAACCCTTGTCTGCCCATACTTCCCCCCCTTTTTTTAATATATAAATAAAACTAAACCAGCAATAACCAGCAATAACTAAAATATCTCTTAATACATTAAGGTTGTCACCATAGAAAGAACGCGTTCGAGGATCACCTGATCAAATTGGGCGGTTCTTCCCCGGCGGCCATTTTAGTGGGGCGTCGCCGCCATTTTGCAGTCACTCGCTGAGGCGATCGGCTCGCGGGCAGTCGTGAGGGGACGGGGTTTTCCCGCCTCGAGGCCACTCGAGGGAGCCGCGAGGACCCGGCGGCCCTCACGGGGGCGGCTGACGAGGCTTGGGGGGAGCCAGGAGCGCCCTCCTCTGTAGTACAAAGGCGCAGGCAGGCCGAGCAGGGCCGGGCATGGTTGTGTCAGGGGACGGCCTACTGAAGAAATGCCGGTCTGCGGCTGAAACCCAGACGGGGCGAGCGCAGCCTCCCCGGGCAGATGCCTCCACGCAGACAGGCATCCCGAGGATCAAAAGAGCGGCCCAGACCCTCAGTTCTGGGGAGCTCCAGTCTCTGGAAGCCCCCCTGGGGCCAGAAATTATTGGAGGGCATCCTGGGTTCAAGTGTGCCCAGCTGGATGAGCTCTTCAAACAGGTGGCTCAGTTGCGAGAAAAGCTCACCAGGCAGCATAGCATTAGGGAATCTGCACAGGAGACTGGTAAATAGTATTATACATTGGCACAGGCTGAGCAGCAGCCCTGCCTTAAGTCCAGGCAAGGGGTAGGGAAACAAGCCTGCAGCCCAAAATGAGCACATTGGAAAGACTCACAGGACAAGGGAAAGTGGACCCTCATCTCTGATGGAGACAGAGGAGGCGGCTCCCCTCTGTCCATAAAGTGCCCCTGGATGATAGATAAGAGGTTCTAAGGCAGGAGAGAGAGGGCTCTGGGAGAACCGGTAAAGACCTCAGAAAGAACAAAACCACAAGGAACTCAGAAAGGCCAACCACACAAAGTTGGCCTAGTCTCCCAACAGCATCAAAACAAGTACCACAAAGAAGGCACGAAGGATGTTAGTCATTGGAGACTCCTCTCTGAGACGCACTGAGGCTCCCATTTGCCATCCAGACAATCTCCAGAGAGGTTTGCTGCCTGCCTGGGGCCCTTATGATATTACAAAGATGCTAATGAGTCTGGTGGGTTCCAAAGACTACTGCTTTTCCAAGTAGGATCAAACAGTGTTGTAACAAGGAAACTCCAAAATATTAAAAAGGATTTTATGTCCCTTGGAAAGGTGTTGAAGGGATCAGGAGTGCAAATAGTGTTCTCCTCTGTCCTCCCGTTTGGTGACTGCGACCAAGGAAAAAGGAGACAAAAGAGCCAAGTGAATTGGCTGAGAGGCTGGTGCTGTTCCCAAGGTTTTGGGTTCTATGACTTTGGACGCGCTTTTGAGGAAAGCGCTGACTGGCTGAGGAAAGCGCTGGTGTCTTTGCTGACGCCAGATGGGGCACAGCTGTCTAGGTGGGGCAAGAACGTGCTGTGCAGTAAACTGTCTGGGCTTTTCAGGAAGGCTTTAAACTAGATGTGGTGGGGAAAAGGGATGCACTCCTGAGTGAAGAAAGCATACCTGAGAACAATATCACTCTAAGTAATGGCAAGGAAATACTAGTGAACTATCCCAATGCAATCAGGAAGGGTTCTGGAAACGTGATAAGACCAGTTGCCGAGCTGAAGTGCCTCTACACCAATGCATGAAGCATGGGAAACGAGAAGAACTGGGAATCACGGTGCAATTTGACAAATATGACCTGATTGCTATCACGGAAACGTGGTGGGATGGATCACATAACTGGAATACTGGAGTAGAGGGCTACAAACTCTTCAGAAGGAAGAGACAGGAAAGGAAGGGAGGGGATGTTGCCCTCTACATTGGAGAAGGGATTGATTGTGAAGAGTTGCCTCTGAGAAACAGCCACAGATAGGCTGAGAGCTTGTGGGTAAGAGTTAAATACCACACCAATAAAGGACATCTTGTAGTTGGGGTCTACTACAGGCTGCCTGATCAAGGGGAGGCTGTGGATAAGACGTTCTTGCTTCAACTACAAGAAGCATTGCGCTCACCCTCATCCTGTTGGGGGACTTCAACCACCCGGATGTCTGCTGGGAAAATATACAGCAGGCTGTAAGCAATCTGGAAGATTCCTCGAGTGTGCTGAGGATAACTTCCTGGCCCAGGTATTGGACAAACCAAACAGAGGAGAAGTGTTACTTGACCTGGTGCTCACCAACACAGAAGAGCTCATTAAAGAGGTCAGGATTGGAGGCAGTTAGGGCTGCAGTGACCAAGCCCTGGTTGAGTTTGTGATCTTGAGGAGTATGGGCCTGGCAAAGAGCAAAGTCAGGACCCTGAACTTCCAAAAAGCATAGTTCAAGCTATGTAAAGACCTCGTAGCTGAGATCACCTGGAACGCACGCAGAGAGTTGTGGTCAGTGGCTGGCTCTATGTCCAAGTGGAGGCCAGTGACATGTGGCCCCTCAGGGGTCTGTCTTCAGACTGGTACTATTTAATATCATTATCAACGACACAGACAGTGGGATCAAGTGCACCCTCAGCAAATTTGCAGATGACACCAAGATGAGTGGTGCAGTTGATACAGCAGAAGGAAAGGATGCCATCCAAACAGACCTGGACAAGCTTAAGAAGTGGGCCTATGTGAACCTGGTGAGGTTCAACAAGTCTAAGTACAGGGTGCTGTACCTCGGCTGGGGCAATCCTGGACATGAACCATAGAATCACAGAATCATTAAAGTTGGAAAAGACCTTTAGGATCATCTGGTCCAACCATCACCCTACTACCAATGTCACCCACTAAACCATGTTCCTAAGCACCAAGTCCAACCTTCCCTTGAACAACGCCAGGGATGGTCACGCCACCACCTCCCTGGGCAACCCATTCCAAGGCCTGACTACTCTTTCTGAGAATAAATGCCTCCTAATTTCCAACCTAAACCTCCCCTGGGAGAAGAGCTCATTGTGAGCAGCCCTGCAGAGAAGGACTTCGGGGTTCTGATGGATAAAAAGCTTGACATGAGTCGGCAGTGCGAGCTTGCAGTCCAGAAGGCCAGCTGCATCCTGGGCTGCATTAAAAGAGGAGTGGCCAGCAGGTCGAGGGAGGTGGTTGTCCCCCTCTACTTTGCACTTGGAGTACTGCATCCAGGTCTGGAGCCCCCAGCATGAGAAGGGTGTGAAGCTGTTAGAATGGGTCCAGAGGAGGGCCACAAAGACAATCAAGGGGCTGGAGCACTTCTCCTACCAAGAAAGACTCAGAGTACTGGGGCTCTTGAGCCTACAGAAGAGAAGGCTATGAGGTGACTGCATTGCAGTCAAGTACTTGCAGTACTTGAAGAGGATTTATAAAAAAGATGGAGAGCAACTTTTTGCTCAATCAGATATTGACAGGATGAGAGGGAATAGTTTAAAAGAGAGATTAAGATTAGAGGTGAAGAGGAAATTCTTCACTCAGGGTGGTGAGGCACTAAATAGGTTGCCCAGAGATGTTGTGGATGCCCCATCCGTGGAGGTGTTCAAAACCAGATAAGATGAGGCCCTGAGCAACCTGATCTAGTGGGTGGCATCCTTGCTTGTGGCAGGGGGGTTGGAAGTAGGTGATCTTCGAGGTCTCTTCCAACCTGAGCCACTCATGATTCTATGACCCACACAATAACTGCATAATTCTGAGACTATCCAGAAGAACTGTAAGGAAGGTAAATATTTCCCCAAGGAAAACTTAAATGGAAATAAAATAAAATAAAATAAAATTGGTAAATGCGCAAAAATGCAAGTTATTCATTTCCTTCTATTGCAAGAGTATCAAACTGATAAATTAAGTAACTTAAAACAGATCTTTAAAAGTCATATAAATGGCTTTTACTCATATTAATAATAGAATTATTCCCTTCTTTGCAAAAAGGGTGTGTGTATTTTTCACAATTCATTAGATTCCGTCAGCTAGTCTTTAGCTTGAGACTCTCAGGTAGAAAAGCTATTGAAGAGTAAAGTATGCATTGTTAATGTTGCTCATTGTTATTTGATACCCTTCACTTTTGACTATAAGACATGCTAAGTATAAAAGAAAATTCAGGCTGTAGGAACAACTCTTCTAAAAATATCAGCACTTTATCTACTTTTTTTTCTCCTTTCTATTGAGAAAGGATGAAATGCATCCATCCAAGATATTATAAGCCATTTGCACCCTTCTGACGTAAGACTGTATCACTGAAGTCCATGTAAATTCAGTAGGAGCAGGATTAAAGACTTTACTGGAACAGCAGTGATGTATTATAGGAAGCTTTTATATAATTGAAAATCGTCCCAGCAACAAAGTGATTTGGAAGGGGACACTGAGTTTGTGGCTGAAAAGAGAATTTTAAACCATGCAGCATGTGCCAAGCCAGTGGTTTCCGGTCCTGCATCCATCCCATAGAAGAAGACTACCAGTGCTGCCATACTCCTCAGCCTGAGAATAACGTTGCCATACCTCTCCTTGCTATGAACAGCTTCACAATGGAATCACACCACACCTGCAAAAACTAGCAGTGTTAATGAGCATCCTGGATACAACACCTTAGAGCAGCAGACCTTCCTCTGCTGCTCAGCAAATCTCTGCTGCTGAAAGACGTTAGGTTCAGGAACATAAAGTTGATTTAACAACTGTTTTTGAAGAATCTTCTTAAATCTCAGAGCCCTATAAAGTGAAAATACAACAATCCCAGGAGATAGATGCACATTTCCTACTTTCCTGAAGGAAAAATATACTTAATAACAGCCAAATTCAACAGCAATATAATAAATGGAAATTTTGTCATCGAACCCAACAGGATAGACATCATCCCCACCACACATTAGCTCCCAGAGATTTCCACAGGGTTTAAATGCACGTATTACACAGACTGGAATGACAGCCCTCTGTTCCTCTGTCCTTCTGCTATCTTCAAGTGGAGGATTCACCCTTGCTCTCTCTTTTGTTAGGGGTTGAACAAGAGCTTACCTATACAAAACAAGTAACTCTCTTTTATAACTTGTTGCTATTAAATGCTTCTACCCATCAATTATCCCATACGATGATCAACCTAAAAGCAACCATATATTTTATGGAAAAGGAAATTGCTCGAATGGCATACCGCTGCCTCTCTGTTAGTAGAGATGGACTCCATAACGAAGGTTGAACAATATCCTTCTGAAATGGAAACAGAAACACCTAATTTTATGTCGGGGCCAGTCATCTGCATTTGGGTATTTGTGGCACCAGCTTAATATCTCATAGCTGTACTCATGGGGAATGTGCAAAACGTTTTCGGCACCGACTGACTTTACTGTGGCAAAATAGACACGTGGAGTTTGCCATTCAGCAAGTCCATTCAGTTATCTCCCATTTTTTTTAGTCTTCTTTCAAAGTCTTTACTCTTACAAGATTTCCATTAGGGTACTTAAAAAGTACTACTTTGGCTGAGCCAAAACAAAATAATTTGTATTAAAAAAAAAAAAAAAAAAAAAAAAAAAAACAAAATAATTAAACACAAAGAAACATTTAATTATGTTTTTTATAATTTTTCTACTAAGAGTAAAACCACCTAATACACAAATACACACATTTCAAGCAAATGTGACAGAATGAGGGCATTATTTTGATACTCTATGTATATTTAGAAGTGTGGGCAAATTTAGTAAGACTGCTGCAGTTGCTTGACATACATATGGTCAATGCCATCCTCTGAATAAGAGAAAAGAGCAGGAAAAGCTTGTTAGTTACAGATAAAATCAGGAATGAGGGACCCTCTAGAAACTGGGTGCATGATTCAGAATCCCCATCAGCTGCAGCAAAATCCCGGCTTTCACTCCGCCTTGCTGTGACTCACTGCACTGTGCCACGTACCTGCCTGGTGCCCTGCGCAGAACAAAGCGGGTAGTACAGCTGCATGACTGGATCCACACTTCAGCCTATTCTCTGAACTTCTTACAGTTATTTAACTGAATGAGTTAAATGAAATTTAATGTCAGGCTTCTGCCTCCTTCAAGGAATATGAACATTTCTGCTCATCTATAATCTGAAGGCTTTACCCAGCTCTCCTGGGCACTGAATTGAATGGACTCTGGACCTGGCTGCTGTCTCTAAACTGCTTTGGTCTAAAGAGAGATCAGCAATGCAGAGCTGAGTCTCTGTACCTGAGAAGAGACTCCGTAATGTCACGTCCTGTGCCCAGGACTGAACAGGATGCTGCATGTGTCAGGATCAGGAATGGATGTAAGCGCTGCAATGCCTGTGTCATGAAACGGCTTGCAGAGGTCAGCTTATGCTTATCTGACTCTTTTTATATCTGCTTGCCAATAGGATAAGTTCTTTTAATTAAGAACCTAACTGTTATGATGTATTTGATAAGGCCTATTCTACATCCTTAAATGTGCAACAGTTATTTTTTTTTTTTTTTTTTTTTTTCCCCCAGACAAAAGCTTGGCAGCTATATTCAGGGGTATCAGAACAGCAGCAGTGTTGTGATGTCTTAGTCTAAAGACCCAGAGAAAGCAAGGTAACCCAGGGAATATGACTTGGGCGAGCAGACCACCCTTCTCTCCTTGGGCCCCGAAGGTTATTCTAAGTCCAAAAGTTTGTCTGCTTTTTCCATATATATATATAAACCATGTTTAAAAAAAAAATAAAAAAATAAAAAAACTTGTATCTTTATAGGCCCACAGAAGGAGAGTATAACTTCTCATTAATATATGGGGTTATAATGATGCAAGATAATTGTAATTTTCCTATCCTTGACTATTTGATTATAATTACCACATCAAAAACAGCTCTAAGGAGAAGTAAGTTTTGTGAAACGTACATTTTTAGAAGAGGAAAAATCAGGCTTATAGATTGTTTTTAAAGCATATTTTAAGAAGCAAGCAGACCTGATCAAATATCAGGAACCAATTTGTTCATGTGAGATTTGACACCAGTAGGCTCTAAAAGTCAGCAAGAGCTTAGTTTCTATTTCACAAGTCCTGATCATATCAGTTCATGCTGCTAGATTAACTTGCACGCTGAACTTTTCAAAGACACGGGGTAGAAAAAGATAAAGGAGAAAAAAGTTAAGAGAAGCCTAAAAGAAAGACAAAAGAAATAAAAAGAAGCTGGAGAATACAGAACTGGAGAAGCTAAAGAATACAGAATTGCTCAGATTAAAAAAAAAAAAAAAAAAAAAAAAAAAACATAGGCAAAGAGATGAGAGGGAAAAAAAAATGAAAATGAGAATTTACCGAGAAAGATGGAGGGTAGGCAAAGCCCTGAATATTTCATTGTCGCTAGTTAAGGGGCTTAGACAAACACCAATACATTTGTTTTGCCCATAGAGCTAATTTCCTAGAGCTGATTATTTCCATTTCATTTAAAAGTTTTGTCCATGCCACTCGTGGACTTTATGATCTTTCTGCTTTTGCATCATCCTGTGGAAAATCTTTTTACAAATGCAGTAGGTTTTCTGCATTTGTAAGAAGATTTGTAACAAGATCTCTGCTCAGCTGTATTTGCTTTCTCAATTAAATTAATAAACAAATTGTCACAAGGTCAAAGGGAAATCCTGTGTTTAAGCTAGTTTGGGTCAGATCATTAGCGCTAAAATTATTAAGATCCCCATGGAGGCACACTAATTTTACACCAGCGGGGAATTTGGACTGCATCTGTTTCAAAGTACAGCCTAAAGCAGATACCTAATAGAAGTACGAAAATTAAAAGTGACATCATTTCACTGAAGTGAGCATATTGAACTCAGGCCAGTGGAGCCCAGATATAGCACCCAGGTCCTGCAATGCTTAGCTCTAATTATTAACTTCAGTATGCTTTTTTTTTCTTTTTTCATCAAATTTCAGAAACGTTTGCACCTTTCAGCACATTGCAAACTTCCTGTAGTTTAATCACATTCATCATATTCTTTAGTTTCTTTCTTTCCTTTTTTTTTTAAAAAAAAATTATTTTTACAGCATTTTGCTCTGCTCTGTGAGATACCTCTTAAAGCACATTGTCCAGACCTTAGATCCATCAGAAGAGTCTCATGTCTAACTACTTCTCCATGGATGGTTCAATTTTCACCTAACATAGGAAAAGGGCAAGAATAAAGGGACACTATACTGGCTTGATCCCATGGTTCATTTAATTTTATAATCCCATATCTTTCTCTAATAGAAGTCAGCACAATATATGTATATTTTTAAACCTGTGGCATAATCTGTTAAATAACTTCTTTCTAGGATAGGCATGGACATGAAGCACCCCTTGGTTAACTTTTTCAAAAATTATTTTGGATATTTTTGTTATTTATACAGTTGACCTGACTGTATGGGAAAGTTGTTAAATTTGGGGTCTTAATTTTTTTTTAGTTACTTTCGTTTTGTTTTCCAAATCAAGTTGTGGGTTTTGTTCAGAGTTACCAAAATTACTGATTGCTGAGGGAACATTTCCCAGTCAGGTCTAATCATAATATTTTCTGTGGTATTCCCCGTCCCATTCCTAATACATCTTAATGCTTATTTGGTTTTCTGGCCACAGCTAAAGTCTTCATTAAGCTGTCTATAACAACATCCAAATCACTTTCCTGATCTGAATAATTAATTCCAAATCCTTTCCTCGTTCATAGATGTTTTAATACTTTGCATTTATTGATGGCGAGTCTCATTTGCTGTCATGATCCTTGTGAAGCTCATCCATCAGTGCACAGCACCGAATAAGACCACAGGGCCGGCAAGTCTAGGAGCACTTCACCACATAATTGATGTTCAAACCGGAAAAACCTTTAAGAAATCTTCTTTCCATTCCCACACCCCATAAATCAGTCTTTCCTGGTGGTGACCAACTCCTACATCTGTACCATCTGCAAATTTTGCTACTTTCCTGTTCACCAGCTTTTTCAGGAATTACTAAATATATTAGGCAATGCTGCATCTAATACAGAAACTTAAATTATTGCTGCATTTTATTCATCAGGAAGAAACTCTTAATATCCTGTCTCTTAGCATACGGAGACCCAAACTCAATGCTTACATAGTCTGGAAGCCACGTTATTGAAAAAAAATTCTATGGAAGTCAGCGAAACTGTATCCTCCAATTTTTATATGCATTTTGCTATTGAATCTCATAAAATATTAATCAGGATCAGGAGGAATTTATGACATTTTTTCACCTGTAAGAGAATATTTTCCTATAAAGAATAAATTTAGACTAAGGTATTATAAAATGCACTGAAATGCAGCATGGAATAATCCAACTCCTTTCAAAAATAGAAAATAGTGGGTTACAGCACAGTATCAATGCGGTCAAGAACTCCCCGTTTTGTTGTTCTTTGAATTTGAAAAAAAAAAAATAAAGTTTAGTTTAATTTCTAGGTAATAAAGAGAGAATCTAATCTTCAGATATGAGTTTTAATAACTTAGGACACTTTAGTATTCATATCCTGAAGCTAAAAAAGCAGAACAGAAAATCTTCCGCAGAAAAAAAATGGTACTTCCTTGACACTTCTTCACCAGTACTTCCCTAATTCCTAGAAGCCTGTTCACCTAACTTATATCTGAAAGAGATCCTGGCACTTTGGCGTATGCCTAGGAACAAGTCGAGACTCAATTCATCCACACTTCATACCATTCACATTTCTAGTCCTTGCCAGCATTGCGGAAGGTAATTAAGTGGTTGTTCGTGACCCTTAGAGCCTCTGAGATCCCTTGCTACGTGGAGAAGACAACATCATGTAGATAATGAGAGGGAATCTCAGCCAAACTGCATTAAACATGACAACAGTAATAAAAAGCTTCTGTAACCTGAGATTAAAATCTGGTGAGAGGTCTGAAGACCCTCAAAGTAATTCTGCAGGCTAGTGTCTGACTAAACGTGTATGGAAACTGAAACTTCTACTGCTTCTGCCTACAACTCCCACAGACGAGATGGCGTTTGGAGCTGGAAAACCAATGTCATTGTAAATATTAATCAATAGAAAGATAAGATTTCCCTTACTATGTCTGGCAATCCAGGAAATCTAATGGATTTAATTTACAGAGACAACAATGATTTATAGTATTTGAGGAAGGTTCAATGTCTGATTAATTATCTCAAAAGTAAAGAATGCACTTGTGAATGTGTAAGGAAATGGTTAATCCAGTTTCCTACAGGGAATGAAAATGCTTCCTTCGGAACAATTCACAGGTTTGCCTATCAACCAGCTACACTGGTATTATAGGACTAAGTACAAATACAGGGAGACCATGGACAAATAATGCACGATTGCCCGCTATTTACAGCTTGTTGAGTTCATGAGATGCGAATAATTAGCAGAGTTCTGGGAACAGTAAAAAAAAGCAACATTCATTTTTTAATATTAAGCCATACTTCCCATACACCAAACACCAAGGCAAGACTGTGCCCCAGTCCTTTCACCAGAAGCCTCCCCACATCCCTCAGTTCAGAGCCATGCCTGCGAAGTAGCCCCATGGGACTCAGCAGGCCACTCACAGAAGTGCTGTGCAGAGTGATTGATGGGAGCACCACAAGGCCTTGCAAGGATGACAGGCAATTTACACCTGAACATGAATTTTTTAGAAATTTTTAAAAATGACCTTTCACAGTGTGCAGTTAAAAATGCCCTTATTCTTCTACGAACTCCATGTAGTTATAACTTTGCTCCGTACACAGTCCTAGGAAAATACACAGCGCTGGTATTGGCAGACAAGGGAAATCATATACAGGCTATGACTTTCCTTAACTTGTACTAAGAGGATAACACAAATAAGCTTCACACAAGTTGACAATGCAGATTTATGGCACATTTGCCACATAAAATGTCTTGAGGAACTAAACTACAGACTGTAAAAACTGTTGGTAGCCCCACTTGTATATACCTGGTTTTGCTGAGGTGTAAGAGTCACTTGAGTGTGCAAAATTCAACGTGAGGGATAGTTACAGCAGAAACGCAAACCATCTTTAAGTAAATTAAGCCATCCTTAAGAGGCAAGTGACCATTCAAGGTGTATTCTTTCTCCTGTTTGCCCTGAATTGTTTGCCACTGTCCGTTATGAAGCACCAATTGTTTTTTAAGCCCGAGAAGCATTAAAATGCTCTGCCTACCCACTAGAAACACCCAGATACAGAATTACTCTCAGATAAATGTTACTGACTTTCATGTAACAGATTTGTAAACACAAGGGAATGAGTGACTAAAATGGCTTTTTTTTTTTTTTTTTTTTTTTTTTCCTCTAGATGGTGAACTGCCCAGTGGGTGTGCTTCACATTTAAAAAGCCTTCCTTTTTCTAGCAACACTGAATCCTCGCACATGTCCCACAGCTTCTGTTTTGCTATGCAAATTATAATGCAAATTGCACACATGAAGATTGGTAGGTGGGATAAAAGACATTTGTTTTGTTTTAGTAGTCAGAAAAGTGTTTATTTTGCATATTTAAACTAAACTAGATTGCTAAAAGAGAAAAGGAGTGGTGCAAATGAGATATATGACCAGATCAGTTTCACTGCTAAGTCACAGAAAATAGAGTTGGTTAACATTCAGCTCTGGCTATCGTTTAAAAGAAACCTGAAAGAAACGTGTCCCACTAAATGTTGCCACCCTTCTGTGATGAGATCTTCCGGATAGATGATAAAACTCGTTCATGAAAAATAAACCACCATTAACAGTCACCATATGCTTCCATCCAGTCACAGCCAATTCATAGCTACATTACTCAGTTATTTTTCCTTTATGCTGGTGTGTTTAAAAAATAAGAGTGAAAAAGAAGCACGTAAGCTGTTGCTAGTTCAGCAAACATCAGCCAGACTCGCGGCTGGTTGATGTTAGCTATCCTACCATTTCATGTCTGGGGAGCTCAGAAAGAACATTCCTATCCATCCTCAAAGACACAAACTGAATCCTCTTCTTAAGCAGAATTGAAGGGATCAAGAGGAAAAGTGCATTCTCCTTTATGCCTTTCTATGTCTCCTCCATGTGCCATTGAAGACTATAGCTCTCTACTGTATCTGCTTAAAAGTTACAAGCATCACAAACTGAATATAGGAAATGGCCTTTTCTATCAGAACGAAGATCACCATCCCCTTGCATCCCTTCCCAACTGCCTAAGAACAGATGTCTAAAGGATTATAAGAGAAGGTCAACAGTGCTGTGCTACTTCCTCAGATTATTCTCTCAGCCTCAAAATTTGTATTTTACTGCTTTCCTAAGCCACAAATACAGAATAATGATAAAATTCCAGAAGCTGGTCTGATAAGAAAGGGTAAAAAAATACCATAATTTAAAAAATATTCCTTACTGTAAATGTAATGGCAGTGGAGTATGTTACTGAGGCAGCTGTAAAAAATAGAAACAAAAAACACTGACTCCAACAGGCTGTGCCAGAATGCTACGGGCAGTAATGCCAAATGAAACATTGAGGTCAATGGGGATGAGCAAAGGGAACCACAGACTACCAAGCGATGTTATTTGAACACAACAAAGAAGTCAATGTCAGAGCCTTGAAAATGGCAGAAGTCAGGAAAATAGCTGCTGAATGTGCTGGGGGCACTGACACGGAGCAAAATATGCTGAAGAAATATTAATACTACTCACCTTTCCTACTAATTGCAGTGTCCAAAGTGTGTAAAACAACATGTACTCAAGCACTACTGCAAAGAGCCAAAGGTGCTATATTTTCCCGTCAGCATTACAACCTTTGCTTGTGTAAACACTACCTTTGCATCCAGCTGTCACTGGATTGAAGTGGATGACTTTAGGAAAATTCCTTACTGCTGAATTTTTCATTTCCACACTTTAATTTTTTCTCTGCTAATTAGACGCGAGAAATAAACAAAAATGTCAGATAGAAGAATCCACAGAATATCATATGTCAGTTTTTAGAGCTTTCAATTTCATACCATCCATAAAGAATGTGATTTCTGTCTTCATTATTGTCTCCAGAAACACGGATCAGCTCACCCTGATGCTGTCAGCTGGACGCGGTGTTGTCTGAACATTCACACCAGTGAATCGTAACAGCTTTTCTCTCCTGTGTTTACACAGGGATGCTTTTCGAGGGAATGGCTTTATTTATATTTGCTTTCTAAGTGAAAGGTTTGAATTGCCTCTCTACACTGTTGTAGAATGTTTACTCAGGTGAAGAATTCAAACCTTAGTATAATTCTACTTACAAACTAGATTTGAAATCAACATTACAGGGCGTTTGGATTGCCAACTCAGACAGATTGTTATTTGCATATAATCCCATTTCAGAACTTTAGTTTACACAGGGAAGTAACTCAGCCAAAATGGGGCAAAACATCCCAAAAGCCGCCCACTCCATCCCATTGACCAGAACTAATTTCTTCAATCTTTGTGCAAAAGTTTGGACTTGGGCTTACATACAAGCACCAACATTTAAAACAAAACTGGAAACTTATCATGTGCTGCTGTGCTGAAACGTAGCTCCTGTGTAGAGCCATCTGGTTTATGCATAAAGTGCACCAGATTGCTTCTTATCTGGAAAAGCTTCTTTCTATTCCATGTTCCTACAGGCCTGTGTATTATCAACATTATAATATTAAAAATTGCTAAAAACAAACAAACAAACAACAACAACAAAAAACTTTGCTTGGAGAAAAAAAAAAAAAGTTCCACTGCGATGTGTAGTGTGTTTGCTGCTGTGAACAGATTTGATAGGCAGGGCATAAGGAACGGTTAGGACTGAAGACTCCAAGGGTGGGCAGGAGCATAACTGAGTTATAACCAGTTTGTGCAATTTTCATTTTAATATTATTAATATAGAAAGTATCATCCACAGCGGGATACATAATTTGAATGGGAAGGAAATGGGTTATTAATATCAAATGAGAAGCTTGACAATAAAGCACAGTCTTTGTTCTGCACTTAGAACAACACTTTCAGAAGACTATTTCCATGAGGCACATACCAAAAGGAATGGGTCATTTTATTTTGGGCTTAGATTTGTTTTTAAAGCACAGTATTTTCATGATAATAATTCTTTGATGCTATCTGTGATGAACTTATTATTATTATTTTAAATAAATTCCATTGGTTAACCTTTATAATGACTTAGCTCTGCTTTCTTATTCTGCTTAATTATTTTAATTTGCTTGATAGCCTAGCCTTTTGTTCTAGTCCTTGCATAAGTGTTATTGTTGCAGATTTAAGTTAATTTTTGGTAGATTTCTGGTAAAATAGTTGTTACTTTTTTTTTTTTTTTTTTTTTTTTTTTTTTTTTCCCCCAAGGAGGAGCATAATGGATTTGTGATTAACAACCTCACAATGAGAGTATTCCAGTATTGGGTTACTGGGATGCTAACTCCAACAACAAAGGGTAGACTGACCCAATCAGAAGCTGTGGATGACTAAAGGACCTGTAAATAAGGGTGGATTAGCAATGCAGGAACACACTGAAAGCCACTTCTAGATTATTAAAGGAGCAAAATATTTGTAATTGTAAAGTTTGAGATACTTTCCAAAAGCTAAGCATAAAACCTAGCACAAGCTGTAGCTTACAGGATTTTGCAACTCCTCTGTGTCTCTAAACAATACAGTAGATGCTTTGTAAAGAATACAGTCTGTATTTTTACTACTGACATTAAAAATATTTCCTGGTAGCAGGCAGTTTCAGAGGGAAGTTATTCTGATTCCTCTTAGTCCAAGCATGACAAAATAGTATTTAAGTAGGATTTTCTTTCCAGCAAGAGACATAGCTTAGCCACACCAGTAAAGCACTTGTTCTGTTCCTTGACTAGATCAGTTCTAGGGGAAATCACAGTACAGCATTTTGCCAGTCCCTTGGTAAAAGAAAGAATGCAAGATGTCAAAAAGCTGGTGCTAGGAACTATTCTCATTGAAAAGTGTCATTCTCCAGTTACAGAGGCAGGAAAAGAAAACTCAGGCTGAGTTTTACTACTGCCACCCATTCTATGCTTCGGGCTACACGGGGCATTCCACTGAGAAGATAAAACAAAAATAGTGAACAAAACAGGACCAATTCTCTATCTATCTGAATTTACTTTTTGAAATAAAGAGAACAAGCTCTCTCCACATTTCTCTTCAGGAAAATGGTTGAGTCATTTCAACAGCACCTTTCTCTGGTTGGAACAAAAATAGGAGAAAAAACAGAATTCCATAAATCTCTTGCAGTTGATTTTGTAGTGGATTGGCCAGAACAGAGCATAAATAAAAGTGGCTAATGATTGCCAAAGTGCATAAAAATTAAAATTCAGACACTTGTGTCTTAGAAGAAACAAACAGAAAGAGCTGAAAACCTTCTGGGTATCAAATCACTGAGCCAATACGGGTCATGTGAGAGAGGCTAAAATGAACGAAGAATTACAACCAGACAAGAAAAGCTTTTTGATAATGAGAATTGTGCTTCTAGTAAAATTCATGTCACCTGCTTCTCCTGACAAGACTTGTGTTATAAAATACAGTGAAGGCCCCTGTGGATACTTACTTACTCTAAAAAATATGGTAATAAAAATGTAAAGCCCTGTTATCCTTTCTGTTGATTGCATCAGATGAAAATAAGAAGTAAAGGATGACTTTCCCCTTGTATTGATTATTCTGTGCTTTTACTTATCTGTTGTGTACAGTGGTAAGTAAATGCTAAATATCCTATTGATAGCTAATAAATTATTCATTTTTTATAATCAGTAATTCAGCATTTGCATTTGATCTTTTTCCAGCTGATTCTGAATATGATCCATTTGTACTAAACAAAATCTCAAGGACTGAAAGATATTCAGACTCTGCAGGCAAGGTTATGTTGGCTGAATAATATATTCAATTTATACCATAATGAAAAAGTAGGGTATCTTTCATCTCTATGAAGTAGGTGAATAAAATGCAGCTTTTAAACAACTGTTTTGTACTTTCTTGTAAATGTGCATTTGAGTCCTTAGAGAGAAACAGAATACACGTAAGTAGGATACAAATTACATACTAACGGTGGTGTCATACAAACTGTCACTTAAATCCTTATCAGCATGTGAAGAATGGAAAGCAGCAAACGCAACCCTACCCTTTGAGAAGGATTCCACTGGGTATACAAGAGACTACAGATAATAATTGCGACTTTCGGGGAAATAAGTAAAAATTAGAATGGCAACTACAATTGGCAGATAACTTGGATAACAGTAAGGAAAACAGTCACACAGCTTCCGTAGGCAGAAGGTATGTCTTTGAAGGAAACAAGAAGCATTTGGATAGGTACAGTGTGGTCAATACATTGTTCTTGGATTTTTAAGAGCTTTTGACCCAGTTCTTGAAAAAAAAAAAAAAAGCATTCATAGAATAAGAGCAACACAAACTATAAGATGATACAAATTATTCAGGATAAAATAGATGAAATTCAATGTTGATTATTGCAATCATAACTGCGGCATTTACAATGTGGGATTCAATTTTTTTTTTTTTTGAAAAGGAAAGAGCTTCAAAAAATGACTCCTATTAATATTGCAAGATCAAGCACTTGAAAGTTTTGAAGTGGGGACCTGATTCATGGGGACCTGATTTTCCCCCAGTTTCTCTCCTTGACTTTTCAATGAAATCTGAGAATTATTCCAGAATCTGATTGTTCCTATAATTCAGAACTTTTTTTTTCTAAATTATGAATGGATAGTTTATTTATACTTTTTTCTTAAAACAACGTGTGCTTTAATATCTCTGGCTTCACAACACCCTTCAGGTGTCCTTCCTTTACCATTTTGCATATTCATAGGTTGTAGTTTTCTCCCTCCTCCTCCCAGTCTTCTTTTAGGGCTGGCTTTTATCAAGCTAGGATTATCTAGTGTCTTCCCTTAAGACAACTATTTAAAACAAGAGTTCCTCTGAGCATCCTATTAACCATCCTGTGAAAGTGTTCTGAGTTCATCTTTCTCTAAGACAGATGGCCAGAGCTGTATAGAGTATGGTAGATGATGTCATAACAATACTCAAAATAAGTCACTGATATTTCTTAATTTCTTGGAATGGTATTTGACTTTTTTGTAATTATTGATGCACAACTTCTTCAGTTAACTAACAGTTTTCTGCGGGAGAGCCATGCCATGCTGTCTCGGATTCCTTTTCCTTATTATAACAAAAACTAAATATTACTTGTGCTCTAAGTAAAAATAGGAGAATTAAGAGTGAGACCATCCTAAAATATGTCATAATATAATTGACATAAAATCTGAATAATTTATATCATTTTTCTTCTAAAACCCAACAACTTTCAATTTTAAAATATAAAAAATAGAACAAAATTTGGTATTATCTTCTCAATTTTTATATGTACAAGGAGTTCATTGATTTATATGGTTCTTAAATGACTCTGACATTTCATTAATGAGAAATATAAATTGCAATAGAATGAAGGAAAGACTTTGTCATAGAATGCTGCAAGTTACCTTGACCTACAGTCACAGTCATAGTATGGTTCAGAAGGACACAACCAAACTACACTGATTAAAAGAGAACAATTCATGCTGTTTGTATGTTCCAACCTTTTTTTTTTTTTTTTTTTTCCTTGCTTACCTAACAATATTTGTGAGTTGGTCTATCTTTTATCAGAAATTTATCAGTAAAAATACTGTAGAATCATAGAATCATTTAGGTTGGAAAAGATCTCTACGATCAAGTTCAACTGTTAGCCTAGCACTGACAAGTCTACCACTAAACCATGTCCCTAAGCACCACATCTACGTGTCGTTTGGATACCTCCTGGGATGGTGACTCAACTACCCCCCTGAGCAGCCTGTTCCAGTGTACACAGAGTTTGGAGCTATTTTGGATGATCACATATACACGAAGCTGTAATAGCATAAGGAATTTCGGATACCACCATAATCGAGAGAATTATAATTCATGAGAACAGGAATCCTGACCTGATAGTGAAACAACTTAAAAACTCTTTTAAAATCCCTGAACCTAGTTGTGTAGAATTTGAATGCAGATTCCTTAAATAGCTCTCCTGCTATTGGATAGAGGGTACTAAAATGAAATGCATAGCCAATGGAATGGTGAGATTGTGAAAAGTAGCAGAGGACACTTAAAAACCTGACCGTGTTCTAAATCCAGAAGTACAGAATTAGTGGGATTGCTAAGAATATGCATATTATTTAATAACTGCTTGTTACAATAGTAGTTAGGCTAACACGGGTAATATAGATTGCATTTACAAAGCTCTTTCAATCTTGAAGAAGCCTGTCATCTTTGTAAATTTCTTTTGCTACCATTTTTGCAATGTAAGTTTTTGATGGAAGCTGGGCTGAACATCTTGAAATGGCCGTAACTTTAGAAGCACAGAAATCCTCCTCACAAAATTCTAAGCAATGAGGAGCTATATACATGCAGGCATATTCCTGTTCATAAAAACAGGGAGGAGTAATTGTTAGTACACTAACACATGGCTGCCCTATCAGCAGAGCTGCTTCTACTGTAAGTAAAGGCTTAAACTTCCTGGGCTTAGGGCAAAACAACTTTTCTTCTTAATTTTGACAGGTTGATACTAAAAAAATAACATTCTGCATTGTTTTGATGTTTTCATGGAATACCATGAGTCAGACATCTGAAAATTAAAAGAAATGCAAAGTAATTAGCAAAGTAATTAGGTGGTATTTAACATCAGGAATTCAGTAACTACAATACAACATTCAGCTCTGGACACTGAAATGTTATTAAGTCTTTTATACAAATTTAGAAAGGATAGTGAAATTAGATAGGATGAATTCTGCAATCAAGGAAGTCAGAGTTTTTACTTCAGAAAAGTTTAGTTTTGATCTAGGTGGCTTCACATTTGTGCTAGACCAAATCCCAAACCTTAAAATGTTGAACTGTTAGAGTTTCATTTGCCTCTTTCTCAACATTAGGGTAAGCTTTAATTTTTCCAGCAACTCTATGCAACTCCATAAACTTGTTTGTGTCCTTGTTGACTAGAAATGTTTTATTAACCTGTCAGTAAATACTGTACTATTTTTCAAGTTTACAGTGAGTTGGAAACTGTGAGAGTTTTGCAAACACTAAGATGCAGTCAAAGTCAGGACTTGTATTTGGCTCTAGGTGCTCATTTACAAATGAGCAATTCATCATGTGAAATAGAGGGGAAATAGCTCCAGGTTTATGTCATACTGTTGTGATGTGAAGGGCTTCTCATTGACGTGACTCTGCTGTCACCCAGACCCAGTAGCTGTGAGACTGACAAAGCTGAGAAAGCAGGAGCTGAATTTTGCTCTGACTTTCCACATTGTTCTCGTTAGAATGTAGGGACTATGAAACGCATCTAAATGCTGTTACACTATCCAAAGCAGAAAAAAGAGGCATATTACAGGATAATGAGAATTTAGGTGGGAGAAGACTTCTTTATGATTGTCCCAAATTATTGTTATTCTCACAAGACTCAGCCATAAATGAGGAAGAAATCCTAACCTGAGTCAATTGTACTGAGCAGATGCCTCTTGAGAGAAGATACAAAAGTCCCTTTGATCATTTGAGAGTTGACAAAGCAGTCAAATGTACTAATACAGCTGTAATCCCATATTGGCAAGTCAAGGTAACCTTCATGTCTTCTCCATGTAACATCAATATTCTGTTAGAGTATTGAAGATATTACTCTAACACCTTGTAGCTGCAGCAGGTTGTGTTGTTGGTTTTCAGCTGAGACAAACTATTTCTAGACCAATGAAACCCAATGGAGAAGCCTTCAGGGTCCTGCTGAGGTTTCTGGTTGGATTTAGTCTTGTTTTATTGAAGTTCTTACTGTCTGTATGAAGGATAGGGACTGCCTGAGAAGTGAAAGGGAATGCCTAGCAAAAACATGAAAAGGTCAAGGAAAGAAGTTGTGTGCCTTGTTTCAAAAGTATACAGCATTATTTTAAAAATAAGAATGAATTATATCTAATTCCTGGCATGTAGCCCTGCAATAGACATGAATTTAATAATATTAGGAAATACTCAGGTTTCTTTTTAATAAAATCAAAGTATTGATTTAATTCAGAGACATTCAAAATATGTCTTTGACTTTGTTAGATATTAATCCATCATATTCTGCATACGCTGTGCATTCTGTGATAGCACTGGAATGTTATCTATAATCCTAGTATGTCTAGCCTCATACTACGTACACACAAACTCAATTTTATAGTAAGAGACTTTCTTATATTGAGTAGTCAGTTACAGAAGAATTCAAGCAGTCACATATTGGTAAATCTAAATTCTGTTCCCCCCAACCCCTTTTTCTTTTGGTGTGTGTGTGTGTGTATGAGCTTGGGCACAAACTTGTGCTTTGGTATAATCTAGATACTGTGTGCAGGAGTCTTGGCAGGAAGGCATGCTGTTATATGGTACTAAGGATGTGTCTCTCTCCGTTATGCTCCACTATGCCATTGTTAATTTTATTCTATAGTTGCCAGAATAAATTATGTCCCTGATGGCAGTTCAATAATGCATTCCTATAACAGCTAATATAAAGTCAACAGGAAGCAAAAGAATGACTCCTGTTAATTTCAGCAGACCCTGGCTCAGGCAAGGTCTAATTTATTTTTGTAAATAGAAAAAAAAAGAAATAACCACAAGATACTGCTTAGGTAGTTATTTTTAAATGGTGTATGTATATAGAGGATATATTTTTAAAGTATGGAAAAAACACATACAGCGTTTTTCATTAATGTGAGTTATGGATATGGATCACTAGAAGCATTATAGTTGGGTAGTGGCAGCCAATAGTTTAATTTATCCAAGATAATGGAATGGCCACTCTCTTCTCTATTACTCCCACTGGTATTAGGTCTAGACAATGTCACTTCAAAGAGCAGCAGTTAACACCAGGGCAATCTGACACAAACCTGGAGCAAGTTCCCTTTTGCTACACATGATGAATTGTTCATTTGCAAATGAACACCTTGAGCCAAAATACTAAGCCTGCGTCCTACTGTTTGGAAGAAAGATTATGATGACAATATCTATTGATATTATGTAGGTGCTTGATGGGATTTGTCATTGAATAATTTAATTTGTTAGTAGTTAATATTCACAGACTACAGTCTGCCAAATTAAATCACATTTCAAGATGCTCAAATTCTATTAACCTTTGTGTTTGTTAATATAGGCTGCTACTCAGAAAGTCATATCTTTTGTCAAGTTGAAGCAAATTTCTGGGAAAGGGGAAGAGATTTCGATGAACAGAAGCAAAGCCTATACTTTCACTGTTCAGTAACAGTCATCTCACAAAGAGAAAAGTTTTAAGATTGGGAACGTTTCAATGGTTAATTTTTTTTTTGTACCTGTATCTTCTGCTGCAATGGGAAATACTTTCAGTGTCAATATATACAATCTACAGGTGTGGCACATGGGTGAGTGAGTAGCTGTAGCTCCATAGAACCTACATAGCAGAGAAAGGGGACTTCTGAAGCACCGTGCCCATACTGTTGCTCTCCATTTGTGAATATCTACCCATTCAGGGTGCTGGAATAACACTTCGCAGCTGATAAAGGCTGCTGCCCTGAAGAGTGATGGAAGGAATGAAAAAAAAAAAAAAAAGGCAAAAATTTCTTAATTCCCTTTTTGTAGAGCACAGTCTGTATTTTAAAGAAGAAAGATCTTATACATACCCATACCACTGGTTAAATTGAAGTATTGCAAGGCACAAAAATCCTTTCAGCACTCAGAATATTAATCTCTTGGTTTATTATCTTTGAATAATAAGACAGATTTTTCTAAATTACGGACCAGACCTGAAAATCTTTTCCTCTTCACTGTAATTACACCAGTATGTGTGAGAAGGATGCATTATAGCTGCCTACAAAAAAAATCCTAATACTGGTAATGCATCCTCAATATCTCAATTACATATTGCAGCCTCTAAAGAGTTTTCTTTGTTTTGCCTTTGGTAATCGCCCTCACGCCATATATGATGCTGACTTTGTTGCAGATAATAAGGCAGTATTTTTGTCTCGTTTGCAGGAATGAATGCTTGATTTGTTTTTAACACTGTTTCCAGGCCTAGATGAGTAATAAAGGTGTTTTGAAAAATGACACCCAAACACACAATGTGCAAGCTTTAGATTTGGTTACAGCACACCATATACGTGATTACAACATATCATAACTTTGAAGGTCATGCTTTCACAGTCTGCTAAGTGGAATCTCTTCAAGGCTATTGCAAAAAATATTGTCTTAGAGTGTGCAGGGAAGAACACCTGATGATTATGCTCTGCATCACAAGTAAACTGGTTCATTTTTCTCTGTGCTATCAAAAAAAAAAAAAAGAGAAGAAAGAAAAAAAAGTAAGCATCACAGTATCTGCACAACTTTAATAAAAAGGCTAAATAAGTATTTTTAATAACTTTAGACCTTCAAAGGGAAATACCAGGGAATTCTGGGAGCCCTTTTTTATCGTGCACCTTGCAAGCAAGAGACAGCATTCTACAAGCTATAAATTGACATTCCCAAAGGAGCAGGAAAAAAAAACTTCTTGCAGTATACATAAAACAAGTCAGGGATGCCAATTACAATATTATACCAGTCTTTCCAGTGCTGCAAGGGATTTGTAACTGTCTGAAAATAAAAATCTCCTTCAGAAGCCACCACCTCAGTGTTTTACTACCACTTTATCTCAAATGGTAATGCTTACTCCATTTTGCTTCTTGCATTTTCATTTGAATTTCACTGGTTCAGATTTCTCTCTTTCCCCCAAGAACATTTTGATTACAAGGATAGATTTCTTGCAGCCTGACATGAGAAATTAATATATATATATTCTAATTAAAAACGGTCAGCACAATTTATATTTATTAGTTGACTTGGAATTTAACCAGATGTTTTATTATGTGTAGTCAAACTATTAAACAATTTCTTTTTATTGAAATATGTTGAAATCAACTGAAGCACATGGGTGACAGAAATAAGGATAAAAAAGCCTCTTCTTCAATGGAAATGTGTGCTTTCCTAATAAGTTAATCTATTTAGTGATGCTTCTAGGGGAAGATAATTCTATGAAACACTTCAGCAAATCACCCTTTGTTCCATTCACTCAAGTCTTTCATGTGTCATTATTGCTTAGTTTTTAAAGATCATACAAATACCATTGTCCTTTCTTTTTAATAGCATAAGGAACTTTTCAAACCATAGCTCATTTTCTATTTTTTCATTATAGATTATTCTGTTAAGAAAAGAACTAGTGCTTGTCAGGTAGAAGAGAAGTCTACCAATGACTATAACTCAGGTTTCCCTCTCTGCACTTCTGAGTTGATGTGTTACTGCAAAAAAAATTGCCTGTATGCTTTCTCTGTCAGTAATTTTCCTGGAAGCAAGAATTCGACATTCAGAGGATGTGCCAAGGAAACAAATTTTCTTCAAAGTATCACCAAATTCACTCTCAATGTTTTTGGGGTTGCTTCATGAGGCTTTTTTTAATTAGCGGTTATAGGTTTAGATACTAAAGATGGCTTTCTAAAACACAGAATATCAAAACATAGCTGTGATAAAATTTTAACATTTAAAAGGGAAAACAAACAAACAAACAAAAACTATTCTCAGAGCTGAGATGAGGATCTAAAGATATCTTCTCAGTGACCCAAAAAAGTCAATTATTGTTTTCATTTCACTACCTTAATCTTTAATGGCCCTGCCAGAGACCTGATCCAACAGCCATTAGAAACCAAAAGCATCTGACTTCCATAACTTCAGTGCCAGCACTTAGCTTCTGCACTGGACACCACAGCAAATTGGGATTTTCAAGTGCCTATATTCCACAGAACTGGGAAAAAATAACCATACACTTTATGAAAATTCCAAAGGAGGGAAAGCAGAGTTAAGAGCCATCAATCCACATTTCTTAATGTATCCCACAGCCATCAGGAATATGAAGCCCTCAGCACTTCAGAATAGTTGTGTATTTGTTTTAATAAGCAGCAGTCTTCTGATTTGCTTTGTCTAGACAGAAGTCACAAAGCCTGCCAGAGAGAAAACCCTTTATACAAGTATTAAGTCCCTTCTAAAGACTCAGATCGTGAGGCTGATTTTCAAATAAAATGAGGTTTATGCAATTATACTATTTTGTCTGTCCTTCTGTCAACAATAACTTTTAACAACTTGGCCAATTTCAAACATGTGGCAGAAAGAGGAAAAAGTCTCAAAACTATTAAGTTCCTTCATATTTTAATGGCCAGGGCCTACGCAGAAGAATCAACAGCTTTGCCTTTCAGTTACTAATTAATATTTCCAGCAAGCTTGCTTTTCTTCCTCATCCATTAGGCCATAAAGTTTGAGCACATTCAAATGCAGATTTGCAGACAGATTACAAGGGCAAAGCCCCTTTCTGAGGGCTGGGAGACCTGTTTGGCACAGTTGCTTCAGCAGTTGTGTGTGCAACCAGGTATCTGCACAGTCCTTCACGTGAGTTATAAAGAACAATGATTACGGATCCCCTTCTCAGATATTATATTCCCTAATGGTAATATGACAAAATAAACATAACCTCTTCCTCCACTGTTGTTACAACTTTTCCAATATCAGTATAGTAAATATGAAGAAGAGACATTATGTAAGGCTGATGGATATTAACATGAAGGAAGGAGCTCACCACCTATGCAATGGCTTAACAACACCAAATCCAAAAATCAACAACAATGAAAACTACCAATATTTCATGCTTGTTTTGCTGGAATGGCTCCCATTTCTGGAGAGGGAAGAAAAAAAAAAAGGGGGGGGGGATTGGGGGGGACAATGTAAAAACCTGAAGTTTAATTTTCTTCTGACCCCAGGGAGAGATACTGGCCCTTGTAACAATCCTCTCAGATTCTGTTGTTGGATTTTCATTTACAATATTTTATGCTTCAGCTACACGAGAATTGACTCAAAACAGCATCTACGAAGCTACATTTAGACTATTTCTTTACAACTATTTTGACATTATATGCAATAGTTAAGCTTAGAGAAAGTTTCGATGATCTTCTAACTACAAAAGCATTCTGTGTATGACCCCAGAAATATTACGGGTGGAGACTACACTTTGGGGGAAGTTATGTGCATATCTGATTTACATACTTCATTTTTATTTATTTATTTTACAACTGAAAGAACTTTGTTAAATCTCTGAGAATAAAAATGCAAGTAGTCAACACACACAATGATCAGAGAGTCATTTAATACACATTTTACATCCAAGTACCTGATTTCTGACAGAGCTCCCAGGCTGTACAGGAAATGCTTTCCCAGTGGTCATACACTGCATTCATAATTGTACATATCACTATGTACATAATTGCTTTCCCTGTCTGTATAGAATCATAGAGTCATTTAGGTTGGAAAAGACCTCTATGATCATCAAGTTCAACCATTAACCTAGCACTAAGTCTACCACTAAACCATGTCCCTAAGTACCACATCTACATGCCTTTTGAATACCTCCAGGGATGGTAACTCAGCTACTCCCCTGAGTGGCCTGTTCCAATGCTTCACAACCCTTTCAGTGAAGAAATGTTTCCTAAAACCTCCTCTGGTGCAACTTGAGGGCATTTCCTCTTGTCCTATTGCTTGTTTCTTGGGCAAGAGACTGACTCCCACCTTGCTACAACCTCTTTTGAGGTAGAGAGTGCTAAGGTCTACCCTGAGCCTCCTTTTCTCTAGGATAACTAACCCCAGTTCCCTCAGCTGCTCCTCATTAGACTTGTTCTCTAGGCCCTGCGTGAGCTTTGTAGCCCTTCTGTGGACACACTGAAGGGCCTCGATGTCTTTCTTGTAGTGAGGGGCCCAAAACTGAACACAGTACTCAAGGTGTGGCCTCAACAGAGTCAAGAATTCCTAATACTCCAGCCCAGAGGTATATTTGGGTCTCTCCAGATCTTGCCACCCTTAAATTGGAGGTCTCAGGGCTGATTTAAAGCTAGAAAGAGCCCACTTACTATTTCTGCAGTTTCACTCAGCTTCAGCTCTGTGGGAGTCTCAGAAGATACTGCTTCCGTAACAGGCTGACATGTTTTGCTCGTGTCAGCAAGAAGAGCTAAACAGTACATCAAAGAAGGTCCTACATAAAATGCCTAAAAGCTGTGTGTGTGAGAGAGGAGTTCTCTTTTAAAGCAACTACAGATTTTACACATGGGAAAAGATCTTTAATAAACATACGGTGCAGAAAGCATTGTAATCAGTTAATATTAGAAGTCAAAGTTTAAAGCAATGAACTAAGCCAGCCTAACTAGAGATGATCGTATCCTATAACACTGTGAGGCCCACTGGAAGCAGGGAAGGCAAGACCTAAGCACACAAGGAAGCTTTGGGAGTGCTGCCCTTCTTCAGTGAGCACAGAGTCCCAGCAAACCTCTGCACAGGGATGGTTCAGGTCCCTTTTATTTATAAAGAAATTTATTCCTAATGAAGACAGCAACTGAGAGAAAAGGTTCTCAGGAAACTCCATCACCAGCATAAGGACAGCAAACTAGGACCTTGATTCTCCAACATTAGGGAATGGAAACACTCTTGGGTCTGACACCAGGAAAAAAACACTGCAGCCACAGAAAGAGGCAGAAAGTCTGAGGGAAGACTGCAAGGGGCCATCTGCACAGCCACCCATTGGAGATTTAAATGATACATTTACATTACAAGACATTAACATATTATTCTCCCTTTCCCCAATAGTCCATGTTTATGCATCATAAGAAAGAAAGGCCCTTCTCCCAGGCCAGCGTACACAAGGACCTTCCACATTTTTAATGCTTAAACACTTGCTCTTTGTGATACTCATATTTGTAAAATACTGTTCTGCAGTAGCTCCTGATGTTACAGAACCATGGCACTCTAGTCCTACAGAACATGCTTAGCAACCTCTCTGGACTGTACAGGCAACTCTTTGTATTACCAAAGATGTTTTGCAGTCATTTTCAGAGATGACTATGCTTTCGTTCAGTTTAATGAATTAGTTAGCTTAGATTTACTCTGTGTTTCTTGTTCAAATTCTCATAAATTCTGGAAGGAGCATATGAGGCATCTAGATAAAGGGTTTCCATCTTGAAGCATCAAAAGAGGAAATTTTCTCATGACAAAAAGCTAGTCTTTTAAATGTGAAGGCAACTCTTTTTAGTGTGCTTATAGTTAACTACAGCTGCCACCAAAAAAAAGTTATCACTGCAAGGCACTTTGTGTGCCAGGAATTACCTCCCCATGGATAAGCAATGTCAGTGCAAGAATACAACGTGGGTGATGATAAGCAACAAGGAAAGGCAGCTTTGGCATCATAAAGCAAAGTGGATTTAATCCCAGTTTCAAAGGGAAGGGTATGAGATCACAAGCGTCCGATTCACAGGAAAAGACTGGGGAAGAGGAGGAGCCCCTTCAGCTGGGAAAGCAAAAGATCAAATATATATATATAAACAGCATATAAAGTGAATCATACATATATATGTATATATATATATAATCTTAAATTAATGCTTCAGTGGAGGTGATAGTGTGAGAACCACACTAAAGAGAAAGGATTACTGGATTAATAGATTCTTATTTAGGAGAGAGTGTAGACGAAGCTCTGACTCTAAGATGGCAACAGAACTTGATAGCAATAGAGGTATTTCATACTCATAGACTGTAAAATAAAGATAGATAGCTCAATTGTAGAGACAGAGAAAAAGCACACAATAAACACACCTCCCTAATGGGAAATCCTTTCTAGCACATATGGTTTTTAATATTTCTGACTTTCTTGATATCCACAATCCTACCTATGCATAAAAACTGTTGTCTTTTTAACTATAAAGTGATAGAGCAATATCACCCCCCTAGTGACAGCATTTTACTGATAATGGCATAAAGGATTTTATAATTGAATAGATCATTTTTAAAAGATGACTAAAACACCCTTGCACCTTGATGGCAAAATAACAGCAAACATTCAAGAGGCAGTAATAGTACCATTACAGCACTAAAGAAGAAAACAAATCACAACCCTCATCAAAGAACAAAGCTGATGCTAAGCCTCGTAAGCACAATAAACACAATCGTTTGCGTGACACAGAAAATCCGTAACACAGAAAGCTCCTATAGCTGAGTTGCACAAGAAGAGAAGAATTTTCACACACAGGGCCTGTGTATTTGGAGAGATCTGTGTAGAGGGAGATTGTTGTTCCAGAGTGAAACATTCATTCATTTAAGGATGCAGGCTGAAAATCCATTCATTGAATCCCTGAGTCTAGATAGTAGCTGGCCTGTGGGTTATGTCAACCAGAAGGTGAATAGTATGAACAGTAGGTTTAAATCTGAATTAATTCAGATAACATGGGCACAGTCACAGAGCAAAGGCAGAGCAAAATCTAACACAGTTTCAAAAAACCTTTAAAGTAACCTTTCTTGTAGGCACAGGATGTATACCCATGTACTTTAAAGTAACATCACTGTGAACACAAAAAGCTCAGTGTATTGTATAAACACATGGGTCAGTGGATTCCTTTGAATACTTCCATTTGCTTATGAGGCTGATAAACAGCTTTTGAGAAGCAAGACACATAAATGGTTTTCACTTCCAGCAGTCTATACGATTCTAGAGAGACAGTTAAAATCTCTCTGACCTCAGAAATAAATAACATGAAATAATCCCAAAGAGCAATGCACATGGTGCTCCTAGTTTGAATGTGACTATGAGACATCATTTTTTGCTTAATCATGTTGGGCTAGAAAGAAGTGTCATGAATGGCAGCAGAAAGTACGTCCCACTAAACACATATCAGCCAGCAATGGACACTTAGCTGAAGAACACTCTACGGTTTGCTAGCAGATTATAAACTATCACAGTTCGTAAAGCTGTGAGACAATATTGCACAACATGCAATCACAGAAGGGGAAAGTTGGAACCAAATAATGCAAGGGGAATATGAAATAGAACTTATTGTCTCCATATATTCGTTTTTATTGTCTCTCATGTGTGACTATCTTGCTGTGTATATTTACAGAACAGATAAATAAAGGAAAGAAGTAGGTTAGGGATTGGACTGGATGATGCAGAAAAATCCTGCAAGTTGGTTCTGAAAGATTTTAGTTCCAAATTGTGAAAATTCTTTATTACCTCACAGAAGGAATGTGTATGTCTTCAAAAAAAATCTTGCATATGGGTTCTTTCTGTTTATTCTTATTAACTGGAAATATCGCTGGGAGTTATTTCAGAGCCATTTCTAAAATCATTGAAGTAATTAGTTCAAACTTTGCAGAACTTCACAGGCAGTTCTTCACTCCTTTAGACTTATTCACAGGTGGCAACCACAATGCTGTATTACTAAACATCATCATAAAGATTTGTGACATTGTTTTGTTCATAAATTATTGGCTGCTTGGATTAATGAAGCAAACAGCTGGCTCCTAAATCAGCTCGTGATCAATTTTCTACCTGGGTATAAAGTTCTTTGAGCAGTACAAAGGACCTAAATCTGACTATAAATATTAATTAGCTTAAGAGTTCTCTCAGCTATTTGGAGCTAGCCAGCAGTACAGAATTAGAGGATCCACATCCTCTGCTATTTATCCCTCCCCCTCACTTCAAGACTGGGGATGCATTAAAATTGGGCAAAGTGTTGTCGCACTCTGACAGCACACAATATATACATGGGTCCTTGCAAACAATGGTCAGACAGTCATAAATTAAACCACTGTACAGTTGCTCTAAATTACTGTGGGTTTAAAGAAGTTTAATGATGAGAGGATGACAGCCAATTCTTTGGGACAACCCCCATTCCTGAGCTGAAAAGACCTTGGCACAAAGAGAAAATCTCGCTGTTTTTCAGTGTTTCTACAGTATTTCTAGAAGCCATCATTCTTCCATGCTGAGAGATCATTTTCTAAGTCCTCTGTGTTTCCATAGCAAAGGCCAGAATTTTTTCCCCAATGTGTGACAAAAAGTGTCTGTGTGATATTACAGAGAAAAAAGTAGAAACAACACTTTGAAACACAACCTCAAATATTTTGCTGTACTGGATGTCTTCACTTTCTGAGCTAAAGTCCAGTCTAGTCTTATCAAGGGTGTACAAATATGGCTTAATTCCTTCAATTATCCTCAGACAAAGGGATTCTGAAGAGGTCTAATCTTGTCTCATGACACTGAAAGTTTTGTGAGCTGGAAGAGAATGGCTGGTTGCAGAGGAAGACACTTTCTCACACAGACATTTTAAGACATGGATTCTGCACACTGAAGTAATCAGAAAAAAAAAAAAAATCTCTACTTGTAAGAGCACATGTATTGGAAAATCATACTTGGAGCTACCTGACATATTATGATCTTATACTTTAACATTGCCTCAAAAGTCTTTAGAGAGTAAAAAAAAAAGTTCACATTTGTAATACTATTAAGTTCAGCTTTAGACTGAACCTTAGATCACTGGGTCCAGCATGCACCTAGGGCTACACATTTAGAACTAGGTCCAACAATACTGATGTGCCATAACAAGTCTTCCATCACAGAACTGAGCATGTAATTAAATATTCAGTAGCACTGGATGTTAGTAATACAAAAGGTGACAGAATGCTGTAGCAGACACACAAACATTACAGCTTTTAGTGTACA
>CM021768.1:11721359-12000135 GCA_011076525.1 Nettapus auritus
TGAAAACATCAGATTGGTTTGCTGCTACCTCCTATTCAAGTGAACTCACTGTCCCACCACTTGGGATACTCCCATTCCCCAAACTGTGTTATACTTGACTGCTGGATTGTTTACAGTTTAAAGCAAAAGAATTTCTGAATACACTATGTCCTACATAGTAATGTACTTTTACAAAAACACATTTCTATACCTGGCCAGGAATCTCAATTTAACTTTTTTTGTAAGATCTAGGAGATCAGTTACTCAATTTACTTTAAAATGAATCTCAAAGAAAACTGGAAAGCATCAGTCTAGCTGTTTCAAAGCATAATAATTCCTCTATTCACTTAAATGCTTTAATTAACAGAGATGTTTAGAACAAAACTAGATGAGAATTCATTGCCAGAAGTGTGGCAAATCACAACCCTCAGAATGACTGTTGCTGGTAATCTGCAAACCCAGGATGATGTTATTTTTATTTGCATGGTATTTTCCTGTAACTCAGTTCTCACTTGCAAATGGTAATGAGATTTCTTCATTTCTCACAATTTATGTCTGTCTTGTCTCCTGGAAATGTCAGTTACTTTTTTATGTAACATTGTCTCCTAATAAGCACATATTTAACCCGCCTACGTATGCTATCTAGCCTTAACCTAAAGACAATGACTGTCTCTTTGACCCTATTTTAGTTGGCTCTTTGAAAACTACTGAGGTTAGCTTCAGAGGTCCTTAGCTCCATGCTTTCTCTTTCATCCATGTTGACTTCTGTCACCTGATATGATTTGTTTGTTGCTTGAAACAATACAGAGTAAAGAAGTATAGGTCATATGCAGACAGGAATTCCTAAAATTTCTGGAGAGTGGTATATATATACACATCTTCTCCACACTGTCTCTGACCTTAAAGGATGTGATTTATGGCACCTAGATAGAGATTCTGGCTCTGCTACACAAGCTGTAGAAACATTTAGTCTTTCAACAGCATCAATCAAAATTATACATGTAGGATTTATATCAAACTTCAGATATGCTACACCAACAATTTATGCTCCTTTCATTTTGAATGAGACCCACAACAATATAGCTCTGCAACAGCAAATTTGATCCCTATATGCAAACAACCACAGCAGAAAATTGAAAAAAAAACATGCATGTATAAAGTAGATAAAAAAGCTTATAGAGTATTTCACTTTGAAAACGAAGTTAAGACATAAAGTGAAGTCATTAAAATAATTATATTTTTAACGCTACTGTCATGAACTCTCAGCACAAATGATTGAGAGTTGCCTGTAATTTAGCTTCCGTAAGAGAGAATTGTTTTGTAATCTACATGGATGATTCAACAAATAGAAGTATCTGCAAGGTTCTTGGCCAGTTAAAGATATTGCAGGCTGTCAATGAACTGACAGAAGTACTACCTGACTGGGAGATGAGTTATTCTCTGTTTTGCAGTCTGAAGTCCAAGCCACAGTATCTGCTATTTTTCTTCTCACCATTACAATCAAGTTAGTTCAGTTCCAGTGATGTGTGTCATGATGACCAGTCTAGCTCTGACAGTCCTCTGGGACTCCTGCTGTTTTTAGAACCAAGTAATGAAACCTAGGGACAAAGAGATGAAAATTCTGGTCACCTGTTTTGCCTGACCATTGCTGCTTTTACCCCACACAAATGTTCTCGTGATGACTGCAGCAGTGAGGATCGTGAGGAAAGCAAAACTGTAGATCTTAGAGACTGAAGTTCTGCAATGAACCTAGAAGTCATGCTTGCAAACACCACAAGAGAAATCTAAAAAAATCTAAGAGGAGAATTTTGGTGGGTATTGCATTTTTGATGATTTTTTTCAAAAGGCAAAAATGTTCTTTAAGAAGTTCAGCTTCACAGTTTCTTACCAAAATGTGCATAAAAAATATGTAGACACACAAAATAGAAGCAGAGGTGTGTATGTAAGAAATGAGATGAAGCATATTAGGAACGAAGGATTCACTTTCACAACTCTTCTTCCAGACTTAGTCATAAGTGGGACATATGGTCCTCTCATAAATTTTCCTTTACCCAATTTTAAGCTGTATCAAGAAGCTGTAAATCAGCAGAAGCTATTGCTAGGGTTTGAATTCTTGAATTAAAAAAAAATACTGAATCTGCAGAACACAGGGAAGCAGATTAAATCCTATTTATACTCATGGCCAGATTCTAACCTCTACTTCAACAGCCTCAAATTACAGAATGTTGGCACAAGCAATTACTCTGTTTATATCAGTTTATGTGAGGTCACACTACACATGAGAGAGGAAGAATGAATGGAGGAGTATAAATTTATATTATAGCCTTGAGATATTGAAGCAGAATATGGGAAAATCCTAAATTAAAGCTGTTCCAAACAGATTTGATTTGTTTATGATACTTGTGACAAGACAAGGAATCAAAAAATGGCCTCAAGACAAAATTTTCCTGCATAAAATCTAATATTGTCTCAGATAAATATTTATCATTTCATTTTTACCTGATTATATTTTAAGCCATATTTAAATTGCCATCTCAGAGAATTCCTAAGCTTCCAGGAATAATCCAGTCATCTTTTAATTACAAGAAACCCCATATAAATATTGTTCATTTAAATGCATACATAAAGTATATAAAGGACCACACACTTTAGCTTCAAGTGTATGGCATATAAGAGTAAGTCATTTTAGATCAAGCTAATTAGCTTAATTTATAAAGTCTGAATCACTTTCCTAAAAGCTTTTTGTTACAAAAAAAAAAAAAAAAAAGTGTTCACAAACTCACAACACAGAAGATTATGGTACAACAACAAAGCAGCCAACAGTCTGCCTAACAAATCATTCTAACAAATCATTAGCAAATCAACATTCTTACTGCAATTTCACCTTCTGTATTTTTAGGAATTCTTAAATCAATCTACATCGAGGCATAAAAGAAAATGAGAAGGGACATGCATTTTCCAGTGCCTAACAGTAATCTTTAAATAACTGGATTGCTCCTTTTCTTCAGCAAGTAGTCACTTCAATAAAATTCAGTGCAAGATCAGATCTTGGTTGATTAACAGGTTGTTTGAATCCAGATTTCAAGGCCACAAAGTTTGCTCAGAAGGAGCTAGAGGCAGAGCAGTTGCAAGAACCAAAAATGCCACTTATTTCTCAAGAGAGAGATAGCAGCTTTCCTGCAGACCATGCAGGGATAAAAACAACCATAGTTACATAGGCTTTTCTTTCCTTGATTGTCTAGAACATCTTCCTGAACATTTAGAAATATAAACATTAGAAAACAGAAATACAGCACCCAACTGAATTGCAAGCACTTCAGGATGTACTTGTTTGTTGCTGTGTGGGAGCTAGTCTTAGGAGAGGATTAATATTCACAGTGAAACTCCTGCAGCCATTGGTTTTCCATTGTTATGATATAGGAATGATTTCCTTTAACGATAAAAATGATAGCGGTCTCTAGACAAAAGATAGTTGTAAGGTATACTGCCAAAAGCAGACAGAAATGAAATCCCTACTTCTTTGTGCAAACATTGTATGACAGACACTAGCGGTGTGATAATGTTCCCAATGCCAGCATCCCAGCAGCCACACTGCTGGTTCATGTGTCAAAAATGTCCTGGATGCTGATAAAGAAATAGCCAAACCCTCACCTGTAAGATAATGCCTTTTTTGTAGCACTTTGTCCTGCAATGACACACTGTTATATGTGTAATACAGGATATTCCTCCGTCATAATCTCTTCGGTATGTGCATGATATGTTTCAGAGCTGTTGTCTCTAATCTGCTTCATCAAACTCAGCAACAGTCTTTTCACCAAAGACATAATGCAGCTACTTTGATGTAATCCTAGCTGTTGATGTCTTTCAAAAGGACTGGAGAAATATAAGACTGCTATCAGACTGTTAGCTCAGTTTCCTATCCTCTGAAGGAAAGAAGGTGTAAGATATCAAATTCCAAGAAACACAAATAGATACTTCAAGCAATGCAGAAAAAAATACTGCTAAATGGAAACAACAACAACAAAATAATTCTCTGCACATAAAACAATTCAGGTAATTGTTCTGACCTACACTGCCAGTTTTGGAAGTTTGACTTTACTTGTATTCAAAAGTGAGGAGATGATTTAATAGTTGGGAGCCATGAGAACAAACACCAACTTTCAGCTACACAACAGAAAGCTATAATTCCACTGTCATTTTTACATGGCTTAGCAAAATGAATATTCTGAAATGCCATACCCAATATTCTTACTAAACATTCAAGTTCTCATTGAAGTGAGCAGATAAGCTTAACAGCTAAAATCTAACCTTCTACTGTTAGTTAATTTCCAACTTTCATTTGTTTTCTCATAGATATTAATGTAAATTTCTGCTGACCTAAATCTCAGACATTATAACCAAATTTCTTTTGACAGAAATCCTGTGCAGATATTCTGCTTCCCTTTTACACCTCTTGAAATGGCATTAATATTTTCAGGTTGAGCACTTGCCCCACTCTGGATGGTGCTGATTGCTCAGAAGTAGCTGGAGGGGGGTTACCAGGTCCTCCCTACTCATGGCACATCCCAAGGCAACCACATTTGGATGGATGAGGGTTGCCAAGATGGATCTTTAAGTGCTCAAATCTTTGATAGCACATAACAGAGCAGAACAATTAGTTTAATGGCACCTTCTTCTTTTCTCCACAAGAAGGAATTTTAATGAGGCCTTCATCATTTACTGTAAAGATACACTGGATCTCTAGCTAATTACAGTAGCCACTTAGTCCAATTAGCTATATATTAGAATAAATGTTACTGTACCTAAATGTAATGCTCCATTTAAAGGGGAAAAAAAAAAAAAAAAAAAGGAGAAAATCACATCTGATCATGAAAATCATGGAATATGAATGGCTGAATTGTTGACCTGCACAGAGCTTTCTTCCACTTTATTTCTTTACTGTCCCTGCATTAGACAACTCACTTAACTGGCTATCAAAGGAAATCCTCTTTTTATGGACTTTGAACTCTGTTTACTGTATCATCATTTGTCTAATCAAAGCAGCTTTGTCAGTGTCATCTGAAGAGAAGTTCCTTTGAAATAAGACCAGACCTAACTCCAAGGAGTAATATATGTAGAATGGATAAAATTCATCAACTTTTTTTAGTATAATTTTGTTTGATGTGCACAAGAGACAGACCTCAATTGGTTTGAATGTGCTTATTTTCTTCTATTTACTATACAAATTACTTTTTATTTATATTATGTCCAAAAAAATAATAATACCATTTCTAGTGAATAGTATCCAACATAAAATGATGAATGGTACAGTAGGCAATTTTAATCTGTATCATTTGTCATTAGAAATAGCTGGAGAAAAATTGTATGGCAATATTAATCGCTTTAAACTGGAAGTGTTTTCTGATATTTTCTAAAGTAAACAATCTAAATGCAATCACATTTTATGACAAAGCATTATCAAATTCCTTTTTGTAAATGTTAACGTTAAAAAAATAATGGTTTTCTATTTTGCTTTTAAATGCAAATAAAACTATTTCCCTTTGAGTGATGATTAGCAAACATACACCACCTTATAACACTTATTAATTACAGTTTAGGGAGACAATGATGGGTAAAGGAGCAAACATTCAGGCAGAAATCTTTTCTTCCCTTCCCATTTTTTAAACGCGGAGTTTAAATCAAGTAATAATAATAATTGAAAAAGCTATGCAATGAACAACAGCCTCCCTACACCATACTTTACACATTGTCTTTCCTACACCTGTGATGAGATGAAAAAAGGCAAGGAGATGGCAAAACATCATACCTAAACTTATTAGCTGATAAAACAGAGAAACCGAAAAGGAAAGAACAATTTGTCACTACTTCCTTACATTACTTCCTTCACACTGGGCTCAGCACAAGCTGCAATTACCGAAGACCCACTTTCTAAATAAGGACAACTGTTGAATTCAAAATTGATTTCAGTATCTTTTGGCTGTGAGGAAGCCACACACACACACAAATTAACCACGGTAACTCTTAATTCTAAGGAAAGGATTATAGGGAAAAGCAGCAGCTTTCTGCAAGCAAACAAAAGGGGACAGCTTTATGTGTAAAAAGGCTTATCCATGATAGGGAGATTATTAAAAGACACCATTATTTGAAGCTCACAGTAAATGTATAAAAAATTTCAAGACGATATTAAAGTTAGGGAAAAAAGATGTTGCTTTTATATTGCAGAATAAAAGGGACTGTTAGAAGAAAAAAGCCTCTCACACAAAGCTGTAGTTATAGCTTAATTTTTAAAAGGAGGGGAAATAACGTTAACTAGCTATAGTTAAAAGAACAAAAAGCAATAATAAAGTAGGATTCCAAGACTCATCGTGCTGTCTACCTACAAAACTAACCCAAAACATTTTGGAACATAGCAAAAGGAACTACCCCCAAAAACCAATAGGGTCCATAGATCCCTGAGCTGTAACCAGTATGCTGATGCCACAAAAGAAAAGGGAGCGCTGTGTCAAGGAGCACATTTCCTTGAACATGCTGTATACAGGCACCTCTCTTTGATTCCACCCATTTCTGTGTCTTCCAGTCAGTTCACTGTTATCCCTGAAATGCAGTATGTACCAGGCACTATATATTAAAAGACACCAAGGTCTTAAAGATTATCACTGCATGATCACCTTAGAGATTCCCTAAGTCTTCCATGCAGAAGGACAGAACTCCACTGGATCCACTATGTACTTTCCTTTCTTGTGTATCTGCAAACCCTACTGAATTTCAGCATAACTCTTGAGTAACTAATAATTCAGAAAACCACCTCATAAACTTTTTTTTTTTTTTTTTTTTTTTTTTTTAATTTATTCTTCATTTGCTGTAGGCTTTGCACACTTCAGCAATGCTGGGCTGCCATACTTTAACTGCTTTAACTGAATGATGCTCATCTGGCCCTCCATCAGCTGCTTAGCATGCGTTAAGATGAAAAACATGTCAACAGACAGGATAGAAGCAGTTTTCACATTCCCAGAACACACCTCCCAGACCAACTTCATTGCCTCTTCCTGAACACTTTCAGTCCTGCTTTTTTTTTTTTTTTTTTAATTATTTATGAACACCTTGTATTTAAAATGTGCAATTTTTAAAAGACGATCAGAATATTTGTAAAGTCTTTTTTTTGGTGTTGTTTTATTTCAGCTGAACTGTGGATTTGCCTACTCAAAGGAACAAATTTAGAAAATATAAATAGAGCAGATGCTTACAAATATGCTCTACTTTGACAGTCATTTTTTTTTTTTTAATGCATTTTTATTAGCTAATAACAAGCAGGGCTTCTGTGAAGCTCACGAGGCAAACTAGAATTTTTGCTGTTGTTTTTAAAAGCAAGCACGATAATCTAATAAACAAGTATGTTTTGACGCAGAGTTGTGTGTATAGCATGACAATCTCCATTGAGAAATATTTGTAGAAAGAAATTTATATCCGGTCCTCATGGATATGTGATTACATGGTGATGAAATCTAATTTATTACATTACTCACCAGAGAGAAGTTCTGGTACTTTTGGCAGGTTCTCAGCATGCAAACAAACAAATAATGCCTACATTGCCCAGCGTGGAATTTGCTGTTCTTTGTTTTTGCTATAAAAGTCTACATTTTATAGCTGCTCTGGGACAGTGATTCACACAAAATACGAAAGAAAGTGGAAGTTAGTAGAATGAGGGGAGGAAGAGCTGTAACTAAAATAGCAAAATATTTCTGATTAATGAAGGCTTCTGCTACCACAGACCTCATAGTAGTAATTATACAAAATCAACAACAGTTCCAAAAATGATAGAAATGTACAATCTCTCTGAGGATACTCACTCCAGAAATTTACTTTATTTTTATTTATCAAAATACTATGAAGATTTAGCCAGAACACATGGAAGATAAGAAGACTTCAAATATATTACTGCGATTGGCATATTGACTTTAATGAAGTAACTGAGAAAGACACAGCAAACCTAAGCTGTTTTACCAAAGCATAGATAAGTCATTGACTATGTCAAGAAACATTATGCAAGCTCTCAGCAAAACACGTTAAGTCCTCTTATCACTGAACTATTTACAGTTGGCATAATATTAGCATGACTCCAGCTCTTCATTTTAAAAAAGACCATAACTGAAATGGTAGCTTATCTCCTCCAGTAAAATATTGATATAAACACTGGAGAGAAGATGCTGCTAACAGCCACCTCTCCGAATATCTCTTTAGCAAGTCTGGCTCATTCACCACATTGCACAGGTGATCACATTTTATGGAAGAACATAAGGATGGCCACACTGGAGAGAGACCCAAGACAAGTGTAAGGCTGAAGATTTAAGTTAGAGAAGGATTTCAGGGAAGGAAATGGTACTGTGGTAATGAATCAGGTCACAGAGGGCACTTCTGACAACTCTTAGTAGCTACACCAGAGAAATGAAAGAACTAAAGAATGAGCCCTGCTGGAAACTCTTGCTTCAATTCAGCTGGGATCTACTCAGATCACTTTGCTCAGTACATCTTCAGTAAGACATGAATGCGAAGCATGCATCTTTTCTAAACCCCACACAAACAATACAAAGTCTACTTATGAAAACCATTTGATTCTAATAGGCTCTGCTGGCTAAGATGAAGATGCCATCTCTCCTATTAATTTTGACAAGTTCAACTTAATTGTTTTCAGTATTCTGTCACTAGAATTGTTCATTTTAAGTCGGTACATCAATTGGAAGTGGCATTAGTACATTAGTTAAAGGTTAGTTGTTCAAGCAGCATGGTATACAGAAAAGAAGTCTCTCTAATTTTATTAAAGAAGAAAGTCACCTTTTCTTCTAAACAATGTATCACAGTACACCAAGACTCATCTAACATTTCAATTGACAAGATTTTGATGGCTAAAAGCATAACTTGAAATTCCTCCTGTAAATTTCAATTACCTCATCTTCATTACAATCTTATTATTCCCTCATTTTGTCCGTAGATTTATACATATTTTGTGTGAACTGCTTCCCTGTTTATGCCTTCAGTTTGTGCTTCACTGACTCTTGTGACTTCTTTGATTATTGTAAAAGGTTGTCAGGGAACAAGATATAATTTAATAAATAAAAATAAGTTCACCCCAATGAATACAGCAGAAATTTACAGTAAATATATCATACTTGATTTGAAGTCATTAAAAAACATAATTCCACACAAAATGTGATAATACCTCTAGATGTGTTAAATTAGTATTTAATCTTAATTTAACGAGGCTTACTGTATAGCATTTAATAGCAATCAACTGTGAGAGAAGCACATCTGGGAGCTTGATGAAGATGCATTCGCTGTAACTCAAACCCAGTTCACTTACTGTCAAGTCTACTTCCTTTGCTTTTTTTGACAGTCAAGTCTGACGGCCCATAGCATTTCCAATATCAGGTCAACTAGAACACATTTGTGCACTGGGCAATGTGAGGCCACACAGTGGCTGGTTATATGTACACACCTCTTGTGCTTTTAAAAGACCACTGGGTACTGGTCTTCAGAACCAGGTGTATCTCAGACAAAACAACATAGCAGCCTCTTAGAATTCCGATCACAAAACCTGTTCCGTCTGACTAGTCGGCAGAAAGTAGTTTGTAAATTTCAAACATGTTTTCATTAAAAAAAAAAAATAATAATCATTTAAGATGGTGGAGTTTTTTCAAGACCAAGATATTTTTGAAAGGTTTTGCATTTGATGGTACTGCCTTTGTTCTAAAAAATTATTTCCTAAATAATCAATAATTAATTTCACTCTTAAATACTTGAAATTGAATTTAAGATGCTGTGATTTTACTCTCAAGATTTTTTTTTTTCTTTTTTTTTTTTTTTTTTTCTTTTTGAATACCTGCCTTCTTTCACATTCATGACACAGCTAGGAACTACTGCAAAGTAAATGCTAGAGGCAAACTCATTATGACAAACAAGAACGTTCTTTAGAAAAAGTTTGATGATATAGTCTATACCAAGGAGCAACTGCTTTATTTCTGTTTTTCAAGCTAGCAAGCAATTTAAGGTTCACATTCTTTCTGTGCAGTCATCATGCACTCTCTAAAACTTGTTCCTATGCTGCCTACACTAGAAGCCTCGGTCAAGAAACCTGGGAGCAGATGAGATCAATTACAGGCCTTTGTTAGACTGAGACCCTAGAACCACAAAGAGAAAAACCTACTGCCAGTCCTTGAGCTCATATAAATGCAATTGCATTAAATGACAGTTAAAGACATCCCTTCTAATTAGGCCTTGTTAAGTACCTTTTCAGCAATCAGATGGTTCTGAATTAACTCTGAATAGCTGACCTATAAAATCTAATTCAGACCTAGCTAAAATCTATTTTTGCCACAGGCTCTTTTTCTTTTGTGTCATATGTCACAAATGATCTATTGATAAAAACAGATCTTGCCTTAAATAGCACAGCCATTGGGATTTGCAGAGTGTGACACTTAAATATTTCACCCATTAGAGGCATAAATTATTATCCAACCTTCTGTGGTCAAATTTTACTGCATTCACATTTCATAAATAAACACAACCACCGAGGTACTCTTACAACACTGCATCTTACAGGTGGTTGAAACTCACTGGGCCATACTCTTGCCCAGCCTTTGACTGATGTAGTACAGCTGATCTCTTCCACCCCTCTCCCAGACTCTGGCAGTCCCCTCCAATAAATCAGCTATGGTGGAGAGCAGGGGGAAACTCAAAGATGTCAAATTTTGCCCAGCCTTCAGCTTCCCTGTGCCACAGGGAATTTGCAGCCAGATTGTGACTACTCTATATCATTTAAGTGATGCAAATGATTGCGTTAGAAAATCTGACTAAATATAATGAGGAAATTAAGGACTTAGTTAAATCTGGTTATGAGTACTGAAAAATTCTCATACACAGGGAGCCTGCAAATATAAATATATATATATATATATATATATATATATATATATATACACACCTGAAGACAGACCTGAATAGGGAGGAACCTGAACAAAGAAAATGACAAGAGCTGTGGAGCAGAAGAATCAGGAAGTCTTCCCGCCGCTAACACAGAAGCATAAGGATCATGAGGTGGAACTCAAAAGCAACAAATATAAAACAAAATCATCGGAAGATACACCCACACAGGAACTAACGAGTACACAGTCCTACAGCAACTTTGCCAGACCTGCCTAATTCTTTGTTCAGTATCATTCTTTAAGGAGGAAAAGAAAAAAATAATAATTTAAAGAGGCTGTGCGTAGCTTTTCTTTCCTAATCACCTTTCCTTGAAGCCTGAAATTATAGCCGTTAAATGTATTTATTGTGCATTTCCCCAACACCCACTTTTGTATTTTGCAGTCTAGGAAATCATCGTGCTTTTTCCAAGGACATCATGAGAACTGATTCCTTGGGATGCCTGAAAATAAATGTTGACAATATTTACCTACTCCAGCTAGATGTTACAATAAGGAGGTTCATAAAATGGCAACAATCTGTTTTTGATTTTTTTTCCTCCTTATATGCTTCTGAGATTTAGTTACATGTCTGTGAAGAGGAACATTACTATTATTCCAGGTTTACCACTAGTAAGTTGAAGTATGAAAACAGACAAAGGTTCATACACAGATAATTAAATCCCACAGGAGAGACTCATTTGAGATGACATTTCATTCGGTGACAGAAAAGGTATGTGACCCTTGTTACTGGATATTAATCTGATCACTAGCTTTGCCTTCTATTCAGCTGCTTATTACTAGCAGCTGGGAGCAGACTGGTCCAGAACTACTACGCAAGTTTGTTCTGTGGATGATACCACTTCTTTAAGAACTTGCCACAGTAAGACAGGTAGATTTCTGGTGAATTTAACGTCCACATTCCCCATGGAATGTAAATTCCATGTAAATTCCCATATACAGAGAGAAATAAAATAAACCAAATTGACTTCAAATTAAAGAAAAACAGATAAATTGGCAGAAATAAACTATTTGCAATCTAGAATGGTAAATGCACAAAGAACAGAAAACAATAAAATAAGCTACTTGCTTTTCATAGCACTTATCCTTAGCAATTAAAGCATCTCTGTGAACGCTACCTCAGGAAATGTCTAGCAATTGTTATCAAGCAGTCAGTACGGCCATTCGAAATGTTTATTCTTTAATTGATTTCAATAAACCCCTTTACCAGCTCATAATTACATAGTTCTTCTACATTCCACCAATTAAATGCAATGGCACTAAACAAACATATCATTTTTTTCATTGTTTACAGTGTTTTTTCCTGTTTCTGCAGAACCAGTCTAATGGTTGAGAATTGCCTTCTTCTAGTGCACTTTGGCTTTGAGTTTATCCAACAACTTCCTCATAAAATCTTCTTCGTAAACACTGCCAGCTGGAATTGCCATCTTATGGTCATTTTACCAGTACTTCCACGCTATTATTTGAGAAGAAATTAATGGCTGCTCTGTCACTGACTTCAGATATTGCAATAATGCTACCCACAAGGTAAGTGAAAAGAGAATTAGTCCATATTCAGTTTCATGAAATCCCCCATTTTGACAAGACAAATTAGCATAGCTTTATACATAAATGCCTTCTTTACTTGGATAATAACCTTTCAGAGGATATTAGAATTTTATTGCATGTTTAAAAACAACTTCTACTGAAATTCATTCCAGATGAGAATTAGTTTGATACCGCTTAGTATTACCATAAAATAGAATCATCATTTTTCACTTTATTTATTGCCTTGGAATTCTCTAAGTCTTTTTTTTTTTTTTCTTTAAAATTAGCTTGTGAAGAAAGAGGATGAGTGCAAAAATGTCTGTGCCTAATACTCTTGGTCTCAGGTGCATCTTCACAGCTAATGTATTTGTACATCATGTTTACTGCAGTGTTATTCAAGGCAGAGGGTTCTGAATGCTCTTCAATTGCATAAGGAAGTTTTGGTCCCAGACCACTCACAGCTTCGTGCCACATACCTAAACTGCCAACAAGAACAACTAAAATTAACCAAGAAGGAGTGTTTTACCTAAGATAAATTAAAAAAAAAAAAAATACTGCAGTGCTGGAATGCACACAACCTAACAGAACATTCCATTCAAGAGAAACCAAGGCTCACTTTAGCCTTTTTATATTGTTTCAGAAATCTGTTCCACTTGCTTATTACATAGCCTGGAAGCACTAACCATATGCCAGGACCTTATTGTTCAGTGCCGGGCAAATGGCTAAGAGGCTGGATTCAACACCTAAAGTTAAGAAATAAGAGACAACGAACAGCTACAAAGAAGATGTGATTATATTGGTCAGAATGGAAGAAAAAGTTCTCATCACATCAGCAGCTTAACTGAAGTCAAATGATAGAGGGACAGCATGAAAGTTAAGTTTTTAAATTAATTTCATTGTCTGTGACATGGAACATCTTCCTAAGGCCATCATTTCAATTTTCCTTATTGAAGAGACAGAAGTAAAGAATATGTACTCAGAAAAGGCGCTGTTAAAAGGATATTGAATATGCAGTCAAATGTCGAAGTGCAAATGGGTTCTTCCTATGCAGTTTTCTGAATATTCCAGCAATTATTGTTAGCTCCTTTTTTTCACATCACTGTCTGCAATCAGAGCTATGCAAACACAAGAATGCTGTTCTCATCTATCTTCCTACAAAAGCAGAAAACAAGCTCGATCAACCACTAAACCATCCTGAATTTAAATTGCAAATGTGTATTTGATTGTCTGGTTTTGTTTTCTGAACAGTTAAAATTCACTTAAACTTTGTGACTGCTTTTTCAACCTCTTGTACACACTGTACACTTAAAGTTTTTTTTAGCGTTGTTGTTTTTGTTTTTTACAAAAAAGCAATTTGAAGCAAAGATGTGCTTGGCTCATTAAAAGTTGGTTTATAGCAATTCCGGTGATTAGCAGGCCTTAAGGGAAAAGTCTTCTTTAAATGGTTTGTTGAAACCCCAAGATTCTTATAGCAATATGAAGCTCAGATTCCTTTCACCAGTTCACACATATTCTACAATATTCACCAGATTTTCACAGATCTAACTATAGAAAGGAATGCATGAGTACCAACCATATGAATAGAGGCAAATGCTTCAAATTAATTTTTGCATACTTTACTATCTAAATATAAAGAAAAAAATATGCTTTGTTTTTTCCTCATGATGCACATTAGACATCAAGGTAGAAAGATAGCTTTTTGTTTTTGATTTTTTTTTTTTTTTTTTTTAAAGCATGAAAGATCACTAGGTTAGGTGAAAACTTTTTCTGGAGAAGTGGACAGACAAGAAATTAGTCAGTGTTTGAAATATTTACTTAGATTTTCACAGTTACTGTTACAGATATAACCAGATTTAACGGAATTGACCTTTTTATAACAGTCATTGGAATCAATTATAAAAAATGCTTTCCAGCTGCATTTTCTTTCTATTTATATCCACACACCCAGCATGGAAACTGGAAATTGCTGGTTTGATTCCACTGCCACTGCTGAATGTCAGTTTGCACAGGGCTTGTCAGGGCACCCAATGTGGTACACACAGTCACCTGGAAGATTTACGTAGCACAAAGCATGGGAAATTCAGGTTGTTCTTTTATGTCTAAAAACAAAACAAAAAACACTAGAGATGCTGCGATTAGTCTATTATTTGCCTTTTTTTTTTTTAACCACTCCTGATATCTGTGTTACACTGGGAGCCTAATGCTGCAGACCTTGATATTCCTTCTCCAACAACAGGAGATTTTGGGTATGTTATTCCATCATCAGTCCTCCAGCTTACACTACTGCAGCAGATGGTACATAGAAACCCAGGGTGTATTCTTGTGATGAAGAAGTAAATAAAAGTATATGACACTAAAATGCTGACTTCAGTGGAAATGCTAATGAAAAGCTCTTAGTTTTAACCATGCAAAAAACTGATGTTATCCAAATTCATTACACATCTGTAAACACAACCACCAAAAACTAGTGTCTATGTAGTGATCTCTAAAATGGAAAGAAAAGAAACTAGAATGACTCTAGATACATGGGAATAATGCATAAAAATATGAATGCATAAATATCTGGATAGCACAATTTTTCCCTTATCCCACGGTGGTACCATGATGGTACACAAAAAAAGGGGGGTGAAACAGCTACTCATGATCAGCAGCCTCTGAAAGCTTTGCCTCACAGAGCACATACTCTTACTATTTTATCCTTAAAACATTCTGGTTTATTTTGACATTTCTCACTGTATTGTTTTGTTTTGAGCTCTATCTCAGTATTGAAGCATAAGGTTTGCAAGTCAGAGTAGGGTTTTTGTTTGGTATTGGGTCAACATATACCAAGAAACAATCCTTTTCATGTATCTGGTTGTGTGCTTATAATGGAGTAACTTATGGGCACTCTATTCTAACACCTTCAGGGCAGCTCTGGGTATGAGTAGCATCTCTACTGCTGAAGGACAATTGCAATGCCACCAGCTGACATGTATCACCTACATCAGTTTAGCATAATACTTGCTTTAAGAGTGCCACCTGGCCCACAGAAGCAGCAAGCCATGTGCAGTTTAGTAATTTAAATTAGAAATTAAAAAGAAAAGACAAGGGCAGTGATTTTTATCAGCTCATCCAACACATCATATTCAGAGGTGGGACCAATGTCTCCTGAATAGCTCTTGAATCCTCTTGGTGTTTGCAGGGTGAGTAGCTCTCATAATTCCTGAGAGAGCAGCTCAGAAATGCCTCTGAAGTTCTGCAGGTGATCTAAGGAAAGGAGAATGAGCAATACTCAGGCTGCTTGCTCATTCCGCAGCAAACTGGTAACAGCAATTGGACTCTGCTCAAAATTACCCTGGAAAATGGCAAAAATGGAGTATTGCACTCATCTTCCCATCAGTGAAAAATAAATATTAAAACAAGGGCTCCTGACAAACTAGGAGATGCTGCCGAACTTGAATGTATTTTTATGTTCACCTGCTGTCAACAGCAACTTGGAGAGACCCTGGACATTCCTCACTGAGCCACTTGAGTAACATAAATTAAAAAACAAATTCATAAAGTTCCATCTCTGCCAGAAGAAAGGATTGTCTAAAAAATAAATCATGTGCTTTCCAAGGAACAACAGTTCAGCTAGTTGATATCCTTATAATCAGCTCTTTTCTCATCTATTCCTGTAGGTTTAACCACAAAGTTAAGCTGCATGTCCTTCACTCTGTTATCCTTGAGACTTTAATCACTCCTTACTCCAAACTGGGTACACTACACACATAGGCACAAGGAGATTAGTAAAATCAAATCTCTTTGTCTTTTAATATATAGAGCAAAGAAAAAATGAGAAACGAGAGGAAAACACAATGAATGGAAACAACTGAGGAGAGAAGTTTGGACCAGGCAAAAGAAGTCCTTAAGGACCAAACCTCTTCAATAAGCCAATCTGTGGAGTCAACCGCACAAAGTGAAATATTCCTTTCCCCTGCTGCAAACCCAGCAACAGTTCATGCAGCAACAATAAAAGTTTTCCTCATCTCCTTCTTCATTTAATGTCTATTGGTATCTTCCCTGACAGTTTAAGGGAAAGTAGGGAAAATGGAAGGGAAGGATGCAAAGAGAACCAGCTTTTTTGCACAGCAGTAATAGCACAGGCATAAGCAGATGCTACCTCAGGGATCAACCTGTCAACTTTAGCTTTCCCTGTCCTTCTGCAGGGCATGTGCTAGCAACACTGAAAGCAGCCATAAAGTTTATCTTACAGTAGTTTAAAGTAGTTTCAGGTTTCCTAGGACTTTTGAGCACATTGCCATGCTCAGTGTCTCCACTGATCTGTATCACAGTGTGAAGAGGAAGTGATATGTGAACACAAAAGCACTCGTGCACCAGAATAATTATTCCAACCACCTGTTTCAGTTGGTTTCCTATGACATAACTTGTGTTGTAAGCAACAAAATATTACACTTTTCAGTCTTGGATCATTCCAGAAAATGAGCATCATTTCACTCGCAAATCTGTTAGGTTCAAATAATTGAACTTAACTTGGTCTTGACCAAGCACTAGCGTAGCACTAAAAATAAGAACAACAACAACAACAACAAAAAAGAACAACAACAAAAAAAACCCCTGTTCAAAACAGAACAACAACTCCAAAAAGCATGGATTCCAATAGATAAATAAATAAATAAATTAGCTCACACTCAGCCACATCACTGAGTGATGTGATTTTCAAAAGTGCTGAGCACGTGACAGATCCTTTTGACTTAACTATATATCATTCAGACCTGCTTTAGCAGAAAGTGAGATAAGGTACTAAAAGGAACTTATATACGGAACTTCTCTTCTTAACTGTTTGCTTGTTCATTTACCTTTCGTCTTGCACCAGCCTCTCATCTGAGCTCTCTTACTTCTTTGGGCAATCTCAAAATCTAGCAAGTTAAAATGTACATGAGTAGAACTAGGGTGCTTTTTATGACACTTTTCATTTTAGCTCAACTTTGTTGCCTAAACATTTTCTACTGCAGTACCAGACTTGCCGTTTTCTCTACATTACCTCTAGCCAACAGGGAATGTCATTAGTTAGAGCAGTCAGTTTTTCCCTTCCCTACAGAAATCAAATGTGTCATCTCTACAGTGCTCTCAGTCTCCGTAAGCCAAAAGAGTGACAGTCTTCCCATCCCTTTCAAACTGAGTAGGTTCTGCTCATAACACTGACTCTGTGTTATGCAGACAGATTATAGTTAATTACAATTTTGCAGTTTTTAGAGCTCAAGAAAATTAATGTGGTTGTTAAACAGTCTACGAGCTTTCGCAGTGAGGAGGCCTCAGGTTAATTTTTTTCAATGCCTTTGACCAGGCAATTTAAGCTGCGCATAACAAGAGATCTTGAAGATTTAACAATGACAAAAAAAAAATAAATAAATAAACCAGGTTACTTTTTAGGCTGAGATATATTTTGGGATTTGGGCCAGTCCTTTATTTTGAATAAAAGAACTCATCTTGTTAACACACAGAAAACCCTACCTACAAATTATTTGCTTTTTACCAAATATACCATGCCAAACAGGTATGACCATTAATCCAGCTGAGAACAACAGACATCCATTTGGATGGAATTATAATATATATATATATATTTCATATTATCTGTCTTTTCTTTTTATAAACTCTGTTCAAATGATCTGCTGGTGTTTAGTTGTTTTATTTTTTGTTTTGTTTTGTTTTTGTGGTTGCATTTTTAAAGGGCTTACCTTGTCACTCATTCGAACCTTTCCAACACAGCTCTGCCCAAGGGTTCTAACCTACATAGCATTCACGTAGCTGCTTGGGCACAAAAATCCCTCACTCTCCTTATGAAAGACAGATCAAACAGTTTGGGCCAAGTCTCTAGTTGATGTAAAACTGCAGGGCAACATTATTAAAAAGAAATCTCTAAAGTAATCTCTCTTCCTAAATTGTACCTTACCCACAGCTGGGGACACAAGCACCAGTGTCTTTTATAATTTTCTACTCCCTAAACCAGGTGCTAAAAGCACAGCACGGGCACTATGCTAAGTCACTATTTATTCCCCATGGTGACTTATTGATTTTGAGGTTACAACCTTCAAATCGTGAAGTTGTATACAGTCTGGGCTAGCCAGCTGACCTACATGATGTCGGCATTCCATTAACTTCTGTTCCATAATTAAATTCACCTTAGAATCAAATTTGCAGAATTTAGAGCAGCACACAGAACAACCCCGCTTTGAAGCTTAATCTTGTCTAAACCAAAATAAATTTTGTCAGTGAAGATTATAATGGTTATGCTACTTTGCACTTGTCATAACAGATTTACTGCTCATTTTCTACAGCCTTTCCTTGGGACCAGCATATTCTTGCCTTTCTAATATCACAGTTTAGTTTTCAAGGGTAGCTGCTTAATGTTTTAAGTTTAGCTTGTATGAGGATGGAACAAGTATCTAAGGTGTAGATATTCCAAAACTCCTCATTTGTATCAGTTCTGCAATGAACTTCAGGGAGAAAGCACAGGTTAAAGAGTACATCAGAGGCCAAGTAAAAGCCAAGTGCTGCAAGCTGGCCTGCTAAATGGAAATCCTCAGTCTCTTAAAATACAAGCTTCTTCAGCCTTTTTTTTTTTTTTTTTTTTCCTCTAATTTAAATGGACACGGTAAAGTTTTATGTACCTCCATATGAAGTTATCAGATGCTAATATTGTTAGTACTGGGGACTCTTCTCATTGTTACCGGAGATTAAAACCATTCATCTGCCCAAATCTCTAGGTGTTTGGTGAATTTCTTTGGATGAGAAGACAGCATTAAGAATGACAGAGTATAACCTGAGTAATTCAGTTGAAAGTATATTAAGCTCATGTGAAAAATTAATTGGAGTAGTTGTATTGAAAGACAGCTGAACCATCTCTCAAAAGTGCTGCTTAAAAATATTGAACTAATTATTTCTGATGGAGCTTGATGTCAAGCAGATCGAGGAGGCATGGCAAAAGCCTCACAGTGTCTAGTAACCAGAAGTCTGGATATGAAATGCCAGCAGCCAGGTTTTGAGTAATGACCCAATATCCCCTGGAGGTCAGAACTGAAAAAAAAATCAAGCACTAAGTGAATGAGAGACATTTCTGTGTACATTTCAAATATGTTCAGGCATTTTTCAGAGCTTTATGTCTGTTAAACTCTTCACATGCACATAGCCATTCAGGTTTCTCTCAAAATTCAAGCTCTAACACTTAGTCATCAAGCGAACCATTACAGCTGTGATAAAAACTTCCTAATCATTCAGTCAGATCATCACCTCAAATTATCTATGTTTAAAGCTTAGGACTTTAAAAAAAAAATGTCATGAAACAGACTCACTCCACCATCACCATCAGCATTCCAAGTAATTGTCTAATTCTTCTGGAAAGGTATCCAATTAATTGGGAACCAAATAAGTCTGATCTGAACTGAGGGGTTATGGCTACATATTTCAGTGGACTGACTGCACCATCTCAGATATTGATGCATTGTGCAAACATCTAACATCCAGCAAAGAATGAGAAAGCATGGAAAAGGCAAACTCCTTTTTGTGCAGGCAGAGTCATGGAGCAGAGTGGATTCTGAGTACTTCATTGCAAAGTTCTTCTGTGTACTTTACCATCATGCTCACTTTTCCATTGTTAGACCTTGCCTTTCACACAAAAAGATATTTTAAGGAATTTGCTAAGGACTTTGCAAGGCCAGAACAGAGCACGAGCATGAATCTCATTTGGTTTGTGCTGACAAGACCAAAAGTTAAAGCAAAAAACTTTTTTCTTTTAAAATTCTGTTTCTTCAACTCATTTTAGAATAAATCATTTCTATTGCCTACATATCTCATTGGGTGTTCAGCTCCAAACTACTGTCTAACTCCAGATTTGCTATAGTAAGCCTTTTCTGGACAGGAAATTCTTCCAACACAGGCTCATAGAAAATTCTTCCAGTTTCAGACTTTACTCCACACATAATAGTCAGTCTGTTGCCAGAAATACTTCTGCCAATATTTATATAACATCAGAAAAACAAACAAACAAACAACAACAACAACAACAAAAACAGGAATGGATCTTCCAGTGTGAGATCTGATTTACTTATTTATTTATTTTGACTCCCTTAATCAAGTAAAGATTGGTTTCAGTTCATCATAAGCTTTCATATAAGCTGAAAATCAGAACAGCCATGGACAGCAAATCCTCAAGCACCACAGTAAGAAATAACTTTACATTAGGAAAACGTAAATTGTCTCCTCCTAACACAGGTGAAATATTGATGGTTATTCTCTAGAGACACAAAACTTCCACAGAAACTGAAAAACTCAAACCTGGGTAAGAAGCACTTACTATATGGAATTTATGACAATGACTCCCATTAAGCTTTAATGTTCAAACTTCATTGATGGAGAAATGCCAGTGGAGTAGCAAATTTCAATTTTTGTCACTCCCAGGAGACACTTTCCTGGAAAGCTGCCTTAACAGATTGCACATACTCTTTGATGGTTGTATTGTGACAGCAGAAAAATTAGGTGGGGAGGGGAAGGTTAGAAAAAGAATTAATGCAGAATGCAAAAGCATTGCATATAGACTTTTAAAGCTGTACAATCCACATTTTTTTTTTTTCTTATTTCTTCCTTATAATATTTATTTTGTGGATATTAACAAACTTTATCATGGGAATTTTGTTAGTAGCACTCCTTTCGTTTATATTATCCCCTGAGGTTAAGAAGTTGGAACATCCATTGTCATTGGTGTCCCAGAATGGGAAGAATTTGTTCTGTTCTGCTAAATGATCATGAGATCAGTACAGTTTTACTGAGGTGGAATCAGAGGGAGACATTGCTTAATACAAGGAAACCAACTGATTGTACAGTTCTAACAGAAATACCCAGACAGCTCACTTGCTACACTAGTATTGATATCAGCTAATATAAAAAAGGCTACGAACCACATTCTAAATAAGAAAATTTCAAACAAACATGAATTTCTCTTAAAGTTGTAACATACTGTGCTCATGTCTAACTAGAACAACAGGCTTAACCTTTCTGGTCCCTCCGCTGGACTACGTATGATACGTTGTCCTGCTTTCTCTAAAGCAATGTTACAAAGCCATCCACATCTATACATTGGTATTGTTTGCCCTGTGGCATAAGTCACAGACACTTCATTCTAAAGCACCTTCCGTTCAAGGAAGTCAGTGGCTCTCCTGGTGAATGAAATAAAGTAGCCAGGAGAAATCATAGCAAGAACAATGGCACACCCTGTTACACACAGTTTGTGCTTTTCAAAACGTGTGAAAATAGTAATGGGCAAAAGAAAGCAAGATCATACCAGAAGGATTTGCTGCTTTTCATCGGGGCAGCCATGAAAGGCTGCCCCTCTCTCTGTAAATGCCATTCAAGTCTTTTCAGTTCACAGTCACAAACTTTCATAAGAACATGCAATTTGCTGTCATGCTTATTAAAGGAAAAGAAAATCCATGATTATTCATGAGAATGAAGGTAAGATATCAAACTAATAAAATCTGAGGCTATTCAAAAGGGTAGCACTACTCTCACCTGGTTCACGTTTCACACCTCTCATGTACTGTTGTTTGATTTAGTGACCAAACTTGATAAATCTTGCAGTTCAAAAGAAAATTGCATTAGTAATACTACGAAGGCAGAGACACCACTGCTGGCTATTGTTTCAGAACATATTCCTTTTAAAAAATATTCTGGCATGGAAGTGCTGGTTTTGTATCTTTGTGAATACCATCAGTCATTTTCTTCCTACTTTTAAATTACCTCAGTTGAATTTAATAGTACCTTTGCTTTAAGACAAAGAAATCAAACCATATTATCTTAAAATCCTATTATCACAAAGTGTCCTTCTTAAAAATTACTTAAAATATTATCAAGCTTGCATTAAAAATCTTGAAACTATGAAAATCAAAACACAACAGAAAAAAATGTAAAGTAGGACAAGAGTGCTGTGGTATAGCACAGATACAGTAAGGGATGGAAAAAGGTTGGTCTGTGCAGCTGTGCAACCCAGGGCAGCAGCATCTACTATACCAATGACATTGTAACTAGCAATAAATGGACAGGACAGAGCAGGAAAGTCTGAGTTCCTCATCTGAAAAAAAAAAAGTGCCTTGTCATTTTTTATGCTTTCCCCCTTTCCCTTGTGTATTTTATCATTGCTGGAGGTGGTAGCAGAGCAGATTCCCTGCACCCAATGTGACATGCTGTGAACTCCCACGGACAGCCTCATCACAGCCCAGAGGCTTAAATGTTTTAAAACATTTAAACTTAAATGTTTAAGTATACAGTCTCTCTGAACATGGCCTTTTTACTGATAATTGGTATATTAGCATGATTGCCTTGGTACTTTCTGGCTGATCATTTGTGGTAGAGAATGCAAATTAAAGACAAAGAAATTAAAGACAAAGAAACAGTTTTTATGTTCTTGTTTTGTTTTGTTTTTATAAGAAAAGGCCAGAGATTTAGAACAGTCAATAATTTAGAGGAAAAACAAAGAGACAAAATCCTCAAAGACTCTATCTAGACACAGCAGAATATTACAACAGTAAGAATTCAAAGAATTCAGAAAGGCAGGAATTGCTAAAGACAGCTAAAGTCTGGGAAAATCAGAACTTTGACTTAGTGTCCTTAAGTTACAACTGGAAATCACAGCTGTCTCCAAAGGGTTAGCCATCTTGTTTCTGACCTCCTTCAGCACACTGCCTTCTCTTTCAGTGTCTTCTGAAATGCTCAGTACTTTTACCCGTAATGTTTATAACCTTCATCACCCTGGAGCTCAGCATCCTCATCAAAGGCTGACTTTGGGAAGAGGAAAAAAAAAAATCATTCTATGTTTGGAGCCCCAGTGAATCCAAACCACAGAATTTACAATCTGCCCTAAGAAAAGGTTAGCATGCTTCTGCTCTGGTCTACAAGGAAACCAGAAACAACTGTTCTTTCTCAAATATTTCTTCTTCCCAAGACTTCTGGGATGAATTGTGAATTACCTTGTCCTCATCTAGAGAGCATCTAATATCCTAGCTTGTGCTTACCAATGGTCTGGAAGGAAGGCTCCCATTGTGCAAAGTGGCTGTTGTGCATATACTTCCCCATACAAACACCACATCTGTCCATCTCGCCTGCAGACAACTCAGAGTTTTTAGCAATGGAGTTACTAAACCAGGATTAACCCAGAGTGTTAATCCCTTGTACAAATAAGTAAAAGTGAGTGAGGACAAATCACTATTTAATGCATCAGTGCCTCTACTCCAACCTTATAAAATAATAACCTTATCTAACATTTCTTAATCTTACAGAGAAACTGTGAGAATAAATTCTGGACAATACTTAAAACTTGCCCGCCTTTTTTTTTTTTTTTTTTTTTTTTTTAATGGATATGACTTTCTTGTACTTTGGAAATCGTACCCAATGATGTTTGTGAGATGCTGACTTTACAGTGCTGAAACAGTCAAGGACTAAGTCCTAGACAATCAAGTGTGTTTAGGTACCTATTTCCCATATACCTCTTAAGATCTCCCATATATCTTTAAGATCTCTTAAACTACAGAATAACCCAGGATGATTTGAGAAAGCAGCCCTGAATGTCTCCTACCCCATGTTACAGTATCCTATTGGCAGGGAGATGTAACTCCTTCTAAGTCAGGGATATGAAAAGATTTAAAATTTTGAGTGTCCCTAGGTGGTTGTTGGGGTTATTCTGAGTTGAGATTATTCTGAGTGTTCTGGGGTTATTCATACGAGGTTGGATTTCCTTAGTGAAGTACACAGGCCTGTGACTCTCACCAGGACAGCTGTATGAGGTAGATGCTAAGCTGTCAAAGTCTAAGATTTCTATAATTACACTGTAGCAGAAAAGTAGGTTCACAGAAGGTTGTACAGGTATTTAGACCCTGTATAATTTAGGTGGCAGGAAAGGGACTTTTGCCTATCATGGTACTTAAATCACCTAAAGGTGCTTTAGTGTTGGCAAGTTCCCTGCCAGACATGAACTTAAAATACACCTGGTATTTTTCCCATGAGCTCCATTTCACTCTACTGCTGCAGAAGATACTCCTGAATTTCAAAGATAACTTCCATCCAAGTTTTCTGACATCAGTTTCTCATCTGTCATCAATGCTTGGGGTTACTGTGTTCTCACCCTTTATATTTACAGCATGAAACTTCTGTGTTTTAATTTCCACTGCATGAAATATAAATGCAGTAGCAAATAAGAAGTAATCCAAGGTCAACAGAGAAGCAGACACTGTAACAATATTTTTAAAACTGCATGAAACAAATGAAATGGAGCAGCTCTCATAAACAGCATGTTTAGCTTATTTCGGTGGCCTTTCTTAATTAACCCTACAGAACATAGACAAGTGTATTATATAAATCACATACTCAGCAGAACTTTCTAGAGACTATCAGTGTTTGCAAGATGCACTGGAAAAAGAATTTATTGTGAAATTTCACCATCTTTTTGGCTATGTATTTCCAAAAATCAGAGAAAATACTGCCTTGTGTGGAATATGGATATGCACTTCTATACAGTGAATCATCCTCATCAAGCAGTATTTGGACAGGCATATTAAAAGCTGTCATTGAGGAATGTCATTCCTTTATACGTGCAATATAAACAACACTGAATCTACTGCAGTGCAACAGATAGCATGGGAAGAACTTCAGTGGAATGTGAGCTCAACATGTAAGAACCCTATTAATAAAAAGGACTTAATTTCTTTTCCTCACTTTTTGTTCTCTTTACTTGCTCTTGTTGTTCCTCCTACGTCTTAAGTAAACTTGAGCGTCAGCAGAAAAATTACCCATAAGGGTCAGAAGTGGCCACAATAGATGCACAGCAATGCCAGCTGTAAGATCAAGGTCTGGATTCCAGGCAGTTCCTCACTTTTCAAACCATCTCACTCTAGCAAGCAAGCACACCAAATATAAGGCACTGCAATGTGTTAATCTAGTCACTGCCATGACTTAATTGGCTCACGAAATTGCTTGAGGTGTTTGGGACTGAAATTAAGGCTTGGAGAGTCTGCAAAAACAGCCTTTGGTGATGGAGGGGTATTTTTTTTTCTTTTTTTTTTTTTTTTTTTTTTTTTTTTAATTTTCAAGAAACCAAACCCTCTCTCAGCTAAAACTCATGGGCCTAATTAGAGATTAATTAAAGTTACTTGCTGCTGCTAGGTTGAATTACAGCTCAGTAGACATATTTTAAGTGGCAGGTATAAAGTTTACTCTTTTCTATCTCTCCTTTTTGCCTTTGCTTCCAACAACCAGAATTTCCCCAATCAGCAAATTCATTCAATGCAAATTAGAATAATTGCCTGGTTTCACCCTCAGCCTCATAACTTGTAGATTCCCACTGTAAGTTGGCTTAAGAAGACAAAATTCATTTTAAGAAAATAACAGTCTTCTACTGTCATTTCTATAATGCTGTGGCTTGTGAGCCTGCAGCAGTTGAATATAACAGTTGCTATACACTGGGAATATCCAGCTACACGTACAGAGCTAAAAATAGGGATGTGATTGCATGAAAACAATAGGTAAATTACCTAATTTGGTCTGCAAATTGAGATAGAATCTTATATGAAAAACGTAGATAACAATAATTTGGTCTGCAAATTGAGATAGAATCTTATATGAAAAACGTAGATAACAACTCACGTAAGAGCTATGGACAAGATGTAGAGGTCCACTTCCATCTCAACACCCAAATAGCTAAGAGATTTTCAGAAGTGCCTAGGCAGTAACAGAGCTCTGCATGAGCCATAGTTAGAGGCACTGGCCTCATCTGCAAGCATCTAACATTTGCTTTGCAATACACCCATGAGTAATGGAACAGTAGGTCAAACACATTCCTCAATAAGATTTAATAAAACACACTGAGTGCTACACTTAACAGTTTATCAAAATTAGCAAATAATCAGCAACACTGCATTTAATTTTAGTTAGCTATTTCTGTTAATACCCTTCTTAACAGCAGCAGCAGGCACAATTTCACTACTATACAGTTCATTGTCATTAAGTTGGAGTGCCATTATACTCTTATTACCTGGTTAGTTGGGTTTAGTATGACTAACAGAATGTTCTTCTATTCTTCTTGGTGGCTGTTGTTGGGAGGGGTTGTTTTGTTTTAATCAGACTGTTCTCAAATCCTGTTGTCACAGCAACAGTGGACATAAGTAGTTGACACACTTTTTTTCCCCAAACCTTCAGTGCCACTCAGACTGCAGATTGAATTTAATATTCCAATTTAATAGCCAGAATCCTAATTACAAGTTTTGCTAATGATGTGACATTACCCTTACACATTCTGAAAACATTCAGTAAATTATTTTCCGTCAGACAGGAGTAATGTTTTTTCTTTGCTTAAATATAAGTTACTTAAATATAGATTTTTCAGGCTGAAAATAAAATAAAATAAAATAAAATAGAGCTGTTCTGGGTTTTACAGTGGCAGGGCTGGATTCCCAACATTATACAGGAAGGACATAAGTCTTTGTGTGTTTGTTTTATGTCATTTTTTGTTGTTGGATGAAAAGTCATTCAGTCTACCAGATTACGCACTGACTTTATAGATTCACTTTCTGAGCAGTGAATTCCTACATATTTACCTTGAAAACAAAGAAAAGTTAGTGCAGTGCTCTCCTTTAAAAAGAACAGAGAAGTTTCAAGCTGGCCAGCCCGAGTTTATTATGCCAATATACTTGGAATTAAAACATCTCTCTTAAAGGATTTCTGGCACTAGGTGGTAACAGCTCAGCAGCATTCTAAAAGAATAACCAGGACACTGACGTACGGCACTGCCATAACCAATACAGATGGAGCACTCAGCACACATTCACAGCATTCTTCTTAACATCCTAAGACTAAAAAATAATACTAATTAAAATGGCTCTTGTTTTACTTGTTTGTAACTTTTACAAAAAATATTTTTTTCTGTAGTGAAAATTGTAGTATGCTGAAATTCATCACTCCATAAAAATAGTAAAAATATTGAATAGATTTGTTATTTTAATGTGGATATATTGCTGTTGTCACAAGACACAGTGCTACTCTTTCTGATCCCATTCTAAAGATCCTAACCTGTAAGTCTGCCATCTCAACAGTAAGAAATAAAAAAGCGTCTCAGGCAACTCTGAGAAATAAAGTGAAAGACAATCATTTTAAAGTTAAAAGAAAGGCAATGGACCATGTTTCCACACTATGTGTACGAGGGTTGCTGCAGTGATGATAAATCAATTTACATCAGCTTCAGATCTGATCACTTAACTTTACAATACTCCAGTGTACATGCAGCATAACATTTCAGACAAACATTTTGCTGCAGTCAGAGACTGTTGTAGGGTACACACCAGGTAGTTTCTGCTTAAAAAAGCATCTTTTTCTGCCACCACACATACAGCCCAGTAGACCAAGAGCTGAAATGCACCACCCAGAAGTAATGCAGCAACTCACGACTATGGGTTGTTCCTCACAGAGCTGAACTAAACATAAATTTAGAGCTTTAAGAGAGACTTTAACTTGCACATAAAAGACAGTCACAATCTTATTGAAAAATTGGAATAACTGTTCTCATAGATTCACCCAATTCAGCAGGTTAATGTTTGTTTACTATCTGAATTATTTCTCATTTAATTTATGCGTATTTACATAACATATGTATTCTGCATTCTGTCCCCTGGGGCAGCCAATATCAGAGAAGAGATAACACCCAGAGTTAAGGAAGACAACAGAAAAGAGAAAAAACAATCTCCAGATTTTTATATCTGTGGATTTAATTTATTCTGCAACATTAATTAAATTTAATTAATGACACTGATATTTGGTATTAAGCTGTCAGTAATCCTTAGCCATCATTTTGAAGCTCTTGAAAAGTATCATGGATGGAGAGAGCAAGTTTTTGCATTAACCATTATTTTACAATCATGGCACCCAGCAAGCACAGCCAAGAGCCAGGCAGCTGACAGTAACAGGCACAGTGCAGACAAGGAAAAAATACCTAGTTTCTTCTCCAAGACCCTAACATCTAAGCAGTAGGCAAAGCTGGGAAAGAGATGGTGGAGCGCCAGGAGGGAGTGGGGGACTTCATTGGTCAGGACCACACAGTACAACATAATTCACCAGCAGCCTAATTTGTCAAGAGACAAAGGAGATTTTGAGGAGCTAGTGAAGTGTTTGGATAGATGTTTACAGTGAGCTCCTCCCGTCTTATGCTCACACAAAAATCTAAGAAACAAAGGCTGGGGACAAGATTTTCATTCCAGAGCATTGCTTAACTCATTGTACCTGAGAGCATTGCAGGGTACCAAAAGCAACTTAAAGTCTTCCCATGCATAGCAAGTAAATATAAAACCCAACCTCCCCCAAACTCTGCCTTCCCTTCATATGTGTGAAAACAAGAACCTGTTTTGTCCTCACTTGATTTTTACTTCTCACTAATTACCAGATTTAGAAAATAGATGTTTTCCTAGCAGAAAAAACTACTCAATTACCTCCTTTATTGTAATTTTCTGTGATTATTATGAATATTCAAGAACAATCCTGCAAGTGTCTACACAATAGGGACACATAAGGTCTGTCCTGTCAGTAATCTACTGACTACAAAAAGGAACCCCTATGTCCTCTACCAGTACTAGGCTATAACAGTCCAGTTTGTTTCATAAACAATTCTATAAAAAGTAGTTCCTACAGTCTCTCAACAGATAGCATGCACATTTCTGCCTAATATAAAGCTTATTTATTTTTTTAAAGAGAAAACAAAATACTAAATAAAACTGGTTGGTAACAATCAAATTCTTGTATCTTATTTACTCTCTAGCCTTTTCTGAATGGCTATGCATAAAGTCTATCTCACCAAATATGTATACATATGTGGTTATAAAAGAGACTATAATTTAGGGCTTGAAAACTACTAAAAACTTTAAAATCTGTTAAAACTTTTGGTTAAATTTGCCCTACAAATAGCAACTTCCATACTTAGTGTAGAGCATAACTTCAAGAGATTTCACAAAAATAAGGTTTATCATTAGAAGTCTAAATCACTTCATGATTTTATTTTTGTGATTTTTTTGTGTGTGAATTTTGTGTTTTGTTAATTTTTTTCTACACGTTTTCTCAAATCTGCAGTTTGTTATAACAGTCATATAGAACCACTCCAATGTGGTAAGCATGTACAATTTTGTTTTACTAATACTATTGTTTTTTCAATTTCATTTTATTTGAAACATTTGTTTGTAGATTTGTATGAAAATCATGTTATATAGAGTTTTCCACTAACTGCAAGAGTGGGTTATGAGTTTGCTAAGTGTAACCTGCATTGATAAAATGCTACCCTGAATAAAAGGAATAATGGCCTTGAATGGAAGCAGCCAAAAATTCTGGGAATCTTCTGCCCTTTCAAGGAAAAATTATTTTGCTATGTACCTGTAAAAAATCAAAATTTGACAACAAGGAACATGAGGTCAATCTGAGAATACTATTGAAAGTGGAGCTTTGTGCTAGCATTTTTCAAAAGGAAAAATTGCCTTTTAACACACAATAGTCTTTTCAATTCACAAAGCACACAGTATTCCGGTAGTATTAGATGAGTTGATAAGAGAGATGTGTGAAGTCATTTGGAGGGTATCTACTGTGCAGTCAAAACAAATCACAGAGAGCATTGTACAGAAATTCAGGTTTCTTTTAAACTAGCCAGTTGAGATACTAAGAACTCTCAGTCCTGCAGGATAAAAAAAAATAAAAATAAAATAAAATAAAAAAATCTAATTTAACTTGCTTTTAGCCGGGTTTTTGCAGTCTCTTGTGAACTCTGTGCTTCACTGAGACTTAGAATATTCCTGAGTTTGGTGTATCACACCACAGTGACTGCTTTGGCTTTAAGTGCTGCTTCTTGGTCTTTCCCTGCTTTCCTGTGCTGAATTATTTGAGAACAGAGCTCTCGAAAAGCTGAATTAGTTTACAAAACAGGGTATGGCTCTCCACTCTTGCAGAGAATTAATTCAAATCAATATGACAGTGATGCATCTTGATGATGTTTCACAAATTTGCATGTGTACACAAAGGAAATAATTCAATGTAATTGAATGAGTTTGTATAATTTCATTTTTAAATGAGACCCAATTCCCCATACTAATGATTCCTTATCTGTTGTTCCTGTCAGGCTCAACTACTAAGACTTTTCAACTTTCTGTGCTGCACTGATGATTATTCTTACACTGGTTATTACCTTCAGAGATACTGAATTAAATAAATTCTAATCAGATTATTTAATAAACTAGATTATAGTGTCTGTACTGGCTTAAGTTTTTGACGGAGATAAACACTGATATTTAAGGTCCACGGTGTGTTGTGTTATCATTTGGAGATAGGCAAGCATCTGACTATTAATGCATACTTCTATGTGTTTCTTGGAAAAAAAATGCTTGAGGAACAAGTTGATCATATAATTCATGTTTAAGTCTAGGAAATGGAAAAGAAAATTAAAAAGGTATTTAACACATATTTCACATTAAAATAATTTAAAAGCAAACAAACAAGAAACCCAGCCTTTACATACAGACTGCTCGTGAACATCCTAATTGGTTTTTACAGAAGCTGAGATCAGTTCATGTGTGTCATAATCAGAACCATCAAGCTGCAAAAACTACATGAATGGAAAACACTAGCAGGAACTGAAATGGCCAGAAGCTGATTTTGAAATACATAAAACAATAACAACAACAACAACAAACTGATCATGTTTTCCCCAGCTAATCTATTTAGCTAGATAAAATACAGATTTGTAAAGATGGGATTACATGGAATTAATGTCGATGCTGTATCAGACATTTTATCAGTACAATGTGATGTTCTGTCACTTTTGGATTACCTAGTCTAGCATGTTATCTTTCCCTTTTCCCCGTTTGTGATTACTGACAACCAGTCTCATATAATGGCACAACAATCACAGAATCCCAGAATCATTAAGGTTGGAAAAGATCTCCAAGATCATCTGGTCCAACCATCCCCATATTACCAATGTCACCCACTAAACTATGTCCCTAAGCACCAGGTCCAAACTTTCCTTGAACACCCCCAGGGATGGTGATGCCAGCACCTCTCTGGGCAACCTGTTCCAATGCCTGACTGCTCTTTCTGAGAAGAAATGTCTCAGAATTTCCAACCTGAACATCCCCTGGAGCAACTTCATTCCGTTTAGTCCTAATGTTAATTATCTGTGAGAAGAGGCCGACCCCCAGCTCCCCACACCTTCCTTTCAGGTAGTTGTAGAGAGCAATACGGTTTCCCCTGAGCCTTCTCTTTTCCAGACTAATCAACCCCAATTCCCTCAGCCACTAGAAAACACTGGCTCTAACTGCAAGTTGCAACAATCACAAAAACTTCTGTTCTCTGTCCTGTTCTCATAAATCCTTGACACACCACTAGTTCCTTGGTAAATTGAGCAAGTAATTCTCAAACGGGAATAAGATCTTCTCTTTATTCTAAAGATTTCTCTCTGCTCTATGTGATCCCAGCAGAAATCAACACCTACCATTTAAAGGAAACTCTGGAGCTTAGGCTCTGAATTTTTGCAAATAAGAAGACATTTTTTCTTTAATTCACTGAATAAATCAGTGGTCAGTAACAGAACACTACATGATCTTCAATAAGTTTCTTGTCCTTGATATGAAATGCTGTAAAGCCATGTAGCATTTTCCTTCAAAATAGTCATGTTGAAAAAGATGAATGTTTCATCTCTTTCGAACCAAGGTACAGTTAAGCTCCACAGAAATCACTGAATATAAATCAAAACAGCCTCGGATCCACTTAGCATATTTTAATGAGAACTCCAGAGTAAATATACATTGATGCTGCTAACAGGAGTGGCACCTTGTGTGGTCATAACTGTCACCACAAACACGTACTCAGCCTTGAAAAACATTACTTTTCTCAAAGTCACAATTCAACCAAAAAGTTATGTATGTTATTTATGATGGGATCCCACAGATCTTTCACACAGCCATCACAGAAGTATGTCGGGACTTACTGAGGATTAGTTTTAAGGATGAACAGGTGATGTTGATTCATTTATTCCTAAAATCCTTTTATCTATTCCTAGAGTAGGGTCACAGCATTTCTAGTAAGCTCTCATCTGCCTGTCCTTTGAGGACAGAACTGAGGATCCCAGGTGTCCACAGGTGAGAACTCATTTTAGAAGCAAGGAGGTGCTTAAAATCAAATCACATCGGTTTGGGAAAGCTGAATTAACTTCTGCTTTGAAAATCAGGACTTTCATCTCCTTCAGTATCATCAAGTGTCACACTCCATAGCAATTTGATCAGTTAAGGAAATATTTATGTTGACTTAAATATTGCCTTTGTGATTCCCGTGTACATTCAGATTGGCATTCTGATTAAACATTACTGAAGTGAATTTGGGAGTAACAAGGGAGTTGCTTGCTTGTTTTGGTACTCAGTAGCTTCCACAGAGTAAGCCTCTAAGAATTGTCTTTTCTGTCATTTGCATTGGGGTAAATAATAAGAAATGTCATGGAGATCAGTTACCACAATTACTCATTTAAGTAAGAAAATAGACTTATTTTCTACCATTCTGTTGCTTAGTCCCATAACAGCTCTTTCATGATTTTGCCAGACAAAATCTGTTTATAACCACTCAAAATTCTTCCCTTTCATACAATTCAGTGATAAATTGACTCAGAAAATGATAAAAATTAAAACCATTTCAGCAAAGACCTTGTTGCGATGAACTCACCCTCTAAGAAAAGCAATACCTGATGTTTTGTTGTTTTTCTTGTAAAAGATTCAGAAGAGTTTTATTAAGTGTACTTACTTCATAGATTCAAAACAGAATGTTTCATTACCTATCATTCTGCTTGCAGTCACTGTAATATAAGCCTGTATTTTCCTATGGCATGATTAAACACAATATTTAGGACTTAAATTAATCCATTAATACAACAATACGATGGATCTCATTTTTGACAACACCATTTTCAAACAAAGTCTACTGTGTAATAACACATCATGAGTATTTGTTTCATTTTATAACATCAGAAACTAGCTCAGTGGAAAAAATCATTATCAAAAATTAATCTGAAGTAGAGTATCTCCCTAAAACAACATAAATGCAATACAAGGGAACAAAATCAGAGAAGTTTCATTTAGTTACAAATTCTTCTTCAGTGTTATCAAGGTACTGGAATGACAGTAAATGAAATGCAATGCAGTACATATCTTGGAAGTGACAAAGCTTTTTCTTTTCATTTGAAAAGCTTTGGCTACTCGGAAGAGTAAGAAAAAATAGGGATCTCCTTCACAAACCCACTACATCCAGCTTCTTCTGTATCTGGTTTCACAGCTGTATTCCTTGAGAAAAGTATTGGATGTGAAGTATGTATTGTTTGGACAGAAAGTATGTTTGTTCATTTGATGCAACATAATTATGCTAATTTTCTACATGTCAAACATTCACATTCTCCTTTACAAGTTTAGATGCAATGTAGATCCACCATTAACCAAGATTTGACTCCTCTGTCCTGATTCACAATTCTTATCTTACTCATATTCTTTTTCAATATATTCATATTTCAATGAAATGCCAGCTCCCCAGACACATATCACTGTAAAGCAAAGTCCCCAGTTTGAAGGTTCTGCTTCTGGCCAAGCAGAACTTTTAACCATGCTGAGCAGCTCAGCATGTTTATCCCCTAAAGTACAATTCCCCTAATGCTATTTCCAGTGCCCCAGGAAAAAATAAATAAAATTGATTACTATGCAGCAAACTTATTCTAAATACAGTTTATTTAAAATAATATGCCTATAATTTGATGATAATGTGCAAACTTTCTGCTACCCAGTCCCATTCACTGTGAAGCAAGAGCTGGACAAAAATTAGAAGTTGCATGCTCCAGATCTAGGAGCACTGCTTAAAAAACCCTACACCTGATCTCATCAGCTTTCTCAGCCTTTCCCCAAACAGAAAATAAAATGCATCTTAACTGATCTTTCCAAGTTAAAAGATAATTAATAATTACGTATTGGAGCAGAAAACAACAAGAACAGTTTCAGGTATTCAATATGAACAGTATTTCTAACAATAAAAACAGTTAAAAGCTTATATTCAATCTATCACAAAGTTATTGATTGCTCTCAATACAGCTGCAGAATCTTTTGTCCAAGCCTACACACACACACACAAAAAAAAAAAAAAAAAAAAAAAAAAAAAAGAAACCAGAACAAAGAAGTGTGTTCACTTGTAACAGGAGGTTCAACCTGGAGGTAGGTTTTTTCCGGGTTACAATACTGTGATGCAAAATCAAAGCTATCATAAATTTAAAAGTCAGTCCCCTAGGTTTACAGAGGTATAAAAAAAAAAAACAAACTCAGAAAAGTGAACTACCCAGAAGCAGTACTTATTTTAAGGTAAGGTACAAGTAAAAAAAAAAAAAATATATATATATATATATATATAAAAAAAAAGTTGAATTTGAATTTAAACATTCAAACCTTTTTTTTTGAACTGAAACCAATTCATCTGGAATCACAAGCAGACAAAAAATCTCATGTTTGGAGAGAACTTCTTTTGTTTGTTTGTCTTAGAAGAAAATCCCCAAACAAGCAGTTAATATTTTTCACTCCAACTGAACTAAGATTATTATGTCTTATTTCTGTTTCACCTTCTGGGAAAAAAAGAAAAAAAAAAAAGAAAAAAAAAAGAAAAAAATGAAGAAAAAAAGACTTTTTAGCCAATTTATGTCTCACTCACTTTTAAGATGTGTTCACAGATTGATTTGCAGGAAAAGCCTTGGAAAAGAAAATTTTAACCAATTAACATTTAGGAGATCAAAAATACGTCTGAGATTTACTGTAGGCCTCTTGGACAGTACTGGTCAATCACAGAGGTCAATCTTTCCCATAAGGAATCTAATATTAGAATTAAAAATCTATATTTAGAGACCAAAATCCTTGGCCTGATTTTTAGCAGGATGAACATTTCTTGCCTAACTGCAGAAAGTCAAGTTCAAAAATTTGCCTCACATTCTCCTTTCTCTCAATGTCAGGAAATGAGAAATAAATGTAAATGTAAAATGGGAAACAGACGACTTCTGAGCATCCCAAGTGCACTGTTGAAGATAAAGTGTCAAGTCTGATGAATCCTACTATGATGTACTGTGAAAAGCCTATCAATAAAATATCAGGAAAGGATTAGAGGCAATGCCACTGTAACAAAATGGATTAAAATAGTTCTAACTGTTTTGAAAAACACCTTTTCTTTCTCTGTCTGCAGTTATCTTCTCATACCCAACCAAGCACCATCTCTCATGCATATATCATTACCCTCTGAAGGTAGCAGGATGGCAGGCAAAGCATTACAGGTTTTCATAATATTTCTTGGGTTAACTGACTAAAACTCTAAGGGAAACGTCACTGCTACATGGAAGAGCTGTGAGCTAAAACAAGTCCACTGGCTTCACTAATCCCACTGAGAGCAAAGTTACGCTTCCTCAGTATCGCCATTAGAATCTGTTCATCCCATCCATCCATTTTGTTCTGAAATGTGTTCTTTTGATATTTAGGGAACACCAATTAATCCAGGTAAACAGACCCTATTTCTGTTGGATCACCCCTCACCACTGAGTGTGGCCTTGGAAGTACTCATCAGTGGCAGCTTCCAGTAGGTGAGCAGTGACTAACCCAGCAAAAGAGTGTTCAAGAAGAAAAGTGACTAGGAGACTAAAGATTACATGTGAGTGTAAGGGTTACTAATCATTAAATGAAGTAAAAAAATTGTCAGGTATGATAAAGTAACAGACATATGGCTACCTTAAAGGTTAATAATTTTCCTTCTCTCTTTCCTACCCTTGCTCCATGCTGCAAGTGACATGAAATAATTGCTTTGACAGACTTATTTCCCCCCTAGACCAGATGTGTTGATCTCCCCTAGGTTTTATAAGCAGAGTGACAGCAGATTTTAATCTTCCTGTGTCCACTGTAGCAGCTGTACAAACATTTCATTAACATAAGAATGGTGGTAAGTATGTGCTATTAAAATGAGGAGGAGAGGGAGGGTCCTTGTGTATCTTTCTTTATAATTCATTGAATTTTATGCTATGAGTAGTAGGTGCTAAACTGGGAATGAATAAATGCTTTTCAAACCCTCTCTTGGCATCCATGTGTATGCTTATTTTCTTACAGATTAACCACATTTTTAGCTTGAGAATTTTGACATCTATCCAGTGCAAAAGAATGGGAGTTGTATAACATGCATTTAAGAAAGGTTTAGCATGTTTTTTTTGTTGTTGTTGTTGATGGTTTTTTTTTTTTTTTTTTTTTTTTTTTTTTCCTCCTCCCTGAAAAAAAGCTATATTCTTACAATGCTTTTTATTCCAGTTTTCATCTGCACAGAATTCAGGCTATGGCATGTAGCATCTGTTAACTCTGCTACACTGGTGTCAACATGGTGACATTTTTTTCTTTAAGAAGGATTGCAAGTCACTTTTCTCTTTGAAGTGATGCAGTTCTTAGACAACTTAAAACTCAGCTGCCTCCCTTAGGATTTTCTTGGTACTTCTCTTCACTATAGATGTCATTACTGAGAATTTACTGAGTCACTCTCAGTAAATGGTGAGTGCAGGACTGTTATTTTTTTATGAAGAGGAGAATTAAGACAGTTGATCTTTTTTCATATTTAAGTATTTATTTGATGTCAACATAAGAATAAAAGTATACTTTGCCAACCTTAGAAATCATCCCAAGAGAAGTTCTACTCTGTCTGCTGCTCACAGAGGATAATCACACTGTCCCTACTAAAGCATTGAGATATAAAATTGAACTGGAAAACTGTGTCTTCCTTTTTATACACAAACACGAGCACATTTGCTTATGCGTATATGTACATATATATATCTATGTATATATTCATATATAGAGATACGTTGCTATATATATATACATGTATATAAATAAGTGTTTCTTTCCTATACCAGCTGTCACCTCTGAAGCACTATGCTTGGCTATGAAAGCAGACAAATGCTTTTTGAAACATATATCTGCTATTTCCATAGTGTGTTGGCAGGAGGTGGTAGTAAGGATTAAGAAATTGGTTCTATTCTTGCTAAGAGCCAACTGGCTAAGAGGATGCTTTGGGGCATTGTGGATGTGATATGTTGGTAGTTCCTGAAGAGAAAATAATAATAATAATTTGTATGTGGATATCTGAAATCTCTGTCTATTCCATGCTCATCACTCAGCTACCTAGGCTTGCTCTTTGCAAGGATGCTGAAAATCATATCTGAAGGCTCCGAGCCAAAATATGACAAGCCCTTACACTACTCTCTGACACATGCACTGCAACATTCAGGCTTTTTGCAGCTTCTTCAAAATTCAGAAGGTCAAATTTTGCTCTCAGATGCCAGCACACAGATCTTATTGCCCTGATTTTGGTCGCACTATGGTTTAACTTCTACATAACCCCCTTGCAAAGGGCACTGTGTCAGAGAGAAGAAAATTTAAAGTTAGGTAGTCTTTTAGATAAGCACCCAGAACTTTGCTAAATTATATTACCTATCCTAAAACAGGGAAATAAGGAGAAGCAACAGACACTTTGAATTTCTACTGGTATCTCTTATCCTTGTTCTCATTCTACATGGGAGCTGGGTTCTGGATTTGCAATAGTTCAGTAAAAACAGACCTATGTAAGTGTGCTAATGAACCTACCAGGTACATCCTGCGCACTAAATGCTGAACTAGCACACTCATATTTGTTCAAGACAATGGAATTATTTCAGTCCCAAATGACTGTACGATTTGGAGAACCAAGCAAGGACCTAAGACCTAAATATTCCTGTTCTCACCGCCTTTAAAGGTAGCTAACTTCAGCTACCAAAACAAGCAGACCAAAGTAATGGTCTGGATGGTATCTGACAACGAGAGCATGTACTGCTAAACAGGCTCTTTGCAGATCCCTCAGCTGGATGCTTTGGCTGCATCCAAGCCTGGAGCTGTGCTAGTGCATGCTTAAACTCCTGCACAAAGCATCAGCAATACGGATTGTCCTCTGTGCTATAGATAACTTACATCTGTGCCATATCCAGTGCTACAAATAACCCAGGGACAAAGGAGTGGAATTTTTGAAAGAAGCAGTGGAAAGAGAACAGGAAATGATATGCTGTTGTCCCCAGTCTGGAAGCAAATCTCCCCAAATCAATGCTGCTATTAGTTAAAAGTGGCCAATATGGACACTTAGTAGATCAGCTTTCTGCAAACATCTCTGCCAGAACTTGTCAAAAGCTTGCTTTTCCAAAAAGCGGTATGAAAACCCTGTCCACATCTCCATTATGTCCCAAAGTTCAGGATGACCATAAAAGCCTGTAGCCAACATTCCTACTCCCACTGTGTATGGCCTGGGATGAATCCAACCTTTGTGGATGGCTAGGCCTTTATTTGAATTATCCTAGGCCATCTGGTCTTCACCTTGGGCACATCACTGTGTGCAAAGATGTATAGGGCAGGTAGAAGCAGCAAGACACATCAACAGCCATCAGCCCAGCAAGTGCCACTATGAGGACTTCCTTACTTTCACCACTAGTGCATTAGTTGGATTATCCAATGTCACTGAGGCCCTGCAGGCAAGCAGTAATATGAATAAAAATTTGGCATCAAACCCCACTGTAAGGGAGTTCTTGCTCACCATACTTCACCAGCCCTGAAGTTCAGTCATGCTGTCTCCAGTACAGCAGCACTGTAATTGAAAGCAGTATCAGGCACTGTCAAATCCTTGTTGGCAGTGGTCAGAATTAATGCATGAGCCATTACTGTTTGAACTAAACAGACAGGATCCACACCTGAGAACTGAAACAATTTCACATGTAATACAGAGTGGGCAGAAGAGCGAGGACAGGTATCATGGAAGCTAGCTAGTGGTTACAAGTATGGATTCGTTTGTCAGAGCTTTCAAACGTGATAACAGACTGTAAGTTACTGACATTTTCCCAAGAGCATATAGAAGGTTCATAGTCTCCAATTACTGCAAAGTTAGGCTAAAAATGAAGAGAAGTGAACTCTACCTAACTTTTGATTTCCCTCTAAATTAACTTTCAACTACTGAAAAGTAATAGGCATAACTTTTCAGGATTGGCACTGTTTTATTTATTTTATTTATTTTGTTTAATTCACAGAAAATGCACATAGGTAGGATATAAGAGAGTTACTGCGGCCTTTTTGGTGGAGGGAAAAAAAAAAAAAAAAAAAAAGGTTAAAAAAAGTATATATCCCTGCAGCCATCACCAAATAAAATTGACACAAAGTGTTCTCTTCCACTGAGTAAAATTGGTGGTAGCTTGAAAACAAATTACACCTTAAAATTTCCTGCACAGTGAACAGTGCTCTACAGAGAAAGCACATGCTCAGGATATCAGAAACATGTAGAGATCAAAGAAAATTTCCAGCTCAATCTACCTTTGAGAGAAATTGATAGGATAAAAAAGGGCTATGTAGTTCCTCCGGTCTACTCTGACAACATAGGAATTCCTTCCTGCCTGCCTGCCTTCTTTTTTTTCTTCCCTCCCTTTCTCTCTCTTTAGATTATATTGTGTGTGAAAACTGGAAAAAAAAAATGATCCCACACCACATACACAAATATCTGCTCAAATAATGAGGATAGGAAAATATGGATCGACACTCTGTAGCTCTGAAACCATCCCCACAAAACATCACATAAACCTGAAGGCCATAGGTTGACATTTGCCTTAAATCTCCTTGAAGAGATGATACCTAAGCAGAAAGATGCTGCGGACACACTATCTTAAGTTATAATTCTGACCTTGCTTCTTCCTTGAAAATAATAGTCAATTATTTGCCACTGGGTTACATCCACAATACATTCTTATCCTGTTCCTGTGGTCTTTCTTGTGACCAGAAAGTCGAGCTCAAATTGTAACTGATTCTACAGCAAAGTAAGAAAACGATTGAGGATTTCCATGGGGTTAAACAAAGAAGATTTTGTAGGACAAGCATGTGGGAATCAGCGTCAAGTTCTGTTGGTTTTTCTTCTGGAAGATGCAAGGGTAGTAGTTGTGTTGGAGCTTTGTTTGGTTTTACATGTTTCTATTTAACAGCTCATTAATAACATAGTACCAAAGAAAACCCTAGGAATTAAGGACCAGAATCTGAAAATTTTCCTCTGCTCAATCAAGTGCAGGAGTTGCATACTCCTTCACTCAGTGAATTCAGAAGGACCTTCTAAAAATGAGGGATGTCTCTTAAAAGGAAACATGAAGGTTTAATCCAATTAGGTAGCTGTACAAGACTTCCAATTTTCAGAGAATGCTCTAATCACCAGGCTGCAGGGAAGTAACAAAACTCTCTTCTGTTCTACTGGTCATTCTTGAAAGAAAGCAGCTGTATCCTCTACAAATGTCAAATCCTACAAAGGCTCCTTCTACTTTGCCTAAAAGACTGAAGATAGAGGGAGAAGAAAACCTGTGTGTTTTTTTTTGTTTGTTTGTTTTGTTTTTTCACCTTAATATGGTTTATGAATATTATCATGTTAACAACTGCACGAGACAAGCTTGAGACAGCTCTAGGTTTCGACAAAACATACCTAGTTATGCAGAATTGACTGCAGGGCAAATTAAAGGATACTCAGAGCTCCTCCCAAGAACTCTATATGGAAAGTTAATCCAAATATACAGTTTACTAACCTGTATCCATATACCCCCAGTTTCCCTGGGCAATGTAATAGGATCCTGGAAAACCATTATTCATTACTGCTGGGTAGAGGATAAGAAGACAGAAAGCAAAAATAACCTGCTAAGACAAATTTTAGAAGCACAGCTTGTATTCTAAGATTCACATAAAGACTGTTTGTTTTAAATAGAGATTCAGATTGAGACTGTGCAAATCATTGCAATATTTGCTAACTGGTATGTCCCAACTTCCCAGTGACCTTCTGGAATATGCATTCTGCTGAAATGAGAACTATTACAGAAAGCAATATATAAACATTGAAAAAACTCAAAGGCACAGCATGCATAGCCTGGTCAGGTAAAAAGAAAAACAGGAATCAGTTTAAATCCCTTTTCACTTGAAGCAGCAGAGATACAACCTTGCATTATCTTTAAAGACTGCAATAAAACAAACTTTGAAAAGCAATCCTCCGGAAGAACTCCAAAGCGATGACATTTTGGCAGAAGTAATTATGCAGAAACATTTTTTCGCAAACAATGAGAAATATCTACTTTAATCTCACCATTTCTTGGCATGGATATTCATAAAAAAAAAAAAAATCATGTTCATTTCATTGCAATTTCTGTGCATGATTCAGTGGTAGAGAAGAACTTGTGTAGGATACCAATAATTGCTTATTTAACTTTCAGATGTTTTCGGACCAATGAAAACTTTTTTCAAGCCTTTCCTTTTAATCACTCTCCTCCTACAAACACATCTTTCCTCATTACTTCTATGTTGTTATATATATGTAGAGACACAGACATCCCTCTCTGGTGTATAGAACAAAAATTCTGAAATGTTTTCCTCATACTGTTCATTTACTTTGTCTTTTATTTACAATTTTTGCCATCATAGACACCTTTTTTTTTTTTTTTTTTTTTTTTTTTTCCCCTACAGAATAAACCTCTCAGAGCACCCACAGAAAAGCTAACGAGCTGATGAGGTCTCAACAATTTATTTTCCTCAACTAAGTATTGTCAACTATTCAGTTTTTGAGTCATTTCTATCACTCACCAAATTTCATGTTGACTCTGGCTGCCAGTTCTCTGCTCTTTACAAAGGCCTTATTTGGCTCTTCACATTTCTGCTTTAGGTATCAAGGAAATTTAAAACCATATATGTTATCTTCTAGAAGATTTCTTAATGAAAAGCAAAAGGATAGGAGCTGGCTACTGAACTACCACCTAGATAGCAATATCCTTTAAAGTGCCAAGTATGCCACAATAGGCAAGGTCATGAATCCTCTGGCTTGTTGAGACTGTAAATGAGACAGTCTGTTCCTCAGTCCTTGTTAAAGGAAATTGTCCACACTGTGGACAGGCACAAAACAGAATGGGAATTCATATGGAGAGAGGAAATATATTCCTACAGCTTCCAGATTGAATGGCAGATTTTTACCACCTACATGCTGAGAATGGTGGCCCAAATTCATTGTGAGGACATTGATGAGTTTATTTTAGAGATTAGGGTTGTTTCTTTCACTACTAAAAACATATTACAAGAGGTATTGCAGCTACTTGAAACATGTATGATTTAAAAATGTATTTTATTCTTGTGAATTGTAATTGGTCTGCAGTTATTTTTGCTCTTTCACTTAAAAAAAAATAAATCCAACAATAAATCCAAAACCAACATTAATTGAAACACATGAATCAGGCCTGGGGATGGTTTTGAGAGAGGAAACACTAATGATGGAAGAGTAGTAAACACCAAGTGATGATGTTTATGCACTTTACATTATTTTTCTGGGTAATGAATCCTTCACCCTACATTCCCTGCTTAAAATCCAGTTAGGTATCTAGTACCCAGTACCTTCTTTAGAGAACTGAAAAGCAAGTATGTTTTTTTCTAAACCTAGCTAAACATGACAGATGCTGTGGGTCCATGTTTTATGGTAGCATTCATCTGTAATGTAGATACCTGACATTTAATTACTACCACTGACAGAGGATTCACACCCCCAATTCTCAGTTCCTTAGAAACTGCTCTAATCAACCACTCCTAATGCTGACACTTTTTTTTTTTTTTTTTTTTTTTTTTTCCTTGCATTATTTCCCAGGTTTATCTGACTTTATCTACCTTTCCACCTCGCACATAGGCTAGAAGAGCCTATCTCTAACATGGGCTAGCTCCAGACAATGTATTTGCTATTCACGGCAGGCTAGAGAACTCTTTTCATCCAAGAGCTGCCTGGCATTCTCAGTAGCTGAGGCTCAGTCCTCTGTCCGCAGGCAGAACTCCAAATTCAGAAATCACAGTCTCCTGGCATCCCTGCAGTGTGTCACCAGGGACAATCAATGAATAATAGAAAAGTCAGTATTTGTGGGACCGGGGATGTAATTTTCTGTCAGAAATTCCAGGTTTGCTTCAAACAGTATAAAAGAAAGGAAATGTAAAATTACATTATCAGAAAAAGAAAAGAAAATCAATTGAAAAGCCTGTGTGAACATGTGGACACCTGAGTAATCCCATAATTCACATAAAAGGTCTCCCAGGTACGAGCCTACATGGAGGCAAGCGCAAGGAATCAAGCTAGAGCTGTTAAAGAACCTCCTGCTCTCTGAGCTGTGACATTGGCTGTTGAAATGGCCAATCAATTTACACCTATATAAACTATTGCAATATAATGTAAAGTAAGCCAGCATAAGTCCAATTTCATTGCAGTACCCAAAATCAATTTAGCCACAGAAGGTTGCTGGGATAAAGTGTGGGCTGCTGCTTCTTCCTTCCAAACATACCACAAATTCTCTATATGCAACCTCATAGTCCAGGAGGACTTGGCTTGAGGCCTCCGGTCTTTTTCCTGATTTCTGTTCCATAAAATTGTCTCTGGCTGTACATACATGTGGAATGAGAAAGCCCATGTCCCATGAGTTTACTACCTAAACAGTAATGAAAGAAAAGAGGCGAGAGCTACATTCAGGAAGAAGGGCCTGAGGACAAATTTCAGAGCTTCAGGCAATGAAGTGAGCAGACCAGGCTAAGACAGGTGGCAATGCAAGTCACCCTGGGCTCAACAGGGAGGAAAGAAGCCTCTGAAATTCGGTGTTGACCCGTCTCCCAAAATATAATGAGAGCTGCATCTTGGAGCAATCTGATGCTACAACAACAAGGATTTGTGTGTCCTTGGAATTCCTTTACAAGATGAGGAGGAGGTAAGATAAGGTATTAAGACACCTCAAAATTCAAGCACAGAAAAGAGGCTTTAAAAGTAATTCCACTTCATCCATTGCTTAGCTATCACTGACATAAAAATCCAGCCTGGTTTTAAAATGAAATCTGACATTTTCATCACTTTTTGCAAAACTGTTTTGCATTGTGATCAACATAAAAGATGCTGCTAAGGGCTTACGACATAATAGTAATTTGCCCTAGTTAAAGGGCTAAGCTTCTCCACCAGCACCAGATTTTGAAAATTTAGGTCTATATAAAAAAACTTTTTTGATAGCTTGCCATGGAAAAGATCAAACACCACTTGATTATTTATTAATTTATATAAATTGTTTTCCTCTGTAAAGAAGTAGGCAAACTCAAACTGCTGAAAGCCACACAGCAACAACAGGACAATGCTGTTAAGGCTGTTAACAGGACAGCCTTAACAGGACCGAAATTATTTTTTACTGATTTCAGCATATCAAAAGCTTCAATGCTTCCTCCTAACTATGTGTTAAAACTGTTCTCTCAATTTGGAAAGTAAACATGTATGTGAAAGAGTAGTCAGGGTGGAGTTACAGAGGGAATATTCTCTTCCTGGATTTAAAAAAAAGCAGCTCAAATCTTAACTTTATATCCTCAGAGAAACAAAATGTGTCAGGTTCAACAGACAGTATAATAGACCCTGAAAACTTTTATTTCCTTAATATGCTTATTACTGTGAAGGTAAAATCCTGTTTTACCTTGAAATTATTCTACATTGAATTCATTCTAGACTAGGGATCAAACACAGGAACAAGTTTCGGAAGCTTAGCAAGTAACTGCTTGAGCAGTACCTATGTGCATACTCTGAGTTGGTGGCAAACACAGAGGAATGCAGATCACACATGGCTTCTGATGACCTTAACTGTGCTGCTATCCAAAGGCCTAGTGCCAGCTCCAGCTAGCCCAGCTGACTGCATTATTTCTACAGCAAAAGAGAAGGAGCATAAATTTGGGCTTTCAAAGTGAAATTAGAGTTTTGTCTCATCTTACAATGCAGGAAGGTTAAGATAAATCAAACTCTGGCAACACGTGTAGCAAAGCAGAGTTTTGAGTCCGAAGTTACCACCTGCAGTGTCATCAGGTACGATAACTCAGTGATATAATTCAGATATGGTTGTTGATCATGTGCTACTACTAACTGGTAATTTAATGCTACAGCTTACCGAGTTTACATCATTGAAAGATGACAATATGTACGATGAGAATGGTTATGCAATTCTACAACACTGGTACACCTGCAGATCAAGCTTCTTTGAACTATTAAAGTTTTCATAACAATGCAAAAGTTCTCTTGTGCTGCCCATTTGTGTGTCCTGGTTAAGTGTCTAATAGCTTCAGAAAAGGCATTCTTCACTGCGTTGAAGAATGTGAGACAAAATGGTCACTTTCCTTAATTTTACTCATAATCTCTTTGTGCTTGTTAAGATCTTCCTATATAAACTAGCTTTTAAACTTTCCTATAATCATCATTCCTACCAGTTCTTTTGGGTAGCTTCCAAATTATTGTGGTTTTGTTTGTTTGTTTCCAAATCATTCTCTGAAGTAATTCTGTTGAAATAGTGAAATGAACTTGATTTATCTTAGAAAAACCCCAAACTCCAAATATAACTGCAAATATCCCACTGAGAAGAGAGAGAGAATGAGAAAAAGTAAAATGGAAGTGCATTTAATTCTATGCATGAATGAAGCTGGCTAATACATCTTCCAATAACTGCAGATATATCTTGTTTTCAGGGTTGTGCTTTTTGGTTTGTTTTAGTTTCATTTCCTCAAATTGTCTTTTTTCTTTCTTTCTTTCTTTTTCTTTTTTTCCTTCCTCAGATAGGTCTTTTTGTTTGTTTGTTTGTTTTCTATATTAGGGCACTGTCCCATTAAGTTCCCTCTGCAACTCGTTTGTCCCTTAACAGCATGCATGGGGAGCCTGTGCAATGGTGTGATAAGCTTCTGCTACTATGCTGAATGGTTACAGGTTTAGTGAGGACCAAAATGACATGAGAATAAAAACGAAACAAAACAAAAACACTCAATTCACTCTCCAACTTTTCTGGTGGCTCTACTGTGTATTTAATAATTAAACACACCACAGATTTTGTTTGTGTTCCTGTGAGACTTTAACAAACATAAGCACTGTGATCTCCTACATAAGCAAGAGAAGAAACTTTGCTAAAAATGTAATCTGCCATAGATAGTAATACATTTAGCTATAAACTTTTATTTCATCAGGTACAATGTAATAAAAATGTGGTAATTTGACATGTTTATAAGAATAAATTGGCTAATTCTCTGGGTTTTCTATGGAAAAACACTTTAAGGACTGATAATTTTTTAGGGGGAGAGGAGGAGAAGATAAAGCACATTTGAAAAAAGAAAAAGAAACACATACATTGAAAATCATGTAATACCCTGAAAAGTGATTATTTTGACTGGCATTTGAGGCAATCTCTAGTGATTATTTTTTTTTATGTGCTTCTATATTAATTTAGAAAGACTCAAGATCTTATGGATTCCAGGACCACAAGCAAACGTTTCCCTCCCTCCCTGTAGATCAGTTGAGTCCTGCGCAATTCTGAGAAGGTGAAAATGTGGACAAACACAATACATCAAGTTTTACTATGTTTTTATTTTTTTTCCCCCCAATGTGCAGTTGAAACAGTGGGAACATGAAACTGGAGCTGTGGAGGAAAGCTTCAGTGTGCTTTAACAAAGCCAGCTGGAAAAAATTGTCTCTAGTTCCTAAGCCAGAATGTTAAACCATCTGCAGCAGGCACCTCCTGGGAGGTGGGCTACCTACACTCCCTCCTCCTCTGTCCCAGCTCAACATTGTAATTTAGATGTCCCTCCTCTGGGGCTTCCCTCGGGACTGATTATTACTACACTGGCAGAACATCCTTTATGGCAACAGACACTGGAACATTTCAAAGACTGCTTTGAAACAGGGTCCTATCTGAATCAGTAAGAATTCATTCTTTGTACTCTTGGCACAATGTTGTGTATTAAAAGACAAATCATTCAGGACAGGGAGCTGGTGTTTCAGTAGACCACCTTCTCGAAGCTGGCGTTTTAAAAGACTGATAAAACTCCTTCACACAAGAAAAAAAAAGTTTCCCACACTCTCCACTTACATGTTGGAGAGAGTGCAATGAATATATGAGATGTAAATCATAAGAGCAAGACAAGACAGAGAGCCTTAACTCCATTCCTCTGATAATTACATCAAATGCCAGAAAAGAAACCATGTTTAACAAAAGCCTGTAAATTGCCAAGCAAGAGGACAGAATGGGTACTGAGATGAGAGCAAAATTATTAAAGGCACAACACTGAAATCTAGTATAGAAAGCAAGGTCTCTTCAGGACGGTTTCAAACCATTCCTCACATACCCACAGAACTCCCAGGTTTCTCCATCTTTTTGCGTTACAGGACGTACCCAAACCTGCCCACTCAGCTGCTCCACCCTTCCAGTGTCCACCTGTTGCTACTTCACCTCTGCAAATATTTCACATTTCTTGAGTAATTTGTTTACAATTCAGAAGAAGCATGCTAGTGATTTCTGAACCTCTGCCTCTACACAGAAATGTCCATCCTCTGAACATTAATTCTTCATGTATTTTTGTTACATTAAACCACAGACAGTTCAGTGACATATTGCATTCTTTCACCAAGGCTGTCTAGAGACCTAGAGTCATATTTGAAATGCACCTTTTCTTTGTCATCAGGATGATATTCAGTACTTGGTAAACGCAGATCTCTTCATAGCTGATACCTTTTCTCAACCAGCAGATCAGACTTGTTTGCCTTTTAGGCTCCCATAGAAAAACATGTTCATAAAGCCACCTTTAGATGTGATTAAAAAACAACAACAACAATAACAAAGACAATACAGAAATCAAGCACAGATTCCAGGATAAACTTTTGTAGAAGAGACATAGCCTGATTTGCAAATAAGTCCTGGAAACTCAGTGAGGGGCTGCAAAGTTTGCTTTGCATTAGTGGCTAAATCAGCCTGTTCTTTGCTGCTATCATCCTGCTCACCCAAGGAAATTTTTGCAGAGGTTGTATGTTCAGTATCCCAAACCCTTTATCATGGCAATGCATTATATTCTATCGACAAGTTTTCTCATTATTGAGTTGCACCACTTCAATAATGATTAAATGAAGGGAAATAATAAGCTTTTGCAGTAGGGTATTCTCATCTGTGACATGGAAGACTAATGCACAAACAACTGGAGAACTAGCAGTCAACAAATACCACACATCCTGAATAAACAAGTTCACCTATTCTAGCATACAAAGTCTCAGGCAAATGCATATTTTAGTCCTAACAAGGCAATGATGGTGTTATTTAGATGCTATTTTAGGGGGAAAAAAAAAAAAAAAAAAAAAAAAAGAAACTAATTTCAGACATGTGAGACGCTAGTTGAGCTTTAAATCTGTTTTCAGTGAGAATTAACAACTTATCCACATTAGCGTTTCAAAGTCTTCCAGGTTTACAACAGAGTCAATTGAAAAATAAAATTACCTGGTTTAGGTGTTAAAGAATTGATTATTTGCTTGGAAGAAAATATTTTTAATGGCATAAGTATGTTTGACATTCCCTGGTAGGAACACTGTTTATCTTTCAGAAGATTAAAAAATAAACAAATCAAATTGATGTGCCTGTCTACCAAAACATCTGAGGTATTACAAGTGTGGAAGAAGAGATGTATTGCTCTATGGCATGATTCAGGCACTTCAGTGAACATTTAAAACTGCTGTTTAATGAATATACAAAATGTCCTCCCAGGCTTGCTGTGGATACTGGATTTTCAAAGTCACATTCTGATGGAATCTGATCCCTCACCACAGACACAGAACAAATATTTCTAACAAATGGCTTAAGATTATACCCTTAACTGTAGACGTTGGGGGAAAAATTGAAATATGGAGAATTTCCTTCCCAATTCCCTGCTTTAAAGAAAAGCTGTTTTAAATGGAGTTTTCTTTAAAATGTTTGGTTTTGCCTATTGGCATGCGCATTTACTGTTTCAAATTTCATAAACTTCCAAATGTCATCATTTTGCCTCATCTGGATCAGAGAAGACCTGAGATGACAGCAGAGTAGGTGTGACACACTGTAATACTCCTAGCACAGGGAGTGACAGTCAGAGTTTACAATCCTGCCTCTTCCACATCTGCCACATTACTGGTCCTGCCACACAGACTGCTCTTGACACATAACTTAATTACTGACCAAGCCCAGAACAGTGCCTAAGGCTATCTGAAATATTCTAAAGTAAGCTGTCCCATCACACATAAGTAAAATACCCTGTCATAGGCTTTTGCAAGAAGAGTTATGCATGACTTCAAACGCACTCAAATGTTGATGGAATAGAGTCATATCCTACTTATGAAGTGGCTTGATACACAAATTATGCACGAGATATTAAGTGCTGACCAAAATAAAAGGTACTTGTGCAAGATTGAAAAGAATTCAAACTCCTACATCATAAGTTTGTTCATCTCAGTTTCCCCCCTAAACTTCAAAGAATTTAAATTTCTCCAGCAACTGACCAGCCACACCAGCAGAAGCTCAAACTCCTCTTTCCAATGACACATCAGGCAGCAAAAAGGAAAAGATGCATTACTAATTAAAAAATAGATTTCATAATGCTACACTCTTTGCAGATATTAGGAACACAGGATGAAGCCACAGAAAACTAATGAAGAAATTGCTAATAATTAATTAATTATCTATTGAAATAACACTGCATTTCTCTTTCAACAGCAAGAGTAAATAATGTCCAACACTACAGCAAATGTCCTTAGAAGTTACACAAAGAAAAAGAAAAGAAACATGAGAAATGTGGCATATCTGATTAATGTATGGTTGCTGTTTCAGATAACCCCATTTTCTTAAGAAACCTCAGTGGACATCAGACACCTTTATTTTTTTATTTATTTTATTTTTATTTTTAAGACCCTATGCAAAGAACATCAATATTTGTTTTTCTTCATAAAGCAAGTCAAAGATGCTAATATACAGAAAGGGGAAATACACTGTTTAATAATGTCTTAGATCAACTCGCCTTTATGAAACAATCCCCTCCAAAACAGTAAGCAGGATATGACACAAGCTTCCAACACATCAACACACTGATCACTTAGGGTAAAGCAGAAACTCCATTCAGTGATAACATCAGCAACACTGACAGCAAAAGCATCCTTTCTGCTCATTGACCCTAAAAGAGAATATTACATCTGCTTTCATTACAATTGCCCGTGCCCATAAGCAACCAAAGTTTTCCATTGAAATCACCTTTCAAGCACGTCACAGCTGATGGCTCACACCTCATTCTCTTCTGGCTACAGCCCATCTAGAAGCAGACTAGAAATGGGCGAATGTGCGCACATCCCTAATCTGTACGTATTACATATGCTGCCCACAGCTCTCAATCTCCATCGCACAAATGGGCAGATTACAGTTTACAAACATAAATCACAAATTTTTGCAAGCCGTAAGCAATGCAATTATCCCTTTGGTAGAAAGGGAGAGAAAGCAAGCCAGAAGAAACGGCTGCATTTTCTATGAAGTAACATTGCAGGGAATGATAAATATGCACCCAAATTGTTCAAAATAAACAACACTTTAATTACAAAATGGCTGATCTTCATCTTTGCAAACTGACTTTTGATTTACCCAGCAATAAATTTGAAGTGGATCAGAAAAAAGAGTTCAATTTTGCAGCAACAATATAACCCCAAAATGTATCACAGGTGTTCAATTTTATTTTTTTTCCAGTCCAAACACAGTATTTTTGTTTTCAATTTCAATACAGAAAGACAGTGATGGATTATTACAATTGTAACACTATATTACACATCCTGTGTGGTAGTATGTGATAAAGAATTTTTTCTTGTTTTGTGTATGTGCAGCTCCATTCCCAATTATTTGTGTCAAAATGACAGTACAGAGAGTTTCTACAGTATTATCTATGCTACAAAATGCTCTGGTACAAGGGATTTTCATGCTCTTTGAAATCTTGTGGTTGGTTTATGGATATGGTAAAAATGCATGACTGAAAAATCCTTTCAGAAATTTATAATCTATTACTTGTCTGCTGAGGCACATCTCAGTGGCAGAAATAGGGCATCTGATGCCCTTCAGCTACTTTGAGATCACACAGTGCTCCTGCCTGAACACGTCCATAAGGCTCAGAACTGACTTCCTGAAAGTAAAGAGCAAGCAGAATTAATACGGAGTCTGCCTCGTCTGCCTTGTCTAATGATGTAGTGGAGAATTTCTTCAGCTTCATTTCTCTGTGGACAACTAGCCAGTACGATAAATCCCCGTGGTTTCATTCATAGCGATTCATATATGAGTACAGTCCATGCATCAAAAACTGAAGGTACAGGTTTCAGGATTTGTTTGATGCCTTACTCATAAGCATTTTTGGCTTTACAAAGATCACCTCTACCAAAATGAACACAAAGATTACCTCAACTCAACTGTGATAAAGACATCACCATTGATAAATATTTAAGACGGTATGGATTTGATCAGATTGAAAGAAAATGAAAATTTCCTCCAAACTAGTTCTGCCTTTTGACCTTTAGAGCAGCAATATTATTTCTCTTTAGATCTCTCTGTGTGTAATTAATTTTACTGTCAAAATACTTCAGACACAAACTAACTTCTTCACACACACATTCATTACTATTAATTAAGAAATTTAGTACCAGTGTTCATGGCATAGCAATTGGAAAATTATTTATATTTAAATTTTAACTTGTATAGTTGTAAGAGAGACTGAACTGTAATCACACCCTACCGGAGACATTCATCAGTAATTACATTTCTTTAAGTTTTATGAAATGCATGCCATGAAAATCAAAGGCACATAATTAAGAGCAACGAGCAAACAAGGGTCTTTATTTATATCCAGTCAACATTTCTGTCACAGATAATTGCAGACCGTAATGAAAACAATTTGATCCATTAAAGATGTATAAAATAAGCATGATGGATATGTAAAGTAGATTTCATTTCTTTCAAAAGAAGAAAATGTTTTTAAAAAAATCAATTAGGGAAGGACTGTTTGATATAGAGAACCAATAATGAGAACAGAACTATTTATTAAAAATAGTTTACCTTTTTAATTTAGTACCTTACTCATGGAATCTTTCATAAATAAATATTATTTTTTTCCAAACATATTTGTTATTTGCAAGTATTTTACAAATCAGTGAAAGAATGATAGACCATTATTCTGTTTAGTTTGCACACACTGCATTGTTTCTGCTTTTTTCAGAATTTGTCATAAGCATTTTTAAACGGAGATACAAGGAAAGGTAAATAGGGAATAAGAATACATTTGGCTGAAGCTTTACAGAAACACCTTGCAAAAACATGTTAATTAAACAGAAACATCTGATGGCTATATTTTGACTAGATCTCTCCTTTCAGAGTTTTTTTTCTGCCACACTTAGTAAGGAAAATGAGTTGTCTTTGCTTTTAGAAATTGGCTGCATGTATAACTTTTCACCATATGAGTCAAAAATATCTCAGCGGTTTTACTGAAACTTGTATTCACAAGCTGAACACTGCTATGAGGAGCTGCTACAAACTATTGGCAGTTTTGTGATTCATGTAAAAACAAAACACTGGAATTTTCACACATTTTTTCTTACAGAACGGTGTTTACAAAAATAGAATATATTGTATTGAATTATGTAAAGAGGCCAAAAGTTCAATGGACATAAATAATTACCAGGAAAGGCAGTTTTCCTCAGAACCACACTAGAGAGTAAGTGCAAAAAAGTTAGAGTCTGCACTGTAGCAGAACACTACAAGATTTCAAGTGAGAGAACAAAAAAATCTCATCCTTTCTCTTTCCATTTCCTGTCCTCCATTTCCAAAAGGATCACTGGACTTCATCAATCTAGGATCTACATATCTACACATTAGATGCTCTTGGCCAGCTCTGAAAGTCCCCATCACAGGAAGGTGTACTTTGCTGGAATATAAACAACTGCTGCTGAATATGCAAAGTACAAAAAATAAAAATAAATAAAAAATTAAAAAGCCTAAAAGCAAGCTTCCAGCACTTTTTGCTCATCAGTTAAATGACAACAGCAAAATCCAAACAATGCTCTGTTTCCAAAGCACTTGTCTGAATATGCTTAGGGAGATGATTTTTTATGTGAGGGCAATGCCATTTTTTCAGAACATTTTTTTCAGAGAATCATTGCACAGGTTGTTTCTTCTAATCCATGGTCTCTGGCTGAGTTTGACAAATTCCCTGCTGCTGTCATCTTTCAGCTGTATGTTTATTGAATGTAGTTGAATGTAGAGGTCAATGGTGAGAGGGATGAATAACCTTGAGCAGTTTCCACTGCTGTCAAATATCACAGTAGAAGGCATTTCTAGTTTCCTGTGATTATCCAAGAACTTTAGCCCACATTAACTCTTCTTTTTCCAAAAAAAAAAAAAAAAAAAAAGGCTTGGGAAGAATAATACATTTTACTACTGGAATTCCTTTCATTTTTTCAATCTTAGGATTTTCTGGGGAGAAAACAAGAGTATTGGGGAAAGGAGGACAACCTTTTTTTTTTTTTTTTTTTTTTTTTTTTTCTATTTTCAATCATGAGCTTGTAAAGCTTTGTTCCATGTGTCTGTGACTTCAAGCAGAGCACATGTTCATGTGTGCTATAAATTTCACATGGAAGACAGATAAGTTTTATACTTATATGCTGAAGGACCTTGTTCTACTTGTATTAGTCTCAAAACTGGAAACGCACAAGTTGGCAATTGCAATTCTGCCTACTGGCATCTGCCCTGAAATCCAGATAGAGTTTCTCAAAAAGTTTTGTCATGGTTCCAGAGCTAAATCTTTGCAAGAATCAAAGCCTCTTAGTTTAGGCTTGGTACTAACTTAATTTGACTAGATGTATCCCGTCCTGATCAGAAAAATTAATGCACCATTGTTGCATGTGAATTTGTAAGCTTGGATCTCCGTATGGACGAGTCCATTCTGATTTCTTTTTTTTTTTTTTTCTAGAACACATGCACAGCTTTTTTTGTTCTCAAACCCATGAGTATGCTGAGTTCTGGTACTAACTTTGAAGAGGAAAGAACCTCAAAATTATTCCCAGCCCTTTAAAGAAAGGAAGCCTCTCCTTAGCAGCTCCTTAACTGCTCCTTTCCTTACCATACTACATTCCACTTCCATAGTCATATTTTTGGCACTTTAATGGGGGTCTTGGTCACATATTTGGGCTGGTTGTGTGGAAGAAAAAAACAACTGTACTGGTCTCCAAGGGAGAATAGGGTTTGTGCCATTTGCAACTCTAATTCCTTTTCCTGTTTTATTTTCAATGTTGTTTTAGTATATTGCCAGAGAGAGGATGAAGCCATTCCTGAGAGGAATTTCTCAGCATATTTATATCTATCATATTGATTACTTGGAAATACACAGTTCTTTAATCTGAATCTGGCTAGTCAAAGAAATGAAAGAAATATCACTGACACTGAAACTATTCTAAAGCTCAGGGGAAAATTAAACATAAATCAAAGAAGGAACATTATCCAGGTTATTCTGCTGTTTTGGCTTTATCTGCATGAGTCCCTACAGACTGCATTATCAAGGAAATGCATGCTAGAGGTGGATGCTCTATATTTGTTTGAAACTCTAACTTAATACCATTCTTAAGAATTATAATAAGTACGGAGCAATAGTATATCAGACTCTACTCTACTGCTCATTTCCTCTCTTTACTGATGTAAACCTGTAATGAGGTGTTTCTAAAAAGGTCCTGGCAAAAGAGACCCTGTAAAATATCTCTCACCAGTTCCCAGAGACTCCTCTGGCAGTGAACACTGAGCAGCCCTTAACAGAAAGTTGCAGCCAACTGGGAATCCTTCCATATGAGGAACTGCACTCCTTGAAAAGAATCATGACTGTCATATCTGGTAGTCATGTAAGGTCAGAGGACAGGTGACAGCATCAAATCAGATGTGAAATTGAAATATACAATAAATTAAAGTAATCTCAGTGTTAATAATAACTGTTTTTCCAGTGCTAGGCCAAAAGGGCCACTGTGACAGTGGCCAACGGGGCATGTCCAAGGAAGAACATGGCAATTACGTTTCTGATGTATGGTCATGATTAACATATAGCTGAGCAGCTGATTAAATGTGGGTCTAAGAAAATGATTACACGACTATGCCTGTCCCCAGGTTAAAATAAGCATGTAAAATTCCTCAAGCCCCTAACCCCCTGCCTTTCTCTCATGCCTAAGAATTACAGACCTGACAAAAATAAAACTGGTAGGTAGAAAACTCCTGAGTTATCTGATATGTCATATTGTATTTGCAACATATTGCACTGCAATATGGTACTCATAATGAAAACTCCACAGAAACGTGGCTAATACCGATTCCTGATGGAGGGGAATATGCATCAGTTCACAGGTGGCTCAATGTGCTAATTAGTCACCATGTGTGCAGGTGGGAACAGCTGGACACGTCCTTCTCGATGACCAAGTGCTTTGTATAAGCAAGGCTATGAAATGGTTGGGATCACAACTTTATATTTAAAGTCACACAGGATCATTTTCTAATTAGAGGATTGACATTTCTGGTTTTATGTTTTTTACTTTGTTTTGTAGTGTCCGACTGAATACTGCATATCACAGCTAGGGTATAAATAGGACATGTCAGTCCTTCACAAGCAGGCAGCCTCACCAACTGGTCAAGGAATTCTGAATTACATTTCTGCAGATATACAACATCGCCAGACAAAAGTGAAAAAAATAAATAAAGCAAATAATACAGTTAGCATTCATGAAGACAGATGGAAGAATTCATCTTAGTACATTCTGATATGTTAGCAGCACAAGAAATGAAATCCTCTTGACACAGCCAAAATTGCCAGGTTGTTCCACTCTGGCTATGTGGCTAATTTAAAACAAACAAACAGACAAAAGTTATATGCTTCCAGTTTTACTTTCATTTGGGGATCTGTGGATTAAAATTATGAAATTTCCTGTTACTAAAGATATAAAATTAGATAATTGTTGCCCCACTTGTTTAGCAAATACACAGTCCTGAGGTCTAAATATACATCGTGTTGTTGTCATATCATTAGTTTATTCAGGATAAATGTGCACAACACATGTCAAATAAAGACAGAGCATATCTGCCACAATATATTTCAAAAATAAGAGTTCAAGAAAATCTTTGCTAGCAGAAAGATGCTTAACTCATTAGGAGTCCAACTAAAGTTAACACTTATATGGTATCAGGGGTAGGACAAAATCAAACTGACATGAAGGAGAATATGGCCTATAGCAATAACTGTATGTGATAATTACATGTTCAGGTTATCAATTTGTGTAGGTTGGTTTTTTTCTTCCTTATTTGTTTTGGAGTAATGAATATCTTCTGCATATACACATTTACAATTGGTTTCAAAGTATTAAAATTAGAATATAAATCAGACTGCATGTCACATAATATCAGTAATATTGACATTATATTATCTAATATATATTTAAGAAACATCTTTTATTTAAGCTTATGTTTGAAATTGCTACAGAAACCAGACTTTAACTACAGATGATCCTTGTAAATGATAAGGTAGCTTGAGAATCACACTGATTTCCACCGCCTCCTTCTATTATTTTTTCTAGACCCAGATTTCTAATTTGACCAGGGATTCCATCTAAAGCTAGCAACATCTACACTTTTAATATATATATATATTATGATTTTTATTTATTTATTTATTTATTTTAATATTCTGAGATTTGTAAACCCTGGTTTTCTATTAGTGTTTTCTTTTATTAAGATTTTCTTAGCTTTTTCAATTAGATGAAAAAAATATGAAAGCAACCACAAGCAGACTCTGTGTTCATACACACAAGACAATGCTGACATGACCATGCTGGCCCTCTCAAAAAACAACACAAAACCACCTTTTCATTTCTTCACTTGGTAATCTCAAAGAGAAACCCTGAGATTTCTCTCTGTGCTGTGTGGAATACACTGCCTTGTGGGTGATTTAAGTCACTCTGAAAAGGGGATTTGACAATTGTGTAGCTGTGTTTTCCCACATTCTTCATTGAAGAATGACAGGAATAAATCCTGTCATTATTGTCTCCTCATTTCCTTTCCTATGTCGTGCCAGTGGTGAGCCTGACTTGCTGCTGGCCCATTTTTCCTTGCAACCATTCTGAGACCTTGCCTTTCTCATCTGCTTCCTCAAAATAACTTATTTTAAAGAGCAAATGAATTAACAGTTACAAGGACAGGGGAGGAAGGTGAGAACGTAATAGAAAGAGGTATTTGCAATGCCTAAACTGTCAGTACTGTAGGTGGGAAGGGTAAATGCCCAATTTAATCAATGGAGAGAGAAAATCTCCTGTCCACAGGAGCAAAGAATAGAAGAATCACTCTGTGTTTTGAGAGTTGAATTGAATTGAGATGCTATTAGAATGAAACACATTGATTTCTCAGTCCAAAATGTCTTTTTACTTTGAAAACATGCTTCCCTTTCAATTACATTTTCCCTTTAAGTTTTTGTTTTTCAAACAGTGAATAAAAAATATGTTAGATGGAACTATTTGGTCATGGCTCTTCACCAAATAAAATGACATTCAGAACTGCTTGCTAGACAAATATCTCTTATTTTGACAGCTCTGTTGAGAAGATAATGTCCAAAACTAGGCCCAAATATATTTGTTGTGCATTAATAATTAGGATTATGCTTAGAACTGTAATCTATATTTTGTGATAAATTAACTTGAACACTTATCTTAGCTGTTACACCATTGCAGGAGTTCTCACATAGCCATAACTATTGAGAAAGAAAACTGTGAGACATTCAAAAATCAAACTGTAGAGAGGAAAGAATGTCAGTCCTTGAAGTACACTGTGCTTCCCTAACATAACACCTCACTCTTGGGGCATTTAAAATCACACAATCACTGCATAACAATACAAAAGAAAATGACTACATATGTGAGCATCTGATTCTGAAAAGAAAACCGATTGATGAGAACAATATTGAGATTTAAATATCACCTAATCACAATCAGTAATTTTTAGTCTGTAATCTACCTCCACAACCAAATGCATGTGAAAAAAAAAAAAAAAAAGAAAAATGCATTTCATTCACAGTAGCATGCAGTTGGGAATCAAAGCATATGATGGCAAAAGCTTCAGTGCAGATTTCTTTAAATATTAAATAGCTGAAAATTAAAGGAACAAAAATCCAGACAAAGGAGTATCACGCTCCACCAAGTCTCTACTTGAACTTTGTGTGACATAGCAGTTTTCTTTCAAATCTTTATGAAAAGTTTTTCCTCTGCCAGTATTTTCCTCCAGAAGAGCTTTCTACTGCTTCACTGCTGGTCAAATGTCAAATACAAACACCTGGGAACCAGAGAAATGTAGTTCTTCCCTGTCATCCTGGTCACATCAAAATTATCTCTAACTACTTTTCACCATTCTGTAATAAACAGGTAACAAAACTTCTTTGGCTTGAGAAGATGCTTCCTGAGTGGGAAACACTGAGATACAATATTAATGAGTGGCACCAAAAGAAACACAGGTAAAAATCCTAATGAATGCACACAATTAAAATGCAATCATTTTATTCTAAATAATAAAACCTCTTGATGCCTGGATGGAGTTATTCTAACCTCTCCAAGCTGAGAAGCCCAAGTGCTGCACATGGACTGTGTCAACACCGTCTTTTTTCTAGAGAGACCAGATCTCTTTTTAAACAAGCTGCCTCAAAGGCTGAAGGGCATGGAGTTCAACGTGGACATCGCAGCTTCCCGAACACCAGGATGCACCTTTAATGCCTGGGAAAACTAGCAGTGAGGTAGCTAATAACATCTGCACAAAGTTCAGTCACATCTGAACTGCACGAGCACAGGCACGGATATGCTTGTGACTGCTACTTCTCTGAGCATCAGATCTGTCCTTTGCGGTACTAAGAAAACAGAAATCAAAACCAAGAGCAAGTCATTACAGGTAAAAATACATGGGACTGGGGACAGGCAGAAACAGCTTGCTTAAGGACCAAAAATCTGTGTATAGTCTGTGGCATTTTCTGGAAAAAAAACTTGTAACTGTTAATTGCCTTTGGTTGATTTAATAGACTGAACATATTTGGGCATGGGACTACAAAAAGCAAGTAAATAAGGGAAGATGAGGGATTCAAAGCAATGAAACTCCATGGAGAATGTGTCCTTCCAAAGAGCATCACCTTCAGAAAAGGCAAAATGGGAATCACAGATACACAAACTGATTTTATGATCATTATTTAATGCAGAAGCATGTGAGGGTCCTTCGAAGCTGAAAACAATTCTAAGCAAGCTATTATTTCCTATTTTCATCCTAAATCAATTTCCCTTACTGGCTTGAGCTGAAATCAGTAAGGTAATAAATGCCAGTCCTGTAAATTCGATGTGAGATAAAGTTCATAAGCATCTGTTCCTTGAAAAGATTTATGTACAAATTTTGGCATTTTTTCTTGAAAGGCTGATGATAGATGTGCACAGTTGTGCCTTATGGGGGTAGGGGACAGGACACCTTGTAAAATATAAGAAACACTGTCCTTGTAGATGAAAGGCAAACAAATAGTTAGCCTACCTTAACCTCTTGGAAAACCATTACATCTTATGTACAAAGAGAGCTATGATTTGTTTTGCTATCATATTTAAAGCGAAGCAAAACTCCTGAATGGCATCCAGCATTCCCAGAGAAGCAGAGCAGACAGACAGACCCCAGATTATAGTAGAAGCCTACAGAGCTAGAGTGGTAGATTTGACAATTCCTCTCAAGTTAAATCAGAAAAATTGGTTTCGTTGCTTACTCTAACAAAAGCAAAAACAAACAAAAACAAAAACAAAACAAAACAAAACAAAAACAGCCAGGACAAACATTTCATATCTAATTACAATTAAGCATGCAGAAGGACACTGGGACTGGGATGAGAACCCACATCAGGGTCCCCTCTAGCTCTTGCATAATCTGCAGGCAGTTTTAAATGACCTTGTTTATAACCATAGCCACATTTCTAGCAGAAGAGTTTGGAAATCTGCTGGTTTCCCTGGCAACTATTAGTAATGCAAGCAAGATACAACACAGAATAAATAATGTTTTACCCAATCCTATTGCCACCAATTGTGCTAAGTTTCCTCTCATATCAATGGTAATTTCACAATAAAATTTTCCCTACCGTACCAAGGGTGGCAGGAAGAGCAGAAAACAAAACAGCCCTACCAGAGTAAAGGCCTTTTCCTAACTCTTTAACCTTCCCATAGGACTCTGTCTGGAGTTATACAAAATGAACTCTTCAGTCTGTGCAGATTAGCTCTGTTGTGTTTCTGGCAGGACCAGGGCAGGAAGCCTAAGCAAAATGCTGACAATTCTCCCTATTGAGCTCTCGATCTTTTTCTCAACATGCTCCTCTCCTGTTCTGTAGCACGCACCACGCCGGCAGAGCGGTGTGTGGAAGTCACACACCAGAATACGCAATTCAGCCTCATAATTAATTGCAGAACTGAAAAGAAAAAGGCAGGGCTGAGGTAGTGGTGTCCCCCTGTTTATTCTTCCTCTTTGTTATTCTAACACCAACTGAATTTAATTTCTGTACAAATGTCATACTGATATCTTGTTTTCTCCCAGTACTGGTCCTCGCAGCCTGCCTCTGCTGCTTACACAGATTCATCTTCTCAACATGAATGTCACATTCAAAAGGGAGATGACTGCTGAGTTGTAAAATCTGCGTCAGTTTATCCTCTGTTTGGCAGAGTAGGCATTTACATGGACCAGTAACACTCGGTCACATTGCAAAGCTTTCACCGGAACTCAGAAATGAGCAAGAGAGAATGACCTTGAAATGTACAAATGAAAGGAAACATTATGTGGCAACCACAGCTGCGAGCAAAATGCAGAGCAAATTCCCACCCCCACCCCCAAAATAAATAAATATATTGAATTAGAGATTGGTTGAGTGGAACAGGAAAGAGTTAAAGATAACAGAGAGAGTGAAGATTAAGTCAGTCTCTAGCAGAAAACGCAATTTCAGCCTTTTCCTGACTGATCTGAAGGAAAAAATAGGTGTTGATATTTCCAAAAGAACACATTTATAGAAAGGAGAAAAGGATAGGATGCAGAACCTGAGTGCACATCGGAGTGGGGAACAAAGTTAGCAACAGCATGCAGAAGTTCACTGGGTTCTCACATAAATGATTTACAACATCACATTTTTTTTTTTCAGCTACAAACTATAGATTTATACTTCAATATTCCTTCTATAGCTTCAAAAATATTTTCATATTTTTGCAGAATATGTGGACAATTCTCTACTCGAGTTGTTTTTTTACAGAAAAAAAGGCTATCAGAGACCAAAACCAAATGAACACACTAACCTATTTAAAACCCTGCATCTTCACCCACAGGCTTTTCTGTCTGTGCAAGCCCATCTCATTAATGTAATTTTATTTCCACACTGATTGAGTCAAGCCAGATGCAGTCAGCAACAGGGCCGGCAACATATCTACTCTTCCCAGGCATTTCTAGCCAATCAGATGCATGAGGCTTGGAATATTACTAGCAGTCTTTAATAAAATGCACCAAGAAAAAAAAAATTGTTGCTTAGTGATATAACTCAGAAGCTCTAGTTTTCAAAAGGTAAATCCAGAGAGAACAGAAAATTACTTCACAGACGCAGAGGGAGTGAAAACAGAAGTGGGAAGGAACAGATTGTACCAAACTGACTTTTCACGTACCAAGTCACAACCAAATCCTGTACGCATGCGTGCCACTTTCATAATGGATATTTGCATTGTGCTTTTAACTTGGGATCTGCAGATATCTTTGTACATCTACAGTGCAGTGCAGCAGTGCAGAGATGCTTGAGCCATCTACAAACAAGTAAGCCCTTTAACTCACTGCTGGATGAATACAGTAGTGATGTACTAATTAGCACAGCCAGCACAAACACACTGCTTCCAGGTGCTGGTGTCATCCTAAGCCACCCTTCTGAGTCACAGAAGTGACAACTTACTCATTGGTACATTAGACTCTGTGCACAATGAGTCTATGCTATGTAGAACTTCTTAACAGACACTGTGCTATTTGTTATTTTTTTAAAAAAGACCTGCCACCAGGAACCGAGAGCCAATGAAAGACTCTCACCTATCACTTTCCTTTTCTTAAAGCAATGCCTGGCTTTCAAATTCACTAAAAAGGAACTTTGAAATATAACCTGAGATGCTCAAAAACCCAGAAGCCAAAAGAACAGAATCATCAGGGAATAAAAACCTCAATCATTTAATGCATGGAATTTAAACGTTTGTATCTGAATCCATTACCTCCTGTAAATCCATCCCATTTCAGAAAGAGGGTTTGTGACTTCACTGGTTTGCAAACACCATTCAGTAGCTTCACTTATTTAGATGTCGAAAGGACAAACTCCATTTGGAAGCAATATAACACAGAGCGATAACACAGAAAGACTAAATAACAGAACCTTGCTCAGCATTTTGGTATTACACATATCATTTTAGTACAGCAATTCTGTCCAAAAAGGGAAGAATCCTCAGTTTGATAAGCTGAGTTAACTTACTAGAGAAGCTCTCCGATACATTTTCATTCAATGATGCTTCTACAAATTGTTCTCCACATGTATTTCTCTAGCTACATTTGTGGCTTAAGCAGGGATCTGACAGGGAAGAGCCATGTTCTTGCAAATCATTTCCTGAAAGATGCTCAACCGCATACCTCTGCTCTTGCAACTGTACACAGCAAAAGAAAAAATAAATAAATAAAAATCAGCTTCTACTCAGGATATTCTCTCTACTTTTCTTTGGGAAAAATTGCATACTTCTTCTTGATGCCATACATTTTCAAATCATAATGATAACTACAATGACAAATGGCAATTCTAATTAACCTCTTTATATTGCACAGACCAGAAAAGATAGTATAGATATAAAACATAAAAATGTGATTTGAAAGGGCAGACCTACAACAAACTTTGGGGTACAGTACAGAGACCCCCAGCTAACTTGGGAAACAGAAACAGCCTAACTGTAATTTCTTACTTTTGAGAGATAATTCTTTGGGGGCAAGGAATATTTTTGATTTGATATTTGAAAAGTTCTTATAAAACATGGTTGCTACTCAAGGCAACAATTTTATCACAGTAGCTGAAAAGCTCCGAAGAAAAAGATATGAAATTTCAAGGTATTTAAGCTCTCGACAGGTCCCTAAGGCAGAAAAAAACTGCAATGGATTATAGGTGTTACAGAATGCAGACTTTTATGAAATAATGGAGATATTACCCTTACAAACTGCTGAGTCTATGGGATAAAGAACCCATACAAGAAAATGCATTCAGTAAGATATTTGTTCAGCTGTTGTAATCATTCTTTCAAGAAATACCATTTTTCTTCTGGAACTGCCTTTAGCTTTACTAAACAATACAACTTTATTACTTTATTATTATTAATAACAATTCTGATGATACATACAGCAAAACAGTTTATTAAGCATGAAAAGCTTAGACCTCAGGTAAAACATATTTATATCAAGGAAGTAGAACTTCATCCCTAAATATGATGATATCAAGCATTTATCTCAAAACTTAAGTAATTTTATTTCTCTTAGGAATGGGAAGTAATTCCATGAATTTAACTTTGATAAGCGGAGACAAGTAACTGGAAGATTACTTTTTTTTTTTTTTTTTTTTTAAAAAAAAAAAAAAAAAAATAAGCACAGCAGCATTTACTAGTGTCCTAGAAATTGTTTAACCCCTTGAACTGATAAAACTGAAAATGCTGAGTATATTAAGACTGTCAAGGCTTAAAATCGCTCACAGAACAGGAAGAAATCAGAAACTGCCAGTGTGTGTCAAAAAATGGGAACAGATTATCCACAAGGTTGGACCACAGAAGTAGAGTCGGCAGCAATGAGAGAGACACCAGACATTACCCTGAACAGGCATGGTCATCAAATACCACTCATGTTCAGTATATTCTCGACCCAAAAACCTTATTTTGGGGATCCCTGGAATATGAAATGACTGAGCCTCTGCTTGTTCCGTAAATTTAAACATGGTCAATTTTCACTTAATATTGATGTGCATAAAAAAAAATGGACTTGGTGTCAATACTCTCCGCAATATGTATATGCATTTATTGGTTGCAGGAGGAAGGCAAGTTTAAAACAAATTAGACAGGTACTAGTTTTCATTGAATAGTTAACTTCTGCAGTGAAAAAGTTGTTATTCTGCTGTGTAGAAGGCAAATATAAAAATGACAGGTTTTGATACATTTGGAGATACTGTTATCGTGAAGAGATAATGTAAAGCAGTTTCCATAAATATTTGAATAGTGTCCAGTTCAGTGGCTCTTCCAAATCCTAACTCAAATTCTGATCTACTTGGGTTACATGTAGTAATCTCTAGTAGGCTTACATGTACCTGGAAATCCACAGACAGAAAAGTCATACAGGGCTGGAAGCACTGTATGTTTCCCTCTTCACATACCGGACACTGCAGCAAAGGACGGTTAGGCGAGATGCCCAAAGTCAGGGAAACAGAGATACAGACAGGAACTGAAATGGGGGTGAAGACTCACCCTTTAGTTTGCTGAAAGCTAACTTCCTTATGTTCCCTGTCATTAGCCTCACACTAGAAGAAAGCTATCCTTTTTGAACATAAATCTCTCTTACTCCCTTAAACAACAAAAAGTTCTCAGGCAGACCTGAAGGTAGTCATACACATCCTGAAGGATTCAAAGTACTTAGAATTAACTATATTTTTGTCTTTCATTGCTGCTAAAAAAAAAATCAAAAGGTACCCACTCTCACCTCTACTTGGATTTAACGTGTGGGGATTTCTGGTTTAGACACATATCTGACACATATGTTTCCAGCCTATTCACACACTCTTAAAAGAGATGTTCTCTTATGACTCATAAATTAATATGCACAGGTCAAGTGACAAAAAGAACCACCAGAATGAAACTTAATTACAATGACTAGTATTGAGATTAAATGAGAGAGAATGGAGGTCACTAAAGTTGACTGAACAGTGCTGCAGAGGTTTAACAGCAGAAATTGTATCACTTCCTACAAAGAGCCTTAAATAAGAGTCTATCTCATTATCAATTCTGAACGTAGGTGTATTTTTTTTTTAACCGATGAGTTTTCTACTGAAATATTTCCTGTAAGGGTTACTCACAGAAACAAGGTATCTGAGGCAGTGAATGAAGACCTGTATGGCTACATGTACATTAGCAACAACAGCCTTCCTGAAAATCATGAAACCATAGAACTGCAGAAAAGCACAGATTGGAAGAGACCTCAGATGATTTGATCCAACCTCTCATGGTAAAAGCAGGACCTAGATTGTCTAACACCTTGTCTAGCTGAACCTTTAACCTCTTAAGTGTTGAAGATGGGGGTCTGAATAATACTCTTATTCTTAATCATCTGAATTTGGTTGTCTCCTATACAGAAATTTCAGTCTTTTTAATTTCTTTAATACTCATAGCACATGAATTCCATCTCATACACTGAGTCATTGTTACTGACACTGCAAAATTCAGTCACTTGTCTTTACATGTGCAGTAAGACAAAATCAACCACAGCTTGTTAGATATAACCAAGTCCCAAGGGGCAAAATTTATCCAGAAAAATAGTTTTAGATGAAACTTCCATCGCAAACCACTCTATAATGAAAACAGCCATACTACAATAACGGGATCCCAGATACATCTGTCAATACTGAACTTACTTATCCAACATAATCCACAATCTTGAACTATATGTTCAGTGGTTTCCTTATGAGGCTTAGTGTAGAATCAAAGCAAACAAGATTTCAGTAATTTCAGGTAGTGGTACATTTCACCCAGCAGAAAGAATGAAGTAGAGATACTCTGTAAGTTTGACTTTATTACACAGTAAAATACTTGCAGATGCACCTTGGACTAAACAAAACAAAACAAAACAACAAAAAAAAAAACTAGTGCTAACATAAGTGCTCATTGTTTTTCATTAAAAGCTCATCAGTGTATCTTGTCCTAACTCTACTGTATCAATGGGTTTACTGCATTATCTCAAGCCACTATTGAAACAAACATTCAGTTAATTGCTATAAATTCTGACAATAACTTTGACTCTAAAGAATTTTCATCACATTAAAATATAAAATCTACTATTAATCATAATATTATGCAAAATTATATTCATGAAAACATTTCTGTACATTAACAAGTAAATCTCTAACAGGAATTGTATGAAACTGGCATAAATATAAAATTCAAAAGTATTTAATACTCACTGCTAAATTCAACATTGACATATTAAAATTTCCATCATAATGTATATAAATAACAGATTATTATGTAGAAGGAACATATAAACACTACCATTCTGAAGATATATCTTGTTTTCTATGTTTTATGAAAGCATTTCCAGTAAAGAGTTTTGCACAATGTTAGCTGAAATACAGGACTTTTTCCTCTTTATTGAGCTTCCTTAAGAAAGTATCTTAAAAGTTATGAGATAATTTTCACCTGTGAAAAAACACTGTGAGTAGCTGTAAATCTGCACATTGAATAAGATGAATTTCAGAAATGCTTCAACAAAATAAATCTCTCAAGCTGACATCAAAACACTGAAAAATTACTGCAAACAGCAAAACAGCATTAAGAGACTAGGGGTCACACATCACACTATGCATAAGTGAGTATACCGCTTTCTCAGACTGAACCTTGATACATCCCTTTTTAAGGGGCAGTGAGCTTCAAAATACCAGTTTAAGCTAAACAGCAGAGAACTGTCTCCCTTTGACCACACCAGAGTTGTTCAAACAGAGTACTATTGTTCTCAGCAGCAAAAATCATGAGGTGAAGTGTTTTGAATATAAACAATTTGGCACAATTTACCAGCGAGTACTACACCCAGAGCTAACTTCCACGTGAATCAGGAGACAGGAATGGGATGTACTGTGGTCTGGCAAAACCACTGGGAAGGTATCAAAGAAGCTCTGCATGGGGAAGAAACTGAAGCTGTCACATGTGGAAGAGAAGGGCAGCAGACCTCCCTATCAGCAAGAAAACCACTGCTCTGAGATGTGTAATAGGAGAGGTTTGCAGAGTTATGTAAGATTAATCAAGTTCTCTCACTGCCCAATTTTTAAAGGGAGACAAAAGAGTATGTTGTTTTTCCTTGTTTTTCTTCCTGAATTCTTAAATATTTAGATTTTGATACTGAGAGTACATTTGTAAATAGTTTTACAACAAAGCTAATAAATTATCAATATACGTTTGGAGCATTCAGGCAATATGAACTGTTACAGAGTTAAGCTGGCAAACAGCCTGATAAAATCCCAGCTAACAATTATAGGTACAAAATTTTCTATTGACACGTTTGTTAAATATTCATAATATTCATAATATTACTGGTGTTTACAATGTGCATAGCTTCTCATAATAAATGCTTTCATCCATTATAATTTAAGCAGTGATAGCATAAATATAAACATTTAAAGTGTGACTAACATTTGCTTTCAACAACAGAGATTTTTAATTTACATTAGACTACTAATGTATAAGTACTGGAAAATTTATCAATCAAACACATTACGAAAATGAAGAAAAATATTTTGGTATGTACTTTTCAGCGACTGTCAAATTTGAGGTGAAAATATAACAGCAAAATTTTTGATAAAGCAGCAAATAATATTCATTTTAAAATACTGCTGTAAAAATTATTTTCCTATAACTTACTGGATATATACATAGTTTATCTTTGGGTCTTCAGTATTAGGATGGGGCAGTACATTTTATAAAAAATACTTTTATGAATACTGACATTACACTCAGGGTTACCTCAAAGCCATACTGTAAGGTTTGTGCTTAAATTTGTGTTTAAAATAACTTTGAGATCTAGAATATTGGAAAATGCTGGAAAGAAGACATTTCAATTTTTCCCTAATTTTCCAATACTCAGTTTAAAACATTACTTACTATCAAAGCAAAACTCCCCAATACAACCAAACACTGATTCATGCAATATTACTTCAGTAGGAATTTGTGAAAACTCTGAATTATTTTTGTCAGAACATTAGATATAAAATTATTCTCGGACATCTTAAGTTTGCAAAGCACCGAGAACTAAATTCTCTCTCAGCCCTAGCCATACTTCTTGTCATAGCTGTTTGAATTAACAAGATCTCAGAAAGCCACAGAAACAACCTGAATGAGCAGAATAAGTAAGACTTCACTGTAAGCTTAACTATTCATGAGTGTAATGTTACATCAACAGTATTTTCTGTACAGAATATTATTTGAAAAAAATATCTAGGAATATATTTATGTCTATTTACGGCATATTGTGATGAATGAAAATTCATACTGTATTTTATTGAGATTAACTACAATATTTTCTCTTGAATAGTTCACAAATTACATGTAATTTAGCAGCATATCAAATACTTCTACAGTCAGTTTACAGAGACAAATTTGCCTGAGTCCTTTTTCCCTATTTTTCCTTACATACTTATCATACACCAGTACACCCCATAGTCTTCTCTTGTAATGTGCCATGGCTTACCTCTGAATTCATCTGGAAGTCCTGGTAATTTCTGAGAGCCAGATTATTGGAAGAATGGGCTATACAGTGAACACAGGGTATTTGTAACAAATAATATAATTATTGTTACTAGAGTAAATAGAGACCGCACTAGAATTCATAATAAAAAGACTATTTACTAATGAAACACCAAAATGCCTTAGCTTCTACAAAAAAAAAAAAAAAAAAAAAAAAAAAAAAAAATTTAATTTTTTAATTTAGGTATTTTATATATGTTTTTTTTTATATATATATATATATATATATATATATTTTTTTTTTTTTTTCCCAGAAATCTATAGTTTGATATTCTACCACTAAAGAAAATGAAAGAAGAAAATGGACATTTTTTTCCTCTTTGATGATAAAGAAAGATGACCCTGGGGTGGAAATCAAAGGTTCACTTGAAAGGCACCTTTTTCATTCATATCTAGTTTCCTTTTTATATTTTTTTTTCATCTTGGTGGTAATTTCAAGCTGTAATTTGTTCTTGTACAGAGTTTCTAGGTACACTGATAAAGCAGAAAAAGAAAGAAACCCCATTGTTAAGTTCAGATAAGGTTGCTTTGGAACTAAAGCAGGATTGCCACATTTCTGACCAGAGTTTCACATACAGTATGTAAATATCCCAAATGGCATAAATGCATCAATCTGTCATTTCACATAGATGGATCAGAATATTCTTCACTTCTTGTCCATAAACTCCAAAGAGTTTACTTAGACAGTTGATCCCACTTCTTCCTGGAATTTCTGGGCATCTGGCTAATCCCAAACACACACAACCCCTCTATCATGCCTCACAATGCAGGATGGACATTCTCCTAGAAGTTTCCTCTTTCAGTGTCCTCCTTTTTTTTTTGGCAGAAAACTATTTATGTTTTAAATCACTGATAAAAGTAATGGTAGTTTAGTATTAGCCCTTACAAATCAAGACACATAAACACAAACAGATTAGCCAAATATTCATGTTTATTTCTAACTACTGAAGAAAGTAAGGTTATTGACTTCTGAGGCAATAGCTGAGACTCTGACTTCTTCTTTTCAGTCAGTCTTGGTTTCTTAATCAGACACTCAAAATCAGAGGTAATGCCAAACATTAGTATAATTTTTTCAGGCTTAGTACTAGGACATATTTCAGCAAATGTATGTTTCTTAGAGACAAATCAAGTAGGATCAGACACAAAAATGAATAATATAGCCACCAATCTTCAAATATGATGGAAAAAAGTAACCTCAATACATATGCATCTGACCGTATCATTTAAAGTACATGACAATAAGAATAAAAATAAAATAATAAAACCAAACCAAAACAAAATAGAACTAAAAAGGTTCCAGACGTGTAGTCCCAGCATTTTAAAAAGTTAAGTCAGGAGATAATTTATCATTTATCCAACACTTTAGGCATGCTGTTCAAATATCGAAAATACAACTGCCACCTAAATCTGAAAATGGAATTACAGCTTCCTACACTGCATTAGTTTTAGGAACATAGGGACTATATTGGAATTACTGGTGGAAATCTTTGGTCTATGATATACAGAAAGTCAGACTACAAGATTATGATGATCCCTTCTGATTCTTAGGTGTATGAAGCTATGAACAATGTAAGTAATTTTACAGGACAAATGAAGAACTGGAGTTCAACAGCTGAGCAAGCAAAAAAATTGCATTTCACCCATCTAACAAAGCTAAGAAGGATCTGGAAAAATCTGCAAAAACAGTATTTAAACAATGAATGGCTGTTCTCACAGCCTTACCATAGCCAATACAGGTGGTTTTGGTGATTCAATTTAGTTACTACAGAGATTCATGCATTCAGTAATATAGCTGCATGGAAAGCTGATTAAAATAGGAAATTCCACTTGGCTGAATATTTTTACTCTGTTTGAAAATTAACACAGTAAAATGAGCTTTGAAGTATTTAATTTTGTAATTGACTTACAGATCCTTGGCCCTAAAAAAAGAGGTCATGGTTACATGTCCACTTTAATCTGGCACTAGTCCAGCATGCTGCTGGAGACTTGCATCTACCCAGACATCTAAACAAGTATCTTATTCCCATGCGTTGAGAGGTCGGATGCATCTTACCAAGTGACCACACAAGTGCTAGTGTCAGCACAGTGGAGTCAGGAAGAACACATAGACATGACAATTGCAAAGACAGGACTGAGTTTTATGTCAGGTTTAAGTAATTACATAATCACAATCTGGGTCTCTACCAGTTCAGTTGACTGCAAAGCTGGTAGCTCAAAGCGCAAACATGTTCACTTTGTAACTCATTTCAACTCATACTCTGACACTGGTACAGTGGAGTTTTAGGTCATTACTTTTGTATTTGTGGCCCAAAGATTGATTCTGTTTAGCAGCCCCCCCCCCCCACCCCCCCCCACCATTACAATTAAAATTTACACTGCATTGTTGTACAGACTTGAAAAACAAGCTGCTGCATAAAAATACTTGATTTATTTTTTTTTTTCCTAAAAAGTCTGCCAATAAAGCTTTCATATGCAAACAGACACACGAAAATAAACACTCCAGCCTCCAAAAGAACCCTGCCATGTTATCAGAGGTAGAATGTTAAGAAGTCTATCAAAGGACATGTCATTTTTTATTATATTCTTGTCACATTGGGAAAAAGTAATGTCCTCTGTAGGGAGAGAAATGCTTAAAAAAATAGGGTATTTTGAAAAAGAAACCCTGAAAAATAAAGTACAAAAGAATAAAAATGAAGGTAATTTTCTCCCCTCAACCTTTAAAGCACATATAGGAGGTGAAATAGTTTTCTCAGGATCCAAATACTCCGCATGTAGTGTAGAAACCTATTATCTACGCTAGTGATATTAACATCCAAGAACACATCATGAAAAACCTCCACGATTCTCATACACCATTTAAAGTCTTTTAAACTGCACAGGTGGAAAATATATAGCAAAACCAGCTACAGGAGAAATGCACTAATATGTCCATCAAATTATTAGAGGATTTTTAGACTCCTAAGTCCCGCCTACCTAAAATGCTCCACAGAAACTGCCCCTTCTTTCAGAGCATTTCTTGACAGACACTGGAGAGGTGTTACGCATGACCTTAGTTCACTATTACTATTTGTGCTATGAAAATTTTTAAAAAGCCTCGGCCACTGTACTAGTTGCTGTAAAGAACGGAAGAAAAAAAATATATTACACTGAAGCTCCAGAATCTCTTGTTTTCACAGCCTTTTTATTCACCTATGAGCTCCTCTAGATCTCCCCGCTCCATGTTTGTTTGATCATTTATCACTAGGTGATGAAATAAAACCAGATGCTGATTCCCATAGCCCTAGATTTTCACAAAATTTATTTTCATTTTGACATCCATATATAGGGTAAACACTGTCTGGGAGCCTACCTAAAAATAAAAGCTCCTTTTTGGTCAACAAGTATAACTTAAATAAATTTATATCTGAAGGGAATCAGCAATATTTCCTCAGCTGCAGAGAAGTAAAAATTTTCCTGTTCAAAACTTGGAAACCGCTTGCTATAATCTTTCATCTATTTCTATTCATAGCTGTTAATTTTTCAAGAGACCAAAACAGCAAGAGGACAGAACAGCCAATCCTGTCAGATCCACAGAAAAAGCACATCAGTCACCTCCTGAACCATGGCTCCATATTCCAACCCTTGCATGGTTTATTTTGCAAAGTCAGTGTTCTGCTTTTTCTCTCTGGTCCAGATCCTGTGCCTCTCACCCCATCTCAGCTAACAGTGTGCATGCTCCAGCTTGTCAGGAAGAAGCAGGGGGAATACTATCCCTAATGCTCCCCTCTACCACAGAAATTCCATCTTCCTAGCCACTAACTGATCTTGTAGCCCTTCCCGTTAGAGCTCTAACTTAAGGATTGATTTGCTCTGTGAACGCACAGAGGAATCATAGCCATGGACTTGTGATCCCAGCACTTAGTGCTGGCAAATACTACCTAAAAATTCCAGCTGCGAACCTCATCCTGCAGAGTGTGGATAGATGGGATAGGAGATGCTTTTAGAGCTCACTCAAAAAAGATGTACAGGGTGAAAACTGTCCTTTTCTAATGTTCTCCAAAGTTGTCTTTCCTTTTATGATAGAACCTGCATCACTTAAAATCCTTTGTACAGAGTTTGTGTGAGAAAATGTAAGAGTTCATTTCTCAAGCCCCACCAGTGAGTACGGCCTGACAGACCTACTTCAGGAAATCAGGCTTAATTTCATGATCAAAGGATCAGAAACAGATTTTACTGAGCCTCAGTTTCATATCTCAGATTCAGGAGTTCCACACAAATGCATTAATGCTTACAGAAACATTAAGTTCAATAAAGGTCCTAAAAAGACTAGAATGACCTGACTTCGGTACACCATTTTTATAATGAACTACAGTGACCTTTTTCAACTCTTTTCCATTGTTTATGATTGCAAGCATGTTTTTGATAATAAAAGACAGAAAAACGGTCCCATCGTTTTGATCTCCTAGATATACTTAGTAATTAAATGGTATTGCTTTCTCTCTCTCCAGGGCCTGTTCCATGTGCTATAAAGTGACTGCCTGTCTTTCCCTCCTTTCTTCCAAATTCTTCACTTGGCTGTGGTCCCAATGCATTGTTCCAAGGTCTTTCTCCCCTTGAGGCTTTACTATTCCTTGACTAATTACTGTGATAAAGAAAAACGGCCCTGCAGAAATTTATACACTGGAAGACTAGATGCTTTAATAATAACAGAACTAACAAAATGCATCAAAAAATGTTGCCTCATAAATGACAAAGCATTTGTATTTGGGGTCTCTACAGAAGAAAAAAAAAAAAAAAAATGCAATACGGAAACACTGTAATCCTACTACCTAAAATTCAGCCCCTAGAAGTAGAAGTATTAATAGCTTTCAGCTAAAAGGCAATGCAGACATATGCTTTCCAAGGAGCATCTTTTGCAAAGATGATATATTTGTTACCAAAAATCGCTGCTCTTCCTTTTTTTTTTTTTTTTTTTTTTCCTGGATATATTTCAAAATGTCATTTTTTACACAGCCTTACAGTTTGACTACGAGCTTGCTAAGTGACCATCTTGTTCCTTTTTTACTGCTTGGATGGTCTGAACACTCTTGCCAATTGTCCTTGAGTTTGTGTGGAACTGTCAATATTAGAAACTCATTTGTTATCCACAGTTAATTAGACATAAGACAGTTTCATCAGAGACATAGCTTTTCTCTATTTCTTGGCTTTCTCAGTGCAGAGACATGGATAAGCCAAGCTACTAACGTGATTTGAAAATGGTTTCTTTGCATGGAATGCTGTAATAATACAGATGGTGGCATGACATGAAATAACATAATGCGGTAGTTTTTTTTTTTTTTTTTTTATGGAATATTTTGCCAACTGCATTCTCTGTTAATTGGATATAGTGAATCTAAAAAGCTCCACTGTATTAATACAATGAATTCATTGAATTTACTGTTTACTAGAACTCAAAAATTAGGCAAACACTGAAAGATGTTTTAGGATTAGTGTCTGTACATGAGACAGTCCAAATGCTAGTAAGGACATTATGTTTGTGTCAAATTTCATACTAATTTATGAGATTTCTGACTGTTCTATGCACTAAATTAAATTGACTCACAACCCTACCTGCTATACATCAGAATAGAAGTTATTCCTCATTAACTCAAAGATTTGCAACCCTTCCACATACAAAGCTCTCATGACTCCCGGCACACAGGAAGAAATACTAGTTTTCTTTCCTAGAAGGGCAATAGTCAGCCAATTAAATGACTACTGATATCTACAGAAATAAGATAAAGTTACAGAAACAGATACTTTTTTTTTTTTTTTTTTTTTTTTTTTTTTTTAAAACACCATAATTTTGTTTTGCCTTTTTTAAAAAAAAAAAAAAAAAAGCCATCACAAACCAAAAAATTCTAGGTTATGTACTTCTACCACCACCAGCGTACAAAACTGTAATTCTGTTCCCGTGTAGTCAGAGAGAGATGCCACCTTAGAGAATCACAGACAGCTTTTGGAACACTAAAACTCTTTCAGTTAGCAATATACATATATTTTTACTTTTTAACCAACAAACTGTTATCATATTTAAATTCCTTCCCAAATCACTACAAATTGTTTTGATAATACACTTTTATTCTGACATCCTTACAATACACAACAATTGCAAGGGAGAAAGCATGTCATTTTTGTTCTATGTATTTAAACTTCAGTGAGGATATAATTTCTATTCAAGAGCCAGTAACTACGTTCACTATTCCAAATGCTTGAGTTGTTGCTATGAGCTAACCACATTCAAGCAGCACCAGTTTCCTTTCCAATTATCTCATAATTTTTCTAAGTGTAGCTGGGCTATTACTTTTTTAATATATTCCATAGTGTAGGTCTTATGTATCAACACTATAGTGGATTCTTATTTCTTCTAACCTCTGAAAAAGTAAGACAGAATATGACATTTCAAAGGTGCTTCTATAGGGACAAATTAAAGATCTGTAGTGTCTAACAGTGTAACAGATTTTAATTATTCAGAGCTATATAAAACCATAATGCATGGAAAGAATTATATTAAAAAGGGTGCCTTGTAAAGTATCAACAAGTAATAATAATTCCGTGAATTACGACAATTTTCAACAAAATGATTTTCTTTTCCCACTGTTCTCAAGCCACTCCTCTTTCAACTTGAGAAGACATAGTTTCTACATTTCTATCAAAACATTTCTATTTTATTGAAACTATCTTAAAAATATACTGTAACATAAATAAATGTTAGCATGTTTTTTCCAAGAGCAACTACAATTTGATAAAGTAACCTAGTACTATTTAGATAATATTTTTTCCTCAGGACAAACTACATATGTATATTTAATACCAGTTCATTAATAGCCTTTGTTGCCCTTATAGCAGAACATTTTGGTCAGTTTTCTAGCATTTAAATTACAAATTTAATTCCAGAGCATCTCCATTAACTCATTAATGTTCAGAATACATCTTTGGTCAGAACCATAAAGTACCAGTACTTGTCTTTCATTTCTTCCATTCTTGCAAGATTGAAAACAATGAGCTTGAGACAAACATATATAAGAACCTACTCCTTGATATTTTAATTGCTGTTCCTTTCTGCTTGTTTTTTTTTTTTTTTCTGTGTGGCTCTAAACTAGTTTCTGTTGTCAGCGGTTCCTTTTTCAATGAGCACTCTGTTTCTAACAAGTTTTCTATCAAACAGTTAAATTTGTTTCATGTAATCCTGTGATATCAAAAGCTACTTCACACCTAAAACATGTGAAAAAAAAAAATAAGTAAATAGGACTGATTTGCATATCTGTCCCAAAATAGCAGAGCACTTTTGCAGGTACATTTCAGAAAGATTTATTTGAACCTCAGTCTGCTCGTTTTACTTTGTGAAGTAAAATCATAGTTGATGTTAACGTGAATTTTGTCAGAGTAAAGAGGTCAAGATTCATAGATTTAAGGGTGAAAGTTTCCCAAAGACTCATCAGACTAAAAACTTTCTAGGTTATGTTCACATAGAAATCAGTCTTTCGTCAAGTGCTCACTTAAGCAGATGAATGAAACAATCAGATTTCTTCAAGAGCCCTTAACTTTGATCATCCATTCTTCTATTTGGAGCTGCTGGATGTTCAGCAGTTTGAAAAACTAATCACTTTGCTTGAGGGTTCAAGCAGGAGCGACACATTTTTTAAAGTTTAGTCTCTGTTGTATGTACCAGATGTACTTATGCAGCTTTCTAGCCTGATTTAAGAAAGGGCTAAAAACTTCAAGAGCCCAAACAATTAAAACATTTCAATGTAAAACTTGAAACTAGCTCAGCAACCCACTCAAAAATGAAAACTGTGCAGAGCTGGTTCCAGGTTCTTTTAAGCATACAAGTGAAACTACTACTTTCCTCATCGTCAGGATAGCAAAGTGCAACACGATGTATATTTACACTTACCTAATGAAAATCTAATGAAAATCTGATGAAAATCCTAAAAGTCAGCACTATCTGTAAAAGTCCCATTGTCTCCAGGGATCCAGTAATCTTCCTGTTGGGACAACACACTAAAATAGGAGCAGCATGGACTTGCCAAGGGGATACTATCATTTTCATATTTGCAGTATCTTTCCATATAATTTAGAAAGGAGATCAATCTGGCCTTAAATAACAATTCTTTGAGTAGCCTTCAGTTCATTGGAATTCCTAGTAACTGAAAAAAGCCTCAGACCTTCATAATCCATTCTCATTGTAGGCAGGTATTGCCAGGAATGTCAGCGCACTCAACTTTTATGGACCTAAAGATTTCTTTACCCTATAGACATTTCAATAGATAACTGTTGGCTTGTCTTCCTGTTTTTTCCTCATAGAATTTTTCTTCACCCACAGGCTATTTTTAATACATATTTCCTATCTCAATAACTAAAGCATTTCACATGAATTGATCTTGCTTTCTTACTATTTCCAGGGTCTGTGAGCTTTTTCTGTAACTTGGAAAATATGAATTGTGTCCTGCAGCTAAATCTTTAAGAAAAGAGTTGAATGCATCTTATAAAGTCAGACCCTTCGGCATACTCTGGAAGGCCAATTATTTTCATGTTTGATCTTCTGTGGTGATTCTCCAGATTGTCAACTTTTTCAAGGAGATAAAATATTTTCTTGTTATATTGTTCTTTATCCTTCTTAAAACCTGAAATACCATCTCCTGAATTGCTAATCCTTTCCTCTACTGCACTTGCTCAAGCATGTATTTTATTTATCAAATAGCACTACATCCTCTCAACCTTCCTTTTCTATGGTACCACTACGACTGAGCCTATGTAGAAACACCTCTACATAAATCATTTAAAAAAAGGGGGAGGTTGGGTGCATCAAATTGTGCAGATCTGGATGCTGGTGGATAAGGTACTTATGAAGTGAGTATCTACAATAAAGAAAAAATGTGGAGAGCAGATATAAATATTTTCTATACCTTTTTTTTTTTTTTTTCTCAAAAGTGTTATGAACCCACAACTTTAATGCTATTAGCAGTATTATCACTAGAGAAAGAAATGTACGGTGAAAATTCAGAGCACAGCTATGAGATGGGAGAAAAAGAGCAGATGATGCGTTTTGAAAGAACATGCAAAAAGCCTACCAAAAGGGGGGGGGGGAAGAAAGTTAGTTCAGGTTATAATTGAAATTATTAGGCCAGAAACTGGCTTCACTTCAGAAACTCCATAATTATTTAAAGTAAGGGTTCTTGTTTACTGTTCTGTTGAAAAACCACCAACTGTTTTCCATTTATACTGCACAGAGCTTTTCATAGCTAAACACTTTGAAAGAACAATAACTATTACTCAGGTTATGCCACTTTGTGTTTTCTTGGGAAACCACTGAAAGCAATTGCTAGTCCTTAGAAAAATGCTTAAAGTGATTTGAAGTACACTGTATTCTGTGAAGAAAGGCATATTATAGTTTTCACCAATTGGTTTAAAGTACAAGATTTATATATATATATATATATATATATATATATATATATTTCCATAAGGTAAAGGAAAAAATCACCATTGTCAAATCATTCTGTTAAGAGCACTTTCTGGAAAATTCATTGGTTCTAAGGATTTATTAAACCCAATAAAATAGTTCATTATTCAGTGTCTCTTTGAACATGACAGACAGCTCATTAAATAAACGTGAATAGTGCTAGTACAAGCTTTGAGACACTTTCAGCTAAGTTTTACCTCAAATTTTGTAACTTTTGTCCTTTCACCCATAAAACAGATGTTCTTCAGAGCTGCAAAACAATGAACAATTTCTTCAACACAACACTAGAACTAGACTGCAAATCACTATCTAACATTCTTGTTATGAAAGGCAAAGGGTGTGCATGTTTATTCAAATCCTGTTACCATACTAGCTATGGAAAGATTAGTATTCTATATACCTTTAGGCTTGTGTGGTTAAAGACTTTTCAAGAGAAGAAAACATGAATGAGTCCCTACTTTGCTTCTTTCTAACAAAAGTGGAAGTAGGACAAGATTGGATCTACTCTGATCTTACAAAAAAAAAAAAAAAAGTAATTATTTTGTCTGTATGCTTTATTTGATGAGAAGAACATTGCCCGCCTGAAAATTGCACTCCAGACAGAATTTGAGATGGTGCTTGTTCGTCTACATTGTGCATCTCTACTGCTGTGAGAGGTGAACACTTTACAATCCCTACATTCTACAACAAAGTTCTCTGGATTTTGCAACCTCACTGCAACCAGCTAGTAAGGAGAAATTGTTATTAAGATAATTCTATCATCAATTCAGGAGCCAACTGTTCTCAGGTCATAATGTATTTTTTCTACCATGAGAAAAGGTCATCCTAACATCTGTGTATAATGAAGCGTGGGAAAAAAAAACATATATATTAATTAAATTTAAGAAGATGTTATGCACTTTTATTGTTCATTGATCTATTCAGTACAACTGGTTACCGCATTCATTTGCTATATTCACAGTATTACTATAATTCTCTCCAAAGAAAATGATTTGCTGTCTTTTCTTAAAAAAAAGTCTTTCATATCGAGACATATTTACATTTAAAATATGTTTAGAATATTAATTTGACACTGTTTTTGTTTAGTTGTGGACAACCTGTTAATTCCTTTCTTTGTTGCAATATATATATTAAAAAAATGTATTAAGCCCAAGAGGAAATATTCTTTTGCTATCCCATCTACATGATTATCTATGTTTCTCAATACAATACATCTTTTTACTCATTATACTGTGCACAACATCCTAAAACACAATTATACTGCAGTGTTACAGTACAAAAGCCTAACTAATTATTGGAATTTCTTTTTTTTTTTTTTTTGGCCTTTTTGTTTTTTTTTAAGGGACAGTATTAAATGTAATGATAATATGGAAAAGAGGATACTTAATGCTGTGACTTTAATTTAGCATTTGGTAATATACACAGATACTGTGCGGTGGCACTGCTGTCAATATTTGAGCAACAGTGCAGGTAAGAGGATATAAAAAAAATAATTTTGGAACAGTCTATTAAAGATTATGAAATAAGATCAATGTGTCAACAATCTGATCTTGTAAATTAAAGGATGAAAGATGTCTAATAAGGACTCTGTAGTCCATTAAATGAAATTCTACTAGACCCCAAAAGTTCCCTCCTCCAGACAAACAAGAAACTGATCATATGATGCTTCGATTTTATTGAACATAATTTTGGTAACTAAGAAGTATTCAATGATTGTCTTTTCTAGTAAGATACTTGTGCTACCTCACAAAAGAGCAAAAAATTCTGTTGATTTTAATATATTAAAAGCTTTTCAGTTTTACAGCCTACTTTCATGAAAAAAAAAAAAAAGCAACAAACAAAAACTAACACTTTGTATTTGTAGTAATCCCTACATCATCAAAGACTTAGATCAGTAATTTTAATCATCTTGGACCACAGTGAAATGCATAATCAGTTTATTCACTATTTTTTTCATTCCATGATCATAATTAGGCTCACATTTCTTTCTCTAAAGATATGCTGTAATAGCAAAGACAAACACTACTGCTGGTAGTATCCAGGATTTTCTCATTAACGTGTTAACTCCTAAAACATGATTATTTTCAGGGTTTTGTTTTAAAAGTTCAGATGATTGTATACCTAACTGAGCATGCAGTTGCTATAGTTCCATACAGAAATTAGGTATTTCTGTAACAGTAACCTGTGAACAAGTTGTTACCCTAATATTGAAAGAAGTGGGAAAAAAATAAGGGGAAAAAAAAAAAAAAAAAAAAAAAAAAAAAGGTAAAACAAGCCTGTGAAAGGCTAATATTTCTAAAATGGAAACGGTCCTGACACTTCCACTTATAAAATGACTACAAAGCTCCAAAGCCTTACTACTGGAAGCATTCCAATTACAAGCTATCCAGAATACTTAATAAGGGCTGCATATCTTCATCCTCACAGTTTTTTCACCCTACAGTTTTTCTGGTCTGTAACTTTCAATAGTCATTAAACAAACTTTATTCGCCATTCCTACCAAATCTCTCAAGAGTTTCAAAAGAGTGATGTGCTTGATGAACCATTTATTTCTAGATAAATCTTTGTAGAGCATGCAGCCACACAGGACACCACCAAGGAATCTTGTACTTGGCAAGGGGCTTATAATATATGCAACAGTAGCCTATTAATGAGACATCTAGATATTCAAATAAACTCTTGAACCAGTCCCACAAAGGCTGAGCATTACTCTCTTCTGTTGTCACTGCAAAAGTGAAGGGCCATCAACAACTGGAAATACCCACCAACCAATCCAAGCATTCAAATTCACTTTGTAAGGTTTCTATTCAGATGCCTCTATTTTGTAAGTGATTTTCCAATCTCTCCTTCTCAACTTCTTAACGCTTCCAGAAGAAAGCATTTTTTGTTCTGCTTCTGCTTATTCTTACAGACATAGATGTATACACCTCAAAATGTTCTACCCACAGAACAATACAAGTATGTAGCAGCTTCAGAAAGAATTCAATAGGGATTGAGTAGGATTATGAGCTTGGTTCTGAATGCTTTTGCTACGGGGAAATCCTTACAGATATACCTATCTCAACTCTTAAGCCCTCACTATAATTGAGAAACCTATGTGCAAATGTTGTGTCAGGTCAGGGTACATGGCACATATGCTTATACTATGGAGTTGATGGATTCTGCCTGTAGAGGAATGGATAAATTGAACAGATGCAATCAAAGGCTATTATGAAAGGCAAAAACTCTCTCAGTATGAGCATTCAAGCTGATGAAACAATCAGCTGTCCTCTGACTGGAGAATCTTTATAAATGACATTCTAAAAGGAAACAGAATTGCAGGAGCATGAAAATGAAATGTCTAAGAAGTAAAAATCAGCCAATCAAGTGTACATGCAATGTGACCACTGCCTTGATTCAAAGCCCACTGTCTTTCTGTGTAAAAATATGTCAACCTCTGTGTTTGAGACAGTTATCCCCTGCTCTCACACCTGCTCCGGTTAAGTCCCTGAAGGGGTTGTTGTGTTTTCCATTTTCTGAATCAGTTCACAGAAATCATTTGGCTTACATTCTTCAAAGCTTAATTTATTCATCTTTAAGTGAGCTGACAGGAAGAATTTCATTAAGACAAAAACACAGGTTGGCTCCATTAAAAATACAGGGCTTTCTTTATGAAAATGAGAGTGTCCTGGAATTCCTCTGACATATGTCTATGCATAATACTTAAATTTAAATTTTTTATTTTTATTTTTTTTTTTATTTTTTACAAAACGTAGAATAACTACTTTAGTCATTGTTTGAACTTTATACATTTAATTATCCTACACACTGGCATGAAAACAAAGAAATCTAAATAAGAAATTAAAAGGTCAAGTTATCTATTATAAGAAGTAATCTTGGCTTCACTGAGTGGATTAATATCCATGATAAATTTGGCTTCAAAGGTCTGGTCTTTCCTGTAAGGGTATTTTCTACTTCTATTGTAGGAACACAGATGTCTTATTGCATCAGACCAGTAGTCTTACTTGGCTATTGCCCCATTATTTGACCATTATTCAGTCCTTGAAACATAAGGAGAAAGAGAAAGAATTTTACAGTAGAAAATTATTGGCTGACTTGTTCACAGATCATTAATCACGAAGAATAACACAGCAGCCAAAACACAAATATATATATGTATATATTTACAATGTATATGTATGTGTTATATGTTATGTATATTTAATGTATTAAAAATAAGTATTAACTTAGTGACTTTGATAATATCCTGCAGCAGTGAGCTCCATAGCTGGAAAGCACTTGCTTAACTTGTTAGGTAGTTTTCCATGGATGCTCTTTTTTATGGATTCTGGTAAAGGCTGGTCTACAAATAAGAAAATGTTATCATATCACCAACATTAGCCTAGTAATATTAGCCAGTCAAGTTTTTTAATCTGACAACTAAAATGTTAGACTTCCTTTTGCTTGTGCTGATACATAAGCTTCCTCCAAAGAAAATGTGATGCTTTTATTTTTCTGGGTTGAAACCTGAAGTTCAGAACAGTGACTTAAAATTCAGAAAATTCAGTTACAGTAATAAATAACAGAAAATCAAGTATAACTAGACTGCATTTTGAAATTCATGTGCCTTGCAGAAATGCCCATGGCAGGAAAGATTGGAAACTGCTTTGGATACCGTAGTACAGCAGCTCTTCAGCAACTTTGATGGCTTACAGAGTTGCTAGCTTTCTCAAATAAAGTTGTTCGCTGAAATGTTAGGCTACAGAAACCTATCAGATGCTAGTACAGTAGTCATAACCATTTTTGCTGGTTTAATCCTGTACACGGCTACATTGCATCCATATATATACCCATATTTCAATATAAGTTGGGTATGGATATTATTAGGTAGCAAGAAACCATTATTTATTTATTTATTTAGTATTACTTGTCCTCTTCTTTTTGTACAAACATTACAGTACTGACAGCCTTCAGTAAATTCTTCATGGGGGAACCTTTGTCAGTGCCTTAATTTGGTAAAGGTCTCATACTGCATTCACATTGCCAGCAATAAAATACCAAAACTTATCTTTAAGGCCTTAACAGTGCTCCGTGTGAACTTTCCAAGAACAACTCAGCTCTTCCTGCCACTTCACGCATAAATTAATCCATCAAAGAGCTGGTGTTTATTCTGAGCTCTTTGAAATTCTAATCACTTGTACACACCTCCTCAGGCCAGTCTGCGCTCTGAAATTTGGATTACTTACAACTGGGCTATTCATAACACAAGGCTATAGAATGTGACTTGCCACCCATTTACAAGCCTCTGTACATCTAACATATCATCAAGGATTTCTAATTGACACTTTCCTATTCTTTAAAATTATTTTTCCTATTGTAAGCTTCATATCAACAAGTTAAATCACAGCATCAGTATTTTATTTTACTTTTAAACAGGGTAGGAAAAACATGCATGTGTAACGCTACAGTAGTCTTTCTACCTGTTACTCAAAAGAACACTTGCAGTATTTACTTGTTTGTTGTGAATTCTGGCTATATAAGTTGAGAAGGTGCCATTATATTTGAGCTCTGGCAGACTGTAGTCAGCTAAATTAATTGTTTATTCCAAACTATATTTCTTCCTACACTATTAAACCATAAAATGAAGTTATTGCCAAGAATTATATAAACTCAGTCATACATTGTTTCTGTGAGACCTGGTAGAGACATCTTAAGAGTTGTTAGCCAGTTTCCCAGAGACTGAGAGAATGCTTTTGTGTTGAAGGTCATTGATAGCTCTCTACACATTTGCTCTACACTTTGCTGTTAAAAAGGACAGTGTCTTTATATTAGTACCTGTAAAAACTGATTTTATTTATTTATTTATTTTACTTTGACAGTTTTGTTTGTCTACACATAATTATTCCTTATAGCTACAAAAAAAAAAAAAATCACTAGGGCTTTTACCTACATACCATGAAAATCAGCAGTAGTCCTTAAAAACAGTGCAAATTTGGGTGAAAACCCAAGTTCTTGCAAATAAATGAAAACAAACAAAATAATAATAAACTTTTCCTGTAATCCAGTTCTTCTTGCAATTATATCATTTATTGACTATATTGTCTCTGCTTCATTATTTTAAAAAAAATAAAAAAAATAAAAAAAAGGTATCTGAAGGTACTTCCAGACTGCTCCAGATATCATTTAAAAGAATATATCAAGGAATATAACACTTCTCAAATCATCCTAGAATGTAGTAGAAACAGCTTCCTAGAGGCTGTCTTTTGCAGACCCACAGTATTTTTCAGTGAACTTCTGTTTTTGTCATGCTCTGCAGACTTTGGTAGAAAGGAAATGAGTGCCTCTGCTACTGATATCCATTGAAGTGAGTATGTCAAGGCTGTAGCTTGACAAGCATTAAGTTCCTGGGAGATCCTGATACTTTCTCCAGCAGGAGTGAGAAAGACTAGCAAAAACTGCACATTTCTATCCTTTCAAAGTCTTATAATATATGATTAGTGGTAATATTTTTGAGTTTCATTACCCTACATCTAAACATTGTGGCTTATATAAACAAAACAGAAATGGTGAATTATAAAAAACATGCAAAAGACACCTATGCTTCTCTGCTCCATGGATCCACTCAGAGCTTTTAAGCAGCTTCTAAGATCAGATAATGAAAGGTGAAAAAAAAATGTACAGGTTTGTATTCTACCTTATAAAAAATAGCAATAAAAATGGAGTATTACCAATAATTATCCTTCAGGAGAGTATATTTCATGTCTTCACATATATGCATCAGTGAGATGCGTGACAGTGGGAGTTCTGGCAACGTAATAAGGTATATCAGTCCACATAAATGGAAATAGCAAATGTATTGGCAGGAAGCCCAGTCAGTTTAATAATATTTCAGCACTTGTGTAGTGCTTATATAACAAAATATGGAGATAATTACTGAGAATCCCTCTCTTTCCATCATATGATTATTCAAATAGTTTACAATAATTCATTTATGAATTACAGCTATTACTATGCACCATCAAACTGCCCTGACACAGCTTCTCTGGTTGAGTTCCTAATGCTACTGCACAATGGCACTGTTCCTCGTGCCATCAATGTCTGTGTTAGTTACAATTTAGATAGAATGGCTCAGGTTGGAAGGGATATTAAAGATCAGCTAGTTTCAACCCCCCTGACATAGACAGGGATGCCATCCACTAGATCAGGTTGCTCAGGGCCCCATCCAGCCTGGCCTTGAACACCTCCAGGGATGGGGCACCCACAGCTTCTCTGGGCAGCCTGTTCAGTGCCTCACCACCCTCTGATGAAGAATTTCCTCTTAATCTCTGATCTAAATCTCTCCTCATTTAGTTTAAAGCCATTCCTCCTTGTCCTGTCGTTGCCCAAGCAAAAAGTTGCTCTCCATCTTTTTTTTATAAGCCCCCTTTAAGTACTGAAAAGCTGCAATAAAGTCACCCCAGAGCCTTTTTCAGGCTGAACAGCCCCAGCTCTCTCAGCCTGTCTTCATAGGAGATTTATACATATATGTATATACACATATAAATCTCACCAACAGCATTTCTTGGATTCAGTCAATAACTCAGTGATAAAAATGGAAGTGAAAAAGCAAAGATTTTTGGTTAATAAGTGCTAGATAATTTTTACAAACTGGTTCCTCATGAAAACTTGTGTGCATTAATCAGCAAATAAAGAGTACCTCTACCATTACTATCTAGTATACTATCCAAATATAACTGAGAAATAAGATTTAGGATTTTTTTTTTTTTCCAGGATGTAATTTTTTTTTTTTTTTTCCATACATATTTGTATCTTTCTATTATTTTTCTTTTTATTGCACTTCAATGGAATTGTGGAAACATTTACCACTGTAAGATCTGATGCGAGGTCAAATATCTAGAGTTACTCTTTTTTAATTGAAAAGGAAGTTCAGTTTGGTGTGCAGCACAACCAGGAACTAGAGGAAATATTGCAATAGGGTGGCATCATTAGAGAGGCCTTTAGCAATAGCACTCTAGGACAGGCTACAGGTTAACCATAACACTGGCAGTGGCTCACTTTACAAAGGACGCACTTCTCCATTCCCGTGATTGATACCATGCTGAAAATATGGATAAAAATCTGATGTTTTTGTTGCTTGTATCAAGCATCCTATCTGAGCAAAAATAAAACCAAGAAACCAAAACTTTATTTTCTTTGGCCTGTCTTTAAAAGTTAACTCAAAACATATTGCTGGATATGGAGCCTATCTTTCATCTTCTGCTATCTTACAACATAAGACAGATCTACCTAAATGTATTTTCATTTACTCTGCCAAGATACAGTGCTCTGCAAGTCTATAGTTGTTTGGCTTGTCACTATATATATATATAAATATATGTTTATATATAAAGTAAGGTAGGGTAGCATTGTTATTCAAGCTTTCCTACATATATATATATATATATATATATGAATGTTGCAATTCTTTGATTATACTACATTTCTGTGAGGCAGGCAGTAACAGAAGACAGACTACAGTAGTTAAGGGCAATATACATGAAGGAAAAAATGAGATTTGCTAGATGATCTAAATACCTTTGAGACATTAGTCAAAAACTACAGAACAATTGGCAGATTAAGGCCATAGCCCTGCAAACCCTCAATTTCACAGGGAACATTGCCCACAGAGAATTTACAGGATTGTCATAGAAGGTGATTTCTCTTTGATTACAAATCCACTATCTAAGAAAACAGTTAAATAGGTCAGCTCATACCACCCACGAGGCAATACGTATTTTCTTTAGAAAGTAAAGAGGTGTAGAGAGATTTCAGAGCTTATTATTTTGCAGAATTACGTTTATTTTCATGTCTTTATTTGCTCAACGTCAAGCTTAAAATGTAGCTTTACACAAAAGATTAAACGAGGCTGAAGACAGTTAACAATACCATAAGATCAAGAAGCTTATCAATGTTCACACTAAAATTTGATGGGGAGTTATTATGCAGATCTGAAATTGGGAACTAATTAGATATTACTCAGCAGAAATTATAGAGGGCATTTTTTAACACTTTAACTGCAACTTTGTTTTACCATTTTTCTGTAGAGAAGATACTTAGGAATGTAGTTCAAGGATTTAGCCCCAAGTATTAACCTTGCACAGTATTTTTGTTTGGGATTTGGGATTTTAACCTCTTGATCTACTGACAATATAGTAATTGAGTAAGTAGCTTATTGAACTTGGGACATTCCAACTCTGTGAATATGATTCAGATGCTTGGAACATAATAACTGGAGCAGAACAGAATGCTGGAAAAGCCCAGCATCAAAAGAGCATTCTCAGTTTCTGAAACCAGGGAGAGTCCTTTCCACTGACTTTTTTAGATTTTAGGGCATGCTTCATGCTGACAAGAGCAATGAGAAGGGGTCATAAGTCATTCTTTCATATGATCTAAATCTATATATTTCAAAAGACTAAACGCAACAAAATCAGAAGGGATTAACAAAAATCAGAACTGAACTGCAAGCACAGTTTCTTAAAATAAACTAAAAACACTCCCATTTAAATTTACTATTTTCTTCAGAAATTAAATTACTACAACAAAATTTCTGTATAAAGAAAAACAATTTCCAGCCATTCAAGGCATTATAGAAGAAGAACTAAAAAAAGTTACACCTCCGCCCCTGCTCAAGTTCAATCCAAACAGATCATGCACAGCTGCAATCTGCTGAGGGAAAAAAAAGACAAAAAAAAAAAAAAAGCCACATACAGAATCTTACAACTTCAGTAACAAAAATGCATCTAGTTAAAAGGTTTTTTGTTGCTTTGTTAAGATATGTAGACTGCTAGAATGAGCTCACAGTAAGGGGTCTCTTCACAGAAGTACCAGCAATTTCATGTTTGTAATGAGGTTATAGGAAGTACATCAGAAGTTACCAAGTAACTGAAACTACCAGATCCTCTCTTACTTCAAAATCCCACTTATGATCCCCATACTGATGTATAAATTCACAATTAAACCTTAAATAGAAAAAGTTAATAAACTTTACAATAATGCTCTGCCTTTATTATATGCACAAGTAATTCAGAAAACAAATCCAAATTATAAGCAAAATTGAGGGACACATTACATATAGTAACTCAGTTTCAACTAAGTTAAAGTACTAATTTTGTAACATTATTGTTTAAACATCAATGTCACATACTGGCAATGTGTCAGTTCTAGTACAACTGTGTATATTCACTGTGCATTTCTTAACTACTTTCTACTCATGGATGAGAAAAGAGGAGAATTCTTCCCTGGTGGGGCAGGAGAGGAGCTTCAGAGGTTGTTTAAATGCACTAAAGAAGAAAGATGAGTCATACAGAGAAGACCTAACACTACTTTCTCCTCCAGTCTCAGATGTCAATGTGTACATAACACTGGGCACAAACGCACACTGAAGTGTGCACTTGATAAACTAAATATTAGTTATAAGCTGCTCTCCTTTCCAATAAAATTATTTGAGCTTAGAGGATGTATACCCAGGTATATGTATACATATCTTTATACACAGATAAGCATGTATTAAAGGCTGGAGGTTTTTGAATATGTCTGGGGATTTTCCTGCAGTAGCTCTTCCACGAGCCCCTCTCCTTTCTCCTATAGCTGAGGTGTTGCTCCTTCTCAACTCAAACCTTTCCAGCTGCCACAGGCTATCTATATCTTTTCATTTTAGGGTGCTATGCTTTTCCACCATTGCCACCCCTCTAGCTGAGTTAAGTAGGGCTGAGATCTAGCTGTCCCCTTCTGGAGCATCCCTCTTTCCTCATTTAGCTTCTGTTCTGCCTCCGGCTTGCAGCAGAATTTTGGACTGAAATCAGTGGAGATTTATCTGGGCAATAAGCATTGGTCACTTGAATTCCTACAAGGATATTTTGTGGCGTTCACTAATGATCATCTCTAGACAACTTTAATACACATAGCAAATCCCCCACTATTATCACCCAACACCAGGAGAATTTTGCATGGAAGCTTTAAGCAAACAGTCTAAACTAAACCAACCTCACATTTCCTTACCTGCAAAAGACAGTTAGAAATCTCTGCGCCCGTGCTCTGAGTATAACTCACACAGAGCAAGTTTTGTAGCCATTTTTCCTCAGAAACGACAGACCATTACCAACAAAGCATAAACTCATATTGCTTGCAGAAGTGGAAGTTCAAACTTCAAACTGCTTTACAGAATAGAACCTAAAAATAGCATTCTCATGTGTTCTCTCTTTCTCACCCCTGCCCCCTATCCCCTCCTCTCTCTCATAATCGGGTAAAAACGTTAGCATTCAAGAGCTTCGAGACTACCTTGCTGGAGAAAAAATGAGGTAATTAGATCTAGCAGCCTACCTCTGGCAATGGCCCACACTTACATTTTCTAATGCTCAGGAGTGAAGAATAGCTTAGCTAGCCAGTTGCACTAAGTTACGTTGGAAAATATCTTCATAATCCTAGCAAGAAATCAGTTCATGCCCTGAAGCATTAGGATTGATATCCCTTGTATTTTCGAGTCTTGACAGAATACTGACAAATGGTATTTTTATTCTTTTGGAACTCCACATATCAGCTTTAAGTAAGAGTCACTAATACGAAATTTGGTCACATTTTTCCTTCTTAGTAAGACCCTTCATTTGTAAGGGCAAAAAAAACACGATCTTACTAACAGTGCTAGGATCCTTTCCTTTTTTTTTTTTTTTTAAAAAAAAAAAAAAAGAAAATAATAAAAAAAATAAAACAGCAGTTAATTAATTTCAACCTCGTCCATAATCAGTGGTTCTTTCCCCATGTATCTTGAATTACAATATTTATTTTTAGCCTGCTATGAATTCAAAGGAGAAACAAGGAAAAACTGGAAGATTTCAAAATCCTATGGAACACAGAGAAGTCTTATGATCCCACATATCCACTTCTTCATTAACCACTGGGGTACAAAGGAGGGTGATAGTCTTTTCCAGTGTAATAGAACAGGAACCCACATATGTTACTGTATACTGTAGCATTTAGATACAAGAAAACTGTCCCCACATGGGATGGAAATGCAATGTGAAATGTCTTCCAAAGCAAATGAAAATTTTGCCTAATTTCAATCACAACCTTATATGCACAAGTGTTGTGTTTTTTTTTTTTGTTTTTTTTTTTCTTATCTAAATCTTCCTCGTTTATTTTAACTAAAAGACTACAGATTTTTAAACTGACTGCAAACCCAGCAAAATAATGGCAATACCTTGGAACGCCATCAGCAGTCTCTTTGAAATGGCAGCCTTTGCTCCAGAAAGCTACAGTCTAGAGCACAGACTGAGAGCAAGAGCTGGCTGAGCTACACAGGGTGGGAAAAGTGAAAGACGACAAAACAAATTGGATTTGGCAGAAAAACAGAAGTCTCAGTTTGTCATTTGCCTAAGTAATAACGGACGGCAGTGATAACTCATAAGGAAGGCTTGAAAGGCAGATAAGTACTGATTGATTGGGAGTGCTGTTGCAGTGTGGGAGAGCTATCAGCCCCAGATTATGCAGGGAGTTTGCAGACCCCAAGGTGTAACTGAGCAATTTTCTTAATCACAGTGATTTAGGATATATTTCCATTGCTGTCTCAACTCATATCTACAAATGTTCATGTCCAGCTTTATCTACTTTCATGCATAAAATCCTTAAGTGTGCATTTATTTGTCCATTGCAACTATATCACAGGTGGACTACGCTCCTAAACTGAGCTGTCCTACAGGTTTGTCTTTCCCTGATACCTGAACAGAAATTGATAAGTACTCCACAAGACTGGAAAAACCGCTAATTACGGATTGTCTGGCCACTCACAGAAATGTTCAGAAACACTATCTGGAATAACAGTTCTGTGTTCCTGTATGAACTTTTGATCCTAAAGCATTGGAACCAGAGTTATTACATTTCCAGTTAATTGTGCAGTGCAAGCTGTAAGCCGTTAAACTGATACCATTATAAGAATAGTTGCCCAGCTTGAACTGACCCTCCTACAGAACAGTTTTTAGTTATTGCTCTGAGTATAACAAACAATTCTCAGGTACACATGCTACCCCTCAGCATCCTTTGATTATAAATTGAGAGAAATTATGAAGATTCACAAGTAGCATCAATAGCTTCTCATAGTCTTTCAGCTACCTCCCTCTCTTTGCATCATCCCTGGCGGTGTTCTGTCCAAATTAGAGTACGACTCTGCAAATGCTCATTGAAAGAAAGTTCTGTTGACTGCAGCCATCCTAGATGACAGTACTTCTATGATCAGTCCTTTACGTATATCTATATAGATATTTCCCCTGTGTAGAACAAAAGGAACACAGACACCAAGTAAAGAGAAGTCTGTTCAGAAGCAGACAAAACCCATAACCAAGCTAATATGAAAAGTTCAGATCTTCCACTAACACGTTCTGGGACTCCAAGTAGATTTGTACTGCTGTCTTGGCCTGCACGCTTAGTAAAGAGGTACTGCTCTTGGCAGAAAAGGGCTGATAATCAAATCCCAAACTGTGCCCCAGCTGCAGCTGAATATAACTCAACTATTCCAATTCAGTACAAAGGCAAAGGTAAGCATTAAAAACAACAGCACTGGGAAGAGCTGAGCAACCAAATTTAGAAAACTCTGCAGAATGCACCTCAAAGGATTTGACATATTTGACAGGAACTTCATTATCTTCACCCAAATTCTAAACTGGTGTTTATTAGCTTTATGACATTACAGCAAGTTATGCCAGTTGGGAACCTGCTCCACTGCAGCTATGTGTTTTGTAATTGCCAGGTCAGGATCTGTGATACATTAAGGTTGTTTTGCAGAACTTCTACCATACTGTTCTCCTTATGATGTATGATTTTCATTACTCAGAGACTATGATTTCAACATATGTTTATGGGAACAGCCTGCTATTTATTACGCTCAAAGTGGTGTCTCATGCTGCACATCACTATGACAAGCAATTAGTTCCTACTGAGTAATTAATTATTAATATAAATATTTAAGAACTATTCCTAGTAAAAGTTATAATTATTTTTATTCCATAAATACAAGTAGCACAAGGAATTACTGCCATTATATTTTTAAAATATTACATGTGCGGCTACTTTTTAAAAATGACAATAATGTATCAATAAAACAATATTTGTTCAATAAAGCCAAACAGCTACTAATTTCTTGTTCAGGTTGTAAAGCCAGTGAGTGACTCCAGGCCTCACGTAGAAATGAAAGCAAGGACAAAAAAGGAGTAAAAATTGTGCAGTGAACTCCAGGGAAAGGGATGCCCAGTGAAAAACTAAGAAACTTCTGCAGTACATGTTATTCTAAAATGCACCTCAGTTGCATACAAAATACTCAAGTGCATGAACAAAGTAGAGCCATCAAGGGAGTCAGGGATGCTGTCAGGCTGCTTGCCAGGTCGCAGCAGGAGGATGCACAGGGACAGAACCGAGCTCTTCTCCAGAGACCTAGACATGAGGAGCCCTGGCTCTCTGCAGGTGCTGCTAGAAGGTGGCAGAAAACTGCGCAGAAGCTCAAAATCCATTTGAATGCTAAACCTAGCAATTTAATTTAAAGCATTTTTGCACTAAGGCAGGTGAGAAGTACAAAATGGAGAAGAAGGTTAGGAACCAGCTCCCTCCCTGCCCAACACCCGCTCTCAGCTAAGGGTGTCTCATGAAGCAACCTAGCACATGGAAAAAAAGTAGGATTTTATTTTAAGGTTTCAGATTGTTTAACCAAAATTGCAGGGAAAAAAAAAAAAAAAAAAAGTATAAAGGCATTTTTGTTCAAACCATCTGCAAACACCCAAAGAACACGATGTTTGAACATCCATGACAAGCAGAAAAGAATCCATTGCTTTGTCATAATTTTCTTCTTCCAGCAACACAAATATATATCTTTTGAAATTTCCTACAAAACAACTGTCATTTTTAACATCTTTGGTTAGAGGGCAATTTGTAGAGTTACAGCCTTTCAAATGAGCAGATGTTCTGTTTTCCAGAGGGAAATCATACGGATATTAGAGTAGCTACAAAGGGATAAACTCTTTGTACATGGGCCTGGCTTCTCTTTGGTGTCTCTGTGCCAGTCTACTCTTTCAAGGGCTGTGCTGTAGTGATTGAGAAAGCAAAGATGCCAGACGTACTTCCTATTTATTGATGCTAAAAGCCACAGAATAGGATTGTGTGATAGGAACAGGTTATCATTTTTCCTCTTGGTTTGCCAACAACGACATCAACAGTGGCTGAACTCCCACCTGGACAAACCACAAAATCATCTTATTTATAGGAAGGATCTGTAGTGCAGCTTTTTAAATGTAAAAACAAAATAAAATAAGATGAAATGAAGCCAAATGCCTCCCTGGAGATGTAGTACTAATTATATATGGCCTCATTTCTCAGCAATACATATTCTTTACAAGTACTATCAAACTGATTGTACTTCTGCAGAAGACTGCTCCTCTGTTATGCTACAGCAATGGTGCTTTACACAACTCCAGAACAAGTATTTCCACCTCCACTGCAAATGTCTGTGTGCCTGAAACTACATGCAGAGAAATATTGAAGCACTTTGGGTTACATGAAAAATAGTTTTAAGAATTTTTAGAGGTTTACATGAAATATCTTACTAGTCATCTGGAACAATGATCAGGACATGCCCTGAATTTCAATAGATTGATCTTAACTGTGAGGCTATACCTCTAAATAAATCGCCTAAATAAGGGCACAAAAAGGCTCTCATTTAAAAAGTGTGATGGTGAAGAAAAATACTTTCAATTTCAGTGGCTTATTTTCTGTAAAATAAGATGAACAAACTAACTAATGCTGCTTCTCTTCTTAATGGGCAAATCCTTTCCCTCCCTTAAGAAAAGGGTTGATGCATCTTAGCTAATGTATACTCAACATGGCTCAGCTTTCTTGCATTTCTACACAGGGACACATGAATCGGCACTTCACTAACTCTCCCTCCTAGGAGAGCACAGGGGAAATGAAACTGAAACACTGTCCAAGGAGTGAGTGTTTGCTAAGCTCTTGCACAGCAAACTACCTTGAATGTCTTTCCCTCCAACATGGATCGTCAAGTTTTGTATCATCCCACACGTCTGGAACCAACCTCTACAGACCAAAATCAGCGGACAAATATTATGAAATAATGTCATCATGCAATACACTCTAGGGTAAAATTTTTAAATATGAACTAATAATTTTCTGATTTCTATCAGGAGGAGTAAAATACTCTCCTGCTAGCCCACAAAGCAAACTATGTAGAAAAGGTAGTCAGTGACTGACAGAGGAATCAAAGCAAAACATACCCTGCAGAGACTCTAGCAGTACTTGGCAGTGCTCACCTAACTTGGATCAGGAACCTTTACCTTAAAACAACTGCAGGTTTCAAATTATCTAGGAAATCTGAGTCATATTTCCATATCTTCAGTTATTAATTCTCTTTGAAAAAATCAGTTACCAACCGTGATTAAGCTACTATTTAAATGAAAAACAAATGATTGGGCACCAACCACTACTCTAAGCTCATATTCACCCACTGATGAAAGCTCCTTCAATATTTCTGAAGTTCCTCTTTCTTCTGCTGCTGGAAAGTAACAGAATCACCTTGGTATCGTTGAAAGGTCAAGTTCATTTTAGGAAACCCAGGATGCAAGCAGCTACTGTCTCCCCTGCTGCTGTGCATTCCTTTTTTTCTGCTCTCCTTTAAAAAACCATTACCCTATAAAAGAACAAGATCTGTTGTGACCCACAACTACTAGCTTCATATGGTTCTGTAGTGTGCATATTCTCTAACTATGGTGTGCCACAGAAGAAAAAGGATAGTTATACACTTCAGCTTTGATGAGTTTCTGTACAGCGTCCCTTTAATTCTAGGAGAGTTAATGTGTGACTTTTTTTTTCCCAATAGCCAGTTCATCACACAGGAAAATAAATAATATCCCATAATTGTTTCTTATCTTCCATCACTTCTGAAAGTAAGGCTTACATTTTCCCCCTCATCTACAATAAAACCAGGCATTTAAAATAACTTTGTAGCATAATACCATTCTCTATGGTTTTTTTTTGGTTTTTTTTTTCATAGTCACCTTGGACAAATAATGCCAAGCCAAATGTTTTTATTACTTTGAATAAATTCAAAATGAATTACTCAGAAGAGCTCAGAAGAAGGGAAACAGTAATTCATTAATTAATTTTGACTTAGTTGATCTGTGAGTTGTTAAATCAAATGACAGCAGCTTGGAGCCATAGGCTACCGGCTGAGCTAGATATAACCAGAGAAAGCAGCAACATAAACGTTGAGGCAGCAAAATAAAAGGCAGCCAGTGGGACTTTATGGCAGAGACCTCCCCCCAACATAGCATTCTGTATTTGAGACCCAGGGTTGTAAGCTTTCAAACAAGCACTGAGCAAAAGACAAATGCACCTGCAAAGGATGCATACCAATGAACACAATGCAATCGAGCACCAGGTATAAGACTCCACTCTTCTACCCAGGTGTTATGCATTTTGATTCTAGCAAATTCAGTGAACAGGAAAGCTGTGAATGCATATATCCACACAGGATATCTGCTTTCTACCTTTAGAATTTAACAATCTGCAATCAAGTGAACAAATGCCACTTCTCCAAACTTAGTAGGGTTTGCCAGCAGCAGATCACAATATAATTCCAAAAATTAACTCAAGAGAAGACAAATAGGAGACATAAAATGTTTAATTTTAGACACAAACTTTCATGAAGATTAGAAATACCTTATCATTTGTCAGCATGGGCTTTCAAACTATCAAGCACATTTCCCTGCCTGGTATTTGCTAGTTAATCATTTAGGTTTATTTCCCAAAAACCACATTTGTGTTGAAAATAAAATTCCCCCTTTTCAGATATTTCAGAGGAATAAAAAAATATTTCAAATACAGCCTTTGGAAGAACACTTCAATCCCTTTCACAAAAATAACTCCACAGCAATGACCTGAGGTCTCTGGCAGCCATTTGTCTGAAGTGGGATTCATCAGCCTAGCCTTATGATACTTAAAAAGCATTCCTTACTCAGGAGAGATTAATACAAAGATAACATGACTATTTTCTCCCTTCCCCTAATAAGTGCCTCCAGTTTTGTGACAATTTTCACAAGAACACTTACAGATTTTTACAGAGGCCGATCGTTAAGGGTTCACTGGTGAGGAGAAAAATTGTGTGTACCTTGTTTTATATAAAAACAATCAAACAAAGACAAAACTTCCATAAAAAGGATATTGATGTAGAAACTTATTTTTAGGGATCTCCAGAGAAAAATTAAAGTATAAGTTGTTGCCCAGCCAGTTACATTCAGTCAGGTAGCACTGAAGTATTCATGGTCCTGCCTGAAAACAATGCATGTCACTGCTTAATTTTGCTCATGCAATTTCTACTTATGGCAACAGTGCAAAGAACCTCAACCACCACCAGTGAGCTACAGCTTTATAACAGGATTAAACAGCTTTTCTAGTATGTGCCAGTCTCCCGTTAGGTACAGTCTAGAAAGTGGACAGAAGGTTAAATCTAGCAGCAATAATGTGAAAAAACAGCACCATTGCTTAAGGCAACTCTTTACAGGCAACTTGCTATGAGAGATGAGACAATATGAAAAGTGTTTTTACAGTTCTTCTTTAACTTTTCTTTGCTGAATGTTGGTTAGCACTCAAACCTTAGGTCACCACTGAATGCAGAACATTACTTAAGATTGCTAAATGGTGAGCTTCTTATAATCAATAATAAATAGAAAGAACAGACCTGTGAGACCTTTCTTGAAAGCTTTGATCACCGTATTAACACTAGGGGAAAAATATAAATATGATCTAGTAAGATAGGTGGCACTTGATGAGAAGAATGAAGTCTAACATTCAAATGTTTATCAGATGCAGACAACGTATCTGAAAAATCCTGAACTCTCAGTTCTGAGAATTAGCTACGCTTTAATAGCATTCAGGCAAACAATGAGCTAATGTAGAAACTGTCTGTTGAGTCACTGAACGTTGATTCGGTCTGAATGCATTCACCACAATGTACCAAGCTACTAGTCGGGAGTGAGTGGGAGTTCATTAGCATACAGAGAAAGAAATAAGCATGCTGGTGCATTGTATCATCTGTTTCACAGTGTCATAATTTACCTATAGGAATCGTGGTTAATGAATAACTTTTAGGGGACCTTAGCAACAATCAGCAGTCACACTGCCTACAAAGAAAACAGCAAATTGGTTTAAAATCACTTCTTAGCATATGCAGTGAAAACCATTACATGCTGTCAGTATGTTCAAGTCATTTTGCTAATGAGATGAGACAGGTTGTGTGACAAAGAAAGCAGCATGTTTCTCAGTGGTGAGAAGTAATGAGTCCACTGACCAGTACGAGAACCTCGATCCTCAACTATTCTCAGATTAGGCACTCCTCCATTTGGCAAGTCACTCATATCTGCACCCCAGCGTCCTGTTAAATTTAGTCTTTTTTTTTTTTTTTTTTTTTTTAAATCTATGCTTGGCTGAAACAGAAGGGCATGTTCTGACAGCTGAGATCACGTGCACTCGTCTACACCTGAGGGCTAGAAATATCTAGCTGGGCTTTATAGGTCAGTCATTTTATAATACAGAGTGTCAACGATGATCTTGTGTCTGTTTGATCAACCATTTTAGCTATACACTCTACAATCAGAGCTAGCTTTGATGAAGAAAGCAGACAACCAAACTTTGTAGCCACAGAAAAAAAGTACACGTCCTTGAGGATTGTGCCCCTTTCATGCTGTGATTAATTAAGCAATTAAAAGTATGATTGGTCTTTTTAAAGATGTCATAAGATGCAGCAGCTTCCCGTTATCCAGAATAAATTAATATCTTCAGTTCTTTTTAAAAGCGCTAGAGCTGCAGGACAAAATGTTACACACTTCAGAAATTGGAGAAGTTTTCTCTTCTCAAATATCATTGAAAAGAAGGATGAGTCAGATGGACACGCCAAAGCTCTGATAGCTCTGATCATAAATATTGTGACTATTTCTATGCTGTGTCAATAACTCATGTTGCTAGACCAATAGATCTTTGAAAATCGACCAGCTCTCCTTATCCCCTCTTCTCCCCAGGACTATATCCCATGGGACTCTTACAAGCAGGTCCCCCAATAGGCCAAAAATCTGCCCTTGTGAAGGGCTGCAGTTTGCCTCATTTACTCATCTCAGGGTCCTTTACTGCAGCTGAGCTCGCCCCCCATCTTCAGATCCCTGACCAGTTGGCAAGATTCAGGCCCAGCAGAGCCCATGCCCTCATCGGCTCCCCAGTCACCTGTGTTAGGAAGTTGTCGATGCACTCCAGAAAACTCACATTTTTTGGTTTTAATGTCCATCTCTTTTAGATGCCTATACTTGGTCAACGCTCTCAGATATATGGTTTGATTTTTGGGTGGTCCTATGTAGGGCCACAAATTCGACTCAGTGATCCTTGTGGGTCCCTTCCAACCCAAGTTAATCTATCCCTTCAAAATGGATCTGTACTCCCACAAACATTAGTGTCTCCTCGTCAACAAAAACTACATGAAAGTCAACAGGAGCTCACTCATTCATATAAGCTTGTGACTTCATATCTGATTAAGTACAGGAATACCAGACTAGACAAAAGCTAAGAAACCAGTATAAAGATTAAAATAAAATAAAATAACTTCTCCAACATACCAAATATTTTTTAAAATATCAGACTGAACACAGAGTTACAGGTCAGATATTCTCTTACATTTTGAAAAAGATAACACAAGTCTCCTGTCACTAAACAAAGGCTCAGCTACCTTCACCTAACTTGAAAGGCTTTAGATTTGCATCAAGAGAATCGAACTCTGGTACCTTGTTCTGGCTGCTCTTGAGGTATATTGAAATTGTGACTTATCCCTCAGACCAAGATGAAACACAATTCTGTCAAGCTATCTTTGGCCACTGAAGTATTTCAAGCTTTCTAAGTCACTCTTTTCTCACCACTATCTGCTACAATGACAGCATGTCTCTAGGCTATCTTTCAAGTAAGAAAACCATAATGAGAACGAGAAAAAGGATGTAACGTGATAAACAGTTTAAACAACATTTCATGTTAATCCCACTTGTTTTGCTAGTTATTTCCCTATGCTTACTGGTACTTTAAGAAAACCACTTATTCATCAGGAAGTTCATATTTATTACTTCATCAGCTGATTTAGTTATGCCCCAGGAGAGCCTTAAAAACGCTAATCAATGACTTTACCATGGCAAAAAACTTTTGTATTTCTGCCTTTCCACATAGCTTGACAATCACAATTTCAAACAAGGCACAATAGGGTTTGCAAAGCATATCATGAGGAAGGACAGAAAATCTTGAAAATCTATTGCCTTTTACCATTTATTTTGCAATATACATTAAACAATAAGTGCTTTATACACAGAAAATCAATTCTTAAAAGGCAAAAAAAATAACGGCAGGTCATTTAGAAAAAATCCATGATACATATTTAGAATTAACACAATTAATCCATGCAACCCTGTTAATCCAAAAATGTCATGCAGTAAATTGACTGACCATTTTTAAGGCAGGTGGTAGCATATTAACAATATGGATGTGCCAAGTTTACTGGAAACAATTCACTTAACTCACACAAATGCTACTATAGCCAGACCATCACTTAGCATGTCAAACATCGATAACTATCTGATGCACTTAAATAGCTTAGGAAAATATATGGAGTGGAATAATCAATTTTCAGGGGCAGAGAAGCATTCACTATGGACAGCATTTTGCAGTCCTCCTTGAAATACATAGTTTTTCTATAGCTACTTTTATGGAAGAATATTTACAGCCTGTCTAAATGTCCATAACAAGGTTATAGTTTAGAAGTCCACAGGAAGTCATAGCACAATATAGACAAAACTTCAGAAATACAAAACTATCAGCTCCACTTAGATGCATCCTTCTCGCAGCACATTACAAGGTCCCACAGTCAACACTGATTCTTCAGCTTCACCTAGACCATTTCAAGTCTCTGGAATTTTTACTTTGCAAGAGCAGCAGTAGCATCTATATCCTGGTCTTTGCACCTCTTAATAATAAATATAAATCTTTCCTGTTAAAAACACAACACTTGTAAAACTCCTGATTGTGCAATACATCACCACCACAAGAGGTAGTTATCCAAAATTAATGTAAAAGAAAACACATCTCTCAGTTCTTTTTTTTACTACTTCAGAGTTGTAAGAATCAGTCCTATGAGTATCTCTGAAGAACATGCAGTTGTTTTCGGTGTAAAGAGCTGGTAATGGAGACTGGGGGACACTTGATCAATGGTGTTCAATCAAAGCAATCTAAAGTTTGCTGAACTGTTTAAATACAGAAAGACTGAAATACAAACAGAAAATAGAAAATGTTCTATTTGGCATTTTAACACAAGTCACAATCCACACTAGTTCATTAAATGCAAGCTGTGAAACTTAACTTTGATCCATAAGTCACCAGAGAAAAAGATAGTAAAGAAGAAAGCTCTGATAACTAGATTTTCTAATTTTCTTTCCTTACAGCTCTCTCAGAAGAGATCCAAGCATTCCTTTGGAAGTTCTTTTCTTCCAAATAACTTGTCAATGGATCTGTTCTTAATTGTACGTATAAGGACAAGTTTCCATTAGGGTGTAATTAGGCATGCAACTCCATTACTATTAACAATGCAATGAAGAATAATAAGGCAGAAATAAAAGCATTAACATTTTTTCAAGGTAACGGGTCATTCTTAATGGAAACTGTGCCTTAATTTCCTATCCTGATAATACAAATGTATTGTCAGATCATGAGGACAAAAAGGACAAACCTTAAAAAACAACAACAAACCACCTCCATCCTACCCTGCCCACAGCTAATAAGAATAAAAGTATGAATGAAATCTTGACCTTATGAAATGCAGTAGGAACTTTTTTATTTCTTACTTCACTTGAGGAACACTTCAGCTCATGACTACTGGTTTAGCAGTTTAAAATATCTTTAGTAAGTACAGATTCACATGCAAATCTATAATATCCAGGAATATGCTAGAAATATGAAAGAGAACTTGGTCATAGCTAAAATAAGAGTCGATCCAATATCAGATGAAGAGCATGAGCATTTTTCTATTAACTTCAGAAGGTTTTGGATGGTGTCCACTTGGAGACGCACACTGAGAAAGATTTCTATGCTAACCACAGTGCTTTCTTTGCCAAGGGAAAATAAAAATATATTTAATATAACATTATTTTATCAAATATGAAAGCAAAACACCTGATCTCCAGCTCTATAGTAAGAAGGAAATCTTTATTTTCTTGTTTTTTAACAAAAAACATATATTGTTTCAAGAAAAAAACAAAAGGCACAGAAAAACAAAAATAAAAAACACTCGACTATCACATTATTATTAAATCAGAATGGGAGAAGATGTTTTCTCTGTAATTGTATTTTAGTTTATGTATTTACAATATTTCCTATTGCAAATAATAATAATTCACAGCAGCTACTATGAACAACAAGTTGACAACAAGAGAGCAGACAAAATATTTGATTAGTTTTGCCTGGTGGTAAAGATCAACACTCATTCAACAAATTTAAAGAAAATGTTCAATCCAACCCTTTAAGGTGTTTTTGGGTGAACTCCATGTGACCTACTGAAAAGCTCAATACACAGGAAGATTTAGGAAGACAATTATAGAAGATGATTTGCTGGATTAGGCCAATGGTCATAGCTGGAATTGAGCTTCAGTCACAGAGGTCAGTAATGGAGTTTATAAAACCAGGCCAAAACCTATACAATAGAATCATATGTCTGCAGGTAATCCCCTCTCTCATACAAATTAGCTGAAGGCTGGTTTGTTGTTGGAAGTATGAGGGCTTTTAACAGCTTTGAATGACGTTTTCTTTTATAATTCCCATTTGTATGCCTGTACAGTTCTATTCTTGCTCTTCCTATAAATGGCCAATGACTTCCTTGAATAGTGCTGAGCACTTTGCTTCAGCAGTTGGAAACTACCTGTGTAAAGCTTATATAGGAAGCACAGGGGCCTCATACTCCAGCTGTAACAAATATTTTAGAAACTATGCCAAAAAAAGAATTGCACAGGAAAAGTGTGTTGTGCTACTTATTACCAATATTTAGTTTTTTATTGTTCATTTTGCTTTTATATAGTTTTCTTTGGCAAACCTGGTTGTTACTGTTCCCTTCATTCACATACATAGCATGCTGAACATATTCTGAAATGGCTTCTCTTTATATCTTTTTTATGGCAAGATAATAACTATTTCATTAAAAACTTCTATTTCAGCACTCAAAATCTCAGAAAATACTGTGGAAAATAAATACGTGCCAACATCGCTATGATTTTTTAAGGTATTAAGTATCTATTTCTTTTCTCCTTATGCTCTTTTTATTGCTGCCATGACCCTAAGGAATGCCAAATTGCCCTCTTGGACTGCTATGAAAACTGGAATCAGGCACCTAACAGCTTTCCTCTGAGCTGCAGGACTCTCATATTTGAAGGATGTTTCTTTTCTCTGTCTCTTTTTCCATCTCTGCTGGAGACATGAGAGAAAATTTCAACATACAGCTGTGGATCACTGAAAATCCTTCAGGTACATAGACTGCTGCAGTTCAGTGGTTTTCCTTAGGAAATATTCCTGTTATGTTTTCTGTGCATCAGTGCCTGTCTTCTATTTTTTATCTTTTTTTTTTTTTTTTCATAAAAGGCAAAAGGTGAAGTTAATCAAAAGTCACAAACAAAAACAACAAAAACAAAACCCAACTCCTCTCTTTCTTCAGCTGTAGTTGCAGGACTGCTGCATGTAGAACTGGTACAGTATGAAGGTGAGGAAATTACTCCTGCACTATACAAAGCAGGTAAAAATCATTCTGGCCTGACCTCTCTAAAAACAAGAACAGCTTATTAAATTGCTGTTACTACTATCACTTCACAGGTCCGATTGTACAAGGATAACAGCCCTTTAGTTCTATCAGCAGTCATCTCAGAAACAACAGCCTGAGTGGTTTTCTTTTCCCTTTTTTTTTTTTTTTTTTCTGATGGTACTTAATTGCCAAAATATTAGGTGGTTCAAGTAAATCAAACAGTAAATCATTGAGACAAAGGAAATCTATGACTCATTCACAGAAATTTAAGCCCCGCTTGTCTTAACATGAACAGCCATCTCAATTTCTCTTGGCCTACAGCCAGGATGACTTCACACAGGTAAGTAAAAATAGAGCCAGTTTTCTTGCATTTACAGTAAAATATGATGGCTCATGTAGGACACTGGCTCAGCAACAGCCACAGCTACAGGATTACCTTTCCAGGATTACAACACAATAATGTTCAGTCGTTGTGTATGAGGTAGATGTGGGATCTTGTCTCCCAAAATTCCCTCTGCAGTGCATCAGCCATACCACATACTTAATAAGAGCTGCTCAACTTGAAGACCAGCAGGATGCTCGGCCTGAGGGACAGTGCAAGGCCATCATTAAAGCTGGATGACCCACAGAGCTTTTAACAGCGTTACTCAAGTCTCTCTGGACTAGCAGTGAAGTTACCAATACAAAAAAGAAAAGGCTGCTTGAGTTGTTAGCACAAGATAGTAAAATAGAAACAAACAAACAAACAAAAAAACCCACAGGCTCCTCTATGCTTCTGAACACTGTCAACTTACTACTTCCTACATCAAATTCTAAACCAGGTCTCAGATCATGCAGAGATACTCACCAGTTCAGTAAGCCTCCAAAGGATGTTCCTTGCCATGTCTAGTATCAGACGGGGCAGAATACTACACATGAGGTCCTAAGAAGGAAACTTAGTATTTGATGAAAAAAAGTTGATAGGTGTTGTTTGTCTTGAAGTGTGTGTATACATACATATGTATATCCATGCACATACATCCTTTGAAATCCAAAGATTCAAATTTTACAAGCTTCCTATTTAAGTCCTAGCTTTAGCCAACTGCTCTTGTGAAATAAGGTCTAAAGGTTGGTAATAACCAACATTTATGAAGACTGCTCTCTTTGCTCCCATGTCATGTTTTGGCCTGTTAAGATGAGAGCTGGTGCTTTGGAACACGTGCTTTGGAAACCTACTCAACCACTTTGTCAAATCCCTTCCAATCTTTTGGTTCTGGACCATTTCACTCCAGTGGCTTGTCACAATATATTACTTCTTTCTAACCAGACAGACTGAAAAATACTTGTCACCAATACATTCTGGCAATGCATCCTGTTTTCACAGCTTCGCACAGCTGTAGTTTAAATCATAAGGTGCCAGGTACCTGACAGGCAGCCATGATGCCACAGACACATGAAAATATACTGTGAGGAACTACACAAAAAGCTGAAGACAATTTATGAGTCTTGGACACCGTACTTGGATTTTCATTGTGGGTGGCCTTCACTACTTCCTTTGCTAACAAGGAGTAACAGCACACGCACAAAATAAGTGTGTCTAAACTCACTCTTCTATGACACATCATTCTAAATTATTTAGCCCCTGCTTGGAAAACAATCTGGTTCTAAATTATTTAGAGAAATGAGCCTGCTTGCCAAAGGGGAAAAAACATGACTAAAGGAAACTGAAGAAAATACAAAGCTGTGCAATACTGTCATTATGCTACAAAGTGAAAATTAATTTTCACAGAAGGTACGATACAAATCATGAAAATCTCCCTTATTCCTCATAGGAAGTCTCAGGCTAAGCACCAACAGCAAACTCAGATATTTTCCATGCAAAAGTCTGATTCAATTCTGAAATGGACCATAGGGGTCTTCGCTATATTGGGCCTTGAGTCCTAAATGTCCCAGGATCAGGATACACGACACATTATTATTAGAGCATGAACATGGTATCTTATTAATTTTGTAAAATGTATTAGTTTATCCTCGCTATGCATAGACTTCTTGCTCTATTTACCAAGCAGTTACCAAGCTCTAAATCTTCACTATGCCTCCTAACAATCACTTTTCAATGGTAGTCACTAGGTGCATAATAATTTTTTAGACAGAGTTTGTATCCTCCCTTCTCATTCTCTCCTTGGGAAAGCATGCAACATCCACTCAAAGCTTGGCTAAATGATTAAAATCTACTTTCTAATAAGCCTATGAGGCTGGTTAACTATAAAGGAAAAAGGATCTTAGCTCGTGTATTAATCAAACAGAATCAAAGTGCACTTTAGTCTGAAGGCATTTCTTGAGAGGTGGAGGAAAAAAAGTTTTTATGTCAATTATTTTAAGGTTTTGGCTTGTATCTCATACCTCTCTGTACAAATCTCATCTCATTTTTATGCTATCATCCTTATAACAACAACTTTAACATACAGGGACATTCAGTTCAACACTTGCACATTCCTGACCACAGTGACCAATTTGCGTTATCTGGGAAGCAAACGTGATCACCATGCAGAAAGCCTTAGAGAGGCAAGTATAGCTTTACCAGGAGAACTTTTCTCCATTTCAGATGATACAATGGCCAATAAACGGCACCCTTTCAGTGTCCCTTAGGGCAACGGAATATAAATCAGTCCCTTAAGAGAAAAACATCACTGACAAAGGAATTTTTATGTATTTGGTTTCTACAAAGTGCCAGAAATTTTACCCTAATTTCCCCTCAGTCTGACATAGGACATTATGTCTACATAATCTATCAGACATCTTTGTTCCCACCCCTCGGTGTTTAGGACTTCCATAAAGTTGTAATCCCTGATAAACCCTGAGAAGCAGAGGGTTGCTTTCCTGAGCACTGCACTTTCAAAGAGCACTGGACTATAAAAGTCTGTTACCTTCATCACTTCAGACTAAACTGCTGGTAGGATAAACATTAAACTCCATTACAGCTCTAAATTTCTGAATGAGGCTTAGAGACCTTTGCAGATTTGTCCACATGAGTGAAGGGAAATGGACACTAATGTAGAAATCAGTTATATACTTTTCTGTTTGTGGCATGCTGGCACATTGCTGTTCTCACTGCCTATTTCTCTCATTTCTAGCCTTCTCAGCACATGCTGTCCCAATACTACTACTTAAAATCAGCTCCATGCAGGAACCTCTGAAGTCTTTCGCTTGTCTGCCAGTAACCAAACACAAAGCTTACATTTCTTACAGCTCCTACCTGTTGATCCAATTGCACAAGTTTGCTGCTTGCAGTGCCAGCCCTGATCTCCCATAGAGCTGACACAATGAGCCAGCAGCTCAGCAGCTGCACCTGGCGGGTACGACTGAAGAGCTGAAATTATGAAATTAAGCTCGGGATGGCTGACTTGCAGAACTACATCAAGGGAGCAGAAGGACAGGTGATAAGTGGGGAATAAGAGAGCATATTGCCCTCTCCATTAAACTCACTACTGTGTAAAACACTAAGCAAACTGGACATCTAAAATTCTCCTATTTTTGCTGTTTTAATGTTACAAATGAGCCCTGATTATCATTGTTTATGCTGAGGTAGCCCTATGGTCGCTAGTCATAATAAAGGATGAATTGGCACTGGGGCTGTGAATTCATACTACAAAAAGATTATCCTGTTCCAAAATTATCTGAAGAGGGCAATAACAGCTTGATTAGGCTGGGGGAAAAGCATCAAATTCCATTACGAACACCTAATTTACAAGCAATAGGCAACCTGAATATTCATCCATATTCTGATGAGACAGGCTAGAGTTTTGTCTTTACTTCCTTTTCTTCAGAATGGGACATAATTTCTTCTTAAAAATCTGACTGGAACTTTGAAACATCTGCAGCAAAGCTCCTTACTAATACAGCTTCTGACTTATGTTCTCCAATGATAGCTGTCATGGGTTTTCCAAAAGATTAAACTTTCAGTGCTACGTCAAAAGTAGAGTAAAATAAACTCATTTAAAAGTGCAGAGTGAGAATACGATAATTTAAAATTAAAAAAAAAAAAAAAAGGATAAAAAAATCCACTTTCCAATTTGCCAATTTGACATAAGAGAATCACCCTACTCTGTGTTTATGATCACATACGATAGTGACTTTCATATCAGCTTTATGATAGTGACTTTCATATCAAATCACAGTTTATCCAGAGCTGAAATATCAGGAACTGGTGGGCAGTCAAACTCTGGAGAGAATAATCTTGTAACACCACAGCATTTTGAAACTTAGACTGTAGGCGTGGATCCAGAATACAATAATTAAGGCTTTGCTTCCATCACAACTCCCCTGGAAGAGACAATCTAGGTTCTTAGTGTGAACAACTGACCAATTATTTATGGTTAAATCCTTCAGATCTTCTACTCAAGAGTGCAGAGTAAAACAGTTATTTAGCAGGCTCCTCAGGATACAGGATCAAGGGGAATTTGTGTTATAGATTCTGAATTGTTTTACAAGACACAGGCAAGCATAAACACCTTTATTTGACAGAAGCGACTGAAACAAAAAATTTAGGTGATATGTACCCCAGGTAAAATGATAGCAGAGACAAGAACTGATTGCCCACCTCTAACACCGCCTGCTCAGATAAACTCATATCACCTCTTTGTATTTACTCAGGACAAACTGGGACCAATAGAAAACTGCCAGAGTACCTGGCATGCTTTGCTCTGTAGTAAGTGCCCTATTCCTGCAGGGCAGCCTGTGCAATTATTGCTTAAGAGTTGCTTTTGTGCTGAGGGTTGACATTTGCAAGAAAAGTCACAGCTGCCAAAGGAAGAGTAACAATGCAGCCTTGTGGTAAACATAATGAACCAAAAAAAAAAAAAAAAGGGGGGGGGGGGGGGGGGCCCAGAAAGGGAAGAATAGCTCCTCCAGAGCACCCCTGGAAAAGCTGGCCATTGCTTCCAGATTTGCAGTTTCCCTGAATTTCAGACAGATTATTGATTACAAATATTTACCTGGCAAGTTCTGGCATTTTTCTTTAAGATCTATGTTGCTTAAAAATATTACTGACACTTCCCCCTGCCCCTTATCCCCCCAAGTAAAATATTGATTTTCAGGTAAACTTGCCTATGTCAAGGCCCAAAAGGAAAAGGTGAGCTACAGATAAACCTCAGGTCCTTCAATATTATTATTATTATTATTTTTTGATATAAAAAATAACATTAAAACACTATTTTTAGGTCAGGTGATTCTTCCATTTTTCTCTGACTAAAAATTAGATAAATTTTCTCAGCCAACAGAAAAATGGAAGAATGTTTCTGCTTTGTCTGTTAAAAGGAGCCTCTCTGAGGCATGCCAAATATTACAGACTCTAATGCAATCTTCCTGAGAGGTTTGGCCTACTCAGGTTAAATTCTATAATCACACACTTCCGTGAAATGATGTCTTTTGCTCCTCCTTTTCCTAGAGCAGCTATATAAAACTATATTTTACTTTTTGAGAAAATGAGAGCAGGAAATTTATTTCATGAGGGAGGATATTTGGCTAGATATTTGAGCACAAGAAGGAGTCCCATTGAGTATTTTATTTAGCAATGATTTTCCTTTTTGGCAGTCTATAAGACACAACCTATTCCATTATACTGAGAGCACTTTAAGATAATCCATTAACAAAACCTACCCACATTCACACACCCACATTTATACATATGCACACTGTATATACTGAGTAGTTCATTTGCTTTCAGTTGTATCTTTCCATATTACAACCTTGACCAATCAAGGGATTCCAGACCTATCATCAAATCCTAGTCTATTCAAAGTCTTTAGTTCAGTGACTGGCAAATAATAACAGGAACTACCATTCCGGATACATTAGGGAGATGCTGTATGTGTTGCAGAATGTCAGGTTCTTAACCCTAGGTTACTGCTCCACATAGGTGACTCCTCAGGTTCTCAGCTGAAAAGTAACCAGTGTACCTTACCATGTGACACAACTGAAAATAACTGAGACAACATGCCAGATTAGTTGCTAACATTGGACAGTCTCTTCAAAACTACCACCAAGATGATTACAGAACAAACAGGTATTTTTTGAGCTAAGACAGATAAAATTTTCAGAGAAAACAACAAGAACAAAATGAAAGTAAATGTTCAAAAGAAGTTGATAAATATTTTCGTACATAGGACTTCTGATGATGATGGTCCCCTTTCCAGTCTTGTATATACCAATGTTCAAACCCAACAGAACACTAACATGCAGCTACGTACATTCAGAGAAGATAACAAGAGTGCTGATGAAGTGGATGAGAGTGAGAAGTTAGGACTGTGGTTGGAGTATGTTTGAAAGCAGACAAATAATAGAAAAGAATAGCAGTAAATTGCAATATAAGTTCTAGCAGTAGCCTTGTCAGATTCAGGCCATTTCCTTTTATATCAGTGTACTGTTAAAATTCCCTTTAGCAAGAATATAAACATGAAATTTTAAGTAATAGTTGCTGAGCTGTTGTATCCTGATCAGAGACAGCTAGCAAGGCTCCCAAAGGTCAGAATCCATGTATGATAAGAGCTGAGGGAAAGAAAAAGTTTTTGTTCATTTATGTTTCTTTCAAGCAGAATGAAGCTTTTCCCAGCATGACTTGCTGGAAACTTAATCTCTCTTGATTTGATTGCTACTTTGATTTCACTATGGACGGCATCCTCCTGTCAGAAAAGTCAAAAGACGTTTCCACTGTGACAGTAACAGGCTTTATCCTGTTCATTTGAGACCATTCCTTTGAGTCAGGGGGTGTTCCACTTTTTGTTAAACAAAATTAACACTGCCCCCTTTTTTTTTTTTTTTTTTTTAATACATGTTCCACAGAATAGTTTCAGTCTCATTGATTCAAACTCATAAGTACTGACTTGTTTGCAAAAATAGCACTTATTCAACAGACAGGAAAATTATTTAATTTTCCTCTAATCAAAATTAATAAAGATTCTAATCATTTCACTGAAACAATAGAGACAATTGACTGATTTTCATCCATATTCTTTTTCTAAGTACTCCTCCAACACACACACACATTTATTCTAATAGGAATTTAGGAATTTCATTCTTGAAATACATAACTAACAACCTTCTGTGAGCCCCTTCAGGGGCAATCATAGTCCAGGACTAGTACTGGAGTCTTACCTTTGCTGTCTTGTCTCTTTTTCAGAACCATCAGCATACATGACTTGTACTGTACTGGCCAGCAAGTTGTGTCACAAATGGCACTCTGAAGAAATTAAGAAAAAAAATAAAATAAATTTAAAAACCATCAGAGCTGTGATAATATACTTTTCTTTTCCAACACCTTCCAAACTATGTACTACCATTGCCATTTTACCAACTAGAAGTTTTACTATTCCATGATTAAACACAAGGTGAAAGATAAGCAGGAAAAAAATAATCAAATTTCTCCTTAGCCTGTAAGATTTAGTGTTTTAGGTGCCATCATATAGTACATACTTATATAAACTAACGATCGCTGAGGTCAAAATTTCTGCATTGTAATACAAATTGCATTTCTCTCAGCCACCTGGAGTTTGTTTGCTCTTTCCTTCTGTTAATAGCTTGCCAGTTCAGTCTGATGTTTTTAAATTTCTCAAATCCCACAGTTGCAGCTTCCAAATTCAAAATTCATTTTGACCTACAATGGTAGGATTTCAATTGTATGCCCTCATTAACACACTTTCAAAGTTGAAAATCACAGCTGTGACCATACAGAAAAAAAGGACAACAGGAGGTTATAATCCAAGAGAAAAGCTATTCAGAACTGAACAAATGCCTGGCTGCAAAGCACCTGAGAATATTTCCCTCCATCTTTCTCCTATGGAAAATTGTTATAACTGTTATGTTGAGGGAGTAACAAGCATAGACAATTTTTCTACAATGAGCAAGAGTAAGGGAGATATTTATTGTAGATTAAAGCCCCCAGGTATCCTCCAACTCCAGAACTGTATAAGTAATGGTGTGGTAGGATGAGTAAACAAACCAGATATGGCAGACCTACATTTGTCTGATCTTTATTTTATAGCAGTTTGTATTTTCCAAGACATGCTGTATACCAGGTTATCAAAGGATATTTTTATTAGTTTCTTAATTTCAGCTTTACATTACTATTCCTTACATTAACTCCAGCATGTGTTTTTACTCAGAGCATCAGCCTTCATCTATATTCTGTTTATGTTCTGACAAGACTAGGGATATTGCTTTCTCTTATTTTGTGTTTGATTATTAGACTTACATGACTTACACTGATATTTATCAGCAAAGCCAGAGAAGCCACTCTGCCTTTTGTTAGGCATCTGCGTTACTGTTTTATGTACTGCTTTACAGGTAATAGAATTACATTACGACTCCAGTACAATATTCACATTTGATCAAATTTGTTTGCAAATAGAAATATTTCATTCAAGCTGCATTAAAATAAATCACCTCCAGAGATCTGCAGATAGTGTATTACACACGAGGAAGTTTTATGCATATATTAATAGTTACTCAGTTCCTTCAGGTACTCATTTGACTTAATACTTTCCAGTTAAGCTCACACCTCTTCCTTATCATTAACTGACACCATCACCAACCCCTGAATTCACCTTCCCTCTCAAAAAATAAAAATAAAAAATGAACAAAAACCAACAACAAAAATAGATTACAGAAAAGACTAAGCATTTTCAGACAATATCACCATTGTTTTCCTTTCCAGACCAATGGCATCTCACACTTGGCATCTTCTTCCCAACCAAGCTTTACAATAGCTACTTCAGAGGAAATCAAACTAAATGATTAGTTCCGCCTCCAAAAAGTAAATCAAAAATATAAATAATAAAAGCTGCTGTTAACATTCCTGTGTGAGGTTACCACCAAGGATGAGCAGTGCCTGAAACAGGTATGCAGGGAGTTATTCTACACTTGCTCATTCATTTGGAAAATATTAATGAAACTAATTTGAAAACAGTTTTTAAAACAGGAAAAGAAAGTTGATTTTCTTTTAGTCTGGAAGCAACTAGCAACATAGTGCATCATCTGCACTATTTGTAACACCTGGCAGTATCTCCTAAAGCTATAAAAGAGAGCTGCTTGTACGACTGGGAAAGGAGGCAATTTACTGAAATTAGGTAATTCACCACTTGGGAAAAAGTGCTCTGTGCTCTCCTTGGAAAACCCGCTGTCTCTCTAAGGAAAGGTAAGGGCATTCTTTGCCTTGTGTTGCTCATTAGCCAAATTGCAGACACAGCTATTCATTTGGTGAAATTTAAGAACAGCTAAAGTAGATCTTACAGCTCTGTGCTGTATCTTCTGGTGTGCTGTTTCTGACTGTAATTAATACTAGGCCTTTCAAAGGAAGGTAGGACAGCCCCAAGTGACAATGTAGAGGATGATGTTTTTGAGCGCTGCCTATAAAGAAGGATCTTCTCCAGACCAGTAGCATGACAGTTTCACAACTGGTGACAAACCTCTATCTAAATAAGTGGAAAAACACTTGTTGTTGTTGTTTTCTTGCATTTTGTTTTCTGCCAAAGCTGATCTTTTTGCAGGAAAATTTGCTGTTTTAAAGTTTCAGTGGTATATGAAAAGCTATTTACAATAGTTTCCTTGTCAGAGATTGCTTCTAAACTCCATCTGCTTCTCTTCAATCGTGGCTTCTTTCCAGCAGGCACAGTCCCAGTATGCTCAAAGGAAAAGGGAGAGGGGTCTGCAGAGCTGCCCTCTCCCTTCTCTCCCACCTCCATGCCAAACCAGGTGGTGTAGGTGGGCCCGCAGTGTGGGACTGCAGCCAAGGAAGCTCTCTCCCACCCTCCTCCCCCTCTTTTTTTTCCTGAGGATAGTGCCATGCCAAAACATCTCTGCAGATTCAGAAAGAGCAGTACATCTGGGTAGCAGCCAGGGATGCTGCAAGCTGCCAGTACTGAGGGCAAGAGAGGGACAGAGGAGACTTACTTGGGAGGCTTAAAACCATCCAAGCTTTCCCAAAGAAATCTAAGCTCAGTTTTGAGCTCCAGCTTTCTGTTACTGACATCACCAACATGTACTTTTATTTGACCTGGATGTTTCCAGTGCTTCTCAGCTTCCTTTCAGACTCTTATTTTTAAATAATGCCCCTGAATATCATGAGTTTTCTGGCCAGGACAAGTCTGTCCTTTTTCCATTTCAAGAAGTCCAGCTCTGTTCTGCAAATGTTCTCCTTCCTACTTCACTCTAAATATAAAACTTGAATTCTAAAAAAAATTACAGAATCTTTTCTTTTTAGCAGTCTGCCGCATTACCATAATTCTTACATTTTTCTGACTTAATGGTAACAGCAAGTACTACAACCGCATGATCTTCCCAAGAAGCAAAATCTGTTAAGTGCTAATTTATTGGTTAGCCATCACTAACACCTTTACTAGAGAGGCAAAGTCAATACCACTTTTCATGATGATCACTACCTCCGTGATCAGTTATGTCCCTGTGCCAGCCTCCTGACTGAATTAAAAGGCAATGTGAAGACAAGCGAAGAGCAGTGGATGGTACAATTTTCACTCATGGCATGAAGCTTTCAAATATTATCAGCTTAGTATCTCAAACAACGTAATTTGATTTGCAACAGAAAAAGCATTCTTACACGGAAGCTTTGCATTTATTATAATTGATTTTGCTGACAACCTTGCTGAAACCGTGCTCCCCAGGTGTAGAAGACCAAAATAACTGTCATGACACAGTACTGGACAGAAATATTTTTGTTTTAAGTAAAAATAGTTTGATTGCAAAACGTCTGCCATGTAGAACACCATATATATATATATATATGTATACATACACACCAAACATGGAATCCACTCAAAATTATTATTCTTATGTCTTTCTTCCACATTAAGCATAATTCCTTCTGTACCTTGGTCTGAGTTTAAACTCTATATTCTCATTTTATAACCATATACAGTCAGTTTAGGTATCCTATATGCTGTGGCATACCATTTGACTTCTCAGTGCCAGCATGAATTAATATCTTTTGGAAGACTTCAAAATCTAAACTCTCTCATAACTCAAGTATTTTCTACATTTACCTGCAGTTCATTTAAGTTTGGATGGTACAACAGATTTTGACAGAGAGATGCTAGCAGCTCTCTAAAAGGCAAGCAAAATGAGTATCATTTATTCTCCTTAAGACTACGGCAAAACCTAAATGCTTCCACTTAGAGCAAAATGATCTGGTCTGAATTTTAAGAACTCCAATTTACCTTTGCTATGCTCCATGCCTGTACAACTCCATACTTATGGATGAAACCTGAGACTTAACCCCAAGGGTTTACTTCTGTCTCCTCCCAAGCAGGAGTCCTTGAATGCCTCACTCCCTCCATCAGCTGGATTTGCCTTTCTAGCCTAGTGGGAATGATAGACCCTAAGCTCCCAATCTTTAGACAGACTGACTAAACCATCTCCAGTTATATATAACAAGGGGAAAAAAAATTAAGGCTTCACAGATTAGTGAGCTTAACTTGACAATTCCCATAGGAACTACTTTGTATATAGATTCCATATTTTAAGGGTTGGATATCTTAATGTGTCTCCTGGTATTTGACCTCTTTCTTTAGAAATAAATGATGTGTAATTCATGAAGAGAACCAGGTGTAGTTCTACTCAGGCTTATTTTCTGTAAATATTTAAAGCCTCAGGGTCTGGCAAACTCCATCCCCAAGTGTTTAAAGAGCTGACACCTTTAAAAACCTTGTCACAGGTGGACACAGTACAAAGAAGAAGATAAAAAGCTAAAGGTACCATCTATCTACAAAACTGGTGAAGTGAAGCACTGGAATAGGTGTCTTGAAAAGAGTACGTAGTAGCCAGTTTGGAAGTCTTCAGGCATAGATTTCTGACCTCTCCTAGTAAATAGAATTCTACTGAGACTTTTAGCAAAAGCTGAGGTGTACAATGTGTCTCCCTCCCATTTAGATTTAGATGATCTCTAATAAATAGTGTGATCGTGCATTGCCATCTTCCTCCCAGAAACAATGTCTAGACCCTCTGACAAATGGACTATCACATTACTCAATTAAAATACAGAAATTGTCATCTTCTAGTCAACTAATTTTGCATGGCATGTAGGTATTTCATATCTTTAAGACCATTCAACAGCTTACGCTTACCAGAAGTCTACAGATCCACTCTGTTCCCCCTAACTCCTTGATAAAACAAACTCCCTCTCTTGGCTACTTTAGTACCAGGCAAAAACTCAGTGCACAGAGACAAAAATATGCTAAACAGAAGCACAGAATAGGTATCAATGTCTGGTATTCAAAATTGAATTAAACAGTAACTGGGAGAATAATTTTATGTTGTCAATGGCATGAATTATATTTCATGTTTATGTACAGCAGGGTAGTGTCATTGCAAATTTCTCTCCATTCAATAAGCAATTAAAAAGTTGTTTGGTTGAATGGGTGTCTGACTATATGCTAATAATTGTTAAGATATTCTGGCTGAAAGTTTGACAGAAAGACACAGCCTTTGAAAATGTTAAGTTACAGCAATATCAGAAAAAAAAAAGTCTTGGGGAGAAGAAATGGACTCAAATTCATATCTCCATAAGGGAAGGTCAGAAGCATGATCTGAGGTATAATTCTAAGCCCCAGAAAAATCTACTTGAAAGGGAGACATTATGTATGCTCTAAAATAAAAATATATATATATATTTTTTTTTTCCAAGAGAGGAAAAGAAGGAAAAGGAAGGAAAAAAAGAAAAAAAAAAAAGAGAAAAGAGGTAAAAGAGAAAGAACAAGCTTCAAAGTTTCTGGAGTATTAGATAGGAGATTATCTAAATAGGAGACAGAAAGATACAGGGAACCAGGCCCTATTCAACTGCTCACAAAAGTACTTGTCGCATGCAAAATTGACACAGCTGGGTTGTGTGTGCCATGCAAGACGCACTTCAAAAAGCCTTGCAAGTAACAGGAGATAAAAAGACAAGTGCATACCAATATTTTCAACTTTATACAGAACTTTAAAATTCCCGTTTGAACCTACATTGAGGTAGGAATTAGCTTGCTTTTACTGTACTTTTGTTTCAGTAAAAGTCCTTATGTATTCCTTCTACCAGTATGCCTAACTGCAGTGTTTAGAAAAAATTACAAAATTCAACTGTTTCCAATAATCAATATTTCATATCAATGTTGCACGGTTTAAATTATTTAAAAAGCTCAATTTCCACTAGATACCAGTATTATTTCCATCGGTCGCCCCCCACCCCGGCGGAAGGCGATGACTGGTGCTTTCCAAAGTTTCCTCATGCTGATTTCACTTAGAAAGGACTATCCCTTCATTCCCTCATGCAGAACAAGGTAAACAGCTGGACAAACGTTCTGGTCCTATTTGGACAAAACACCCAATGGAAATCATAGTGTTTTGTTTTGAAGAGCGTACTGACTTTTTGCAGATAGTCTCTGTCTAACTGCTAGTCCTGGGGGACAGACATCCACAATTCCGCAGTCAGCCACCACAGCTGACAGCAGCTGAGGGACAGCTAGTTGCAAGAGAAAAATGTTGGGATAGGCACCATACCTGAAAGAGCAAGCATGGGTCTGCTTCATAGGAAGAGAAAAAAGAAATGTCCAGACAGCTTTCTTACTCAGCCACATTTCTTTTTCATGTAGCTTTATCCATGTTCAACTTAAAAGCAGTATTAAAGTTTTATGAAAATATTGACAATTTCATGTCAAAGCAAAGCATTAAAATAGATATGAATGAATGTACATATAAAAACTCTGTGGCCTTATATATGTAACATAGTGGAAAGAGATCTCTTGGTGTGTCGCAGACTACAACACCAATATTCCTCACCAATATTTTGTAGAAATGTTACTTTTGATATAATATGGCATTCCTTGGAAAGTCCAACCAGTTATGCCTGTGGTGGAGTCTTAATGAGAACAGCAACACAGACTGGAATTTGAAGACTGGGGATCTTTATTTTTATTTATTTATTTTAAACTCAGTGATGACTGGGTTCCCAGTTTATATGTCCTTTAAAAATATTTGTAAGTCAGAACTGTATCAGTGAATGCTTTTAGCTTTGCTTGGACAATTCAGAAAGGTGATGTGTGACATTTTAGTTTTTGAGAGGAAGAAAAAATTGTCTTATTTGAGCCTTTTTTGCACTTTTTCAGAGGCAAAAGATTTATAAATGAACTCTTTGTTGTGTCAAAACTCTTTAAAAAGCTTTCATTCTATTTTAGGTACTAAAGTCTTGCAGTGATGCCATTAAACAATAAAGCAAACTTTTATATTTACCTCACCGTAATCCCGGCAGAATCTGTACGAGGCTGTGCAAACAAACCTATTTTAAGTATCACCATCAAATTCTACAAGAAACTAGAACACAGGTGTTACCACCATTTATCAAGGGTGAAAATCCCTATTAAAATATATATAAGAAATATGGTTAAATAATCATGAAGTTCATAAATCTATTTGTGTGTTTTCCCAAAATTATAGTTGCAGGAAAAAAAAAGGACACTTTTTTTTTTTTTTTTTTTAATGCAAGCCAGGGCTGCAGCTTGCCATTAGCATAGTCAAATACCAGCAGACTGAACTAACAGAATGGACCAGCTTAACATGCTGCTTGACACTGATCTTCTTTTTGTTAACTAATTTGAATCCTTGTCTCTTCATTTGGCTTTTATCTTTAATTCTGGATAAAATTCATTTGCAAACATCTTGTTCCTGATGTTCAGCATACAATGTAATTAAAAATCTGACCACTTCACTGCCTGTTCTCAGGACAGACAAGGATAAACTTATGCATTTTACTTTGCTGTTTCCCTTCCCACTGCAATGAAAAGGGACCTTATTCAAAACCTATTGAAACCCAAATAATATAAATGATCATTTATTATTTCAGCCTACATGTTTTATATTCGGTATCCACTGTAAATGATTTACAGTTGATTATATCAGGGCAGTCACTGGCTGGGAGGAAATCAAAGGGAAAGAGGCGGCACCAAATTTTAGAAAAACAAACACACACATGCTTCTCCTCAGGATTCACTCAAATTACAGGAAAAGATATTCTCTTATGTCATTTGCATCCTGATAAGTCTCAAGTCGAAAAATGGAAGTGCAATAAAAACTGTATTCCTGTATTTAGAAACATTTTCCTGTGAACAGAAATCTACAACCAGGTGCAAAGACCAAAGTGTAGCAATTTAATAAAATCCTGAAGCAGGTCTGTTTCTTGGAGTGGATAAAAGATACAACAATCTGACAAAAAATATTTCAGTTTCAAATAAAATTGAGGGTAAACAAAGAAATTTGCTTGCACATATGATGTAGGCAGATATGCAAATCATTTCTTTTGAATAAAAGTAATCAAAATGAAGGGATAAAACAAAGTTCCATTACAGATCCTACCCAAAGTCACATTTCCCACAATATACCTGACTGGGCAGGTAAGAACTGGAGGCGTTACTTGCTTGCCATATATAATGAAAGGCACGAATTAAAGACTGAAAATGCTAGGGCAAAACAAAAATGCAGTGCAATTACTTTTGGTGCTGAATGACAGGGACATCACATAGCACCTGCAATTTTGCTGAAACTCTCAAAAACTCAAGACAATATGAAAATCACATGAGATAGATAAGACAAAATAAACTAAAGCTGAAAAAAGAAGCTGTTTTTATGAAATCGTACTCGGAGATACTTAGATGATTTGACCTGCTGAAACAAATACTCTGTCCTGTATGTCAATGGTTAAAGTGGATGGGATTGTACTGAAAAAAAAATATTGAAAGATGAATAGTCAGTTTTTAGTCAGATAGCCTTCAGTTAAAATGAAAAAAACAATGCTGTGGACAGACCTCTCTCATTCTGAATAGAGGAAGTTTTCAGAATCATGTTTTTCATATTTAATGCCTTCACAGACTTCAACTATGTCTAGGTGTCATGGAGCAGACATTACTTATTCTTAAAAGGCAGGTTAGGACACTAAAATCTCTCTTACTGGAGATCCAAAGATGTGCACCAGCTACCCATATCCAGCCCATGCAGCCCACACACAGCTCTCCATGCTGTCTCAGAGTGCTCAGCAGGGGCTGGATTGGCAACACTGCCAGCCCTTCTCCAGCACAGCTTGCTGTGAATGTGTTCATTCTGCCTGAAATCACTCAAGAGGCAGCAAGCAGCCCGGTTAAGTGCACTGACCTCTGCCAGTCAGGGTGGGAGGAAAGACAAATAAACCAGGCGATCTCCTCTTTAGTTGGCACAGCTTCTGAAAGATGCAATCATGGCTTTAATAAATCAGTAGTTACAAATCTATGCTTTAACTTATTCTCAAACAATTACACATGCAAATAGCATTGCATTTGCTGTTCATCCATCACTGGTACACTGAGCAATACCATTAGGTGCTAGACTCAGCACGTAAGAGATGACACTAGCAAACACGTAGTTTGCTAGTGGAAGTAGTGTGGCTGGTTCCAGTTCAGCCACAAACATTCTGACATTTATTTTGGCCGTGGAAGTTAACACATACGCCAGAACTATCAGCAGCTCATTCCTCAGTTGTGACTGTAACAAAGAACCTGCATGGGCATTTGTTTTACTTTGCAGTTAAAAATGACAATCAGGTGACAACACACTTTTCACCAGGAAGCTAATAATATTTCAGAAAAGCAATTGGATGTTTTTTTTTCTTCTTTTGAGATAATGGCATACTTGTATTACATACAGTGGAATTTGTCCATTACCTCTGTCTTGTTAGGAAAGTATTACAGTGTGGGAATGTACAAACTAAAGCTAGACATCTCTGTTAACATATTTGATTAGAAATGTTAAAAAAATTAATTGCTACTTGAAGTAAAGCAGCTAAATCAAAAACTAGGTGTCTGTTTTGCTTCAATGAAGAGATATCTACACAGGGAAGAAACTGAACAACATGCTGGGAGGACTCATTTCCAACAGACCTCCTGAAGAGTGGATGAGAGCAGTGTAGTGGTAATGGAACCATGGCCTTGGGTAAGAGTTTTAGTCATTCTAAAATAACTGTGGTTACAAGACTACCAGACTCATGCCACTCTTCTTTTTTCTTTTTTTCCTTTTTTATTTTTATTCTATTCCTTTTAAAGTAATAGTTCTCTCAATCATTAAATTAACTAAAGAACTCATGAATCCCACAGCCTTTATTATCTTTAACTGTCTGCTAAAACAAGATCCAATCTCACAGTAAAATCTTTTGTCACTATTAAAAGCAACATTTAAGAGAATAGCTGCTTTCAGGGATTTCAAATAACTGTTTTCTAGACGCAAAATTGTACTTGTGTGCGTGCTGGACATACCTACCCAAATATGTATCAAACTGAGGAGCAGAAACACTCACTAGTGCATTACAGAGCTGAACACATCAGTCCAGAAGCAGCACAGAATTAAAAGCAGCTCTTCTGCTTTGGGCACTGTAGTAACTTCTGCAGTTGGTGATGGAGGTTATAAGCACTGCTGCATTTAACTGAACCTTTGGTTCAGATACAATGTTCAACCTTAGGAACTAAGTATGAGAAATGCACGCAGCATGCTATGTCTTGGAATGAAGAGAAGGGAAACAGCATTGCAGGCATTCTCTAGTCTCCTAACTAGTCTGATAGGATACTGCAGGCAATATTCTTGTAGTCAGAAAGAGCTTTCTCTCAACTCCTTTTGCTGATCACATTAAGAAAGTCAATTCATAACTAGCAGTTCTAAAATCATAACTAGCGGTTCTCCCTACCAAAGCTTTTGTCTGGTAACAGTCCACATGTAAGCTTTAAGAATGTTTAAACATTGATCTTAAAATAGCAATTCACTCCTGGAATTGAAAATTAGGAAGGGAAATGGTGCCAAAAAAAAAAAAAAAAAAAAAAAAAAAAAAAAAAAAAAAAAAAAAAGCTTGTATTTGAGGTCTGTGCTGATTCATCCAGCTGAAGATTTAGCCACTTACTGAAGTATACCAGACAACACAAAGGATGATAAATGCAAACAGGGGATACAGGGGATACAAGCTGGAAGAACACCAAGTAACTCCTTAGGCAACAAGATGTACTTTCACTGCCACTTGCAACAGTTTTGACACAGCTTATTCTGAAGAAAGTTGAGATGTTCTTTATAACATCAATATAATAATGATAAAGAGCAGCTAACCTGAAAGTCAAGCATAGATGGCCAAGCAACATCTGCTCCATATGAATCATCACAAGGCTAGACAGAGGAAAATGAAACACAGCAATACTAAAAAGTATTTGGTCCATGCAAAATCATTACGGGTCTGAGAGTAAATCCTTTGGGTTATTCGTGCAATTGGATGGATAGTAGTGATGAAGAAAGGATACCAGTGGCTTGTAACCACCCCTCCTTCAGAATATAACCAGTATCTCAGCATTTGTTGGAAACAGCAGCATAGCCAAATGCTTTCCACTTCCCCCTTCAGCAGGCAGGTCCTACAGAGATTTGGCACAAGACAGGGAGTCCTAGGGAACTCTGCAGGTTTTGTCCTTCTGCGCATCTGACAGACAGATTTCAGCTGCATGAGTCTTGTAGTTTATTCCAGAACTTGCTCAAAGTAATTTTTTTTCTCCTCTTAATCTGCATTTTCTTAAATTCACACAATTTTCATCTCTTGGTGCTCCTTCCAAATGCTGATGTATTCTCCAGAAAGAAAATAAATCACATCACTGCACTGTAAATAACCACAGCTACTGAAAACAGACCCCAAATGAATGGAAAAATACAGTATCAAAACAAATTTCACAATTACAGTTTTATGATTCCCAAACATAAGCAATTCTATATGCTACAGAATTAATTGCTATAGTGAATTTATGACTCCCATGAGCTGATTGTTACATACTAGTTGGAAATGACTGCTTAGAGTGGACTTGTAAAAGGCTATCAGCAGTGAAAAGCATTCCAATGCCAAACTGGAGTTCTGATTCTCAGTCAGGATGACTGATAACGTTATGGCTTCCAGAGGTAACCCCAGCCTTGTCATACAGACAGCTGAACTGCAAAATGCAGCTCCATGCTTTAAGGTAACCTTCTACTTTGAAACATAAATCTGTAAAAGCATCACTTGGAGAAGCACCTTTACTGCTTACACAGAGTAAGGGCAAACTGGAAGGGACAGTAACCTCACCAGAGATCCTTAGAGAACACATTTTTGTTGTGGCTCAGAGCCACAGGGCACGGTGGGCTAAAGCTGTGTACCCAGTTGATCAGGACTTGCAGTGGGACAAGAGGAAGCAGATGGGAAGACACAGGATCAGGTCATCTGCTACAGCAGCCTCATGGAGGCTGTAACCTACACCAGAAGCCTCTTTCACTGAGTCATTTACAGCACACTCCTCACTAGCTGCTCCGGAAGAATAAAGATCTTCAGTTAATGCCCACCTGGGAGGTCAGCCTAGAGCAGCCAGTAAGCCATAAATTCACTTCCTAAAGGATGGTGCAGTAAATTTCACAATTTGGTGGTCCCAGGCCACCTGAATGACCAGAACCATGTGCTAGGAAAAGAAGATGCTGTTCCTCATTTGGGGGTATTTTTTTTCCCTTCAGTCTGTCCCAGCCTTTTGACTGTAAGACCCTTGGGGAGGGGAGTATCTTTTTTTTGTGTTTTTTTTTTTTTTTTTTTTTTTTCTCTCCAAACAGCATGAGTCTGCTTGTGGGAGATCTGTATACTATTTCTTAAAGAATATTAAGTACAAAAAGCTGGACTGACAACACAAAAGCTTAAGAAAAACACAATCATTATAACTGCAATTCAAAACCATCTAAATAGAGTAAGGCAACTATTTTGAGGACTTTAATCAAAACAGCTCTTCAAAGCCCAGAAATACACACTGCCACCACTTCATAAACCATCTGAACATTTCCTTTTACTCGAAACCCCAAGGACCCTTCTCCAGAAATGCCCATGGTGCCAATGGGAACCTCCCTAAACCAACAACAAATTTGTTAGCTTGCTGGAACATACCTGAAGAAAAGTGTCATACAGCTTGGAAATGCAGGGTAAATATTACACAGGAAAAAATTCTGAATACTAATGTCTACACGCTAGGTAGACTGGGGTGTCTGTAACCAGTTCACCTCTGCCTGGATAACACAGCAGCTTCACCAAGGTAAAGACGACTCCCCATGTGCATATGGGATGCTGCATAGCCGGATACAGTTAATATAACTAGTTAATATAACTATGTACAACTACAGTTATTACTTTACTTGTCAGTACTAACACAGATGCTCCTACATGTACACAATTCTGAAAATATTGAGCTGCACACTGCTTTAATATAAAATGCACAACACTAACGATTGTAAGTGATCTTCTGTTTCATCTTTCTTTTCCATATGCAAATATGGATCGGTTAATTGTTGTCTTATTTATTATTTACATTGCAATAATGCCCCCAGACCAAATCCATATACTTTTCTGCTAGAGTAGACATTATTTCTGAATGTGTTGCTTAGCAGATAATTCTTCTACAGGGTTTTGTATAGCATTTAATGTGAAGCTAAAAGACAACTGAGGATGGCTGAGATCTCAGTAACTGAACTCACTACTATGTTTTCCAGTAGCATCTTATTCTTCTCTGTACTTGCCTCCTGCCAATAATCATTTGTTCTCTCTCATTTCATGAACATATTTTAAATCTTCTTGAGGTACAGATTGTCTTTTAGTGGTTTATATGGTATAACACTTTCTGACCATGACTAGGGCACCTTAAAGCTGTAAAAATAGCAAAAACAAGACTAAATTCAGTATAATCACAAAGCGTACAGATGAACAGTTAATAGCTTTAGCCACAGCTAAACCCAAGGTTGAAGGCAGTCTTAGTATACTTGTTCATTAAGCTAAAGAACTTTAAAGTCACAAGGCCATCTACATTTCCAGAGAAGAACATTAATTAGCTTTGCATGGGGGCCTACTGCTTAGCGTAAAAACCAACAATTGTGCTGACAGTACAATACAGCTACAAAAGAGCCGGTGATTAAAGCGTAGGCAGAAAATAGTGTCGGGTAATAAATGTTAGAGCAGCTACTAGCTGTTTGCAGTAAATCAAAATCATAAGAAACACATCATTTATAGGTTAGGTACATTTCAAAAAATAGTTGAAAAAAATCAGACTTTGATCTGGTGAGATGAAGGACTAATCTAATTATCCTGGGGTTGGTTCGACAAGCACACACTGATTACTCCTTCTGGACATAAGAGAAAAAAGGGAATTTATTTCAATTTAAATTTACTTAAATTGAAATTTATGAAATGACACCGTCTGTATTTTGGTGTATTCTCAAGCTGGCTGAAAGAATGCAGCAACAACATTTCATAGGATCATGGGTTTTTTGATGGCAAAGTGTCAAAACACATGTTGACAGTTTCATTTTGACTAGTTTAAGGCGTTTGCTTTCAAACTGTTGACATTTACATTTTATCTCAATTGGGTATAATGTCAGAAAAACTAATGCTCTATAATTTATTTTTTTTTTTTTCAGTATCTGCTTTTTGTGAAAAATTCAGTTTCACAACCTAATTAAATGTAAAATCAATTTTCCAAGTTTCAGAAAACCGTCTTATTTAGTACTTTCACTTGAAAGTTCTTGAGATGCAAGCTCCAGTTCCATATGTTTGCTTACATGAACATACAGGTCATGTATAGCAACTTCGGGATTGTGGCTTTTAAAGCTTGTATTTTTTTCAGGCAGTCGGATAATCTGGAATGACTGAAACTAAGGAAAATATCCACTGGAAGCTGGATATTCACAACTTTCAGCAAAGCAAAAGAATTTTCACTGCAAATACTGCTTAAAATCAACAAAAAATGAACAGAAGAAAGTATTACCTGTATTTTTATTTTTATTCTGAATTATTCAGAGTACTTACGATATATCTTGATTTAAGATATATTAAGCATCTACTTATGCAATTAAAAAAAAAAAAAGTCCAATGCATGCAGGAGAAGAAGTGAATGGAAAAGCTTCTGTATGATGATAGCTATTATTTAAGGATGCTAAAATAAAAGGATAATTACTTTTAGAATGGAAGTTAAGTTCCTGATATGCTTCAAAAGAGAGGTCATGCAGGTGAAGTGCTTTTGACAATATTTTTCCCATGCTTTGAGCACATCCTGCTAACCACCTAACGAGGTGCCTTTCTAGTATGAACTGTAGGTCAGAAAAATCCTTGATAAAAGTAATGATTCTCTTTTTGAAAATCCGTGGGTCAAAGAGGAGGCATGACATGACTACATAACAAGTTTGTTCTGTAAAGGTAATTTGGGCTATTTTCCTGCCTTTCCCACTCCGAAATGGTACATTGTCAATCTTCTTACACATCATCTATGACAGTAATTTGCTTGCCTGCTAGCAGATGAAAAGCTTTCTATTACAAGCTATATTTAATAAAACCATCTATCTCTGCCTGTTAAGCCTCTTGGGCTCATTTTTAGTATTGAAATGTATTTATTATGCTAAAATAGGTGTGCCTTGGACCCTCAAGCTGAGAGCTATTGTCACCCTTACACCCATTTGAAGCCAAAGCTGACATTTAAAGAGTGCAGACAAGGCTACCAGCACACAAAGGGTTCTGACTACACTGAGAAGAGAATCCATGCCACACAATTTTGAGCCCCAGTTTGGCATCCCATCCCAGAGGCTAGAATTTCTCACCTTCTTCAGCTGGAAAATCCTTTCTGAAAATAACATGTTACATCCTATTCACATTGACTATGGAAGTCTAGATATCTATATTAATCATCTTTTATAGATTGTGTGTTCTGACAGGTTAACTAAATGCTTTGTAGGGTACAGATAATACATCCATTCTAATTAAAGAGTTACTACAACTCTTACAGAAATTATTACTTCATCTTATCACTCCCACACAAAACATCTAATACTTTTTAGGCAAAATATGAAAGAGATTATTAAAGATGATAAAACACATTTTTGCATATTTCTTGAGTGCATCAGTCACTTGGGTATATTTACATCTCCCTATCTTTGTTTGGTTTTGGTCTTTTAAGCTGAAATGTCTTATATATTTGCCTTTTAAATCAAACAAGTTTTTGAAGTCTCATGAATCTCCAGGGTCAAGAAAACCATTTTCTACCAAACCATCCTCTCAACTGACTTGGGAAGAAAATGTCAATCTATCAGCTGAAAAAAAAAACACAGCTGAGCATGCTGCCTCTCGTTGATGGTATCATGAACATAACCCACAGCGATGATGCTCTTTAATTTACTCTTCCCCATCTATTTTCTCTACCTGGATTCCAACCAGACAGTTGTTTCTCTGTGAAATTGGAAAGGCAAGATTAAATCAAGGCCAAATTCAGTTGTTACCTCTGACAGTTGCCCAAGAAAGCAGAATGTTTTCTTAAACTGAGCTTTGACATTGGATTCCCACACCAGCTGCACAAGTTGTTCTGTCCTGGTAGTCGTTGACAGCAGCTATAAAAAGCATAATATATTCATTTTTCAAAACTGTACTTATAAATCAGGCTTCCATGACAGCTGGACCAGACATTTTCCTGTCCTCATTGCAATGTGCTTAAGGGAAGAATAGGTGATGGAAGAGACAAAAGCAAACACTGCAGTTTTGCTCTCGGGTGATCTGTTCTCTAACCCTACCTTTCTCATTCAAAATTATGTGACAGAAGGCACAACACTTAGCAGCACTATTAATTGAAAAGAAGACCAACATCTTGAAGGAGGAGGAAGAAACTTCAGTCTGGTTTTCCAAGCAAAGAACACCATCACATTTGTTTTGTCAACTAAGTAGCTGGAACTACTTTCACTATGCCTGTATTTGAAAACCAGAAACTAGAACTGTTTGGAAATTTAATAAGAAAGGAGGGATTTTGACCAAAGAATGCATAAAAAACATACTTCTCACAGAGATATGCTACTTCTGATGAAGTTTTTGTTTGTTTTTAATTTGTTTGTTGTTAGGAACGTCTTTTTATGTCAGCAGACAGGTTAAAACATGAAAGGAAGAAAAAAAAAGTTCAAATAGCCAATAGGTCTGTCACTGGAGCAATTATCTGAGAGAAGGGGAATGGAGGTTCAACCCTCTGCTTGGTTAGGGATTCTGTTCCTTACACAGGTTTTCTTCTATTTTAAAGCATAACTTTTTCACTCACTGTCATGAAAAATGTATATGATCTCAGTTTCTTCTCACTTCAGAATGGAAATGTCAACACCCCATGGATTGGAAGAGCAGCATCTCATCTAGCTCATGGACAGCTAGATCCAGAATGTACCAGGAGGCTGATTAATAGACCTAGTTGGGTGCCAGAATGGAAGTAGGCTGCAATGGCTGATGAGTTATAGTCAATTCTGTGTCACAGAGATCAGCCCTCCCTTTTCAAACTTGTCCTAAAACACAAGGCTATCAAAAAATACCAACAGCTCCATGACTAGCACTTTTGCTTCTCACTCCCTTACATCTCATGGTTCTTCTTTTAACATCAACATCCTCAAGGGAAATTATAGGAAGCTCTTTAATATTCTGCAGAATTCCAGCTCATCTTATCTCTATCTCCTACATAAGAAGGCATTAGAAGGTCTTAGCAAAAAAAGCAAAGGCAACAACACAGGAGACAGAGGATGATGCACTTTCCCTTGAGCAGTGCCTTTTTGCTCTGAGCATTAGATTCCCATGGGATACTTGTTACTGAATGATCAAGGAGATTTACAAAATGCAGGTTTTGTGGGGTTTTCTGTTTGTTTTTCTACAGGGGACCAAGAGATTATTTGCTGTGCCTTCTGTAATCACCAGTGTAATTGTGATCTTGAGATAAAGCCAACAATGAGCTTCATACATGGACTTGACTACATAAAACATGTTTGGAAACTGAAACAGCAGCATCTCCTCCATGTCTCAAAGGGCATATTTAAGCACAAGCAAATATCTCAATTGGTCTATACAATCTTTCTTACGTTCCAGCAGAAGCATCGTATATACTTCCTACATTTTAAGGTGTAGAAACACAATTAAGGTGACAAGAAGGCTGCAACAAATTAATGCTAATTTTCTCCTTGCCCAGCCGTTGTATTTGAGTAGGTGTTGGATGTACTAATCCATAATTTTATATTTAAATGCTATCAAGGGTGCCTAGACACTTATTTCCTTGTACACACGGGTAAATAATTTAATGTAATCTCATTCATCAACTAGATGCCCCCAAATGACTTTACCATTACTAGTCATATGAAAAATGCATACCCTCCCACACCACAACTTCAGTCTGTTGGCGGCTGGCTATAAAGGTGTCAGCTAGCTGAGCTGCTTCTGTGCACTGCAGAGCACTACAGATGTTAAATTGATGTCCCCAGTGCTAAACAAAACAACTAAATATAGCAGCAAGACTAACACAGCCACATTCCAATCCCAACAACAGTTGTAAAACAAACAATTACGAGTGTTCAGCTACAGATAACTACCTAAATCCCTCTCCACAGTGGAATCGCTTTCCTTGTTTGAGGATTGGTGCTTTCCGAACCATCTCACCTGGCATCACAGAGGTATTGTTTCTAAATTAAGTTTTCTCCTTATGCTATGGAGAAGTAATTGTAATTTAGTCAGCTCAAATGTCAAAAATGAGAACATTCTTCTGAAATCCATTCACATGTTGTTTGCATGCTAAACGGAAAGTGTTTAATCTGCTGCCCTCACAGAAGTTTGCACATATGCTAGAATCATTAATTCACTTTCCAAATCCTCTGGTAAATCCTCTAGTTAAGGATCGAAGAGTGATGATAAAAATCATAACTCCTAGAATTATGAGAGTGTTTTATACTTACAGCATCATGCAAATCTTAACAAGTTAACCCATGTAAGAATTCAGTAAGGTAGAGGAAATAAACATGTCAAGAAAAAATACAATGCAAAGAAGCCAACAGTTGGGTAAGACTATATTGCTAGTAAGTTATGAGTAGGAATGCACTCCCACACAAGTATTACCAAATCACTGACATTCTAGTGGCTCAACATTTTTCCTTAAAATATTTTCATTGTTGTTTTGAGCTATATCACATATCTTTCTATATGGCAATCAGTGAAGCAGAAAATCATGATGTTAAGACTGGTATTACAAGGAAAAAAGCAACAGAGTGGGTGAGGATTCTGGAATAGCAAAAAGTAATATCAAAAATATGGAAATATTACACAGGAAGAAGATTAGATTAGTTAATTTATCAAAAAGAAAGTCAGTAGGAAAATTGATTACAATCTATACTAATTACCACAAGAGGATAGCCTCTGACAGGAAACACATTTATGCAGCCAAAAAAAAAAAAAAAATAGAGACAAGATCCAAGATAGTCTGAATTTAAAGTTGAAATTGCATATAGAATTTTTTCTTTCCCCAGGAAGGAATTTTATAGGTTGCCCTTTTTATAAAATATATATATATATATATATATAGTTTTATATATATATATATATATATATATATATGTTGAAACTGCATTTTAGGGCTTTTTAAACTACTTGAGCCATTACTTGTTCTTGAGCCAGTCAAAACCAATCCACTGCCACCAGCAGGAAACCCAGCAGTTTAGGTAGAGTGTAACTACATTCAGATACCAAGCTAGTCAGGTTCTTATTTAGACTCCATAACAAAGACCAAAGTACCAATGAAAGTGATTAAGTTCCAAAAGCCAATGGAGCTGCCAAGGACTTCTTATGCTTCTCTCAGTCCTATGCTATAAAGGGATTAGAAAATTTGTGCACTCTTTTGCAACAATGCAGACATCATAGAAAAGTATGGCAAAAAGCAGTCATGGGATTTGGTCGGTGTTGCTATTAATGTACTTGAAGTAGGAGGAAGCTGAAAATGGGCTGCTAAAGTGATGCCCCATGGTCCCTAAGGTTTCTGTAACAAGATTTTGAATTCTGGTGAAAAAGCACTTCTAGACAACTCATAGTTGGCCTGGACGATTTTAGAGGTCTTTTCCAACATTAAATAATTATGTGAAAAAAAAAAAAAAAAAAAAAAAGCCTGCAGCTAATGCTTACCAAAACCTTGAAAGAACTATCCTTAATGATTTAGCCAAACTGCCAATACTAACTATACTAAAAAATCATTTTTAGCACTTGCTTTATTTTCAGATATGCAAACTGTTGTTTATTTCAAAAGAAACAAATCAGGAATCAACAAAATCTGTACTGAATGTGGCCCTTCTCTGGATTTGAAGGATTTAGCATCAGGAAGGCAGACTTTCCAGAAGTCAGCACAAGAGCAATGGTAGCCTAAAAACAGTGAAGTGTTTGGGGTTTCATTTTGAACAAGCATGCCCATTTATTTGTTTGTTTTAAGAATTTATCAAGATACTTGTGCCACAGCCAAACTGTGGACCAGGCATCTTTGCAACCATTCACCATTTGGAGTGTATTTCTCTCATTCACTTGAAATACTGCGAGACCATTTTTCTGATGTACTTTGAAAGAGTAGAAAACACACAATGTCTGCATTTAAGAAGCAAAGACAAAGCTTCTCCTCATTCCAGGACTTGCAGGAACAACACTGGGTTCCTAGACCTGCCTACTTTCCCACCAAAAGTGGAGACAATGTATAGATCAATGCATGCACAGTGCTGAGCAGACAGAGAATAGCAGAAATGTATTCAAGAGTGCAACCTTCTCACCGTAGCAGATTTCATAGAAAAGACATCTGCACTAATGTTTACTCCCACCGCACTTTCACATTTGTTCCTCATAAATGCCAACACTTGTGACAGTTATCTGAACCGAAAAAGCTATTTTATTACTACCCTGCAGTCCTCTAACAGTATCAAAGACATCGTTTTCCACGTGGGAATATGTACTTCTTCCTAAAAAATTTCCAGTGATAACATTATGCATTCATTTATGGCACACTACTCTCCTGTAACTTAGACCTTTACAATGGATCAATAGAAGGTGGTTTTTTTGACCTTCCAAGAAGTTTACAAGCAGTAACTGATCGCCCTTGCAGCACCCCAGTAAGAAAGTAATCACAGTTCTTCCTTGTTACTCAGATAAGGAGTGACAGAGAAGGAAAGGAGGAGGTAAGAACTGGGAATCCCCAGCAGTTTAAAGCAATGGAAGTTTAATTCTCAGCTAGTCAAATGAATAGTTGCAACAGATGTGGTGTACAAAGAAAAAAAAAAAAAAAAAAAAAAGCTTTGGAAAGCAATATTCCCTTATGAAATCTTCTGAAGAAATCTTCAAGAACATGGATGAAGATAACACAGGACTGACAGTAATAATACAAAGGGGTCAAGTCAAATACTGCAGATGAAATAATTATAAAACCTGAAAATTCTGCTACGCAGAAGTTCTACCATATGCCTCAACTGAGGTGTATGAATTTTCACCCAGTGGAGGTGAAAAAACAGTATTACTTAGTTGAAGATATGACAGTTTACCTACGGCAGCTTACCTAGGTTGTAAGTTTGACAGGTTGTCTTGTAAAATTATGTCATAGCACATTTATTAGGCATTCCCATAGGTATTTGATCAGCGTCATCTTTTCAAATAATTAAAAAAAATAAAAATAAAATTGAATGTAGGTTGTCCCGTGGGCTTACTTTTGTTGAACAGGGTGGCAAGGAGGAGGGAGAGAGGGGAAGAAATCATACTCTGTAAAAAACTCGAACCCACTCATTTCTATTTTAAGCATAACTTCTGTAAAAAGAATCATCTGAGCACCAATTCCTATTTAATACAAGTTTCATGATTCAAAACTAAGTTGATAAAGTCAACAAATTTTTACATTGCTATATGTCTTTGCCATGTAATTAGCTTTGATATCAAGTTATGTTTTTATCTCAAGTCTTCCCTCCTGGGTAAGTGAACAGATGCATACGGCACTTGCCTTTCTGACTAATGGCAAATCAGCCTCAGTGGGTGAATGTCTGGAACTCGACTGTTGTCTCTGAAAATAATTTTACCCATTTTCCTCACAAGTACACAAGAATATCTTCTAAAAACACCCTGAAAAGAACTGAATCTAAAAATAATCATACCAGCAATGAAGAGACAATACTCGCTGGAACACAACAGCAAAAACAACGGGGGGGAAAAAAAAAAAAAAAAAAAAAAGCCATAAAATCATACCAACCTGAATGCCACAGATTTCTTTATGAGAGCTTCACCTCATCACAGAAAAACACACAGTCACAACAGTACACAACACAGTCGAAGTCTTACCAAATATAAACTCAGCTATCACAGTTAGATACAAAGTACTGTACAAAAATAACAGGGACAATCTTAGAGAGAAAGAGAGACAGTGGGGAAGTGACAACACAGGGTTTTTTAGACACCCTTGTATGTTGAAAATATTGAATAGAATAAGAGATGCTTCAAATTATATCCCCCAAAACACTTCAATACAGAGTAAGGAAAGAAAATTGTGTACCTCAAGGAAAGGGGGAGAGGGAGAGAGAGAGACTGAAGTTAACATCTTCATGGCTCATGACACGTAGATACATCTCACCAAATTTGAAATGGAAAATAATGCAAAACATAAAATAAAGCTTATATTCCTTGACAACAGCAGTAAGAAGAGTGGAGATGAACGTAGAAGAGAGGACGGGAGGGACATTGCTAAGATCTAGCCAGAGAAACACAGTAGGGCTGACACTTAGACTGATTTCTTGAACTCTAGTTGCCTTTTGTTGACAGGCTGCGGTGTGGGGCAGGGAGATTGGGTGACAGACAGCAGAAATTGTGCGCACATGTGTGCATGAGAACATTTTAATAAAGCTAAAGCAAATCACTTTTAATTGACTACCATAGACCTAGCATTCAATATACTGGAGAAGTTTGTTTGTTTTTCATTACAAAATTGTATTCTCTTCTGCACCAAGTATTTTTCTTTGCTAAAAGAATGTAAGGTTTTGTGTGTTTTTTTTTGTTTGTTTGTTTGTTTGTTTTTAATAACCCTCTTCTCCCTAATCCATAAAGAATTATATAAGCATAACAGTATAGTCTGATAAACTAAAAAATAACACATATGCCACATAGAAAGGTAACACCACTAATAATCCTCTCACCAAGACTGATGAATATGAGGACTTCACAATGGATATGATCTGAGGATAACAGAACAGATTAAAAATAAAATATGGAACACATTTTTAATGAATTACACACCACCCCCATTCAATTATGTATGTGGGAGAGCTGCATTAAACCTACGATGTTCTTACCCAGAAAAGTCAGACCTTAAAAACTGCTTCTCTTAAGTAGGTAGGTAGGACAGTGCATTCCTGAAAGTTGAGAGGGCCTGCTCTATTTTAAACATGCACAGATTAAACGTCTCTCACAAACAAAAGTAAGATGACACATACACGTCACTCCCTGTTCATTTGTTTCAATCTTCATTTAAAACACAAAAATCAATTACAGGTAGCAATGCGTGTGAAAAAATGTAAGGTTATAGTCACTTAAAACATGACGCAGTCCTACCACTTGAAACAATAAAGAAATTTAAAAAAGCATAAACTTGCATGAGTTCCTAGTGTTAGTCTCATGAAAATTAAATCTGAGAAAAATGCAAGATTAAGCCTCAGAATCTTTGCCTATGCAGAAAATATATATATATATATAATTTACTTAAAACTTACATTCAATAACTGTTACCAAGCCAAAGAAAAATCACATCATATAAATTTGTAGCATAGCTTCTATCTTTTTATCTTAAAGATATTGAATAGTGGAGAGCGACGTGTTCCAGAAGTGAGAAAATGAAGGGTCAGCAATATCATTTTACGTTATGGGATTTCTCTTCTATGAACTTTTCCCGCCTCCTTTCAATCTATATAAACTTTTATCATTCATAGTGGCTGGACAGTAAGCTAAGAGCCAGAGGCCAGAGTTTTTCCACAGTTACACGTGAGCAACCAGACTTTCCAGAGCTGAGATGGACTAATCCAAACCCTCCACAGAAGCTGCTGCTCCTATGGACCAGACAGACACTTGTGACTCAGAGCGATCAGATTGCAGCCACTGAGTAGCTGATGGGACCTAACTTACTTTCTTGATCATCTTGAAAAGATGGACAAAGTCTTAACAGATTGTTTATGAACTGGCAACAATAACTATATGACAGGTCTAACAAAAGTGGTCTACAGGAATAATCTCTAAGACAGGAAGGCCTTCTAAGATTGTTAAATGTGAAAGGCAACCAGGAAAACTGACATTGAAAGCAGGTATCCCACAGGCTGTACTGGGTTGTTTCTGCCTAGTGAAAGCTTCCCAGTCAAACATGCCTGGATGAGATATCATTGCCATTATTTGTTTGGAATAGAAAGGAAAATTATAGTGTTAAAGTTCTTCAGGAAAAAAAATAAATAAAATAAAATAAAATAAAATAAAATAAAATAAAATAAATAAAATAAATAAATAAAATAAATAAATAAAATAAAATAAAATAAAATAAAATAATAAAATAAAATAAAATAAAATAAAATAAAAATCTTTGCTCACCACTTGAATTGCAAGCTCGCCACAGGATCAATGGGACATCTTTACACCTTACTAACCACTAATTGCATACCAGATAAATATTTTCCCTTAGTTTATCTAAGTGCACTTTAGTAAGTGCACTTTAAAAAGGGACAGTAGGCCATGTCCTGCACCATTAAACTTTACAAGCTTAACCAATTTCAGCAAAAAGGGAACAGAGAAGCAAAATAAGATATGGAGATGCATCTTGTCATCTGAGATTCCACTTTTATTACAGGAGAGTACTTCAAAGGACAGCTCAGGCCCTGAGGCAAATCCTAAAATCTCTACATTTGAGTCTTGCAGCATCATAATAAACCAAAAGGGTGCAAAGAGCCATGCTTTTGTAAAATTTTAGATCAAAATTGAAAACATTTGCAGAAACAGCAGCAGAGGCAAATACATGAGGAATTGAGGGAGCCGGAGCAGAAACTGGCCCCAAGCCACAGTCAAGATTTTTCTCACTTTAAAGCAGAGAAAACAAGTGGGACGATAGAAGCACGATCTGTTGCTGGCAGCAGCATCTGTGCAGACTACTGTGGGTTACAGTGGTCTGCCTGGCTACCATGTCTGAGTGCATGAATCAGAAGCACTCTCTCAGGATTAAATCATTTCCAGTAATAAATTCTGTTTCCTAATTTTCAAACAGTGTGATACAAGAGCTTGGGCCAACAAAACATCACAGTCACAGCATGGCCTTTGCTGCTGGCACTGCAGCAGAAAGCAACAGTAGTGACACAAATGACATTGTGAGCAGCACTGGCAGTACAGATTTATTTTGTGGAATTACTCGGCTGATGGCCTCTGTTCTAGAGTATCAGCAGGCCTGAGAGCCACAGTACAGATGGAAAAGTCACCTATGGTTGCAACATCATCTACAGAGAAAGTTTGTTATTGGATGGTAGCAACTAGATGGAAACTAATGGCTTGCAGTCTGGAGTAAAACTGTGTTCCTTAAGCTTTTTTAATGCAAAAATCTATCATAACTTGCTGGGGGAGAGGAAGAAATCATCCACGGACTGCACAATCACAAATTGTTTTACAGTACAAGAGCATAAATATTATACAAATTCCTGAAAGGGTATTGATTTTATTATGTGCTATTTTCTCTGCCTACTTGTCTTTTTCTGTTAACTTTGTAGCTACCTTTCATGTATTATGGACCACTGACTGAGAAACTCAGGAGGACAGGGCTCAAGATGGGTTTGGAGACTAAATGGTCATTGCATCTAGTCCTCTGGTACATTAATTGAATGTTCTGTAACAACCCACACCGTAATTTTATGCAAGAATTGGGAGGAATACTAGCCAGATTTGTTCATCCACTTTTCCATGACAGATGTTTTACAGGTATTGTGTTTCTTTTTTTTTTTTTTTTAATGGATATAAATCGACATTTTACAATAATGAAAAATACCTCCCACAAATCCTAACATAAGACCAAAAAAAAAAATCTGTTCATAAACATCCCCTGCTCTTGTCAGTTCCTTCAACCTCAGGAATATGGCTCATAGTTTTAAAAAATAAATAGATGTCTTATAGGCTCTCATGTTTAATGTTGATGGATTTACTGGTTGGCTAGAGTTTATCTTCCAGCAGATGTTGTTTTCAAGGCTTTGTGTTGCTGGATTCTTACCCTTCAGTGGCAAGGCAACACTTCATTAAAAAAAAAATAAAAAAATCATAACCTTTTCATCAGTCACAGTGGCACTGCAGGGCCAGGATTCAGCAAATGATGGTTATGAAACATACTCAGTTCTGTCAGTCCACAGACTGGGAGAGATGAGCTCCAAGTCGCCTACCCACATGCATTACTTTGTCCTTTCCTAAGGCATTTCAGCCTCAAGATATCAAAAGGCAGAGCCTGCAAAAGCTCTGGCTTTTGAAATTCCAGGCTTCGCAAAGAAGAGTTCCTATTTTTACAAGGAAATTACATTAATTTCTCCTCAAGTTTTGCCGCTCATTAAACATGAAAAAAGTTATTATTTTTTGCTCTATGATATATAGGAGAAAATGTAGACAATAATTTGGATCAGGATCACAAGACTTCTTCCTGTACAAACAGTCTTTTTCAGGTTTGATTTTTATTTGCAGGCATATTTGTGTCACACTGGAGATCATTTTGTAATGAGAAATTGACTCCGATAGCGTGACAAGGCCCTGTACTATATTTTGTGATCAAAGGCATTGTAAGAGAACATGAAAAGATTCTGTGCAGATATTGGAAAGTAGTACTTGATACTGCCGTTGGACTACTTTGCTGTAGGTTAATGCTGCTGATGTTAAGCAACTTCAGTTAAATCTGTTCCCTACTGGTTGTAAGTAACCACCAAGTCTCAAGACAGAAGCTTTTACTCCCTCATTTAAAAGCAGGAACTTGTCTGTAAGCCAAAGTGAACAACAACACTCAGTATCTGGACGGGTTATATACTTAAATAATAATTCTGTTATTTAAAGTTAACATGTAACACCAACTTCCACCATCACAGATATGATTGAAATCTGTGTACCTACTTGGTATTTATGAAAGGCTAGAGATGGGCAAAACATGGAGAGAAAGTAGGGTCCCCTTTTTCTTGATCCACAAGGATGGATTGGTTTAGCATTTTTATATATCCCTTCTGTTTTCATTTCAGACCCTGGAAGGCTTACATGTGGCAGTAGGTGGCAGAGAGTATTGAATTCCAGATGTAACCTGATGTGGTAGGGAGGAACCCATCTCATTTAGCTTCGTCTGTTACTGGTCTCATGTTATGGTCTGAGCCAGTTGATGAGATCACCATCTGAAAGCTGGTTTTGATCAGGAATGTATTTCTACTTTTTGTTTCCATTTTAAGTCTTTTCAAAGGCAAATCAATTGAGTCATATACTCAGTTCAATGTAGGTATCCATTTACACCATGTAGAGAGAAGATCACAAGGCAAGACAAGGACAAAATCTAATCCTTGATGATAATATTTTATAAAAAAAAAAAAAAAAAAAAAAGAAAGAAAGAAAAAGAAAGGGAAGTACTCTGAGACAAGTCAGTTATTTTGACATAAAACACTACTAGAAGAAGCTGTATGTTTTGTACATAAAGCCTACTCATTTCACAGAAACCTAGCCAAGCAATGTGACAGATATGCTTTTGGCTATATATTTAGGAATGAAATGGATGACTTCATGGATGACTACTACATGCATGATGGTAATGAGCACATGAGAATAAAAATAGATCTGTTACATATATTCATATCTATTGCCTGTTTTTGAAACCCTAGAGAAAAAAAATGTGAGTTGTCATCTCATTTTATTCCCCCCAGTCAAATGAATTTGAATCAGTAACAAATAGCAAAATTAACAGGTCTGTATTGGCCCAAAGACATGAATGAATTCAGTGGTAACATTACAGGCCAAAAATTACTAAATAGACATAAAAGACACCTCAATGCCACCAAGAAATTGTGCCTTAAAACAATGAATTGATTCAGAGGGATTTTACAGTAGCTCCTACAGACTCAACAGTAAGAAAAAAAAGCAGGACGTCCAAACAGATGACTATGCCACACGTTTCCTTCTTTGACATATGACTACCCACAAGAATGTATAATAATTTTAAGTTTTGGTATTTCAAATAATTTTACCTGACAAGTAAGACTGCTTAAAAGGACCCTTGAGCTCCTTGGAGCTTTTCACTAATGCCTAGTTAGGCCTACTGCTTGGGAACAAGTTTTAATTGTATCTCTTCTCTGTATTTTAAGATTAGTTAGAGTTTTCAGTCTCCTATATCTAGCATTATGTAAACTGTATCATATAGCTAAATGTAACAGAAAAACAGGTATTTTCCCCATGAGCTGCTGATAACTTAAAAGGTTTTTGTTTTTCTTTTTGTTGTTGTTGTTTGTTTTTGTCTTGTTTTAAGAACATATTATCTTGTAATTGATCTAATTTGTACATGAAGTTGGTATACTTGTAAGCACACAACTACTCAACATTCACATACAAAGTGATTTAACTGTGGAGTGCATAAACAGAAGTATACTTTGGAAGAGGTGATAGCCATGTCAGAATATCAGCAGCAAAAAATTATGTCACCCACATGGCTCAATAGACCAATGTTAGTAATGTTATTATCCTGAGTCTTTTTTACTTCGCAGTGACTGTTAAATTAATTAGTAGGTTACCATAAAACTATGCTAGAATGCAGAACAAATTTAAGAATCTGCTTACTGTCGTACACAGAAACGACCATATATAGTGAAACACTTATAACAAACATAGCATTTATAGCAAAACAAAATTATGTTCAGTGATCAGAAAGAGTATTTATTCTCCGTAAGTTTATATATACTTCATTAATTGTGGCAACAAGACTATAAGGCTAATAAACTTTGGGCACTTGTGAAATTTAATATATATTTTACTAAAGCTACAAAGTTATGCTGGTAGATTTTTCTTCTGAAAATTAAAGTTTTTTTTTTTTTTTTTTTTTTTTTTTTTTTTTTAACCCCTAATTTAAATGAATTAATAAACCCTTAAAGAATTTGTTTATACATCAGTAAACTGCAGTTTGTGACTAAGTGCCCATGAAAGCTTTAAGTGTTAGCATAATAAAGAAAAAAATCCCTGAACTCTTTTTCAGATGAGTATCACTGTCTTGGCATCCTAATTTAGAGATATCAAGTGATGGCTTCACAAAGCATGGTGTTAAACTGTTATTCTAGTTTGGCAAATTTCATTCCCGTGTTTGTGGATCCAGGTCCAAATAGAAAATGACTTTAAAGTGTACTTAAAGTGACATGATTAAAGGAAGCAGCTTCACAAGCAGCAGAATTAATGAAATGGGTTTCTTTGAACTTCATACCTCCTGACTAGGTTTTTGGGGGTCTAACAGAGATCATGACTGAACTGATGTTTTCTTACATTGGTTCCTTTCTCTTGATATTTTGGAGTATAATATAACATGAACACATTGACTCATAATGGGTTGATGTCACGACAGTGTCAACCCACCAATATTCATCAAATTTGCAGGATAGCTTAGAAACTCTTGTCAAGTTTATCTGAAATTTGTTGACATGCAAAAAAAAGGTAAGGGCAGAGGGTCACCAGTAGGATTCCTGCTTCTTGAAGGAGTTTTGATACAACACTCACTAGAGCCCAGATTCTCCATTGAAATGAGCTTTTTCGTCTCAATTAACTTCCCTGATTTCCAGCACATTAGTTGTGCCGTTCTTACAGCAATGAACCTATTGCTTCAGCACTTCACAGGATATTCATATTCCTTTATCAGTGGTAGTGAGGCCTATCATCTACTGCATGAGCTGCACCAGTGCAACAAGATCTGGCCTTCTGAAGCCATACTTGCTCTAAACTTGAGCCTCAGAGAGCTCAATTTACATGGGCTTTATGAAGGTGACTTTCTTATGTGGATGTGCATCAGGAAGGTGATTTAGATGAAAAGATTTATTTTATTTTTTTTTTACCCCCAAATTGAAAATGTTATTTCTCTTAGGAGCATTTCTAATATGAAAGTTAAGTTTTGATTCTTGGGCCTACAGAGGTAGATGAAGATTCTTGATCTTCAAAAAACTCTGAACTTTGGCTGTAGACTTCTATAAATACTTTAGCAAATTAGTGATGTTTCCTCCCTTTTTCTTTTCATCTTTTGGACTTGCTCAGATTAGTTAAACACCTTGTGGAAGCCTACTTTGTGAGTGTGTGCCTGTAGTCAATCTTGCAGTGTTAAAAAGTACCCTTAAGTTCATTTAACACCACTTCTCAAAATTGCATTCTTGCTTTTTCAAGTACAGTAGTTATATGAAGTCTCAGTCACCTCAGCACAACTACAATTACCGTTGAAATAAGAAAAAAGGCAGACCATATACTTTATGAGTAGTCTTACTACTGCTTCAACCAAAACACTAATAATGACAAAAAAATAAGAGATTATTTCACAGCTATTTCTTAGGGCTTTGAATTGACTTTCACAATCAAATGTTTCAAAGATTGGCAGGCAGGCATCAGCTTTGCAAAAATGAATGATCCTTGCACAAACAATACACTGATGGAAGAGTCATGAATCTGAACAGGAATCCTCATGAAAATAAACCTGGAAAGTGCATTAGATGAGAGCTTGGAACAACTGGGAAACAGAATTCAGATGGGAACAGCATACAGTTGCAAAATTTTCTATTTAAAGGGCAAAGTAGAAGTATGATTTCATCATGAAGGCATAAGTACAGTGTAAATGTTAATGCGTTAATGTAGTTGAAGAAAAAAAAAAAAAAAAAAAAAAAAAACTTATCCAGAAGCTTTCATCACAGATTGAGAGGCCTAGACGCAGAACCTATCTTTCTTTGGTATTGAACTAAACCACCTGGAGAACCACTCCAAATTGTAACTTCTCTTTGCAGCTCTAATGAACTCCCGCTACGGAAGGAAACACAATTGAGAGCAGTTTAAGGTTGTTTTTGCAATCTTTCACCAACACAATGCATTTCCTACTGCATGACCAAGAACCATTGCCATAGGCCCTGATTTATTGGCATGAATTCATATATTAAAATCTCTTTGAATTAGAAGCCAGCAAATTCCAGTATTTTTGAAGTAGCATCTCTGCAAGGAAGAGAGAAGAAACTGGACATGCCTTGTATAGAGGAGTCCCTGACAAGTTTGCAGGAATCATTGTTAAAGTCTGATATCAAGCTGAGGTTACTAAAACAGTCCCATTCCTCTTTTGCAGTGGTTCTGCAAAGACAGCAAATCACTTTGATCAATTTTATTGACTTCTGAGCTTGCAATGTCTGTATGAAATTGTCACAGTTTGGCATTTATCTGTGTTCTTATGTTGCTATTTTAGGTGATTTTTCATTTTGGTACCTGTTCTGGACCATCACTGCTTTTGTGCCTTCAGAAGGACTTCGCCTCTGTCAAGTGCTACCCACAGCTTACAAAGTTGGCTTTGGACACCCTCCCCTATCCTTATTAACTATTATTTTTAAACTTCACTGCTACTTTGCCTATAGGAACAAAATTGAAACAGTTGACCAGGAAGGAATTTAAAAGCTCTCTTTGTTGGCACCATTTTCTATTATCTATCCATTACCTAATTCAGGCTCAGAGGAAGGCTTCCTTAGTCCATATTATTTGAGGCAATGACAATCCGAAGAAAAACTGTACATTTCATTCTATACAGAGGTGGGTCCATATCTTTCACTCCCAAAATAGGGAGTCTCCTTGTTATTCTAAATCCTTCTGTCTCCTCTTCCTACTATTTTTTTCCTCCAATAAAAATACAATTGCTTCAAAAACAGCTTTAAAAATCTATCTTAGCATTTCAAGGAAAAGAGGGAGGATGAAACTTCAAGGGTGTTCAATCTTCAACCTTCCTATCAACTGATAAAAAGTAAGAATTGGGAATACGTTAAATGTCTTTTTCAAATGTTTCGAGAACAAACTACAGAGAGTGTCATAGATACGTGTTTCACAACATGTTACTTACAGGCAAGACTAAATTCTCATAAAAACTTTTTGTCCTATACTTATGAAAAATCAAAGTCACTCAGCAGTCTCATCTTTTCAGAGAAAATCTGCTGTCACTGGACATGTCTGGCACATAGCAATTTAATCTGTTTGCTAATGCCAGTCCCATAGGTAACTTTGAGCATACGGTCAGAGATTTTAAATTGGATTCTCTGTTCAACCAAAGCTACTACAGAAGGTAGAGCACCAAAGGCCTGAGATAATGACAATCTGTGTTTGCCAAGCAGCTGAAAGCCAATGACTAACACCATGCTGAAACGTCTCTCAAATACCCACATGGTCAGACACAACAGCCAAAATCTGAACTTGATCAAAGGCAACTGTGATTTGCTATTAACTGCCACAACAAGTCCTGGCTTCTCCCAAAGAGTTGCTTTGTTGTTCTTCCCTACCCAGCACCAATTTGAAGCCTAAGACAGGAAGAATAACATGTCAGCACAAACCACAAACATCTGTGATATATACTGAGAATAAGGCCTCAATGTTATTCTATGATAGCATTTGGCAAATGCCATATTGTAACAGCTTCAAATATCAGTCCTACATCTGTAAGCTTAGCAAAAAAAAAGAGAAAGACAAATTACACTTTTACCCATTTGTTTCTATCTTATGTTAAAAATAGCAGAATGTCTGTCCTCCTTAGATCATGTCCTGATTTTTCATTCCTTGACTAGATTACATTAAACCAAAAATGGAAGGTTAAAGAATATGGTAAAAGGCACAGAAAGAAAATAATAAAATATATAATAATATATAAAATAAAACACACACACAAATTACTACCATTGTTGCTTATCATTTAATTTCTATATATACTTTGCTGTTTTTAACTGAACAGACTGATTTGAAAAAAAATTAAAGCTAAGATGCCAAAGTTGTGTCTTGCCAGCAGAAATTGGACTAGGGAAGAAAAAAAGGCTTTCCTACAGTGACCACTGGCAGAGTTACTGCGCTGGCATTGTGAGCAGTTCTGTATAACCAAGATATCATAAATAACCACATAACTGTAATAAGATAACAACATGTAGGTCAGATCTTTTTCAGGGGCAATTTGTTTTATGTATTTGTGATATATTATGCTGAGCCATGAAATAACGAAAGCCATTATTCCCATTTCCAGATGCACAGTTATGTAGGGCAGGAATGCCCTTGTACATTGCTGGTATTAACAGGGATGTCTTGGATCAATTCCACAGAGATCTGACTGAATATAATAACGTCAGCAGCACTAATGACACAGGCAAGATGACCTGTTCAGTTAGTAACTCAGCAGAATCACTGTCAGAATTACAGTAAGACTGTAAATATTCTGTAAATGAAGTTAGCACTATGCATGATTTCATATAAGACCAGGAGCTTGTCTACACAAGGAAGGTTAGTTTGCTGTAAGCAAGAAAATGAATTTACAGTTCACTAAATCCTGGAGTCAGCTCTAGACTTCTCAGCGGGCTATACAAAACAGAACTTAGTTGCCTGAGCCACAGAGGTTGGGTCTGAGTTTTTGACCACAAGAAAGAAAAAGAAGTTAGAGAACAAGGGCAAAAGCTAGATTTTTTATTATTATCTTTTGTTGTTGTTGTTCTTCCTTACAAAAGAAGATGAGGATGCAGAAAGGAACATGCCATGATTGCCAGATCATTTTAGATTGTTGCCTTACACGAGGAAACAATTCTGCTTCTATCTCAATGACTTAATGAGCTCCTCAAATGAGGTGCCAATCTCTGATCCAGCCTCCTTGGGACTACTTACGGGTCTTCTTTGACCTAGATTCAATTACTACCCCTCTGTCTTCACCAGGACTGATGGTCTATTCTGCTCACCACAGACACACTACTATTTCTCAGAAAGAAGACTTGCTTAGACATCTGTTGAACACTCTATAGTCAGTAAATATTTCAAAAAAGAGACAATAGTTGCGTAAGCACATTTTTGCTAGTCCAGAGTAATTGCAAGTACAATAATAAATAACTCAGTACTCCTTTCAGCAGGATTGTTACCAAGCATTGGATCTTTCTTTCTTGTATGCAAATAGGGTCAAGAAACCAAGGTTACCAAATATCTACTTCACATCAGTTTGTGAGCTTCATTCAAGTCTAAAGCGATCCCTCTTGCAGGTCTACTCAGTTTTACAATTGCCAAGAGACAACTTCAATTTCTCCTATTTTGTTCAGCTGATCATCCAAGCTCCTTTACAAATTTTCCTATGACCACCGTTATGTTCTTCAAGAAAGACCATTAAAACATCTGGAAATATTTCTAAACTTAATAAAGTAATATGTATTATCTAAATGTCACAAGTTACAGACCAAATAAAGTGCCTTCAAGGTCTTCATAAAATTACCAAGTAGCAAATGTTCATTGTGCAGATCTTTCAATCAGCAGACTTTCCAGACAAAAAGCAATTTAAAAGCCCAGAACACACAAATAATAACCAACTTACTATCAAGCTAAGGAGCCGTACAAAAAGGGCACATGGAGTTCAAGAATATAACCACTATCTGTCTTTATATCCTAACAAAGAGAACAAGTCTTCCAGAAGAGCTTTATTTATTTTTTAATATTCTCCACTGCAGTTATATGAATCCTGCTGTGTCATTTTAGGACCAAAATAAATGCAGATGGATAAATAAATAAATACAATTCCTTTGAAAGATATCCTTCAGCCTAAACACAGTAAATTTTATCAATTCCTTATCAAATTATCTGCAAATAAATCCTATCATGTAAATAGGCTGCAAATGAACTCCTCATATGTTTGGTATGTAAACTTTGTAGGCTGTTTATTCCTACAGAAGTAAGATGAATCATCCATTGTCATTTCACACTCACTTGACTAGAACTTGAGTCCAGTTGATGACCCGAATATTTTTCATGTCTCAAAAATCATGTATCCAAAATATTTATAAATTGTTTTTTTTTTTTTTCCTCTCAGGTTTTAAACAAACTATCTTTCATTTCAGCTGAACTTAATGTGAGCTTTCTTTGCTTAAGAGAGCTCTTAACTCTAAAAACTTTAAGAGTTCAGTAAGATCAGTTTGTCCCTGTACAAAAGCAGACAGAGGGAAAGCAAAACTGTCTTTCCAAACCAAAGCATTTGCTGTTTTTCTATTCTTGTCTTCCCATGTAATGAAGGGGAAAGAAGTTAATGATTTTGCCCTGGTAATCTGAACTATTTTCTAGTGGAAGTCCGAGATGCACCAGCAATACATTGAGGGTGAGGGGAAATGGACAAAGAGAAAGAAAAAAGATCTGTCATTGGAACACAAACAATATCCTATATATATATATATATATATATATAAATATATATCTACATATATCATCCGTGAATAACAACTTTAATCAAATGAGATAGAATTTTCTGAAGATGTGATTGTTAAAAAAAAAATAATCCCACCCAAACAAGTACAGATGTGAACAAACACCATAAAAAGCAGCATTAGGACAATGTCTGCAATCAAAGTATGAGTTTTAACCAACAGTTCATGTGATCGGAACTCGTTTAAGCTTTGTAGGAAGACAAATGTGGAAATATGTACAGTCTCATGCAGCAGGCATCAGTTTGAGATATAAATCATGACTACAGTCCTTATATTTTTACTTGCAGCATGAGTCAAAAGGAGCTGGATAGTTTGTGGAAATACTATAGAAGTCCATCTAAACCCTGAGCCTTATGTGCTCTAAGGGTACTTTAAATTCACCCTTTGCTTTCATACATACAAGATTATATATTTTTCAAATGAAAATATATATACTGGTGTTATAACATCAACTTGGAAAAAGCTTGCCCACACAACAGCTGAAATGGCTATTACACAACAAAGTGGATTTTTATTCAACCTATCACTCAGATGTCAAATAACTCCATTAATATCCCTACATCTCTTCACTGTGCACTACTGCTTGTATTTCAAAATAAGAAAAATGTGGGTAAACTCAGTGTGTCTTTAATTCATCTCTGAGAAATGTGCAGAAATAACATTGAAAGAGTGGGGAAAGTAGTGAAAACCAAGAGTTATCAGATCTGCAAAAATAGTTTTAAAATTAAAAATTTCTACATGGAAATTGAGGTTATATATAGCATCTCAGTCTTAAAAAAAAAAAAAAAAAAAAGAGAGAGAGACAAAAAAGTTGGCCCTTTGATCAAAAATATGCATCTCTTGATTCAGCCCTTCTATACTTTTAGTGTGAATGGCATTACAGTATACTTCAAAGGCATTTGTATTCAGTCATGTTATTAAATATAATGAACACTATGTTGACTTCATCATGGCTAATTAGTGCCTTCATTGTAAAAGGAGATAAAAAATAAACTAACAATACTGATCTTCACTATAAGAAAAAAATAGGGAGATAAATTTTGAAAAAGTGGTTATTGTCGTCAATACTGGAAGCGAACATTTCCTCCCTTACATGCCACATTTTAACTCATGAAATCTAGCAAGTGTAATATCAAATTATGGCAAGGATTTATTACATTAATTTTAAGATTTGAATCAAACAATCCTAGATTGCCATGCCAAACATTTAACATGCTAGACACCACAGCAAACACCATGATGGCCTTTGATCATTTGGTGGATAGCTAGGTTAAAAACAAACTCTATTCCAGTCTGGGTTCTTAAGACTCCAGACCAGGTTTTGTGAATTGACTGCGCTTTGTATACACAAACTCTCCCAATTTTGATGCCTTAAAATATCAAAGACTGAATATTCTGATCTTCCATCTAAATAGGTGAGAATTAATTAACTAGCTGTGAATGCAGCTGACAACACATTTCAAAAAAAAAAAAAATCAATTCTTCTTCACATTTTTAAAAATTAAGAACAATTCCTCCCCTTTAGTATTCACTGTTCTTAATTATGTGTAATTAGATGGATGCAGATTGAAACACTGCACTCTAAATCAGTAGAGAAAGCTATCTGTAAAAATACTCAGGTTTATCTTCACAGAAAGCACTAATATCTATTATAAGACCTGTATCCCTGAAAATTATTCACCTTTTTAATATTACAACAGAATTGAGTAGAGTAGCTCAGTTGGAAGGGACCTTCAAAGACTGTCAAGTTCAACTGCCTGACAACATCAGGGCTAACCAAAAGTTAAAACATTACTGAGGGCATTATCCAAATGTTTCTGAACACTGACTGTCATGGGGCATCAAACACCTCACTAGGAAGCCTATTCCAGTGTTTGACCACCCTCAAAATAATGACATTTTTTCCTAATGTCTGGTCGGAAACTCCCCAGTGCAGATTTATGCCATTCCTACTTGTCCTGTCATCAGCTCCCAGGGAGAAGAGGCCAGCACCTCTCTGCTTTCCCTCCTTAGGAAGCTGTAGAGGGCAATGAAGTAGCCTCTTAGCCTTCTTATCTCCAAAGCATACAAACCAACTGTCCTCAGCCTCTCCTCGCAGGACATGCCTTCCAGCCCTTTTACCGGGCTTGTTGCCCTCCTCTGGATGCTTTCAAGGACATTCATTTCCTTTTTTACATTGTTGAGCCCAGCACTGCACACAAGGTGAGGCTACACCAATGCTAAATATAGCGGGAGAATCACCTCTTGTGACCAGCTAGCTTTTATAGAACAGAAATAGGCTACTTCTGAATAACATGCAGAACTATTTCCAATTTTTCTTCAGCTTTTTACAAAGTTCTATTACACAAAAGAAATACAAACCATTAGGCAAATCCATGAAATTGTTCTGAATAAACCTAATCTGCATTCTGAAGCATTTAGTATTTTTACATAACCAATAATGAAACAAAACATACTGTGGCATAACTAATGCTTCTGTAAGTGATGCTCACTGTTGTTCAGTAGTCTTCACGAGTCCAGCCTTGGGGCATCAGTGGAACAGTATCTCTATACTATACAACAGACGTGAAAAAATCTCCTCTTTCAAGTCCTAAATTGTGTTTAGTTTTCCATCTTTTTGATCAAATAACTGTACACTCCTCTTTCATACTATAATTGAAGGCTGTTTTGCTTTTACCTAATAGTAACACTGGCATATTTTGTTATATGATATGTAACAACAGGGTAAGGAGTTGACATTTCTATACAATTAAAAAAATAATAAAAAAAAGTTTTGCATTTATATCTTCTAAAATGCACTTTAAATTAGGCAATTATTAAAGTCTAAAAATTCACTTGAAACTCCAGTGAAGTCAACGTAAACACTCCCCTCAAAATGAACAGGTGTTGACTTGGGTCCAAACCATAAACTGAGAATCCCAGCACAGCAAAATCACTTCTGAAAAACAAAGTTGTACTCTCACACACCTATAAACTAGTTCTCCATATAGTTATGATTCTGTTAAAGAAGATTTATAGACAAAGAATTAGTATGACAAATGTCACTGTGAAAATGATATTGACTATGGTGTCAGGATTTACCTACAATATCTGACAGACAGTTGATTTATAGAACTGGAAAGAGCTTAAGCAAATTCAGCAATTGTTCTACACAGTGATCTATAAAATTAAAACTAAAATGTAAGCTGGCAGCTGTCATTCAGATTTGAGACTTGGAAGACATGTCACTTGACAGTTTTGGATATCCCAGGCTATAATGGGGGTCCATGTGGTGTCTCTTTGCAAAAATCTCATGAGGATGTGTTTTCATTTGACTTTAACAGTGAACATTCTATTTTGCTTTTTAAAAAGATCTAGAATTAAGGTAATTAAGAATCAAATCCAATTAAATATAAAGGTAATAATGGGAATAGAGGTTCCCATTACCTTTTACTTCATGTAGATGTTGGGAAAATAGAAAACTCTTAACAAGCTACCTGAATATTTTCCTGATAATGCTGAGCATTGTTCCATATCAAACTGAGGCAGAAAAATGAGAGCAAAATATCCCCCAAACATCCTATTTGGAAGGAGAGAATGCCCCTCATTTCTACAGGTACTGAATGGTTCCTGTCCCTTTGAAAAATTCAGAATATAAAGTTTAAAAACTGATCAGATACTCAAGGTATCTAGAGAACAACACAAGGCAGGCACTTTTCCTTCAGCAAAACTTTTTTCTCCATATTTCCCATCACTCCGAAAGAGACGTTCTATCCCACCAAATCAGTTTGCCATTGATTTCCATACATGTTTATATCAGTTTGCTAAAGCTGCCAACTTAGAGAGAAATTACACAAGGTGAGAGCAAGAAACCTCAGCTATGAGTTAGATATGTCTCCGGGGAATTCCTCTGTAGCTCATATTTGTGTTTGCAGAGTGACAGGAAAGAAAGGAGGGGAAGAGGAATACAATTTTTTGCCTTCAGCATAACCATTTATTCTGTAATGAAAATACAAATTTTGATCTCAGATCGTTTATCATGCCTGAGGTAGAAAAAGAAGAAAGAATATTCGCAATATTTGCAGGAAATGGATTAAATCTTTTGCAGACAAATCTGAGTATTTATGTTGCACACAGCATTGACAGCTAAATGCACTTCCAATTTGAGAATATGAATCATCACAAACATTTAGGGTTAAACCCTGTATTTCAAGTCAATGGCTGACAACGAATTCTCTGCTAGTGCTAAATCAGGTCTTGAGGCACTGTGGTATTCAGGCAGAGAACTGCAAATTAATGAAAATATTTTGCAGTGTGCTTCTCATCAAATTTTCTGTGGATTTTTGAACAGCAGAATATCCCTCAATGACTTTGAAATCTGAGTGCCTGTATGTCACTGGGAGGTAGAAGGAAGGGGACAAAACTGAGAACACAATCTGGAATTTTCCTACAAGGAGCATATCAGTTTTTCATACCTCTTATTGATTCCCCTTTTCCCCTGCAAAAAGCCTATGAGAAAAATAGATCCACAGGATAACTGCTTAAAATACTGCAGTTACTCTGAAAAATTGTATACTTTAATTTTCAGAAATTTGGCAAAAAGTTGCATCATTTCTCCAGACCTTCTTAATGAGACAATATCATACTACTGTGTGATGTAGCAAATGCATCTGTTGAAACAGTATGTACCTGTCACTTCAAATTTTATTTTTGAGAATACTTAATTATGACAATTTAAGACATCTATTTTGACCTTTCAAAATACACAACCTATACAGCAGAACAATTATTTTCATCCTTTGGGTGTTATCTCACAATATAAACTTCGTAATTTTTGTTTAGCCTACATCTCTAGTTTTATTAATGCCTGGATGTAATAAAGTGCTCTTCATTAGTAGCTTTGAAAGCACCTAAAATTGCAAAAATGTTCTGGGGCTATGAGAGTTGTACGAAAATAGAGCAAACCACAGACACCAACTAACACAAATTGCTTTTAATGCAGCACTAAAAAGGTGGTTTCCAGAGTTTAATAAGAAAAATGGGAACTTCTCTAATTCCTTCAAGCACTCCCACAGTTATTAACATATTCATAAAATTAAATTCTAAAAGATTCCTCTAGTAAAATTAGAATGCTTTCCATGCAGCAGAGAAGTCTATTAGGTGTACTGATAAAATGAAAGACCTCACTTCCATTACACTGAACTATTATTCAGTTTTGTTAATAGCTTCCCATGCCTGAAGATTAGCTATAGTGAACTATTTGTGAACATTTCAAATTCAGCTCCATGCTCACAATTCAAGGTCTGGGTCACTTAATTTCATTCATGAAATACGTGAAGCATAGATATGACTTGCACTGCACATGACATGTCAAATTAACATAGTTGCTAACAGGATGCAAATCTCTGAAGCAAACATGGATAATGCACAATATACCACTTCTTACATCAGCAATTTGCATAAAGTAGAGGTTTTCATGCATAACCCAGACACAAGCAATATTGACTTCTGTTTACAGAAATCAGACCATTTGGTTTCCCTGTCACCCACTGGAAGGGATAAGTAAGCATCAGAAGACTACAAGTCTACTTTACTACTGCCTGGATTGCAAGCACATCATTCACGCATCCAAAAGATGAAAAATAAAATCAGTGTGAGTAATTATTTACTTAAATATCCTTGTCAAAAGCCAGTCTCTTCCAGCAAGTTGTCACTGAATTGTCTTCACTGACAGTATCAGCATCCCCCATGTTTTAGTCCTGTGATTACTCTAGAATATATATATATATATATGTATATATATATATTTTTTTTCCAGCAAGGAATTGGGGTTTCCCCTTCTCAGACCTTCCCACTTTGCTCATACAGAGCCAGACTGAATGTGTGTAGCCATTAACATAGCTCTTGTAAATGCTCTCTTCTGTAGTCTCCTTTACAAAACAGGCTTCATGGATCATTATTAGATATAGGTTTACTGGCTAAGCCTGTCTTGCCACGCACACAGCTTACCTAAGGAGGGCTATCATACAGCGGGAGTATTTCCTGTTCTTCAAATTATATTACCATTTAACCTTCCTGTATGGGGAAGCCACAATAGTTCTCTTTTATCACCAGAGATCAGGCAAAAATATCACCAACTTCTTCATGATTTCAAAGAGCCAGAACCAACTCTAGTAACAGTTTATTTCTTATAACTGTGGGTAATGTGAGAGTCAGTTCATTTGTTTTTATTTTTATTTTTTTAGTTTAGGCAGTACAGATATAAAGGCTAAGAAGGGGGTAGAAATTAATAGAACATTGCTATAGATTCTTTCAAAATGCCATAGGAGAGAGAACTCCAGAAAGCAGCAGACACACCAAGCATTTATATGTAGCAGTTCAGACTGTTTAAGCCTCACCTGGCAAGGTCACTGATTTTGCTTTTGGCCATAAATAATTAGTCAAGTGACTTTTTCATGTCTCCTTCCACTAGATGAGTGAGAAAACTAAATGTTTCTGCTCATTCTCTCTTCCACAAGCTGGTACGCTGGGAGAACAAATGAGGAAAGGTAAGAGCAACTTTTTCCATTTAACTTTTCTCAGCCAAGTAGAGCATTTATCTTTTCTTCTCCCTTAAGGTAGAATAGGAAACAAACGTGTACTAGAGTAAATGACTCATGATAGCAAGGGAGCAATAGAAACACCAATCTCCATTCCAAAGGATACTCCAGCCCTTTTCTTTATTGGTGAGATGAACAGGGCAAATGAGGGAAGACATGAAAGAGTCACCTCTGAAACTGCCACTTCATTCTGCAAGGAAACCCTCCAAAAAGAGGAGAAAAACAGAGGCAGTATCAGGGCAATCTTCCATTGCATGGATTGCTCTGTCCCTATCTCTCTCTAGAAGGATGGCACTACAGCCAGTATGACTCATGATTTTATGGGACTGACAGCAAGACAAAGATCTCTCTCTTCACTTATGACTCTGACTTGAATCTCCACAAATTCATATCAATGCCAAGCAGTTGCACATTCAATATTAAATAGAGAATATCCAGATAAAAGCTTCTATTTTCTAACTTACTTAAAACAAGGCATGAAATTAGAATATTTTATAGGTAGTGCTTTTGGTGGAGTTCAGCATGAGGAAACAAGCAAAAACATAACCCTGATTTATGTGCACTGGCAAGTTTCCTAGCCCAGTAGTAGAAACAGCAGAAGGTGAAACTTAAGACTTGCAGCTACTCAAGGAGTGTCATTTGGGAAAAGGGGAAAGACAACAACAAAAAGGGGAGAAAAAAAAAAGGAAAGCAAGAAAATTTACCCCAGTAACATTAGGAAAAAGATGGCTAATTTGTTTTGTCAGTAAGTAAGCTATAAGGAAGTCACATTCAGCAAAAAGACCTTCTTGTTTTTAGGATACTAGATGACTTTAATAATAGGAGACATCTAGTTTGTCTTAAATCCTTCTGTTAGATTCCTACAGAAAAATTCAATAAGAGAAAACAATTTTTTTTTTTTTTTTTTCATCTTTACAGCTAATGGCTCTAAATATAGCCCTTAAACATTTCTTGGTTTGTTAATGGTATGCCCTTACTTTTACTTTGACATCAGTATATACATGTTTGAAGTATCTACATAACATAGTATAAACGAAACTCATTTTTCAGGTTTGTGTCCTGCAGATTCATACTGGAACACCAGAAAATTTCATTATTGAGACACTGCCAGATAATACAGCAACCTGCCTAGCACACTGGCTTTTGATACTAGAGCACAGTTAAGGTTGTGCTGTATAGTACAACAGAAAGCTAAATATGTTTTTTGATGCAGTACGGCTTCTTCTATTTAAAAAAAAAAAAAAAAAAAAAAAAAAAAAAGTTTTGTTTTAAAATAGGATTCAGATTTGTGGAACATGATTTCCTTCCACATTGGAGAGGGACAAGACTTTGAATATCTATCCCTCTGCAAAAGCGTTAAAGTCTGTCCCTCGGTAAAGAGAGGACTCTTTTACAATATAGGAGACTAAGCTATATGTCCCTTTTCTATCTGACTGAGGAATCAAAAACTTGTGCCTCCTAAATCCAGGGAAAGTAAACCAAATCATCAGCACTAGGCTGCCAAATCAGTGATATTTTTTGCCATTATAGAAACAATTAATGGTTTAATTATAATTGTAAACCCTCCCCTTTTCTGTCTGCCCATTCACCACCCTTAAAAGAAAAGGTAGAGCATTAACTTCAAATTTATAAATTAAGAGCCAGTTTGCAGATCAGACATTTAGCAAATTTTTCTCCCCCAGCTTTAAACAGTTCCTCAAGGCTTGCTAAACAGGCTCTTTAAGAAAAACGCAGCTTTTGTTTTGTCCAAGAAAGCATTTCCTTCCTACGGTCTAGAGGATGAAGCAAAACTAACAAAATATAGTCTGCAAGGAAGGATACCCATAAACAGGATAACATTTTCTGCCTAGAATAACATATGGCTATATGCTTCTAAATAGTACCTATGTTTGTGTCCAGCAGACAGGAGATGCTACTGTTCTTGTCCTGAACTTCAGCCTTTACAGCCTATTTCTCTTTTCCATTTCTCTTAATCACATAATCACAGATTGGGTTAGGCTGGAAGGGACCGTAAGAATTTTGTTCCAGCCCCTATGTCAGTGGCAGGGATACATTACACTAGATCTATCCATGTCTTTAATGTCCTTAAGAAAAACAGCATGGTCTGTCCTGCTGCGTAAGGATACTCCAAAGAATACAGAATATCACTTCTCAAAGTACAAGCTCAAACCTTTTGTTTGTGTCACCTTTCCAGTAATTGTTACCCATCCCAGAGGGAGGCTATTCAGGGAATCCACTCAAGAATTAGCAATGCTGCTCCTTGTCTCCTGTCTTTGGAAAAATCCCCTGGAAGCCCTTTAGTTCTTACGCCATGACACAGTTCTGATCTTAGCTCCAGAAGACAGAGATCCCTTTTTATTTCAGCTTCTCCAGGTCTTCCATTGAGCATTTAGCATCATGGTGTTAGACATTACTACAACTTACACACAAATACACAAGTTTTCCTATCTACATAAACTGTCATTTGCAGGTTTTAATGACTTTGGTATGCATAGGTTTTTGTACAGGTCTGGAACCACCAACTCTGGCACTTTGTTCCTACACACAGGTTTTAGTATTTTTTTTTTCCTATAATATCCTAAATTTAAGCCCAATCAGAAGTCCTAGCACAGCATCTTCCAGCACAGTACATCTGCATAAACAGTTACTTCTGACAATGACCAGTATTTACTTTTGAGAGCTGCTGCCTTTCTGAGCCACCTATAATTTTTAGCAGGGGCCAGTTTTGCTGCTTTCTGTTTCCCACTCCTTTCCCCAGAGCTGTGTTGTCACAAAGTCTTCTGCATCTAGTAGTCCATTCCTCCATTCTTAACTAGATAGATTTTGAAGCATTTTTGCCCACTGTTTGAAACAGTCTTTTTAGTAGTTTTAAAATATTCAAACTTCAGAAATGGTCTCCAAAAGACTCCAAGGGTCTTTCAAAAATCTGTCCTGCAGTATAGTACATTCTCTTACAGATGTTACGTAAAGACAACAGTTATCTAGCATTAATTAAATTTACTTCATTCATTAAATCTGAAAAGGAATTCTGCTACTGAATTAGACATTAAGAAAAAATATCTGTGTAATACACATTTTCACTGCCTATTGAAGCCATTCATATAATAGGAATAAATAGCAGAAATAGCAACAAGGTTTTTGTGTCACTTGCAGTGTTTAGACCACATAGTGCTTTGAGTAAGTACTAGGAGATAAGATTATGAGCCTCTTACCTCAGAGACATCTGAACAACCCTGTCCACAGGTGTTTTAAATGGTAGTGGACTCTGGATTTTATTCACTATGGAAAAGACAAATCTTTCCAGTTCAAGCTTTTACTACTGGCATTGTTATTAAAAATAAAAAATAAAAATAAAATTAAAAAAAAAAACACCTTTGATGGAAGACAGGACTCACATCCCTTTGGGAAGTAACACAGCAATTCTCAGGTGTTAAAAGTAATGCAGGTGAACTCAGGTGCAATCAGAAACAGAATATGGGATATTGCAAAAGGAGCTCCATATCTGAAGTGCAATCCTAAATTCAAAACGTTAGACAAGTATTACTAAGCATCTTAATTAAGTACACCAAGTAAAAAAGCTACTGTCAATTATTCTTGTGCACACAATGCATCATTACTGTTTCTGTATCAGCCTTTAACACTGACACTTCAAAATCACTAATAATAATGTAATATATGCGTAATAATCTTCATATACGGAAATTGATGCTTACCTTAGCAATGCACAAACATCCCACTATCCCTCTTTTAAAACAGTTCATGGTTTTATGTAATTAGCCTTTCAAGCACATACTGCAAAGTTGCTAAGGATGAGGAATCAGTTTCTAAGCAAGCCCCAGCAGTTACTTTGGTTACACAACTCTTATACAGGCAGGCTGATCTACAGAACTACAAACAATAGTTTGAAGACATAGCATGAACTTCTTCACTCTTCATTTAGGTTCAACATTACAGGAGAATCAATGTCAATATACCCCTACAAACGGAAGATTGTAAAATAGGAACATTCATGGCCTGACAGAGCAGAGCACAAGAACAAAGTGAGCTGAGTCACAACAGTGAGGAAAGAGGCAAGAACAGTCTGTTCCCCACGATGCCTCTAGCTTCTCTGCACTCTGAGACTACATTTCAATTATGAAACGTTGGACCTCCACCCTACCACCACACAGGCTGCGTTTTGAATACTACAAAAACTCCATGGCTGCTCACAGGATACCACCTTGGGCCTCCAGTAAGGAACAGTGGTACAAGCACTATCAAACATTCTCAAAGGTCACTCTGAAACCAGATGCAGAGGCAGAGAAAAAAAATATATATATTAAAAAAAAAAAATCACAGACCTTTCATGATCCCAGGCAGCACTGTGATTACAAGGCTATCTTTTCTTGTGATTGCAACAACCTTCTTTTGAAGGATTACACTTTTTGACATATCTGCACACTTTATGCAGTGAAATCAAATGGCAAGTCAGATATTTATACCTAATTATTCAACCATTTTATCCACCTGTCACAATTTTGCTGCAAGTGTCAAAGGTGCATTTTAGCATAAAACCTATAATAAACATGAAATTGGTTTTCATTACTTTGACTTAGAATGTCTATCAAAATGAAGCTTTTACATTTACAGAAAGCATTTATAGAATTAACTGTGACATGGCGGCTTTTTGACCTTTCCATACACGTAAGCCTTTAGGAGCAAGGACACCACTCTGCTGCCTGACCCTTGCTCATTGCATCTACGAAAGGCATTGTAACCATACAAAGGAAAAGCTTGCATTTTTTCTTCCCACAGTGCTTCACAAAATATACATAACACAGATACAGGTAATAAAGGCAGGATTTGATGTCTCTGGTGTGTCAGCCCTATCACTTGGCAGCACATAGCTTAAAAAAAAAAAAAAGCATTTAGGAGCGCAGAGTAAGGTTGAGACTCAAAAGCTTGCCTGCAGTTTTGGATTTAATCTGAGAAAACTTAGTGCAAAACTAATCACCAAGCAATAATTCCCTTGGAAGGCTCAAGCCATCTGCTGAACATGAACCAAAGTTCAAGTCTACAGTGAAACACAAAACTCAGGAGGTGTCTGTGGGTTGTTCTCCCTCAATCTGTGACAAACTATTCCATGTCAGTAGTCTAAACAGTTTCTTCATACTCTGAACTTGTAGTGTTTTATCCAAACTGGGGAGTGGTGATTCTTCTGATCTGTAGGTACCCACAATTAAAATAATCCAAATGTAAGTGGTATAGGTTAATCATGAAGGCATACAGTTCAACACTTCCTCTTTATTAACAATTGCAATGCACTCGGTACGGCTATAAGGTTTCTAACACTAGGTTTATAACAGCTGGCAAGGAGAAAATTGTCATGGAATATGATCTTTCTCATGCCTTTGTAAGTCTCCTCTCTCTCCCTTCCCCACCATTTTCTCACCTCACTACAACTTGTCATATCCTTACGAATAAGCATCTATGACTTTCCTACACTTGTGAACACTCTAAGTGCCTTATATGCATTTCTGGAAACATATCGATCCAAACCATGCTAAAGAACATGTGAGCAGTGAGAGACACAGTAGGATAAGGCCACATGACATTTGCTAGCTTAGGACTCAACAGAAGATGGGAAAGTACAATGACAAAGAATTCCTCATGTAGAAGCAAGTTGCGTACTTGACTGACATAGTTATTTATTCAGAGAGATTATAAGGCTTATTTATATGTACTGCACTCCTGTTCTTGTCAAATGGAACAGAGAAATTCAGGTGAGCTATTCTAAAGCTTTCATAGTGCTTTCACCCACTCCTCTTAGTGCTGTTTATTTTGTTTGCGTTTGTACCAATATGAATAAAGAGCAAAACCGAAGACGGGGAAGCTCTAAAATAAGGTTTTGAAGGAAACAGTAAGGAAACAAACTAATTTCCAGCTCTAGCTTCTTAAGATCACTAATGAATAATCTTGACCTAGGGCCTCTCAAATCTGAAATGCAGTGCTACATTAACAATAAAGGCAAATCTTTTCAATATAAAAGCAGCATCTGAGAAGGAGACTTATACATGACAACAAACAAGAAAGACCATTTTGAAACCACAGTTTTTCCATTGCTTATATCAACCCCGAAAGAAAAAAAAAAAAAAAGAAAAGAAAGAAAAAAGAAAAAAAAGAAAGAAAAAAAGATTTGTATTGAAAGGGCTTTTCACTCCCTTCTTTCCAAGAGGGACAGCCAACTGGAGGTAATACAAGTTGCAAACCTTAGCATCTTTTAGTCAGCACTGCACATCAAGTTTTCTAAAACAATGGTGAAAGTTAAATAACATTTCAATCACCAGTTCCAAATTTTCAATGACCAATACATGACTTTTGTTTATTTTAAAGTTTTTTTTAAAGTTAAAATGATGCCAAACCACTTATATCAATTCATCATGAGATGACAGCATGTCACACCTGAGCTGTACAAACCTGACTACCCAAAACACTGAAATATTATGTAAGGCTCCTAAATTGTTCCATAATTCTGCTCTTGTTAATGTCCCTGTTTAGCAAAACTAAGCACTTGGAGAGTCAAATTTAATGTATTGTAATTATGCGATGTTCTGCTCTGATGAGCTGTTACATCAGGAACTGGAAGAAATGAGGAATCTTCCTCCATATATATAAATTCTGTATGGGAGCCTTTTTGCACAACAATTCATAAACATGAAAAATGTTCAGCAATAATCCTGATGTTATTTTTGCTGCCCTGCATGCACTAAGTAGCTTATTGTTTATATTACTTTGCCTCTGGCAAAAAAAAAAAAAAAAAAAAAAAAAAAAAAAAAAAGCAGTTTTGTTATTTTATTCCTACATTTTTGTGTATGTAAAATAGGATTCTTCATATTATGTCGTAACACTGAGAGAACCTACTTAAGGCATAGGCACATACAAATTTGATATTTTATATATATTCTTATATTTTCAATAAAAGACCATAACATTCTGAAAAGCTGTCTCCCACAGATATTGCCAGTTGTAGTTATGTAAATGAGGGTATTTTTATTTACATTCGAGAACAGTCATATAGATAAATTAACTGCACTCATGTAGATCGATGTTCACTGTTGCATACCCAGAAAAGAAGAAAAATGTAAAAATCAACCACCTCTGGTCTTGGTTTTGTCAACAGTAAAGTTGTAAGGTGGTACCTTCTGAAAGAGATTAGAGAAGCATAGAGAGATTTCAGAGCTGTCATCACCATACCCTAAAATATAGAACAATACCAAAAATATTATAAAATTTGTTCTATTATATTATTCAATTTCCTTCACTCATGAAAACATTACCTTGGACAAGCAGAGAGCAAAGCGATCATGGCAAAGATTTAAGATGTAGATGTTTTCCGAGGTCAAATGGTAAGTTTTCAAAACTTACAGAATTGTATTATTTTTCAGAATAGTTAATCAAATAGACCTTAAATTTGATAAATACAAAGTATTTCATATAATATCATGAAATTCATTACTTTTTCTGCAATACACAAAGTAGCAGAATGATAATTCTTTTTATGATTCATAATCACTTCCATTCACAAACACAGTTCATGAGTGCTTCTACGATAACCTTCCAGTAACATTTACCCAAAAGACTTCTCTTAAATTTCTTTCTCCAGGTCTAGGTCTAGCAATCTCAGCCTCTACCTTCCACTTCCCATTATATGACTTTAGCAATAAGATACATTTTTCCAATGGAAAGATATGCTGCCACATTTCTGATGCTAAGAAGTCAGAAGTCCTAACTGAAAACAAAAAGGTACACAACTGCCAAGTGCAGGATGAGGACACTCAGTATGTAAGGAGGTTCTCAGCAAACAGAAACCAAGTCTGTACCACAGAAGCAGAGTGCCCTAAGCTCTTCAGCCCTAGGATCACGCTTCCTCAGCTCAAGCTGCCCTTCATTCTAAGTTGTGTGTTTAAGTTTTATTCCTGTCCCAAAGATTTGGTTTAGGACAGAGATGGTTTCCAGCACCATTTGAGGTAGTATAGGATGACCGCATCATTTCTACTACTATCTTATTCAAAACAAAACAAACTGAAGTTAGAAACCAGAGAACACTCTTTTAAACATACTAAAGAAAGACAAATAATGAAACCGAACTGACATCTACTTTAAGGAGTTTATCACTGAGATGCATGATGGGGTCACATCCTTGGAAATGGTATTTTCATGCCTGGATCAACTCAGGATGAAGTAATTCAAATTTGCCACCACAAAAACTACAAATTTTCCTTAGTTCTGTTATCGCCCTAACCTTGAACTACCCTGTGGCTCTTGCTATATATTCCACTGCTGTGAACAGACTGCCATTTACCTGCTTTTTTTCATCTTCTGAACTTAGTAATTTTAAATATATATGATAGCAAAACTAAGCAGAAGGCATAAGCAGACTAATTTAGTTCAGATCAATATTAAGTCTTTTAGTCTTAGTAGCTGACAAAGGCTGCATGAGACTGCACTGCTGGCCTTGGTGCTGCTTGCTCTAACTCTCTCAGGCTTTTGCACCCTAAATGGTGCTTTCTCAATGGTACCAAAAGCACATAACCTGCTGATGGCAGCAACAGGATCAAAGATCAAAATCTTAATTCCTTGTGGATCAAGAGGAAAAGCAGCACTGAACTTTGAAAGATGCATTTTTCAGCACTGTTAAATACCAGATTTAACAGTGCTATTCACCTTCATTCTTTGTTTGAAAACGAGTACTGAACACCTTTTTATCCAAGACACTTACACAGAGAGAGCACCGCTGCTCTTATTGCTCACAGTGTGACTTACTCTAACTCTTCCAACCAAAAAGGGAAAAAAAAAAAAAAAAAAAAAAGACACTGAATCACAGTCACTTTTTTCTTTGTTACTGATCAAGTTCATACTGTCTTTTGATTGCTGCCTCCTGTGGTCTCCTACCTGTATAGAGGACAGCACTTTTTTCTTCCACCCCAAACTGTATTGTGTTTGGAGAAAGTCTTTGTCCTCAATATCAGCAGAATAAGAAGAGGGAATTTCACTTGGTTTTATTTCACTCTTGTAGAATTGCCTTGGGGGGGGGAAGCCAAAAGGTGAAAAAATCATGAATGTAGAAAACCTCGTAAACATAAATGAAATTAGATCTATTTTTGCTATTCTTACTGTACATGTTATATTGATCTTAGTGTACATTTTACTATTGTTTTACTGGATGCTGCAATTTCATCCAATTTGCCATGTTTTCCTTGGTAATTTTTTATACCCTCATTGAGTGCAGCTAACAAACTGACTCATGAATAAATAACTGCTATAAGAAATGCATTATCTCTTTCCCGTAACTTTTTACTATGTATAGAGCTATTTCTTAATGTACTTTCAAAAATACACAACTCGCACACTAACTGGTGTCTGATGTCTTTGGATCTGCAGCTGAAATGGTCTGCTGTACGTTAGCCTGTTAAGCATGACTGCTTTGATTGGAAAGTGATATATTACAGAAAAATATTTTTAAAGATTTAAAATTTAATAGAAACAAATATAGAGGTAATTACAGGCTTAAATATCCTGTTTTGTTGTTGTTTCTTTTAAATATAGGTAAAAATGAAATTTCAAAACAACAATGCTTTTGTTTCTTTTTTAATTTTAATTTTTACTTGTAATTTGTATTAGGTTTTTATTTACTAAATCAGAGGATTGGAATATATTTAAATCAACTGTATAGATGTGTTCAGGCACCTCTTCAAGTCACACATTTTAAATGGTAAATAGTATTACAGTATTATCATGCATAAGAAATCTTTTCAAAAATAATGCTTCTTAAAGATAACTCTTTTAAGAATCAAAATGCTGGGCTAACACAGGATTCAGAGGGGTTTTCACCCTTCCGATATAGTAATAATCAATACTCTATAGAATTCTATGAATCTATAGTAATTACAGATTTCCAAGGTCTCAGCAAAGAATTCTTACTGTGATAGCATGGGAACAGAGGTGTGCAAGTAGACCTGACTTCTTCTGTATTAATTGGGAAACCTGGACAGGCAGATCATTCCAGGTCTTCCAGGTTCTTTCCAGAAATTCATGCATCTTCTGGAAAAACCTGCCTCCTCTTTAAACAGGCAGAAAAATCCTCATCCATTCAGGTTATTTTTCAGCTTGCCCCATACAGCTCTCCTCTCCTTTGCTGTCATCTTAGATTAATGACATTCTTCTACTGCCATCTCCCTTCAAATCTCTTCTGTATTTACCCCCCATCTGCTACATCAAAGGCTCTTTGGTAAGACTCTGAAAAGTTTATCCTTCTCTGCCTTTATTCTAACTGCCAGCTCCTTCCCCATGGCCTTCTGGCTGAGTGCACAGCAAAGCTCTTCAGCTGCAACAGTAATTCTGGATCAGTAGGCACCTGCTCAGCCACCTCCATCACAGCCCAGTATCCTGCTTTTTCCAAACAGTAAAGCAGCAAGCAAATCCAAAACTTCAGTGTGCCAATTTAAGAAAACGCTTCATCCTTTAATTTTCTCCTTGCTAAAATTTAGGTATTACGGACCAGGTTTGCATTTGCAATTATTTAAAACAGTTCCTTTCAAATCAGGTCTTACTATTTTAATAGATAAACAGTTGTAATGGTCATCTCCCTAATAAACTGAAATAACACAGGGATTTCTTTTCTCATCTATCTCTACCTATCCTACACCAAAGGAAATGACTTTCAACATTCTGATTTTGATATTAAAACTTGATAAAACAGTACTACCAACACACAGGATATAATTATAAATACTGGACATTGGACTAGGTTATAAGGCTGTGTGTTTTGCATACATGTGTAAAGTGAAAATATTTTATTGAATGAACCATAGAGAAAAAAAAAAAAAAAAAGGCAAATTTAGCTAATCATACATCCTGTGTCTCTGAAGAGTTTCTACAAAAGGAAAAAGTATCGGCCAAGATCAAGTATGACATTTTTCCCCTCCTTCTCTCAAACACAGCACACTGTTTTTATCAGCCATTCAATAAACTATAGAACGTAGGAAAATGGTTCACTGTTGAGTGCAGTAATAATACAGAAAAGACCATCTGCACTATAGTAATTCTTCACCTATTGTATTATAACTGTGCAGCTTTGAGCACATTGTGAGTTAGGCAGAGAAAATGGAAAAAAGTAATAATTGCTTTCATGATGGATGTTATGGCATTTGCAGTAGTACACTGTCAGACAAAAACATTTTAAAACAATTTCAATGCCATAGCAGCACAGAAAAAAACACTTCTCATAAGCAAAATGTTTCTTTGACAGGGAAATCTATTACAGATAATCCAGTTCAGTGTAGGTGTTGAATCATCCTGTTGAAAGACTTACCAAGACAGTACTCAAAAGAAGCTTGCATTTCTTCCAATTTTTAGAAATGGGATTACAAACATCCCAATAGTTAGAAAGCATTTCCACGTTCCACTTACGAAGCTAAAAATCAGATAAATTCAGAAAGGTACAGATTCTTAAATCCTCAAAACTCTGCTGTTGTATAGATAGTTCACATTCAGGCTCTTTCAAACCACATGCTTTACAATATGCTTCAGTTTGCCAGCACTTTAAGATACCCATTAAAACTGCAATATTAGTAGAGAATATCACAAAGCATTTTCTCATCTAGTGAAAGACTTATGTTCACTTATTTTAGTTCACAGACTGATGTTTTTTGCTCAGTCTGCATTTAACAGTGGTCTATTTTTGAAACAGACGCTGCAGTGTCTTAGCCAACAGATTTTGTTCAAGGAGCCTAAGGTGGACTAAAGACTGTTTTAAAAAATATTTTTTGAAATTTAAGCTCCATAACAAAACTGCCTTCTGATTATTCATTACAATTCTTCAGAAACCTAGAAGGTTGGTGTCTAGTGAAAAAAAAAAAAAAAAAGCATCTATCATTGTAATGTAGCCAATACAAAATACCTTTTGTATTTTCAAATAGATGATACTCTTTTTGTTTACGATCAATGTAACTTCACAGCTTGGTGTCAAAAAGGACAACAGTTGTAGTATTTAACATTCTGGAAAACTGGGGAGTCAGTCTTACAAACAAAAATATTAATTAGTTCTGTTGAATTTCACCTGCAGTAAATCTCATACAAAATGTAAATTGCCATGAAACAGCTGAAAAAGATTTTCATACAAATAGTCTATCAACCCTAAGTATTAATTCATATCTTCTTAAATATGAATTGGAAATGCATTACAATAACTGACAAAAAATACCCTTAACTGCAAATCTTAAACTTTTTTGGTATTATACTTGTTTGCCAAGGTCAGGTTAATCAGAGCTTTATCTCAAGCAGATTCAGTGGATGTTAAGGCAAAATGATTTCTCTGGAACAGGACAACATTGCAAAAGGCTGAAGCCTGTCCCTCTCTGGGAACCATTTTAAGGTTTGGTTTGAACCAATAATCTGAACCTATATTCCCAGCCTTTTTTTCTCTGGAGAGAAGGAAAAGGAGGCCTAGTCAGTCAGTTAACCTGGGAAGAGAAAGCTAGTTCTAAACAGAAAATTTTTAAAAAGTGGTGCATCGGCTGTAATGTCTTCCTTGTTCCTGACTTCCCTGGTGGTAAATTAGCTCACAGATTTCAGAACTGGGAGTGGCCAGGCACTTTATATACTTGAATTCTACTGGCAAATTCCCAGATCCTAAACACTGCTATTCATGGAGGTGGTCAACAAAAAACAGGAAATTAAGTCTGAGTCCTTGCAAAAGACATTGTGTCTTTTGAGCCTCAATCTCAACCCTACGTTTACTCTTCTGTCCTTTGGTGGCGTATGTCAAAAGATTTTAATTTAAGGAAGGTGCATTTGTAATTAAGTTGTAAATTGTTTTGCCAGTGGCCACACAAACACATTCATATCAAAACCTGTAATATTTAAAATGCTGTTATCTGGGGGAAAATCTACGCAGGGTGAAATATCTCCCTCCAAGCTGAGCTGTTAGTAAAATTGTTTTCCCATGCATTCTGCTCCCTTCCTATACTTTGTCTCAGAATTTTAATTCAATCTTAACATGACAGAGGTAGCAGGACAGATGCTAAGAATATGTATTCATGTTTTGGTCTTGCCTTTTCCTCACTACAACTTGCATGACATAAGGAAGTGCATTTTATTTCTAACTCAGTCTATGATGCTGTGCCTTGCTGTGCTGATATTAAGTCAGTTGGCACAATCAAGTATTTTTGGCAATAAACATTTTCAGGATGTAGATTTTAGAGTGGTTTCATTTGTTTCCAGGCTTACATTTGAACTCAATTCCTTAAAATTGCACCACTTTGCTTAGTTAGCAATTACTAGTTTTGCATATATGGTATTCTTGGACTGGACTGTTCTTCCTTCTGTGTAGTTCTTCTTTAATAAATCCATCTGTTTCTCACAAAGGTGCAGGATATATACACAGATATGCACACACACACAGCTGAATTTAGAAAGGTAGTAATGGCTAGAAATGCAGTAGGATGCATAAACCTCTAAGATTTTTTTAAAGAACTGCTGGTGGTATTCTGTAGGGAGAGCATGGCTACGCTAATAACCCTGCTAATGGCCTGCACTTACATGTGCATCCACCAACATCAAAAGCACTGGCAGCAAACGAAGTATGACACCCACTGGGACTCTACAGGCTGAGCTGATAGCTGGGCTAATGTCCAGCAATTACAAGCATATTCAGGCCCATCACCACATAGACGACTATGATTTCTAAGCAACTTTTTAAAGCAACCTTCTAAGACTAAAAATCAAAATGGCACAGATTATTTTAAAGTATTTTTAATCACTGTCCATGGAGCAATTACTTCCTAAATATATTTTTGATATGTTAGTAAATTTTGTATGCCTCTGACTTAAATTTGCCTTAAATTAAATTATACAACAAAGTAAGCTTTACAGTCATTTAAAAGCATTACAGTGTTAATAATCCTGCTATGAAAGATTTCAGGGGTCGACCTTGTAGCACTGAACTGTAGGGTCACAGTTCTCTATACCGTTGCTTTGACAAGACCTACTCAACACCCAATCCTTAGTCACCATTTCTCACCACCACATTACAGTTCATCAGCTCTCCACTTCTGAGGCTACTACTGTTTCTGAATTCATGCTGTAAACCTGTCGCTGGTCAGTAAAAATAATACTGCATCCACATTCGGAGGGAGGTCATTATACTGCATGAAACAAAAGGCTTTTAGAAAACGAGAAGGAAAAATAGTGTTCACAGAACACAAGAAGTTGTAATTTTCTATGCCACCTAGAAAAGCGCAAGCAGCAGCTCCAGCAGGCTGAATGTCCTGTGAAGTTGCTCTAAGCAGGCATGCTTTTCTCTGCTCTAATGTGGAGGAAGAGCACTGACTTGGTCAAATGCAGTGTCTCACACTCAGGAAAACATCAGAGGGAAAAACTTTATAATCCGTGTAGCACTAGAGGAAGGAAAAAAGTTTCTATTGATGACCCCAGGAGGTCACCATCACCTTCAACACCAGAATTCTATTCAGCTATAAACCAATTCACATTTGCCCAGGAATTAGCTATTTTGTTGAATAAAGCATGGGCCTTAACTACAAAGAATATGTTTCCGGTTTGTTTTCAGCCAACTTGAAGCATCAAATACTTGTAAAATGTGCTTGACTGAGATCTTGTACTATGTAAGGAAAACTAGGCATGTTTCACTGGCATTTGTTTGCCTAATTGATTTTTATGAAGTTATAAACAGCTTTTGCACATTTAATTGACAATATACCAAACTGTCACCTCAAAAATAAATGTAAATGGTTAAAAAAAAATAAAACTAAAAAACAAACAAACAAAAAAAACCCCACCAACATTAAGGATACTGCAGTGCAATCGTTTGAAACCCATTCTGAGAAATCATGAAATAGCTATGCAAGAACGCAGGATGAAATGTCAGAACACTTTAGTTCCAAGACCTCATTCAGTGCTAGAATAATGGCAGAGCTCAGCGGGGTTGAACAGCAAATGTTCAATACAAAGATCTAGTAATTCTCTTAAACAGAAAAAAAAAAAAGACAAAAAAATAATTTCTAGTTGTAAGAGCTGAAGTTACAATATAACAGAATAGCATAAAGAAATGTAAGGATCTCTTATGAAAATGTAAATGCTTGAAATGAACAGGTCCGCTTTTATACCTAATGCATTTTGAATTCTCTTCTGTACGCTGAACATCTCAGAATGGGGAGGAAGTAACTGAAATGTACAGGTCAGGGTGTTTGCCTGAGAGCTGAAGGTCTAAGTCATCTTGACTGAGGAAGGAATTAACCAGGAAAGTCTTGAAGAAAAACAGAACTTGGTTTTCCATTGGCTTCCATGTTTTCACACCATAAAACTCCACCAGTGACAAAATTTTCTACCCTCCTTGAACAAGTATAAATGAACAAACAAGTAAGGGAGAATTTCTTCTTAAGCACGTAGTTGCCCCAGTTTCACAAAAGGTCAATTTCCAACTACTGACTACCACATTTTACTGAAGCTACTAATAACAAGAGGGAAGAAGAAAAATTGTGTTCAAGGTTTTTTTTCTGGTTTATTTTTAGGCAGTATGGTTGTTTATTTTTATTAAGTAAGATTTTCTAAGTATTGTCAATATTATTTTTATTACTCTATCAATCAACGTGTATTCCAGTGAATGTTCAATGGTGGCCAAAATAAATGCTGCATGTGCATTTATAGCCAACAGTATTCAGCTTTCCACTTCCTAGTAAATTGTTCTTTATTGCAGCTATTATTGGATTATGAAAATCTTACTACTAATTGATTATTAACACAGAATAATGTAATATGTTTTCTGAGAATGTCAAACAGGCAGCAAACACAATGTTAAATCAATACTCATTTCTTACCCGCTTCATTCATCATCCTCGAGTCCTGCTACACCAAGTACAAAAGAGGTTAAAAAACCTTTCTAGCAGTAGAGAGAGATAGAAAACTAAATAAATCAATATGTAAGTAAATAAAAATAATAATAATAAAAAAGAACTGGAGGATAGGAACTTAGTCATACTTTTAAAGATGTGACGGAATCCCACTATTTACAAACATTTTTTCAGCTAGCCTCCATGCCTTCCCAACAGCAGTCTTCGTTCATCTAAGTCTGATTTTATTTCTGTACTCAGAGTTAAGATGTGCTAGATATGCCGCACATCATCCTGGTGTTTTCTTGATCAATCCCTACAAATTAAGGATTTTTTTTCTGGCAAAAAATATTTCTCTGTCCTGAGTTTGAACATACTTTGAACTTTAACGTAAAACTAAACAGCCCCAGGGATAAAGATAAGAAAAGACAGTCTACGTGGCCTTGAGTGCAGATACAGACACTTTCAGCAGAGTTCTGCAAAGTTTATTTCTGTAATATTCAGGAAGTCCTTTGAATTTATTAGCTGCTATATACTATAAGAGCCTTGTTGATTACCTATAATAGCTAGCTTTCATTTAAACAACTACTTGGATCTTCCTGTAGAAACAAAGGACTGTTTTGAGGAGAACAAACATGAAAGCATGACAAGTGTACTTGTCCACGTAATCCAACTAGGAATTTACAATCAGACTATACTGATGGCTGAATAAATTGTGTATTTTTTCAGAGTTTAAATTCTACAAACAGCACTTCCCCATTATGATTTTGAACTAACTAACAGGACCAGTCCCAGAAAATCTTCTAAGAAAATTTAAATGAATTTGGGAAAAGTCTACAATTCTCTCCAAATTTTCCACAATTCAGAGTTTTCCTAGGATTATCTACTGGATCCATAGACCAGAGTATCAATTTTTGTAAAGTTTCAGGTTGTTAAACACCGCTTCTATATTTCCACTTTCCTATCTGCAAGTTAATCAAGAACTAGCTTCTTGAAGTTAGAAACTCCTATTTTAAATAATTGCATTTTTTTTTTAATTTGTTTGTATGTTATGCACAGAAAAAAAAAAAAAAGCAAATTAATAATTTATAGCAGTCAACCGAGTAGTCAACATACATATCGGTCACCTGATGTTTGCCCTAGGTAGTTGTTATTTTGCCAGGCACGCAAATGAAGGTACCAAGCATACAAGAAAAGTATAGGCTGATTCTAGTTTAGGGTGATTAAATTGTTAAAATGGACTAAAAGAGAATAAAAAGCTAGATGCTTGAATGATATCTGAATTCTGTGAGTGACTCTCTTGACCTGAAATAAACTTGCAAGTGCAGACTCAGAGCTGAATATTAAATAAGTCAGCTACTTCTGTGGAACTACATACAGTTTTAATTGATACTAAATTAATTTTGCCAAATTTTACGCAAAGAAAATAAGGTTCACAAAGGTCAATTTTAGCCAAGGGAAATCTAACTCTCTAGGTTCCCCAAGGATAATTTAGATCATCTAAAGTTGCCACATGAAAGAACTGAAGAGATAGAAACAGAGTGAGTGAAAGCCTTAAAAGATTCACATTGTTTTCAGTATCAGAATAGTCCACAAAGAGCTCTAAAAGACTTCCATGATTAGGCAGTCACTTTGTAAATGGATACGTTTGCAGTGTATGTAGACTGGATTTAATCCGGCTAGTTTAGATGTCATTAACAAAGTCACAACAACACAGGCTTTAGAATGTAGAGCCAGGTACCCTTGCAAAGTTTAATTAAAAAAAAAAAAAAACAAAACTGACCAAGTGGTCCAATCAGATTAGGAGGTTAACACATCTACCAAGACAGATGGGTTTAGCTAGGTGAAAACTCAGAACAGAATCCTAAATTAGGGTCTAGCATTCAAAATAAATCTGTAATGCTAGTCCTGAAAAAACATATAAATTTAAAGGAAAATAATAATAATAATAATAATCCATCAGAAATGTGTCCTTTCCATAGAATAATGAAGTTGCCACAGTGTATTAAGGGGGCAAGCAAGCTGATTCAGCTGCCTCTACCAGTCTCAACACCGGGTTAATACTACTACATAAGTACCCAAGTCTGTCTAAATTACTAAATGAAGTTGAATGTAAATTATGTGTGATATGGCCACACTAAAATGATGTCAGGAAGGTCTTTACTCTTCACCCAGGCCACCTGATGACTTCTAATCCATACAGCAAAAACTGGAATTAAAACACCATTTTCTGATGGGTGCAAAGGAGAGCGGATTATGTAGCTGAAGCTGAGAGAAAGACGCTGTTTTCCTGGTTGTTTTTTGTTGTTGTTTGTTTTCCTGTGGGTTTTTTATGTTGTTGTTTGATTGTTTGTTTCCCCTGCTGTTTCTTATGATCTCACAAAAAGATAGAGGTACTCACTCAGGCATCTTCTGAGTCAGTGTACTCCCTGCACTGAATACAGGAGTAGAGTTGGAAGGATCTGCTATTTCTGAAAGCTACATGGGCATGAGAGTCTCACATGGTACATATTTTAAATTCCATATTTCATCTTTGTGTTCTTCTAATCTACAGTTATGGGATACTGCTAAGATCTACAGTAATGTTGAGTTTGTAATTTATCTGGGTAAATAGCTCATGTGTTTGCGGTTAAATAAAATAATGATAAGTGGAAGTTATTAAATAAAATAATGTGGTTTGCACAACAGATTCTGAACTATTATTTTAAGGTCATGCCTAATTGGAAGACTAAAAGTAACAATTTAGCAATCTTTCAGAAGACATGACACTTCTATAGTATTTTAGAAGGACTTGCGTAGAAAAAAAAAATCCATATTTTTATCACAATTCAAAGACAGAATTCTTTCATTCTGTCTTAATGAAAAAAATCAATAAAACAGCAATTCAAAAACCTAGGACTTCAACAGAAAGATATTTTTAACTCTCAAATAATAAACTTATACTTAATATGCAAAGGTCCTTTTTTAAACTTTAAAGATCACCCAAATACTTGGAAAGTCTACTTATTATTCTTCAGTGTGTTAGTTCTGAATTGAAAATGGAGTTGAAAGAGCACACAAAATATAACAAAGCAAACATTCTGAACATCTTCTATTGTACTTCTAAAAATCTACAGTGATGCAGGGTTTTACTATTATGAAACTTACCAAAGCACTGGAGTCGTTCTAACAATGAAACAAAATAAAAGTTTAAAACAATATCCTAGATCTCAGAGCAATTTATGGTAGATCTCCACATCACACAGGAATTCATCCACTCTACCTGCCTTAAAATCTAGACAAAGATTGTCACCAAGTATCTGTTCTGTAGTCTATGTGGACAGTCATTTGTAAAAGTAATGTGCTCCACTAATCTTAAAGAGAGACTGATCACTTTCTTTAAGTTTATATCTGTCTAAAAGGAAGCATAAGAAAGTTACTTAGGCTAGATATTTTTATTGCTACAGTAAAATAACTCTCACCCCCAGTGTTTAAAGTGGAACATGGAAAATCTGTCTCAGGTTGTTTAAAAACCTCTATTCTCAAAAACACCTTCCCAGGGATTTTACTACTTCACAAAGTAGCTCTATCAATTGGCCAGTTCAAATCAAACTCCACACCTGGATAGACATTCAAAGCTACTGCTCTTTTAAATATGAGTTTGCTCTGATTTGCTCTTTGGCCTTAGGATCTGTGACTGGCTATGCTAATAGTTCCTGTGTGGGAAGTTGCCTTCATTCCAATTTCCATTCTTACACTGTCAAGACAACAGCATAAGCCCTTCCATATTATCAAGCAACTTCCTTTCCCCCAAAAAGACAAAAAAGGGTAACAGTAACCTCAGCCTGGCACCTCATTTGCTCTGTTCAAAGTCAAGGATATATGACAAGCTACAGTTATGAAATTGCTGTTACTATCTAAATAAATAGAGCCACTATAATTCAGTGTGGAACCAAAAGGCAAGTGTCCCAGATCTAGTTGGCATTTCCCATATTTTATTGCCCAGGACACCATTCAGTGAAAGGACGATGAAGATTTCTTGCCTTACAAAAAAATGTCAAGAACCAAATGGGAGCAAATTCCCAGGACTCTGGAGTAATGTTAACGGACTTAAAAACAAGAAGGTTGCCTAACAAACCCCAAAAAAGTGACAAGCGCAGAGAGAATGAAATACTGAAAGCTGAATGAAGGCTAACGTAGCCAAAATATTCCACTAAAGATTTCAGAAACTTATACATGGAGTTTAGCATTAACAGTAACTGAAGCAATCACTGAAGTTCTGTTCAGATAATACAAAGCACTTAAATTGGGCAAGTTCTGATTTTCTTCCTCGTAACATTTGTTCATCCTTAATTGAACCATTAATTCTTTTCTTCCCATCGTATCAGCAAAGAACCATTTGTCATTCAGATGAAATTCCTGTCATCCCCCTCCGGCAAAAAATAATAATAAAAAAAAAAATCAAACCAACAAACCACTTTTTTTTTTTCCCTGACCTTTACAGAGGTAGCTTGAATGAAGGAAATGAAGTAATTGCAAACCTTTCAGAAAGTAAGAATAGAAACTTTAACAGCAATCTACTTTATTCATACAAGTCCTTCCTATAATTGTTCTCCAAAATGGCCTTGGATTATATCCAACTGAAAGCTGAATTAAATACATACATTATTGGCATGACTCCATTCCAAATAGTGTGGAAAAGATGTGCAGTTTCTGCCTTACATCCAAAACTAATGCAAACCAATCAGCATCCTTTAATTATGGTTGAGCAAACCTGAACACAGGAGTAAGTGTCATGATTCAATTTCATCCCCTTCTCACCCCACTGAAGTTCATTTAAATCTCAAAAAGATCTATTCTTCTCTATAGTTTCTTTTTTAATGCCCAAGTAAGGTTAAAAGAAAAACAAAACTCAACAAAACAAATAACCGGAAACTCCTAAAAGGCACAGAAGCCCCTGACTATTTACAAGACAAAGTAATCATTAACACACCGAGTGGTCTTTCTAGATACCTTTTGTTGAGCTTTGGGGGCAGGATAAGATTCAATGAGGTAACTATACAAGCACAAGCGCTGTGCCAGAACAACATTATGGTTTGATGCTAATTACTACTTGGTGTGAAAATTAGATCCTTAGCTCATCACAAATCACAACGTGAAATCATGGTCCTTTCACACGTACACACTGTTCAGAAGGAAATTTTATTTATAGTCATGCACGTCTCCGCAGAAGTGTATAGGATCCAGATCAGAGTTGGATCTGGAAACTGTGGGAATGGAGCCTTTTGGGATGGATTCTAAAAAAATGTAACTTTCCAGCCAAGGGAAAATAAAAGGAAGGCCATCTTCAAACAAAATTATAAGGATATGGTCAACTATCCACACCACAGATCCCTTCAAGTATCTACAGATGTAAGACATAAGGCATACCTAACTGAAAGAAAAAAGTCATCTAACTTTTCAAAATAAAATTTTCATGTGGACAGCTGTAACTACTTAATATAACAGGACAGCATGCACTGATGTTTGAGAATGATCACAGTAAAACAAGCGTTAAGAAAAATATTCATCTCTCTCTCTAGAGTAAGAGATCAGAAGTCTTTTTAGAAGACAGAGAATTCTAAAAGGTAAATTAAAATATGTATGTGGTGACTAAACACCAAGAAAACTAAGAACCAGATTCACTTCTCAGTCATTAAACACAAGATCAGTGACTTCACCTAACTTCTGTGCTGAATAAATGTAACCAAGAGCTGTAATTTATCCCTTGGCTGAACTACTGTATGGTCTTTTAAGTTTCAGTTTAGAAATTAACTTAGTCCCTCATTTAGTCTAGCTCTCAGGCATCAGAGTGCCACTTTTAATTTATAGTCCAAAATATAGATCCAATGAAATTCATTTTACCAATCAAATCTGCTGAAAAGTCATCAAAATTATCTCAGCTCTAACATTTAATGATGAAATCAACATGTCATATTCCCACAGGTAATAAAATGTCCCTGTAAACCCTAAGGAAGAGTGACAAGAACAGCATATTAAGTCACCTGAATACTTGTGTCAGTCATGATTGTCTATATTACAGAAAAAGCTTTTATAATTTCCTGCCACTGCTAAATTGACAAAGAATGTCCTGCAAATATATTATTTTAAACATTTGACAAGAAACGCGTCACTTAACGAAGTTAAACTTCATCCTCAGGAGCAGGAAGAAAGGATTGTTCTACAATGCGACTGCGGTGACTAGCAGATATAAATGTTAGATATAAAGATATAATTCTAATACACATTTGTGTGCTTTATTTGTGTGCTTTCTTCCTTTTGGAAGGAATTAAGAACAACTGAAAGAACAACTGACCGATCAGTCCACGTTCTCCTGATGTGCTTCCTGCATTGTGCTAAGTCCAGCTACCAGTCTGATGCATTCATACACGCTGCCTGACAGAACCCAGCTGTCACACAGCCATCGTCAGAAATGGAGGTTTGATTTACAAGTTTCTTGAACTTGCATCTCTGCTGTCGATAGGGTCTGGAAAGCTCTTCTTTATGGTGGCTGCCTGCATAAGAGTTGTAGAACATAGGTTTTATTAGAAAGCTACATATTAAAAATTACGGATGGTATAAGTTTTAGAGTCTACTTTCAACATATCCCACGACCTCAAAATAAATGTTAGTAGAATGCAAGTTAGAGCCCAGCAACTGAAAAGAAATGACAAAGACTTGCAGTGTTCCAGCATGTGACCAGCTCACAAAACATGGTAAAACACGATGCAAAAGGTAAACTCACATTGCCACTACCGATTAAGTGCTAATTGCAGTTCAGATGAGTATTAACTTGTTCAAATACTTGAGCAATTTAAAGCTAAACAGTTGCAGTAGCCAAGGTAGACTACTCGAACTCAGCAGAAAAAGGAAAGGATTATTCTGACTGTCTTCATCTGTAAGAATTAACATTACTTATGTTCTAACATCTCTTCTTCCTTTCTTGTATTGTCCTACCATTACAGTTGCTGGAGCTTCTTTTTGGAATTGTTTTGCTTCTCAGAGCGTTGCGTTAAGAAGAGTTTTTCTCTTTTTCACTTGGCACAGTCAAGCATAAATAGAACTCAAACAGGTTACAGAGCTATGTATTCTCACAGATAATTTTCTGTACTGCTCTGTAGTGACTGGGAAGCCATTGGACGGAGAGACGCTGTAAGTGTGAGCTTACTCCTTCATTACACTACAAGGATGCATGTGGGTAGTACAGTTTAAATTCAGGACAGACTTCATTTGAGGTTCACAAACGGACATCCTGAAAAGCATACCATACAACACAGAGACAGGAAACCAAGCTTCCTCAATTCTGCTGCTGCTTAGTCAAGTTCTTGGCCTTTCTGGTTTTACACTTTAATCACTAAACCAAATCACTGAAGATTTCCCTACCTCTAGTACTTAAGCTCACAATTTGCTCACTTGAATGTGTAGTCAAAAGCAAATTACCTTCTCCACAACATGTGCTGCCGTCATTTTGCCTGCTACAAAGATCTATGGCTGAAAGAAAAGCAAATCCTTTCTCAATATTTGCAAAAGCTGCAAACAATCTGCTTAGGCTATATCACTGCAAGGTAATCTCCAAGAAAAATATATTGAACAGCTGAACACTGTTTCAAAAACCAAAAAATAAAAATTAATATGAACCCACAAGATAGGGAAAAATGATTCTCTTTTCAGGAAATCACCTTTATTCACGAATACATACAAAACCAAGCACCTGTGGTGACTGCCTGCTGTATGTCATGCCCTCGGATAATATTGAGCAATGCTAGCACAGACAGCTCACCAGCAAAGTCCCACACTTCTGTAACTGGAGGTTGTCAATGAGGTTGTAACACACTGTATATGCCTTTTCAGTTCTGTTAACCCAAGACAGGATATAGTCACAAGTTCAGGCTGCCTAGCATCACTAGTATTCATAACTTTTTGTTAGAAGACAAACAGAAACATCCGCAGTATTTACTAGCAATCACGCTCCTTAAAGGCATTGGAAAGTACTTCAAAAAAGGCCTACTGAATATATATATATATATATAAAATACATTAAAAATAAAAAAATAAAGGGAGCGGAGAGGTCAAGAACTCCAGGAAAGTTCTCTCGCAGAATTTTCCTGAAGTATTGCCAAAGCAGTAAGATATTTGTAAGAACTTAAGGCCTTTCACACTCTGTTCAGATACAATCTGCCAAGAGCATTTTCATTTCTGATGTGTCTCGTGGAAACAGCATGAGCAGATTACTAGCTGTAAGTGTAAATACCTTAAATGTCCAGTGTAGAATAAATAAATTTTAAAAAAGGAGAAAGTAGAAAGGAAAGAAACAAGTCTAGGTAGTTAATGTCTTTACTCAGCAAATAATTTTAGACACCTAGGCATTATTACACTAACTCTGAAAGCAAATTCTTCAATTCAGATAACTATTATGAGATTCACGTAGGTCAATTTACTGTTCAAAGAGTCGTCTGTGTCAGCCAGCTAGGAATAGTCAGTTAGGAATCTGTCAATTCCTCTTTCTGTAACTGATCCTCTGTGGGATACATACTCATTATACCAGTGAGAACTACTCAATACCCTAGTGAGTAGAGTCCTTACTAGAGACATGTTAGATCCAGGCTCTAGTCATGTAGTTGTAAAAACACTTAAATATTTTGAAAGAACTGAGGTGTTTCTTCTCTGAGGAAAAGCCTCTAATCAACAGACTAAAGGCATGCTCCCTCGCTCAATACCAGCAATGACTTCATTATTCTAAGAAAGGAAAAAGTTTGAAAAGAAAGATTCAAAGACTCCCACTAGAGAACCATTCCAGCTAAATGGTGAGGGCATCTTCCTCTTTTGATGGTCTACATCTCACACTGCTTTACTCCCCAGTTAGACCCTCAGCCAGAAAGGTACCTAAAGGCAGATGGGAGCATGCAACAAGATATGGGCCACAGAATCAGGGAGATGATGTAGATTGGCAGAGACCTAGTTTTACATGGGAGGCAGTGCTCCCAACTCACCACCTGCTTAATCACCATACCCTGGCCACAGGACTAAAACCTAAAGCAGATTAAAGTTTGTTTGACCACAGTCAAACTCCGCTGTGCTGAAGGTAGGGAGCAGCTGATGGCCAGGCTCACCCGCTGGGCCTGCACCCCCCTGACACACACCCTGCATCTACCCTCTAGTGTAGAGATGAAGTCTCTTCTTTAGTAAGGATGAACAAAACCTGTAGATCTCCAGTGTATAAACTTCATGGTCACAGACTCACCCCACGAGGGACTGTTAATATCCTATTACTGTGGTCTTTTGAATAGAGAAAAAGATAATTTCAGGAAACAATCTGTTTTCCTATGATAAACCTGGTTTACTCCATGGAGTTGGAATTAGAAACTTAACTCTCATAAATTACTTTATAAATACTGCAATGGTAAATGATGCAAGGGTTGCAATTCCTTTAGGTTTCATTATATGGTTCCTCATTAAAATTTAAGTTGTTTTGCTGTTAAGCAAAAGGAAGTGGGAAATCAAGTATATTTCCAAGTGTGAATATCTCTCAGGACTTCTGGAAGTAGAATTGTTAATATATCTGCATATCATTTGGAGTACCATACACAAAATACACAACAGTGACTTCTCTATAGCCCTGGGAACAGTTTTTTTCTACACTTAAAAAGAAAAGCATATTTAAAGAAAAATATTTATTCAACGAAAAAAATAAAGTATCAGGAAAAAAAAAAAAAAAAAGAAAAAAGAAAAAAGTATTTGTGGCATTCTCCTAAACCCAATCCCACAAACTGTTGGCGAGCTGTGGAAATACTGCTTGCAAATTGAACCTACAGTCCTATGCATTTATTACATTTTCTGTAGATAAACCTGAATCATTTCACTTACTGGGCAAATAATGCTTCTAGAGAAGAGAAGAAGGTGTTCACAATGTTCTTTTTTTTTAAAAAAAAAAAAAAAAAAAAAAAAGAGAAAATGGAGAGCATCTTAGTAGTGAAGGCAGAAAGGAATTACCTAAATTTAAAAGTTAGACTGAGATTTTTTCTACAGCTAAAAATAAGCATTCATTTTTTCAGTGTCCAAGTTATTTCTTTTTTACTATTCAATCTGATTAAAATTGTTTGTTTTCTTGATTTAGTATCCCAAGACAAGAAATGGGAGAATATTTTTTTAGCTTCATTTACTTATTTTACAGCTTTTACCAATGCCACAGTTTTTCTTCTATTTCATTACTATTGTCAAGAATCATTAAATCTCCCATTACAAAATTTACTACTTTGACAGAAGCAGAATCAGTGTTCATAAAACTGTTAATATGCAGCTTCATGACTAGAAAAAAAATGCAAACACTGTTAGTGAAAGGTATAAAGAAGTCAAATGTTGAGAAGCTGATGATTAAACATACAGAAAGAAAGCCTCAGTTTATTCTGGAAATGCTACTTACAGACAATCAAATGACAATAGTTGCACTTATTACACTTGCTTTTCACCAGTGTGTTACATGCCGCAGCTTCATGGATATTTCTACAAGGTGGCCAACAAAATAATCACATATCTAGTACATCTTTTCTTATCAGTGTTCCATGCAATTTATATAGGCTGATTTAAATGCTGAAGGTTTAATAATTTAATGATATAGGAACCGTGTGCAATTGCCTTCTTTAAGAAGAGAGACAAACAAACCATAACATTTCTGTTACAATACATAGTAATTTAGTAATTCCTCCAGAATTTGTAAAGCATTTCATTCCTCAAAAAAAAAAAAAAAAAAAAAAAGACAAAAAACAAACAAATGACTTGGCAGAAGGCTTTGAATAGTGGGAAACACCCCCAGCAACACAAGAAGTTCTTTCTCTGGCTTTCTTTAATCCAAACAGTCGTACTAAATCCAACTGAATCTGTCTCTAGAGCTTCAGGTAAATTATTTGCCCAGATCATGGGTGGTTCAATACCTACAGTGTCAGTGATACAGGTACACTGCATTGTTCTTTGACAGTACTGCAGTAAGAGTTAGATACCTCAAATATTTGAGAACATTAATTGAACAGACTATGTCCTTGAGATGGCTCTGAGCACTGCTATTTGGTACATTTCTGAAAACAGAAAACAACATATACTTTGTAAACTCTGAAGCCAGCAAAGGCCAGCAATGACATATATATATATATATATATATATATTGGGTAGCTCTGCAAAACCATCCCCTCTGGAGCAGTAAGAAGCACAGAGGCAGGCCTTTTGTAAATACCTTCTATTTTCCTTCGGCTCCTTCTACCAGCTCTATGATATGACAAGAACCATTTGATTATAAGAGAGTGTGGTTCAGAAATTGCTGTTAGTCTTTGATGTTCAAGTTTGGAGGGATTAGAGTCTTTGGAAAAGCAAACAGCCTCTTCCAGTTTTCAGCCATTTGCATCCATCTTGTTCATGCTGTTTTGCAAGTCATTTTAACAAGCTATTTCTGCAGACAGATATAATTCAATGAGACTTTCTCAGCTGGAAGCCAGAGAAATTAGGTGTCCCGGTCTAATTCTAATGGGAAATTATATTCTACTTATTTAATGCTCCTTTGCTAATGCACATTATCCTACAGAAACTACGGCACTATGCCCCCTCCCTCATGATCTGTTGCGCTGCTATTTGGTATTAATCAGTTCATTTACATCTCAGAAATGCCTGAATCTCAGCAGAAAATGCTTAGTGAAAAAAGCACACTAACAAGTTTCAGGACCATCTGCACTTAGCACAGTCTTTGCTAAATATTAATTTCTATGATTTGTTATATGCTAAAATGCTAAAAGGCAGAATTACCAAAGGATGTTCTCTGTTAACATGTCGCTCACTGATCCAAGGTCACATTTCTATTTTCATTTTTATTCTCAGTATAAGTACTGCTGTAAACCCAAACTTGTTTGCTTTTCTTACTCATACTCTAGATGTGAATTTAGGTTCATGATTTCTTTTTCCTTCACAAAAAGATATTGAAATAATAAAACTATACAGTTGCCTGACATCCTTTATTTTCAAAGGCAACATTTCCATCTGCATTGATAAAACTGCTTCCTTGTATACTTTTCAAACCATAAAAGACTCAAGTCATTTCATTTATTTTTCTTCATTACTTGAGAATACTCTTCCTTCTCAGAAAACTTAATGTCTGACATTTTCTTTTCTGCATTGCCTTTGAGTTCTGCATGGAACAGATGTGTTTGGGTAACATACCTTGACATTAACCTCAGATGAGCAATTTATTACATGCACTGTCTAAGAAGGTTTGCTATGAAGGAGTAACTGCAACTGTGTATTACTCTTATTTTAGTATTTAGCAAACAAGATTAGAATGAAGGGCATTAGAATACTTTCAATATTTTCCTTGTCCTGGTCAAGAGATTTTTGTCACGCTCTAGGCTTCTTCAAATTTTTCATCAGTCTAAATTCATCCAAGTTTATGCACGTATATTTAGATGCAGCTCCAGTGGCAGATAGAGTTCATCAGAAAGTTATCTGATTGTCCAACTTCATTCAAATGTTCTTCACTGCTAAGCAAAGCATTACTGGTTATATTCTTTAGTTAGAATAAAAGGTACCTGCAGTGAATTCTGTGGCAGAAAGTTGTCAGACAATAAGATAGTGCAGATGAGGACAGAAATCACACTTCATCATTCTGCCATTAAATAGAATTACATTTCACTGCCCAATTATAAAATAATTTATGCACTTAATTGAAGATAGTTCTATGCAAGAAACCATACACATTTTCAGTCACAGGGCTACCTGTCTAATCTGCCTCACGACTTCTGAAAGCTCAACTATATGCTTGTCATGAGGTGATTTGTGAAGACCGTAGCACTTTCAAGTTATTGGAAGACTCTACAAAAACATGGACTATTCATGCAATAATAGGTTTTAAGCCACACACACACCAAGTTAAGGCTGATTTTACGTAAGTAGTTGTGTTTGTCTTTTTTGTTTTTGTTTAAATCCAAAATTTGCCATCTATAGCTCACCATCCCCACAAATACATACCCCACTACATGCAGTATAAAACAGCTGCAGCTGTAGCCCCCACAAAATTCTGCATTGCTGAACTCTTGGTGTTATTCCTTTGGAACATTCAAAATAGCATTCATATTTCAAACATCTTGCAAAATTTGGCCAAAAAATGGCCAATTTGCCAGAACACCTGTGTAATCTTTCCCATTTTAGGATGCTTTATAACTTTCATTGTTCATTTATCATTTAACGCTAATTTCAGTCACTTCTAATTCCTTTGGCATGCCTTACTATATTTGAGTGTTAAGCATAAGCACAACTTTCCCCACTGACAGATTTATACTGGTTCATCCGTGTCAGTCATGCAGTATCCATTTACCACTTCACTGTTCTTGCATTGATCAGCGAGTTATTTATTACTGCATGATTTATTAGTATCTTTGTGTGAATCATTTAAAAAACAACAGATGCCACTGATAGGGAACCAGCTCAGTATCTGATTGTGGAAAAGTGAGCGAAGCTAGTCTTTTCATGGAAAATATCTCCAACAGCCAAACATTATCAGTCCCCAGATGTTCTCCAGGCTGGAATATTCTTTTGGATTTTTATTTATTTCATTTTTTTAAAAAGAAATATAAGCATACAGACAAAACTCATGTGAACGAGTGGCAAACATGACAAAACTCAAATGAATGTAAATATCATGACACCAATATAGACAACCTGCAGTATTTGAAAAAAATTAGAAGAGGTATTTTGATTTAAGTCAATGCATCACCAAATGGATCTTCCTGGATGTAGAACCAGGATATAGATATTTACAAAATTGACTTGTTTTACATGAAGTTTTGGACTTGAAGTTTTGGATCTGATGGCACAATTATTTCAACATAAACCAGAATGTTTTCAACAGCAAATACCTCTAAATACTAACATTAAAAACTAAATAGTAAGCATGACATCCTTAGTGGAGAGAGGAAAAAAAAAAAAAAAAAAAAAAAAAAAAAACTATTTGCTATTTGAAAAAGGTTTTGAATCAGGACCTCATGGCCCTGATTTATCTAACCACCCTCAAAATGAGTTGCATCAGGCTAAGTGTGGTGCCAATTAAATTACTGCCAGCATAATTTAAAGTAAAGCAAGTGTTGACAATGTAATATGTCACCTGTAAAAACAAACAAATGGCAGCTGAGCCCCAATATCTTTTCCTCTCCGAACAACCAACTACCATTGCAGATTACACTGCAAACAGGAAAATAAGAACATTCAAATGAATCATGACAAGTTGTTGCTGGAAGTTTTTTTGAATGATACAAGATATCCCTGTAAAACAAACAGACTCTAATTAAACTCTTCTAAATTAGGAGGTCAGTGATTCACAGCTGTGCCAAAAAAAATGCTCAAAAACACATCCTGTGCTCAGTGTTCATTGCAGAGTAAAACAGTTGCAAGTGACAAGAAATACTTTTAGTTACAGTCTATTCTGCTTACTTCAAGAAATCTGAAGAGATTAATATTACTTTGTTGGTTTTCTTTCAGTTTAAGTTCTGCAGTGAAGGATCATGGTATAAACAATATTGATTTTCATGCATAAATAAAAGAAATCAGTGAAGGACAAATCAGCTATTTGAAGAAATGGACAGGTCAAGAATGTCACAAAGTTAGACGTCATCACTACAATACTATTCTAAAAAGCTTGATGGATTCTCAGGAGTCTCTAGTAATCACAGGAAGTTTCAAATGCTGAAAATATCTAGAGTAGGGACAAAAAAATGAGGTTTACTTGGTTTTATTTTAGTGAGCACTTTTCGTGAAAACAGTAATAAATATGGAGACCTTGACCTATCTTTCAATTGAAGGTGTTTCAACTGCTGCAAAGGGCATTCTTAATTCATTAACTAAATACATGAGCTAACACAAATACTCTAAATAAGAGTAATTACATTGACAATTTACATTCTGCCCTTTTACACATGCATACTGGAACAAATGACTTGAAAAGCACTGCTCCCAGTTCTACCACTAATCTCAAGAAACGCAGACCTAATCTAATTTAGATTTTTTTTTAGTATATATATAATTTAACTAGGATTCAGAAATATTTTATCAAGTTATTAATTATGCCTTGGGTTCCTTCATAAACATAATAAACAAAAGACCTTTTAACCCCCTTCAAAGCCTGCAGATTTTACAAAATTTTAGTATGATATTCTCAACAATTATCAAATGGTGTCTCATTAGACATAATCAATTGTAATACTTCATTGAAACACAACTTTTAAGGAAATGGAATTTCTATTGCTTAATGTGTTTGAACTCATAGACATCTAAAGTAAATCAGTATCAGCCTAACCAGTTCACAAACACGTGTAGGATGTATTATGCAATGCTGACAAATTAAAATCAATCTAAAATTAAATTACTTTTATAGAGCTGGCCATTAATTTCATGTTCAAGTCTTCACTAAGGACTGCATTATGCATAAAATGTTATCTACTCTTCCATCAAGTGTTGTATAAACAGAAAGTTAATCCTTTAGAAGACACAAAACTTTTCAAGTTCCAACATCCTTTACTGTTCTGGGTACAGCATCAAAGAAAATTATCGTGTGACTGAGCAGATACAACATTTTAGATACAGAACTACTTCAGGTAAATGGAGTAGAAGATCTGGGAAAGAAACCTGTGGTCTTCACACACAGAGTACTTGCACATGCACACAAAAATGTTGTATTAAGTCGAGCACTACAATGAAAACTTTTCTTCTTAATTGATCTTTTATAACAATATTGCTACTCTTACTTGGAATCTTACTTATTAGAAAAAGCACACGCTTCAAAAATATGTCTTAAATACCTGTCTTGTCAGGTGGCCAATCCATATTCATTCTACTTCCCAGACTACAGTTGATTAATTTCCAAAATGAAGATTAATGGCTATTCAACAATTTCCACTATAATTTCCCAAGATTTTGTATCACGTACAGCTTCATTTGGTTTTGTATTTCAACCAAAGCTGACACTTGCAAAGTAACAGAAATACTATTTATAGAACTACATGACTAGTGCTCTAGAAACAAGATGCATCTGCATTTATAGTTCTTCATAACTGAAATACTGGGTTATCACTGGATATACAGTATCACTGCAAACTGATATCAGCTCCAGAAGTTAAAAGGGGCATTGCATTTTAAGAGTTTAAAAGTTTTGAATTTAGTCTGTTTTGTTAAACATCGCATCTGAAGTGACCCAGATATCAGAGAAAAATATTATTTCTGCCATTTCTCCCATTTTTTTTTTGCTTCAACAGCAGATGTCAATAAATCACTTATCAATATGCTATACAAAGATGGAGCTGCACTTCAAAACAAACCTTGCTTACAACCACAAGAGAAAGCTATAAGAACCTTGGGGATTAAGTATCTTCTCTATAATGCTGAAGACAAATTGTGGAATGCAGAATGGAAAGTAAGGATAATTGCAGGTCAGCGTAAAGCGTTTCATGAAATCATTATCTGAATAGTCCAAGCCAAGAAGATAAACTAGTTCACAGTTGATTAGAGATCCAGTGTTTCTTCGCCACTGTCCCAAAACTATTTCGTTTTTATTGAGTACACTTACCCATCTCTGTGCCAGCATCTTCAGCTCCATTGACTATATTAGCTAACCTATTCCACCACTGCTTCTCTGTATGCACTGTGTCCTGTTTCCATTGATGTTCAGTCTTGCACTTTCATGTCTTCACTGAATTTTTATCTGCTATTCTTCAAAAGCCATTATGAACAGATGGTATCCCTGTATGAGTGTTCATTGAATCTGCCATGATGGTGTCTGCTTAGTACTGGACAAATTGTTTTGCTCTCAAAGTTTTTGGTCTGACATTGGCAGCCACATTAATTTGGGTGCCAAGCTTTCACAATGCATTTTGTTAATGCCTTGTATCAAGCAGCTTTTTTCAATATTGCTAAATAGTTCTGTATTTCAGGGATTACACATACCCCCCCCAACCTTTAGTCTGTCAGTCAGGATTCCTGACTGCTCTACACTACAGTAATGATGAAAAGAAGTTTCTGGGATGCTAAGAATTACATGTTGCTATATTCAAAAATAGACAGGAAGAAGATTTTGCTTTCTGTCAATGATTTAGCTCCTCTGAAACCTATTATCAGATTTTTTTTTTTTCTCCCCCAAAGCTAAATAATGCAGCTGTCTCTGAACAAAAAAGATTACACTACCCAGTAAATGCAAGCCAACTTCATCTTTCTATATTTCAGCAAATAATCTGAGACATTTTCCAAGCTTGTAAGGCCTGAGTCACTGAAACTTGAATTTGTTTACAAATCATGGATAGATGCAAAGGGACATATGTCTGGCCCACATTCCAAATTTCTACAGATTTCTATTCATTTGACTTAAATGCTTCTTTTTTATTATTATTTTATTTTAAAATATGATTATAAATAAATCCTTATAAAAATAATTATAGGGAACCTAGCCAAATATTGCTTCAGTCAGTTTTATTTAAATGAGCCTTTATTGTTTGCATATTGCAAATAGTGGAGTGATGCAGAGAATCTTTTCTATATAACATAATGCAGAAACATACTGTGCATGTAATGCTATCAGCCACTTTTTCAAATAAAATTACAACAGCAATGAAATATTCTTTCCCCAGCTGTACAATTCTAAATCTGTGCTTTATCAATCCTGATCTATCCAGATTTCTTGAAGACTCTTTACCAAAAAACATAACATGAAATGATTTTCAAAGGAGCAATCTTGTTTGTTGCAGTACTTTCATCTATTCTAGTCAGGGAAATTGAAAGGCTTGAAAAAGGCAGAGATTGAGTCATATTTGATATTCTTTTTCCCTACAGTTTAGTGCAAGAACATGGTCTTCATGGACTAGTAACTAAAAAAAAGGAAGAAATAGATAACCTGGGATCTTGAAGTACTGACACTTATTTGTAACAAGTACTGCTAAAACTCTGGAAACATAGGGTTTTTTTGTTTTTGTTTTTGTTTTTTTTTTTTGAGATGTTAATATTCTGTTCTGTAATCCAGAAAGCATGTCAAAATTGCTAAGCCCTCTCATTGTTATAGATTATTATATAGGCTTGTAACAAGTATCAATATTCATTTCCACCTTCAAAAAAACATACTGCCAAATTTGCTGGGCAGAGAGGTGCAGGTACTTACAGATAACTCCTCTGAAACTTTCAAAACAAATTCCAGTCTTGCTACATTTGATAACAGGAAGTTGGATAAGCCTTGGGTCAAAATTTAAGTTTGAGAATAACAGTTATAATGGTCTCATTTCTGTAACACAGGTTTAAGAAGCAATCACCTTGACATTAATAAGAACTGTACAGCAACAATGAACCAAATAAAAGGAAGATGTACTATGCCACATTAATATCTTTTTTTAAACACATCCAGATATTTTTTCCTGGCAAAAAAAATAATAATAATAATAATAATAATGAAGTATCTATCAAAATACAGTGGCAGCTGGCAACTGTACATGCCAATATCTAGTGTCCTTAAAGAAAAATGTTGCATCTAAAAGGTCTGGCTTCCTGTGTTTCCTTACAAGCTATTCCAAATTGTTTTGTATGTTTTTGTTGGTTTTTGTTTCTTTGTTTTTCTCTCCAAAAATAAATAGATATACTGTAATGCAGGGGAATAACAGAGATTTACAAGACAGATATTACAAGTCAGATCCTCCATTTGAATACAACATGTTAAATAAAAGTCAGTAAGTAATTTGTACCATTTAAGAATCATGTTTGCATGTGGAAGGTATTTCTCTACCAAATTCCCAAACTCCAACAAATACAGAGAGGTAAGCAAACAGATAACCAAGCTGGTACCAAGTAGTATAGTATCTTGCCAGTGCAGCACAGCACAGAGCCTGAGCTAATTAGCCCTTCCTATGGCGTTGCTTCTGAGGTCCCTGGCTCTATGAAATGCTCTACTTGCAGTAGACAGACACAGCATTTCTTCTGGAGGTAGACCCAGGATTTGTAACACAGTGCTGTGTCTTAGTGAAAGGCTTGAGCACCTGGGTGGTTTGACCATTATCAGACAATTTTCAGGACTTCTGAAGTTACATATAATTAACTCCTTTTGAAGATATGAGTGCTGAAAACCCTCTTATGGACCCCTTATTCTCTGTTGCCTATAACCAAAGGGACACAATAAAGAGGCTTGAACATTTTTGCTCCCCTTCAGACCTATAAGGGCTTTCTGCATTTCTGTCTAGTTATTTGTGCTAACCTTCACAACTCACTTGTGAACAATACTTACACTGGTAGGTTTCTATGGCAGAATGCTACAATACACTCTGGAAATAAAATCATTACTTTAGTCAATGACAAAGAAAGTGCATGTCTGTAGCATGAGAGAGTGTCATTGATTCTCACTCAAATAGTCTACAGATATTCCACATTAGCAATGTCATAAATGTTTATACATTTTTTTTTTTCAAACAGAGAACTATAAGAATACTGTACATACTTTTCATCAACTATAAACATTTTGTCTGACAGTTGGTGTATTTATTTTAACTGTCAAATTACAATATCTGTCAAAACGTATTGCCTTCTTTCTATCACCATATGCCAAGTTAAATCGTCACATTCTCACTTGGATGTCATGACTGCTTCAACATTTTGTATACTGTATATTTCTCAACTGTAGAACATTCTTTGAAGTAATACATTCTGTTACTAATGCAATAACAAGAAACAAAGTGTCTGTTGTTGTCATTCATTTCCACATCAACCCTTCTATGATATTGTGACTATGCCAAGAAATAGCCTGTTCCCTTACACTTAAATGACGTGAACATGTCTGTACCTGTCATAAGTGTAAAGGGCAAGATTTAAAGAGTGTAAGTGAGCTAAGTGCCACTTAAGCAAGCAGAAGGTTAAATCTTGTTTCTAAAAATTGGCAGAAGAATACAGAAGCCTATTTCTTGTTTCATCTAATGAAAAGTTTCCTCAGAAAATTCTTAACCTTTTAAAACTACTCTTTCAGCTGCTCTCGAATGTCTTCAAAGTAGAGTTTCAGAGCAAACAAAACACAGTTTATTATCAATATAGTCGAGGTAGAAAAATCGGCAAAATAAAAACATCAAGTTCAAAAGAAAAAAAATTCCTTGAGCTCAGAGATGGTCAAGAGCTATGGCAAAATAATGTTTACTGGAAGATGCCCAAAACTGAATTGGAAACTATCCTTAACTGAAGCTAAGCAGAAACACATTCAGTTTTTTCTTACATACCACAAGGAGTGAACAATCGACTTTGTCCACTGCTAGTCAGTTCTAAGTATTCATCACCCACACAGATATCAAAAAAAAGTCAAGTTGCCCATTTAAAAGTGCCTCTCCGTGAAGGATTAAAGCCCCTTTCAGATAATTTCTGGCTCTTTTCTTTATTTACCTATCAAATTAATTCAAATGAGAACACCACAAGAAAATATACTAAAACTTTCCTCTCACTTACTTTTACTTCCCCTTCCCATGTTTACCTGTATAAAAATTGCATCAACTTCCTTCAAACCTTACTTTTTTTTCTTTAACCCACACTGAATTGCTTGAATACTATAACAATGAAATACTCTGCAGCATTGCCAGTTTTCAGAATAATCTACTCCATACCATGGAGTATCGTTATATTTTAGATTCTAGGTGTAGATCTAAAAGACTCTCTGAATGGGCTCTCCTTTGTATACAATCTAGGAAATTCTATCACTGTACTGTAACAGTATAATTTTAATTCTATCATACTAGGTCTCACTTATTATCATAAACTATATATTTAATAAGCATTATTTCTATACTCACTCTGAAAATCTTTTATGAAAATAAAAACACAGGCCTTAATATGAATGCCTTTAGAAATTCACCGGAAGCATTGCTAATCACTATTTTTTCCTAAAAATCACTTTACACTAAAAAAGCACTAAAAAAAAAAAGTTGTTTTACACATTTTTAAAGTCCTCTTAGGGGGTACTTCATCTGTTCTTAATAGTGTTAAAGAATTCTTAATCATCTACTAAGGCAATTAATTGCATATACAGACTTATGTTAACTACATCATTATATTAATAAAGCCAGTTCTTAAACATTATTTTTGTTCATAATGGTTCTCAGTGTCAATCAGTTGGGAAACATGCACAGAGAAGTAAAAAATGCATAGGGATATGCAGGGGAAGCAGTTTCTAGATGTTTCTTGCAGCCTGAAGAATAAGTTAAATTGGCAGTAGAAAGTTCTGAATATGAAAAGGCAAAAGCTACCAAATGGTGATTAAGATCTCATTTTCAAAACATTACACCAATGCTCAGGTGATTTGATGAATGGACAGAGGAACTCACTTATCTCTGTAGTCCACGTGCATAGTGAATTCCTGTTCAGGAATTGCAGAGAACTTGGCTTAACAGGAAATAACTTTGAAAGATCAAGAATAAACCCACTCTACTCTTCATCTCTTTCTAATAATAACTCAAATGATTGAGTGAATTTTTTTTAGTAATGTTTGATGACTGCATATCTGTTTTCCCAAGTTATTTAATTATAAAACAAATGAGTTCATATCTCTTTAAACACAAATGTATAAGGGATTACATAAAAAGAACGCCTTCTAATTATTGTGCCATTCAGAAATAAACAAGTATAAAAACAATTATTTCCCCCTAGAGTGGATAACACTTCCAGTTTAACAGTCACTGGCAAAGTAATTTGTGAAGTTTATTAAGATTATGGCTTTGCAGGCTCTAATTTATTGAGACAAAGCCTCATTTATGCAGAAACATTAGGACATACTACTGACTCATTTTATATCAAATATTCTTCCTGGAAGAAATTTTTCCACATAATTACTTCAAATAAATGAGGTGTTAATAGTCAGTGAACCAACTCCCTTTAATCTGTTTTTGAAACAATACATACTCACAGAAAAATAGCTTAAGATTTTTCAAACTGAAAAATAACTTGATAGTGAATGAGATCAAGTAGTGTATTGCTATTTCTAAATAAATTATTTTAGTTGACTAAACAACTCTTTTTTATGCTTTTATGACATAATTGTTAGATCTCAAATTGATAATTCATTTCTCAGATTGTTGCACAGACAAAAATTGTCATCAGATCAAATTCTCAGTTTAAGAAGCTTTTATATCCACTTTCATTGACTTGGACCAGATCTAATATGAGCAACATTCAAATCCACCCATAATGGAAGGACCAGTGAATTCAATGAACATTACCACAGTCTGACACATCTAAGTATGTAGTCCTGTTAAACAAGGGGAATACTGAATAAATCTTGCAATGCAGATACACGAACTAAGCTCTCTTCAGAGTCAGACTAGCCCTGCTAAGAGGTTCTTTTAATCAGAGGCCAGATGAAGTTACATGACTCCTGTGGTAAACTGACTACATCGTTCCTAAAGCAGGTTGGATAATCTCATCATGCCTACATGCACTACGCAGCATCTAAGTGGAGTCTCCTGGATATTGGAAAGAGAAGATTGTCAAAAAAGTTACTAGTGAACCACTGCCTTAGTGGTAAGACACCTTCTACTCATAATGACATCTGAAACCTATCGTTTCAAACCATCTGCAAAATGGTGGAATTTAAAAGAAAGTAGAACACACCGTCTCAACACCACTACATATCAACACTTTTTCTCTTAATTAGATTTAAGGTCCTGAAAGTGTTTCAAAGATAAATACTTTGTATTCCAAGGGACTTCATTTTTCAATTCAAATGAAAGCATAACTGTATCATAATAGGAAGCTCTGCGTATGAGATGTACATAACCTCTTAAATCTTTCTGATAAAGAACATCACAATCACAGAATGGCTGAGTTGGAAGGAACCTTTTGGAGGTCAAACCCTCTGCTCAAAGCAGGGGCACTGAGAGCAGGATGCTCAGGACAATGTCCAGAAGCTTTTGAATATTTCCAAGACACCACAGTTGCTCTGGATGACCTGTTCTAGTGCTCAGTCACTCACAGGAAAAATAAATAAAATTCCTTATGTTCAGCTGGAACCTCCTGTATTTCAGCTCATGCACCTTGCATCTTGTACTGCCACAGGACACCACTGAAAAGTGCCTGGCTACATCTTCCTTACAGTCTTCCTTCAGATACTTTTATACATTGTAAGTTCCCACCCTGAGCCTTCTCTCCTCTAAGGAGACCTGGGCTCGGCTCTCAGTCCAAGCTCTATTAGCTTTTCCTCATAGGAGAGATGTTCCAGCCCCTTCATCATTTTAGTGGTTCTCCACCTAATGTCCTAACAAAATAAAAATCTTCCCTGTTGATTGAGGTCCTACCTGTGCTGACATTTGACTGCTTAAGTTTTCCAATTGTTATCTTGCTAAACAGGCAGCACTGTATAGAACAAACTTATCTTTTGACTATGAGAAAGTCTTCTGTAATCACCTGAAGATTTATAAAGGTGAACATTAGAGAGAAACACATATCATTGAGTTCAGCTGGTAGGACTACGCTAATCTTCAGTGTACAACTCCATAGACCAAACTCATTTCTGTATCTACTGTCTCAAGTGGCAGATGTATTCATAATATATTAGCACTCTGGAGGATTTTCCATCTCTTATGTTAATCCAGTAAATGGATAACATATGCGATTTACATAAGGAGTACCAATGTCATTTTTAAAGCTCAGCAAAGCCAGCAGTCATTCTCACGTTTTTGCTGGGTGTTTTTTGTTTTTGCTTTTTGTTTTGTTTCTATTTAAGAAAACTCAAAGAAATGTATATTTAATAGGGATCAAACTCTTGGAATACAGTAACTTCAGTGCTTGGCAGATAAGTAAAAATATACAGTTAAAATACTTTGTTGTTGTTCTACTGACTTTCACTGCTTCTTTTCAGCAGATTATTAAACAAGTCCTGTTAAACTAACAAATACTACAGATGCTGATATGTTACTCTTTAGAACTCAGTGTTCAATCTAAGCTTGGTTTTTTTTTTTTTAACAAGACAAATGATGTTCTGGTAAAAAAAAAAAAAAGTGTTGGAAACAAAGACCCAGGAATTTAGCACTGTGGAGATACTTCTCCCTCTCAAAATTCATACATGCATGCACTGTGGAAGAGAGCGATCCTCCAGATTTACAACAGGAACAAAAATTGATTGTCGGAGTGCATCTGCTTCCCATTGGCCACCTAATCCTCTCTAGTGCTGTAGTAGAGTGAACAAGTTAAAAGGAGTCGATTAGAAAAATTAGTGGCATTAATAAAAATGCTCTTTTTTTTTTCCCCCAAATGAAAATTTGTACATATTTTCTCACCAACTAATGACATAAACCTATAGATTTTTCATACCACCATCAAGACAACTTTGGATTTTCTCTTACTTTGAACAAGGAAACCCATAAAGATTACCCTCTGCCCCCATTTTAGTATGGTAAATGGAACTGATATAATATCCAGCTCGGAAGAAGCAATACTCAGCTAGGAAGAAGCAGTACTACCAGTATGGAAGTTATTCCTATTTTGTATGTTCAAACACAATCTTCAGCAAACTCAAAACATACAATCACTTTGAAATGCATACTTATAAAGCCTATTTAAACCCTAGGGGAGAAAAAACAAACAAACAAAAAAATGTTATTTCCAATATTTTAAACACTATTTACCCAAGTGCAGCAGCTGTTTTAAAATAAGAAAAATATACATTGTCAGGTTTTTAAGTAAAGTGCAAGGAAACTTGTAGTATAACCAGATTTTTTAATCTTAATTTATTTTTTATTTTATTTATTTTTTTAAGTGTAGGCTTGATCTCTTCCTTCTGTTTGAGGCTTTAAAAAAAATAAAAAAATTCCCCTGGATATGGCTATTATCCGTATCCTATTTGAGTCCAAAGACTGATCACAAATTGATATGGGTTTGTTTGGTACGTTGGTTAATTTTAAAACATCAACAAGAAACAGGGTGAACAAAGCTATACTGGTCCAGCAGGTGGTAAAGATCCAAAGTGAAATAAATCAAAAAGGATGTGCAACAGTTGCTGGTACTATTATCTCAACCCATTTATGATGTGAATGTTGAGACTCTAACTATCAATTTCATTAGACGTTACTATTCCTCAGTGCAGACAGCTTTGAAGTGAAAACTCCCTTGATGTACAGCCTTAGAAAAAAATGTTCTTAGCTAAAAGAAAATACCCACTGCCACACAAACCAATGCTTTTGGTTGCATTTATTCCTTTAAAAAAAAAGAAAAATGTAGTTAAAAAAAAAAAAAAAGCTTATCATTAACGTGCTTGCTTCTAACAAGTTGGTAAAACGCGTTCATCACTTGTCCCTGTTCACCATGACCCGTAAAAGACTCTTTAAAGGCAACAGTTCTTCATAGTGGGGATCATTATTCTACACAGAAAAAGAAAAGCCTACCTCCCACCCTCCCCCCTCCCCCAAATAAATTATTATATGCCTTACAATTCCTTATTCCTTTTACATAAGAAGTTGCACAACTGAAACTCATTGCCAGTTAAATTAACGGGATGGATTTAATTGTACTGTACCTCTTAGAATGTTAAATGGTATTTGGTGAACATCACATTCTGTTCCTAAGAAGGAACTATACAATTTTTAACACATTTTTCTTTTTCCCATGCAGGTTTAAGGAGCTAAATCCAGTTGACCAGTTCCTCCTGCAGGAGACAGTTTCTGTTCTGAATCACTTGCCAGAGCAGCACTCTGTATGCTGTGACAGCATAGTTCATTTTGTCCAATTTATACCGGGTATTGCTCATGATTCATTCAGACAGAAAAGAAGACCCCACCATCTGTGATGGTGAAGAAGAGGTGTTTAAAGTCCCAGACTCTGGAGACACATCATGGCATACTGTAAATAGAGCAGGGACCAGAGCAGGACCTGAAGTACAGAGCCACATAGACCTCGCAGCTGCTTCCCAGCCCAGAAATGGCCATAGAGACATCACAGCCACTGACCTATGGGTTGCAGGAAGGAAAGTAAGTACTAACTACTACTACTCTGTGCCTTTTCACCAAGAGAGAGCAGTAGGGAATAGTGGCAGCATTGCTCTTTGCCAAGAGCCAGCTTGACGGCATGGCTGGGAATTAGCTGCTCAGAGAGGAAACAACTTATTCATCACTGACATCAAGTATTAAAGCAGAAGGGTACCATGACTGACTCATGATCCATTCTTTGTTCTTCCCAGGATAACAGAATTATGTGCTGATTCAGAACAGCTGATTTAGTCCTGTGTAATCTTTGCAATTAACCTGTGTTCTTAGTTGATCAACTGTGTATACCTTGACAGGTAAAGTTGTTTCTGAAAAAATATATCCTCAGATGTTCAATATATTTTGTGATACAACACCAAAAGTAAAGCAGAGGTCATAGCAATTCAAAACACGGCCTTCAAACTAATATTTTTTCCTACACATGTTCCCAGAACTCTGCTTAGATGACTGCGGCATGTGTAAGAAAAACAAACCCACATAAACATCAACCAGGTTACCTTTTCCTGTACCTCATCTTCACGATCACAGGGAGATAATTTCTAATGAACTTACTACTTCATTAAAAGAAACAATGCACAGGTGAAACTGAAAAGTCATCTCCCATCTCCCTTCCACCCAGGAAGTGTTAGCATTTTTGGTTCAAATACAAATAGAGTGTTCTGAACCCTAAACTTTTCCTTCTTTTCTGATACCTTCTTATAATTCTCTGCCAATATCTAAGTGTTTAATATTTTGCTAAAGCTAATTTCTAACACATCAACATGAAAAATTCCTTGATGTATTCACTCCTCTATGATACAGTTTCCATTGCTCATCGCTCCTTTTGGGGGGGGGGGGGGGGGGGAAGGAATTATTTCTACATTTTTTGTTTCTAGTATCCAGTTTCTTTGTTTCACAAGATATGCTCTGCATGTTTCAATGAAATAAGTGGCCTGTATGCTCTTGTAGAGTTAAAACTAACAGGGTTGCAAGCGTCTGGCATTTCTGCAGAGTGGCAGCCCTTAGTGTCTTTCAGCCTCAATCTCCTTGACATGAGTGTAGTTCCTGATGACCTTCAGAGTGATGTAAAGCCATCCTACTAATCTACTCTTTTGAACAGGATAAATCCAATGTCATAAGCTTTTTTTTTTTTTTATCCCCCACCCCACAACACACACACACACACACTGCTGAACCCTCAAACTGTCAACTAACTCTCCAAAATAATGCAAATCGGAGATAGGTATGGAAGAATGTCCACCAGGGACTATATAGTGTTTCAGGAAGGGAGATGCTACAGAACAAGCATATACATCGTGGAAGACTAACACTTAACATAATCCTTGACTTCTCTGAAGCTTTAGTTATACCACAGATACGCTTCTCTCTTATTTCTAGCAGATAACTTCCAACTCTTTTACTTGTCTTCTTATGCGCTTGTACTGGCAGCAGTCTCCTTAATGCACAGTTAACCACAGATGGCAGGGCTCCAGCCTCAGATGTGAGATTGAGATATAACATAAATAAATCTTCCAGTACCCTAAAGCAGAGCTGTGTAAATTTGTTTTCATAGTGAGTACTACTTTATGTATGTAGCTTGAAAGGCAATGCCACTCTAAATAAGTAAGCAGGAAAGTATAACGTGATTGTACATGGAAGCAACAAGTCTTTCCATACTCAGTTACTCACATTGACACCAAACCCAAATTCCTCAGGACCCATCAGTAAGAAGATTATGATTCACATATTTAAAATCAAGTTTTAAAATACTTATTTTTCTTTTAATTTAATATCAAAAGAAAAACTGTCTCCAAAATCAATCAGAAAATTAACAGTACATGATCTAAATATAGATAACCTAGATGGGAGGAGTTATTTGAGTGTAAAGGACAAAACCATAATGAAATGTTTTTCTCTGGGCACACCAAACCCTTCCACTTAAATAATAAAACAAAGCTTTGTGTTTTATATGTATTAGGCTCCTACTCAGGTCTCCTGCTAGAAATCTGCACCTAATAAATTTCAATCTGTTTTTTACTGTTATGTTGCTTAAAAACATACATTTAATTTTTCTCTAGAAAACAGCTTTACAAATTAGGACAAAATATGCTTATGTTAAGGATTTCATTTACAACTTACAATGAGGAAAACAGTCAACTAGCTCACTGCTTAAATGGCAAGCTAGTTAATAGCAAAGGAAAGAAAGTAACGGACAACGAAATTAGCTTGCAGTCCACCACAGAAAACGTTTAACATTAAGGCTTCATTTTATGAAGCCTTATTGCATCAGTTTTGAAAATTTATCTGATAAAAACTACTGATAAACAAAACTACGCATTAAGCAATAAAAGAGTACTCCTCTCACCACCACCACCCTGGGTGACAAAAAAAAAAAGCAGGATGAGCAGTAACACCAGCAAATTTAAGAGCTCTCACTGGAAAATTCATATCCTGGGACAGAAGCTTGCCTACGAACCACTGCCAGTTGCCAATCACAGACCCAGGTTACAGGACCACTACTGCAGCTGCAAAACGACCTGCAAGACTTGTGCTCAAAGCAATTTGTCAAGTGTGGAATACCTGGTTTGTATGTTGCTAAATGGCAGAAATATGTAAAAATTCAGCAGTAACTGGGAATTTGACCAAAAGACCTTTCTCCCCTTCAGTCAGAAAACTCAAGGTGTGCACATATACCCTGAATGTAATGTAGATTTTATAACTTTAAATGTTTCTCTTAAAATAAGAGAAATAATCTAAACTGATTGTTTCTTGCCATGCCCTTCCACATTGTTTGTTGTTCATTAAAGTATCTTAAACACAATCTACTCTGCAGACACAGCCATGATCTCATGATGGTATCATTTGCTCTTATGGTTAATTCTGGTGGATTGAGCAAGTACCAGTTATGCTGCTGCTAATTTATTCTTACCATTTGGTTGGATCGTAGATCAGCATTCACCAGTGTCCTGCCTAACAGCATAAGAGCAACATCTGGCAACTATAGAGATTTAAAATAATTGATGGAAATATACCAGCTCAAAAGTAACTGAAGGCCTGGCACCTATTCAGTTGTCAAATAAAGCATTATCTTAATTACAGGGTTTGGGTTTTTCTCTGAGCTTACAGAGATTTTTTTTTCTCTATAGCTACTGAATCCCAACTGTTACAGGATTACCTTTTCCTATCTTAATACTCTAGGCAATGCAGCTATAGAGAAGCTGCTGCTTGAGAAGAGGGAATATAGAAAGGATCGTTTTCAGAGGTAAACAACATAATGAGCTCCAATTCTGCAAGTAATACAGAGAATACTCCCATGAACTTAGAACCACTGGTGTTCTCTTTTCTGTAAGCATCACTTCAGTTTTATATAATTGCTAAATTTGTTAATTAAAATCAGCACTCAACAAACATAAGGAAGTAAAAGGATTGTAGCCTGTAGCATTCCATGAATCAAACAGAACATAACACTAATCATCTGATCCAGGTTTTTAATTCCAAATTCCTCAGTCTCATTCTGTTAGACTGATTCTGGTATCACTGTCACCCTGCTGGTATCTACAGGCACATTCAAGATTCACACCAGTGTGCAAATAAAGCATCCCAATGGAATTTCCTTCACTTGAGAAGATTAGGAATCACTTGATGATAAGAATCTCTGTTCACCTTTCTTTTAGAGCAGAAGACATACTATGAAAGGACAACACACAGAGATGATTTATCCCTCCTTTGGAATGCCAATTCATTTGATTTAAACAAGATTGTCAGTGATTTCCTACATGCTATACAACACAACTGATTTTGTTGTACAATTGATAATGAATCATCTATACAGCCTAAACATGTCAACGCCACTTATCTTCTTTGCCTTGCCACATCTCAGTCAAGCACACCTAAAACTTGCTTTTTATATAAAAAAAACGTAGTTTTGATTAAAATAACTACAACTTTGATAGAAGATACTTCTCCCTCATCTTAAAGACACTAACAAATGATATCATACATTGCTGATACACCATTTAACTCTATAAACTCATGTCACATCAAATTTCACAAAAACTACATACCATATCATCGCAATACATTGCACTAATTTCTTGCAAAATGATAAATTTTTAATATGTCTATAGCCAGAAAGAAAGGAAATTATTTTACCTGACCGGCAGTAGGCTTTATGCTCTATTGCCAGCATTGTAAGTGTCATGACTGTTTATGAAATACATTTTCCCCATTTCTCCATTCTTGGGGGTTAAAAAACAAACAAACAAACAAACAACAACAACAAAAAAACATTAATAAGCAATGCAAACTTCTACAGTCTGCAGAAAATTGAGATGTGATTTTATTTTTGACAACACTGGTGTTCAGAAGATGATCATTAGTTTCAATCTTTATCTTCAGATCTTATTCTCTCAGCTCCTTACAAATCATAAAAAAAAAAAATATTGTCTTCACCACAGCACAGGCTTTTACTTTGTGAAACTATGCCGCACTAGCTTCTACATTGTATTTGGACTCAAACATGAAATGACTATAAGACAGTGGTATTACAGCCCATTCAATATACCTTTTGCTAAAGAGAATTAATCTTCATTCTCAAACTCAGGACTCCAAGAACAATCTAAAGTTCATTTGCTTAATACTAAAATCAATAATCTGTCTTCAGGCTGAGATCTACTGACAGAAAATAAGAGTCTTCCTATGAAGCCTCTTCTAGAAGTTAAGTATGAAAAAAAATAGTATCCAGTCTAACTTAATCATATTCAATAGAGCTTGGGAAGACTGGTTAAGCCACAACAAAGCAGAATTTAGAGGCATTAAAGAATCGAGGAAAGACAACTAAATATCACTCTGCAGGAAAACGCGTCCAGAATTCATTCACAGGCTATGTACCTATTCTGACCTTCATAGAAGAAAATCTAGTACACAGAAGGTCAATATAGGCTTTCACTCAAGTAAAACTTAATTTTACAGATCAGAAATGTCAGGAGGAAGAAGTGGCTTGCTAGAAGAGAAATTGCATATTCTTTTAGTTGAGGGGGGAAAAAAGAATGATTTGGAACATTATGTTCCAAAAACATTCTTCTTACCCTTAACTTCAATTGAAATGCATCATGTGTCCTCCCTTCATACTTGGAAGGCACCCCAAATGCTTTGAAGTTCATCAGCCTAATGAGGAAGTCCATATAGCTCAGGCAACTGCTGAATACTTAGCAGCTCTTGAAAAGGAGAGTCATTTATAAACCTAAAGGGACAGTTATTCAGACACCAATATAAATTCACTTTCTAGCTTTGCTGCTGACATGACTTGCTGGACTCCAAGCCCAAAATTTAAATATAACATGGAAAGGTATTAAAGAAGTCTTTGTTTTGATTCACTACAGCAGTGAACATGATATATATACAGCATGAGCAAAGCTACAGCTTTTGTCAAATTGTTGTACTCTTGGCATCAGATGAGTGCAATTAGTGCACTATCTGAATGCTATAAGGATTTCAGCACAACTAGAAGCCTGAATAGAAGAATGCACTTTTTAAAAAATCTTCCTTTATTTAAAAAAAAAAAAAACAACAATGTTTTAATGAAAAATAAACCATATTTACTCTATTATATAACTACAGCTTTATACAAGATTTGATCCCCCTACTGAATGCCATAGGCTTAGACAAAGTCCCATGATTGAAAATGAGTAAAAGCATTGTTTTCTATTGATACTGAAACAAGCAACGGAAAATATCTGTGTCTGGGAAGCATTACTGATGACCTGAACACTGGTTATTTCCTCAAACTAAGTTTAATTTTCTAATCTGAAATAATACTTACTTAGGCCACTGTGCTATCCTAATAAATTCATTAATTTGAATCACATGATGTGAAGTGAAAATGCTTTCATACTGCAAACCTTCATAAAACACTTCTGCTGCCTACATATTCTCCAACATATACCTTTTTGTTGCTTCATTTTTCTGCGCTCCTAATTACATTGTAGCTGAATTTCTTAAGAGAAAAAGAACTTGGAAGACACAGACCTTTCAGAGACAAGGGCAGCAATTAAGCTGGAAATGGCTGCTTTTTCTTTAGTGTAGACTGAAGCATAATTATGCAAGTGATGTTTCTACCATACCACTCCATTATCTGTGTGCCAACATAGAGGCTGTTTCTGCTGGATGGAGGTAACCTAGTCTATCTAGGCTGTGCCAGGATGGAAGGCTTGAAGTTGCCCAGTAATTGCAAATGCCAATATAAAGAACTGTAAATCAAAAATGAAAGGGGGTATTCATAGAGATCCATATTTCCTGAACATCCTTATCTGGAGAGAAAAGCTTGCAGAAATATCCCAGAACTCATTTAGAGGTTGCATTTTCTTTTGCAAAGGAAGCAGGAAGACAGCACAATCCATGGTGTCCATAAAACTAAACTCTGAAGTTTGCATGCCATAACAAAGGAATACTGAAACAGAGTTCTGAAATCAAGTATAATAAAGAGCAAGGAAGAAAGTGAGATAAAAAGTTACCCCAGTGAACCCACTGATGTCAATTTTCTTTCCCAATTCCAGAGTGCCCATACAGCATATCATGAGATGCAGCACTAAGGTGACAGTCGAGCAGCATTAGTAAGATGCACAGTAGTCACCTCCACTCACACGGGCTGTTATGTTCAGGAGCACTTCAGCTGATGTGGCTAGAATATCAAGTACAACATACATATATTTTGCTCTAGTACAGTACAAATATATGTGCAAGTGTATGAACATGCGCACACGTGTGAATTGATACTGAAAAATAAACTTGATAGAATGTCGCTGACTCTGCTGTGTTTTTTTTATGTTTTATTTTTGTATACAAGCCAACATAAACCATTAAAGGTCTACCTGAGATTAAATGGCACTGAAAATGAACAGAACCCTCCATTTTTTATGTGCATGTGAATTTGACTAGAAAATGACATATTGCCAGTAGCTCCCCAAAGTGCTTGAAGACAACAGAAATATAGAGATAATTTCAATAACTTTAATAAATATAACCCCAAAGGGTTCATGCATGTGTTCCTTGTCATTACATTTTAAACTATCCACTTACCGTTAGATCAGGAGACTGCATCAGACATTTCAAAAAACTCAACCTTGCCGTCTCCCAGATAAAGTGTTAGACAAAACTTAAGAATTGCTGAAAAATAGCTTTAAAAAAAATGAAATATTTTCAAAGTAACTTCAACTTCCTTCCTTTGATCTTGAATAATTACTCTTAATATTGCAATATTAAGTTTCTTAGAATTCAATCTTTTTGATTCATGCTGTACCTAATTCAAACTCACTTATATTTTTCTATTTAATAAATTTTATTTTTATTTTTACAGTTGAGTGAAGCTATGTGTTTTCTTATTGACATTAACCCCTGATGTCAAACTGCAAAGTAATTTTTCTACTACTATTTGTATTTTTTTTTTTTTTTTTTTTTTTTAAAAGTAGGACTTTGTTTAAATTTGTCCTGACTTTTTGCTGCCTTCTCCAAAGCTGGTCTCATCAATTTGCACAGTAAACATGTGATTAAAATCACAGCATTCTAGAGATGTGACCATGTAAAACAACTAAAGAAAATAAGAGGAAGGAGAAAACAAGGAAATTTAATTTTTCATAAGTAAATAAATAGATGACAAACATGACCATGAAAGTAGATAAGCAGACAGCGAAAGCAGTGGGAAAAGTAAAGAACACCATCTGGGCATCTTGGATAGTATGAATATTCTGTCCAGCTGGCCAGAAGCTGGGACATGGTACAGCTAACACTGTTAATATATTTGAGAAGCTTAGCCAGCTCTGCACTGCCCAGTAATCTCCATGTCTGGCTGCAGCACGAATGAGGGCACTGGCACTTCACATGGTAAAAATGCAGTTTCTGTGAATCAGGATGACTTTCCTGTTCACTTCAATAGGCATCAAATCAAGCCCTTAACTTGGCTGGCTGAACATCCCTCTATCATTTTGAATCAACTTCTCTCTGGATTGGTCATTTCTCTTAAAGACTAACTTCAAAAGGAAGACAAAGGAAGGAAAACAATAATTTTCAAAACTGCAACGAAAAAGACAGTCAATTATTCTCTCTATCCATTTAGCACAGACTGTATACATAAGGGGATTAAAGTGAGGCAAGAGAAATTTGTATTGGATTTTGCCACATTTTCTAAATTAGTGAACATTGATATGGAGTGCCTTGGGACGCTGTGCAATACTGATCATTGTAAATGTCCAAGAACAGGTTAGGGAACTTTGGAGAGAATGCTTTGGATACAGTCAGTTTTGTTTCAGAAAAAGATAATGCAAGGGTTGGAATAAGACAAACTCTCAAAATCCCTTCCTAGCTCGGTGTCTTACAACTGCAGCCTTCTGGGGTTAAAAATAAAAAATAAATAAAGAAATAAATCAAGTATAGATGTGAGTTTCAGCATTTTTCTTTTAAGTTATAATGTAGCTCGCTGCCTTCATCCTTCAGCAATATTTTTCTGTTCTGCTTCCTAATTACCTCCTAGAATAATTACCACGCCATGGCTTGCAGTCATTCCTCAGTTGTAATCACTGGTAATTTGTCTAAGAAAAAGATGGCAAGTTCAAATTTTGTAAGAATCTGAGAACTAATTTTTTCCCCAAGTCTTTAGCTAAGCTCATGTTATTTTTTATTTTATGATACTATCCAAGAGGTCTGAACTTAAAATCATACCATCCTAAGCACTGAATAAGTCATGTATCGAGAACTGATTAACACATTTCATTCATGTAATTCTCCTCTGCTAACGATATTACAGAATATAGTGCCTTACATGAGTTTTGTTTCCACCAAAGTCAATGAAGGTAATCTGAAGTTAGCAGTTCTCTATAAACAAATCCATCATCTTTTAGTCCCATTTTATGACAACTGTTAACTAGAGCGAGAGTTTAATCTAGCCTCCTACTAAAATATCCACATTGTTATTTATGACAATTTTGTTGTCCTTGTCACACTGTAATTTGTATTAGTTGTCTGATGGTAACTGACCACGCCACTTTACCATAAGGATCTTAATCACTATTTGCACATTTGAAAATCCTGGCAGCTGGAATCAGGTTATGTCTTTTGGATTTAAGCAAGGAAAAAAAAAAAAAAATCCTGTCTCTATACTGAAAATATGAAGAAAAGTTTGAAACACTTAAGCACTCCAGCACACTAAGTCAATGATAAAAATCTAGCAATAAAATCTCTTAAGTTTAATTACCTTTTTAAAAAATCTGTCTTCTGAACACCTCAGTTTGACATTATGAAAAAAAGATACCGAAAACTAAGTATGAAAGAGTGTGCCGAGCACTTACCATCAGCAGCATAGTCCTTCAGAGAGACTATGTACCTCCTTTGCTTGTAGTACTATGGCATAGTTACTTATTTAGCACGCATATATTTTCCTTAAGATAAATCACTGAGATCCTCAAATATTTTTTCTGTGTGAAAGAGGCTGATGTTTTAAAAGCCTATGCTCCTGAACAGGTGCCCAAAGAGACCTAGGAAATGGCTATTTTAGTGGAATCCAGCTATGACTCCACAGTAACTCTGATGTCCCAACTATTTAATATCTAGTGCATCCATATCTGTCAACTCGGCACCTCTGTCATTGAATGGAGATCTTTTCATGTATACAGAACGAGAGTTCTATGAGAATAAGTCTATGAAAAGCAAATGAAGCCCATGTAATTCCATGCTTGAAAAGGAAAGCTGTGCTCTATATACCATTTTGGGATTGTTCTATAGCTTTAGAGTTAAAAAACAAAACCAACCAAACAAAACGCCTTGAAATTCATGTGATTTGGTTTGAAGATCTAAGAAGAAAAAAAATGCCTTAGAAAATTTCCTTTGATTTGATTGTCACTTCTAGGTGACAACTGAGGAGAGGTCTATATGATTTACTTATTTTCTACAGAAATTATTCAGAAAATTTGGTGTGGTCCACATGTTTCTTCCAGAGCCTAAATGCTTCTAGCTTAAGAAATATCTTCCTTTGTTAAGAAAGGCTTATCCTGTGCTTATAACTGTTAGGAACTATTGACTCATTACCAGTACCACAGAGGCTAATTGAAATCTTATAAATACTCTATGCAAAATACTGTGGGTACAGTGGTACAGATTTGACTTACAGTAAATAAACTGTTTCTATAGCTCTCAGCCTTGTACACAATATCCCATAACCAACAATCCCCATACACCTTCCCTATTGGGCAATATTATTACTCCTATTTCAAAACAAAGCCACCTACAAAACACAGAAAAAGACCCCGAGAAGATAGACCTTCGGTGTGTGTAATTGGAACCTTCTGTGTATCTTTTTCATTATGTTAGGTCAAAAGAGATAAGCAGGCAATCTCATTATCTCCTACCTGTTCATCCACTGCACTAAAATAGCTTCTCTTTATTTTGTTTATAAATAGTAAAAGGAACCTTATAAAGAGTAGATTTTATTTTATTTTTTTTCCCTTTTTAAGCCTAAAAAGTGTTTCTAGATTTTGTTGCTTTAAGACAGCTTAGTCAGCTCAAGATGTCTCTGGCACCACACCATTCAGAGGTATTCAAACCTCCCATGAGCTACTTTGGCACATGTACAGTATGCAGTGTTTTTGTTTGATAAATTCTTAGCTCAAAAAAAGTAAAAATGAGGTTCTTTAGAGTATTATAATTTACAAAAAGGTTCTAAACACAGCTAATCCAAATAACTTCAGGATTATAAAATTTCTTTCTCCCAAAGTTTAAGTGGTAAAATGAGCAATAGCTCATAAAGTAATAGCAGTGTTGGAATCCATTCATTCTCCGATGACCTTCTACTGGCATTGAACTTCAGCTGGCACTAAAACTCAAAAGTGTACCAACAGTGCTTACTGATTAAATATATAATTAATGCAACCTGATTTTGGAATATTTTGTTCCTTGTACAAGTGTTCTGCTTTTCTGACAGCCCATGAATTCTTCTGTTGTTCTCTGTTAGTTGAAAACTAATTTTTAATAATTTGAGCAGCTTTTCATATTGCTATAAAATTCTTGCTATAGCTTGCTTAAAATTCACAAAATTATCATGATCCCGATAGAAATTCCACAGCCATTAATATAAAAAAAACTAATTTAAAACTATAGAACTCATTTTGACCTGCTATACAGTAAAAGTTATTATATTCTGATAATTAATTATGCCTTACAAAACTTCATCTATTTTATAGCCTGTCGTACCTTAAATAATCTTTCTTTAAAAAATTTAACCAAGTAAAAAAAATAAATGGTCAATGATGCTGATTCATTGTCCAACATAATTGTTTCCTTTTTTTTTTTTTTTTTTTAAACTGTTCATTTACGTTTTCAAAATAATGTTTGTTTTCTTTCACTAATTTAATGGAACAGGAATAAAGATCACCTAGCATTCTAGCCAAGGGACTCTTTCAATGCTTCTAAGATGATCAGCATGCAGAGTGTATGAAACAAAAGAAACAGAAAAGATAAAAAAAAGATGCCTTTTTAGGACTGTCAAGAAATACGGCAAATAGATGATTAAGAATGTGTAAAATAAAGAAAAAAACTGAGATTGGTAGAATAAATTGGATTTGAGGCTATGTGAATGTGTGTTTCACTGGGAATATCCTTGTTATTTTCAGGAATAGAAAACAATATCATGAGCTTTGAAAATAAAGAAAACAAAATTGAACAGGAAGATATTATTAATCTTTAAAGGCTTTAATCAGTATCCATTAATTCAGTAGGGTCTACCAGGCTCTGTTTCGATATACTCAGCCAAATCTTGCTCACAATATGGTTCATTGTATTCAAGAAAATCACAGAAGGATTTAATTTTATTTGTCAATTTTACTGTTTTTAACCAAACTCAGATAACATGCTTGTAGTAACCACTTCATGAATTCTCTGAAACAATCTATCACAGCAAATTTGTAATATTACCACATGGTAGAACTCTAATGTCTTTGAGTTATGTAAAGGTAAGGGATATGCCAAATTGTTTACTGGTTACTTAGTCCATGAATAGCAAAAGACAATTGTCCTGCTCACAAAGTTGTTCTTTGTCATCTATTTTCTTTCTCTGAACAGAGAACTGCTTTGTGAGCTGAACACTTACAGTCTTCATTACTGCACTCATTTAATCTTAATGTCAGTTTAGAATTTAGTTGCTGGTCATGTTCTGTCATAAAACAGACTCAGGGAACTAAAAGTTAAATACTGCTTTTTAGCATGAAGTGTCTCTACCAGTTCTGACAGAGAAATAGAGTCAAATGGACACAGCCAATATGATACAGTGATGGCAAATGCCCTTAAAAAGACAGTAATGTAACTCCCACACTATGAATAATTGTGTGCAAAGTTAAATAAATTTGCATATTTTTCCTTTAATTATACAAGTGAAATTAATGTTTAATAAATTGAGGTTTAGATACAGTTGTGCCCTCAATCTTGCCCATTTAGGAAAATATTAGCATGATTTCTGACAAAAAAAAAAAAAAAAATCAAGTGGATACAATTTGTTTCAGCCAGTTCTAACACCTATTTACAGAGTAATCTATTCTACAAATGAAAATATATCTGAGAAGAAAATCAGGCTGTTGTACCAAGTAAGCACGTTTCTATAGGTTCTGAAAACCATATCTGACGGGGAGATCCTTTCTCCATCAGCACCCTCTCCCCACCTTATGGCCCACAACTGAAGCTCACCTGTCTCCTGTCAGCTCACTTACTTTTGAGCGTACCTCCCTACACCTCATCTGCCCATGCAGATGCCACCCAATGTCCCAGCAGTTTATGATACACTTTATTGTATTCTAATTGCTTCCTCTTTGCCCTTGATCACCAGGAAGCACCTCTTGGTATAATCAACCATATCACAGGCCTAGCAGTTAATTAGGTCTGTCAACACTTTTCAAGTACGAACAGTTGGTCTAACTGCATCTTCCACTTCTCTGATGCTGTGAAGCTTTGCACACCCACTACATCAGAATTGTTTTAAGAAGGAACTAGGAGGACAGTGAAATGCCCTTTTAGATACCTCTAGATACGTAATTATGATCCTGATAATTTTCAGAATTGTTCAGAAAAATTGGATCCTAGGAGGTAGCTTGCTGTTATAGGCTGAGTTTGAACTTAAGTCTCTCCTACTCACTCAAAAACATGCTTCCACAAACATATCTGATCATCTTAGCTACTTTAATAAAAATCTAGAAAAAAGAAAAAGAACCATTTCCCTGATGAAAAATGCAAAGACGATCAGTCATATTGAAGAGAACTATTTTTTGTCTCTGGAAATATATTTCAAAAATTAGCCAAAAGACCTTTCAACTGTTTCTTGGTTTTAATTAGTTTTGTCCGTGTTTGGGTTTTCTAAGTCTCTCTACAGCCACGTCACTGACTTCTGAAAATTGTCCATATGTTCCTGTGTTAGTTCTATGATTATGCTAATTTGTACCAAAAAAAAAAAAAAAAACAACTCTTAATCAGAACTGAGTTAAGGCAGTCCATTTATCACAAGGATTTAAGACACAGAGGTAGATATATATAGTCCACAGAGCTGTTAATACACTCCTGTTTGTCTGTGAACTTACTACTATATTGGTGTTCACTTTCTGAATAAATACTGTGCATGTAAATAGGCCTATACTTGGAGAATCTTCAGAAGCCTATAATAACTTGTAAAGGTAAGCCTATGTATTTACTCATGCCTTAAATTAAGGAGTACACAGACATGAAGAGCAAGGTGTATTTTGAGGTGCAAACATTCCCCTCTGTTCGGGCAGTCAGAAAAAAGATTCTATTTATTTCCTGCTTAACAGTAAACTTTTCTGCTGGTCTTCCGTTCTGAGTTACAAAAACAACAGAACTATATATTGTTATCCACAGCTATCCCATAAGAACATAGAAAGATGTACAGAATTTCCTTAACTTCTCAGTGAACCTGAGAATACAGATACATGTATTGAAAACTGCAAGTCACTGGTCACACATTGTACCATCATCTGACATAGAATACTATATCATGAAAATACTTTGGGATCACAGAAACACAGAATACTTTAGGAACCTGTACCAATTGAAATTATCTCCCTGTGGAATATATTCATGAAATCTAAATAAATAAATAAATGGGGAAACAACACAGCTCTGCCACATTGCTTTCCTTCCACTCTGTATCAAAAAAAAATAGGTGCAAATGAGTATTTTTGTTCGGACAACCTGAACATCCATATATGCCACTGATAAATCTAATTAGTTCCATATTGTAATGGCAGAATTCTCATTCTGTATGTCAAACACCTCAAGAATAGACTGTTGACTCCAGTTTCTAATTTTAACTAATCTCTAATCAATCTTTTCTATCTTAATGGAATTAGAACATAACTCAGATCCTTTTCTTATTCATATTACAAAAACTTCAAGATGCACCCTTCCCAACAGGATCAAAGAAGTCTACTCATTTGAACAACATCCTGTAGTTTTCTATTCTACTGACTGAATCAACTATTTTTACTTGCCTTTTAAATGTTTAACTGAACACAAAGACTTTTGATCAATACTAGGATTCTTCATTCCTTAAGGGTTAAATACAGCAAAATACATATTGCAAAGTCTAATAGGGGCATAACGTTACTGAAAGAACACAAAAAAAAAAAAAACAGTTTTATTTGTAAGAGTTTCTTTTAAAAGTTAAGTCTATTTGAAGAAGTGAAGAGTAGGATATTAAAAATGTTTATGTTAACATATTATGCCTGTTAACACTGTTTAATCATTGTCTACAGCTGGGCAGCATTAGCAGTAGACAAACATCGTAAACTGATCATAATTGCTTTAACTCAAATAAGAACAAGGCTCTTAACAAGTTACTCTTCCACTGCCTTCTCTGGTCTACTTGTTACAGTTTCATTGGGAGATCTCAAAAAAAAAAAAATCAGGAAGCCTTTGCATTTCAGGTACACAGTACATAGTGTACTGCGTACTTCAGTCTTTAACTGAAGAAACTATTACTGCATTATTATGCCACGGACATTCACAAAGAATGATGATATCCTTGTTCACAAAATAGTTTATTTGATTGCTAAATGACAAAGTGATTTCAGAGTACTGTGTCAGAAGTCTGGCATCAAAAATTATTCTAAGGTTTTTCAAAAAGAAACCTGTACCAGAAAGTATTTTTTCATTCAATTGAAAGTTCTGAGCATGCCTACTGTAGTTTTGACACAAAATGTCAAGTATGAATCAATCTCTCTCTTCCTTAAATGGATTAAATTACAAACTATAGCAACAATCTAACTTTCACATACTCATTCTACCTGAAATAAGTTTTAATTTGGCAACTGAATGCATGATTCCCACGTAAATAATGGAGACTGAGCAAAGAATGAATAGAAAAAGCAGGATACATATGGCTAGCATTCACTTCATACTGGTTCACTAGAGACATTCTTGCTGCATGAAGTTAAAAACCAGAGCCTAATTCTTGTTTTGGGAATTTTCTATCTGTCTCTGGCATCAGAATAAGGGCCTTGTTACATCTGTACCACTCTTAGTATCATCAGTGCAAGATAAAAACTACATTAATAGCTGACTTGAAGAGGTACTTAATTTTCCAAAAATAAGAACAGTTAACAGCTACCACAGAGATGACTTTGGAAAAAAACAACCAACACATGCAAACAAAAATTGAGAACTTGATGATAAGTAGCGTGTCATCAACCAAAAAAACTGCTACTGACAAAACAGAAGATACTTCGATTGTATGCTGCTATATCATTGTGTTGGGATTTTTTTTGCACTTGATTTCTTTCCATGCTTCTGATTTAAAAAGAAACATTACAGACTGAAATGCACACACAAAAATCCATCTACAGGCTGCTCGAAGCATTTCCTGTGATTCAAAGGGGATTGATGCTTAAAAAGTCTATTTTGACTTGCTTATGATTTTAATACTCTATTAAGTCTGCACTATTGATGCTTCTATCAGAATAATTATCCTGTAACACTGAGTTAAATGCCAGAAAATTTGTATCAGAGAACGAGTGCAGGTATGAAGCAGTAGCTGCTGTAGCAAAATCCCTTAAAACAACGGATGTGACAAGTTCAGTATAACTAGTTCTACATTTACTCGTTTCATTTCAGATATGTTGAGAATACTGAATGTACTCTTTCTAGGGAGATTTGAATGCACTTCTTCGTAGCCAGCAAGGTCAATGGTCTTGACCAATTACCCAACTGTCCACAGTATCCATACATCTTCCTGTATCACAGGAAACCTGATAGATAACTCTGGAAGAGAAGCTTTTGTGGTGGTTTGGGTTTTGCTTTTCACTTAAATTTAATTATTTTCAGGTATTCTACTTTGCCTTCCAAAATATCGTAAAATAGCTTCATAGCTGTAATCTATCTCCTCACTCTAACTGTAATTTTAGGTACTTACTGTAGTAAGTAAGATTAGCTTAGAAGCTGCACCTCTTTCTTGCAATAAGAGGGATCAAAGCAGCTAAATTCTGATTTTACTCAATGTGTAAACATGAGACTATTAATTGAAGAGATTTCAAAGTAGATTCAAACTTGCTTCACCCCAATCTGATGGATGTTTGCAAAACAGGAATTTTATTTGAGTAGCTATTTCTAATTATTGACAGTCACACTTTAGAATGTACAAGCTTTGTTTGAACCGCTAAAGGATCAACAACTTGTTTCTTCCTAATGCACAAAAGACAGGCAGAAGATACACAGCAAGACAGGTAATAAAATACAGTTACAACTTAGTTACATCATTTTCATAGGTCAAATTGGTGGTGATACTTTATTCCTTCCCTGTACTTGGAAGGTTACATTCTAGAAATGGTTTTAATGTTCAAAGATGCCAGTTCTGACAAATAAAAACAAAACAATTTCAGAAGGAACAAAATAAAAGACATAAGAAAACCCATCTGTTGGCCACATGGTTCTAATGTTACCCAAGGTTCACCATCCCAAAAAGCACTACTTGAAGTAAAAAGCTACTGTACTTGTAGGAACATTGATTCACTTATATAACTAACTGTGCACCAATTAGAAAGTTGTTTTCCCCATATGGATTCAAATGCATTCACCAGCCCTTTGAACAGAAAAGACATTACACAGCAAACTGCTCAGAAGATGCACTGTTCCTGACTTCAAAGTATTCAAGCTTATCAGTCAAATTAGATCCACAAATGGAGGAAAACACTAAACATACCTTATTTTATGAAAAAGCTATATTGGAAAAGTCATACTGACTTCAGGCAGCAGATAGATGCAGATATTGACATACGTGGGCAGAAAATGCATTGAAGTATTATGCTCATGTATACTGTGCTGGTTGCAGGGTTGGAGACTATAAATGGCAGAGCCAAAGCTATGTGAATATGATTTTCTACAGGTAGTTTAAGTACCCTTTATTATCAGTTAATATGTGGAAAATACAAGTCTGAGCACTTGGCATGAGGGTATGAAATAACATAATGGGTACATGAACTGTATTTTCCCTTCATGTTTATGAAGTAAAGCAAGTAAAGGCAAGTAAAAACAGAGTGGAGCAGAAGTGTTCAAGCTCCCAACTCTAACAATAGGGAAAGGCACTACCTGGAAGGAAAGAAAAAGGACACATTTCTATGCTTATACACCAAAAATGCATCTCAATATACTTGTTTAAATAATGAATTAGCCATTTTCTAAAAAATGAAGTAGGGTTGGCCATTTTATAAGATGAGGAAACATGTTTCTTTCCTGTGCTTCCATGTTTCATTTACAGTGAAGCTTCGTCTAAGTGGTTTTCTTCAACATTAGTTGAAGATATTTACTTCATGAGGCAGGTCTCTGAAATTGCTGAGACATGTTACTAAAAAGAAGGAACAAAATTGCTGGAAGGTCTCTGCTCATTTGGTTTTGCCTAAATCTATGCCAATGTGTTTGGGATCTCCAAACACTTTGAAGATGCATGTTTTCAGTTAGCTTTATCTTAATACTAATTCAACATTATTTTTTGTTATGGGTGACAAAATATTCCTAACTTCCATGAAGAACAAGCATATTTTACATATCTTTCAAAATGGTTTGTCTTCAATAGCATTGGTTTGTTTTGATTTAGTTTGACATCTTCCATTTCTGTTCCCCCATACTATAATCCTTCTCCTAGAGGTTTTGGGATATTTCTGACCTGTTCATCTTAAAATTATCAACCACTGGAGCTGGAAATAAAGATTTTCAGCACTTATTTGCATCTCCGACAATATTTCAAGGATTTCAATTTTTTGGCAGCTATGTCCTACTATATGAAATAGCTTTAAGCTTTGTTGCTTAAAGTCTCCATCTTGTTCTCTGATTTTGAACTTTGAATCTTTTTATCATATCTTTTCAAAAAGCAACTTGCTGTATAACAGCTTCTTCTAGAATTTAAGTCATGCTTTCTTAGACTCGATTTTTAAGGCTCTACAAAGAAAGAAATAATCTTAGAAACATGCAACATCTTGAGTGATACACTAAACCCTCAAATGAGGTTCACCAAAACACATTAGGAACAGTTTGTATCAACAAAACTTTTGTAAAACTTCAATTTTAAACACAAATAGCTTCTAACAGCTACGGGACCACCTGCTTCCCAAATGAAGTGTAATGGTATGTGTAATTATGGAAAAAAATAATATTAAAAAAAATTACAATGAAATTTGAGATTAAAATTATTTTTTTCAGAGCTCAGTCTAATTTGTGGAACATAGCAGCTTTTATTGCACACTTTAGATCAGGTCTCGTGGTTTACAATATCAAAAATATGAGAAAGAGACACTACAAATACCTAGATATCTCAGTAATTCAATTACCAGAAACTGCCGGTTGCTGACTCTTAGATAGGGCACACTGACACTCAGGCACTCAGCATAGCAAGGCAGATTAGAAATTTTATGCCTCTAAGTTTAGTTCTATATCACTGATTAGCCCTACGGAGAGATGGTTATACTGGTGTCCTGTATGCTATGGATATATTTCTTAAGATTTCCTTTCTGTAAGGTAAGTATTCCTGCGTAATCTCTTATTCGTACTCCCTGTAAGACACATGCCATTTCTGACACATTGCACAAATACTGTTTTATTTGGTTGCATCCAATTTTTAGCTTTATCCCTATGAGTTGCATACACATACACAAACATCTTAGAGAAGTGAGAAATGCTGACCTGTTGCAATCTAGACTCAAATGAGCAATCACCAGGGCAACAGCATCCACTCATGTCCCTCATTGTAGCATTTTTTTCTGGAATGAAGGGATACAGCATAATTTATCTGACTCATAGGTATTTATATCTGTTCATTATCCACAAAAGTCTACATCCTGCTTTTACTATGGAAAATAATGGTGGGTAAAAGAGTTACTGATGAAAATCAAAATTGTTAACTTTGGTTTTGCTTTAAGGAGATACCAAATGAGGAAATGAAAGACTTGAAAAACTATTTTCAAGACCTCAAAAAAAATATTTATCATTTTACATGACATCTGGTACCCTGTATATTTTAATGTGGTTTGATCTGCACCTATGAACTTCTCATACAAACAAGAATAATGATTTGTAAGTTACTAGTAAATGTAATAAGCGATTTCTAAACGTTAAACTGAATTCATCAAATTTGAGACTGTTCAGTATGCATTCAAGTAGAATTATTCTTTAAATATAGTCTGTGAGCTAGTATTTGTACTCTGTTCTTAATTACTCTATATCATCATTTTTGACAGTTCCACTTGCAGTTCAGACACTAATCTATCTGTTTTTCTAAGGCACTGTTACCCACCCTCTGCTTAACTCCTTTTTTTTTTTTTTTTTTTACTGTATGTAAACATCCTTTTTGACAATTATTTCCATAATGGCGATTTTATTGTTAAAGTCTTTTTTTTTAACCTTTTAATTCCTTTTCCCAAAAGTCTCATTAAATTTATACCAGATTAAAAACAAAACAAAAAAACAGTTGTTGCCCCCCCCCCCTTTTTTTTTTTTCATGTATTTAGCTTTTAAGTTATTTTAAGTATTCCTTAACATCATTTGTTCTGATTCAGGTCATCACACTGCTGCTCTCTGCTGTCTGTAAGAAGAATTCACATGAAATTGTTACAGAGGTGGCATTCATTTTGGGGTCTGCAACACTCATGGGTTCATTTTGAATTTATTTATTTGAATAACTAATTTTGCTTTCTTAAAAGGATAAATTCCAATTTTATCTGTCAGGAAAAACCATGCAATTTCAAATATAATGCAACAAACTTGAGAAGAGTGATAATATTTTGCATAACTGTTGCAGTTGCACTTGAATTGTCTAGGGACTATCATACACATCCCTTTGTTTCCACTTTAAGCCCCTAATTTTTCATTCCCTTTTCACACTACAACCTCCCAAATTCAGTAATATTTTACAATATGTAAGGAAGAGAGAATAGTTCCAAATTTCCTAAACAGATGCTGCAAATGATCTCTATATTGGCTGACTAAAAAAAAAACTTAAGAGAAAATAGTTGTTAAAACAGTCATTTGCATAGTTTCCACTATGACAAGAGAGCCGATAAAATATTAGGAGACACTTCTCTTGAACATACAATAAATCAGGTTATGTTAGCAGAAAACTTTTAAATAAAGGAAATTCTTAGACAGCTCAAAGATTAAAGAAAAGCTAAAATGCTATGTCAGTTCTTGCATGATTTGTTAAATGGACCATTTGAAGTCTTTAGAACAAATACTCTCCCAGGGAAATATATTTCCAGAGGGGAAAAAAAAAAAAAGTGTTCAACAGTGAGACTTTTTACTGACCTGAGCATTCCTAGTTATGCTTTAAGATATGCTATACAAGAAAAAAAATATATCTTGTCAACAGATGGCACAATCCATGCTACCTCTAGTTACTTGAATCTACATACTAGGTAGAGGTCAAAAGCATTTACATTCTGTTCCAGTTCCTGATATGGCAGTGGAAACGGGCATCTTTAAATGAAAAAAAAATACAAATTAACACTCAAATAATAATAATTAAAAAAATCTATATTGTGAGGCAAGAATACCAGCTGGACTGTCCCCAGCATATGGATGGGATTAGTCAGTCTTCCAGGTGCTCGTGGCTACAAGCAGTAAACTAAACTGTCTTTAATTACCATTTATAACAAATCAGCATTAGCATATACAGGAGGGCTTACTTAGCTATCAGCAGGGTGCATTTTACCCAAAGCAGTAATTTTTGTACTGTTATATAGTCTATTTATCTCCTCTCGTAACTTGACTCTTAAACAAAAGCATTTCAAGATAGGTAAGGCAGGATTTCTCGGACTGTGTAAAATCTACCTAGAAGCACTATTACCCAATCAGCCACTCCTACTTCATCCAGGATATGGGAGCTGACCAAAAAATCCCCACCAAAAGAACAAGATCCATTGTAAGAGAAAGGAAAACGAACTGAAGGACAATCTTAAAACCTAACCCCTTTCATATCAAAGCCAGTTAGATTTGGAGATACTGTTTTAAATATTTAGCTTTATTTGAAATGTCTAAAAATATACTACTACTTTGAAAATACTCCCGAAGTAGTTGTCAGTACCTGTTGCTTTTTCCACTGAAGCAGTCTGTAACCATAGCGGTTATTCCTATTTTGTCTCTAGGTAACGTACTTATGATACCCATACTAATTTCACACAGTATCTGCAGTATATGATTATATATTCATTTTCAAAATATCAATAAAATAAATAAATAAAAACTAAGCTTTTCTACCCATCTTTTCACTCTAACCAACCAAGACAAGTATCATTGCATGTTTCTGTAAGAACTAATTGAAGTTGTTCATTCTTTTCCTTGTTTATAAAGAAGCATTAACTCTACTTAAAATCATTGTGGAACAATTTTCGTAGGTCTTAGAATATGAACTCTAGTGAATCCAACACAAAAACACAAAAAAGACACAGAATATCAAACCCCCAACAGTGTCAGTCTAAAGAAAAAAGAAAGACTTCAATGGGTTTCTGCCCCTAATTCTGACCAAAGACTTGCCTTTGGTTCACACAGGAAAGCATTCTATTCAAGAAAGGTTGGTTGGTTGTTGATTTCCCCATTCTTGCCAGATTCAGTTAAAATACCACAGGCTGCTTCTGCTTCTCTCTCATATAGCTGACCTCTGAAGTTTACGCAAAGAAGGTGACAGTGCAGCAGGAAGAATAAAGAAAGCAATACACAACTTCTTCAGTTAGAGATGAAGATTCCAGCAAGTGCAATCGATGCACAGCACAGGAAAGGTCAGCTTCCTTTGTTATTTCAGACCAAGTATCAAAATAACTAAAAGGGAACTACTGAAGTGCTTCTGTTAGATGTAACTAATTAATAGCTTTGGATTAATCCCTTTGAATTCAGAATTAATTCCTGGTCTATATTGGCATTTCTCTTACTGGAAATTTTACTTTGCATTATTAAAGCCCTGAGTATATTACATTTGCAACTGACACAGATGCACACCAGAATAAATAAATAAATAAATAAAAACACTTAAAACTGGTAAACTTGTTAATATGATGATTTTAAGTACTACTTGAAATTCTATTCAAACACCAGTAAGCTGTTTTAGTTAAAGAAAATCTTACATGAATGCCAATAGACACAAAAGTGTTTCACTGACAGACCCGTCTTCTTACTTAGATCCTAATTTAGTTTAAGCACATTTAAAATTAAAGAGAATTAAGTGATTTGATACTATTGTACATTTAATAGAAGGCAAGAATTTTATTTATATCTGGAATGAATGTCTTGGAAAAGACCACATGTAATAGTCCACTGTAAATCTGTGTACTATTGCATATATTTTACAGACTTGTCTTCTCCTTTGTTCTCGCCTGATATTATCACAAAAACTTGCACCTTCTGTTTCACACATCAGACTTGGGCTGCAGCTGAAGGAAGGACACAGCACATGACAAAGGTAAGATGAGTAGTAAAACATAACTCAAAGTCCTTGTTACTGGCCATGCCCTTACAAATGTTTGCTCCAGAACACCAGCAGGGTGTTGCTTCCCTCCCCATCCCCTTCTCCCAAATCTTGAATTCTTTCTTGTTGTATGACAGCATCAAAAGTATCTCCCCTCCACTGCACCAAACAAATTAGGATCTATCAAACTACTAATAGAAGGTTATGGTTGTTGCATTCATGACTCCTACTAGAAGGTTATTCCACCATCTCAGTCATCAGGTGGTTAAGAATTACCCTCTTCCCCCCCCAAATCCACTGAAAATGTACTGTATATATTGTACTGAGGATATGCTGTAATAAAGCAACTGGAAAGCAAACACACTTAGAATATTAGTTTTCTTTCTGCTTGGACTATATCTCTTAGTAAATAAGAGCTTAATAATGTTTAACAAAGATTTTCTTATTTTCTTTTTATTTGGCCTTCACCTTCTGCCAAATTCCTGGTAATATAAATCCAGGGTCTATGACAGTAACAACCTACATACAAGGGAGTTGTAATAACACAAGTGGTACAGCAGGTATCTTCACACCAGATATAGAAACTATTGTACTGACTGTCAATCAACACCCGCAAGATCCCAGATGAGTTACCTTTATCAAACCCTGTCACTTTTTCAAGTTCTTTATCACTGGCAAAGCATTTTGAAGAAAACAATCAAGCCCTATCTGGAATCTCTGAAGGTGCTGAAGTGCTTTAACACGGGAGAAGTTAGTTAGTTAGTATGAAAGACGTGGGAAAAAACAAGGGAGGCAAGTTTTAGAACACATGAATGAACCATAGGGGGCACTCTGGATATAATACCTGAAGGAGGAACGTACAACAGTTTTTCAAGACATGAGAATGCAAACTCAATCAGTGAATATTAGAACTGGTGCACTTTGTAAAAGTTTTATTTCTTAGACTCCATGGTCTCCTTAGAATCACAGCCCATGAATCATAAAATTTAATTGATTTTTTGTCCTATCTTCCAATTCATCACGTCTAAAAATCTTTCAATGGTTAAATGTAGAATAGAAAACATTTACAAAGACTCAAAACCTTAACAAGGCTATAAATCCATAACCTGGGCTTTAAGTCAAAAGCAATAGGCTAAAAAAAAAAAAATAATAATAATAATTACAAGGGATTTTTTAAGTAATGAAGATGAAGGTATCAGCTCCCCTATTGGCTGGGGAAAAAGAGTTGCACAAGTAACATTTTTCTCTAACAAAATGACCATCTCTCCAGTGCTATGGTTTTCTGGCCTATAACTCGCACTGTGTGAGGCAATCCTAATCAAGGATTAGGATTAGTACTTTAAAACCAGCAAAATAAGGAGCACCTTGTCCTTATGGCCTAATAATTTAACATCTAGATCCCATAGGATTGGTTCAAGTAGAGAAGGTAGAGAAGTTATACTAGCACACATTTACAGCTCAGCCACTTTCTTCAGTAAAGTATGAAAATAATGTCATCTGACTAAAACACTGATCCCAATGGAGACTTCAGGAACTTTACTACTCAACTCCATGCTACTCAAACAATTGCTGGTCATTAAAAAATCCAAGGCTCTGCTTGAGTAGAAACACTTGATCAATTACCAGTCTGCTGGGGTGTTTATATGACACCTGAGACAATGCCATGTACATAATTAATATATTATCGCAGCATATTGGTAAGAAAGGGTCAGCTTATTAAGTGTTATACTTTTTATTAAGCACAGGAAGAACTCCACAGTAGCAAAGTATCAAAAAGAGCCCTAAGGTACCACTTAGTAAAGCAGAACGAATGTTTAGCTATTATCTCATTCGTTACATTTTACAGAAAATAAGCTATTTTCACCAAAACATGATATAAAAATACCAAAGATAAAACACAGCTTTTGACAAAGCCATGAGATAGCAAATGCACTGCACCCACTAACCATAATTAACATGTATTACTTCCATTTAGTAAGTGAGGATAGCTAAATACATTCTGGAGAAAAAAACATTTTGTTAAATGAAGTGAGATTATTTTGCTGCTAAGAAAACAAATGCACTCTGGACCTATTACAAACCTTTCTCTGAACAGTCTTCTGCCTCAGACAGAGAATTAAAAAGGCTGATTGTACAAAGAGCTACCATTCAGTATAGCTCTTCATGTCCAAATTAATCCTAATAGATACTAATCAGGTTATGGTACTGCTTGTCTTAAGTAATGTGTATTGGGAGTGGTAAAATAATATTAATATTTATTTCCATTGCCATATTGTTTAGGAGTCACAGTAATTAAGAGCCGTAGGACACACTGAGCTCGGTAGCAGATGAAGAGAACAGAAAGCTTATGAAGTCTTTGAGATAGTAATCCAAGTGGGAAGTTGAAAAGACAGCATAAAAATACATTTCTGTTACTGATTTACCATGGGACCAAATTACAGCAGGGTGACCTCATGGCAGCCTGCAGCTCCCTCACAAGGGAAGCTGATGGGTAGGTGCAGAGCTCTGCTCTCTGGGGCAGCAACAGGACCTGAGAATTGCATGGAGCTGGGACAGGGGAGGGTCACTCTGGGTATTAGGAAACTTTCACCAAGACGGTGGTCAGGCACCGGACCAGACTCCCCAGCTGAGCCTGCTGGAGTTCAGGAAGTGTTTGGACAATACTCTCAGACATAGGGTCTGATTTTGGGGTGGTCCTCTGTGAGCCAGGAGCTGGACTGAATGATCCTTGTGGGTCCCTTCCAACTTGGGATATTCTGTGGTTCTATGAAAAAGATGACAATACTACGGAAGAGATATTCTATTTTACCTTTGACACTTACATGAAGTTTGCAACGTTGGATAAAGGGGTCATAATGTGACAGGAAATTATCACATAAGATGTGCCAGAGAAAGGAAGAAAAAAAAAAAAAAGAAAAAGATCTTCTCACTCCTGTATTTTGGCTGCAGGTTAGGTAGGATCCTGAACCTCCACATAGCAATTCATGTCCAAGTTTCTAAAGTTTGGGCAGTTCAGGCACATTCTTATTCCAGGTTCTGGGTCTGCGGTAAGCATGCACTTAAAATAAAAAGTCAAAACATCTCTTATCAATCTTATATATTACCACTAATAACATATGAATTTATTATCAATGACACGAGCTATTCTTTTAAAGAATAATTCTGTAAAATCTACTAAAAAAACACCAAAGCTGTGCCCAAGGACAGTACATTTTGTAATGTTGGACTAATTGGGAATGCAGTTTTATTCCATTCCTTCCTGTAAGGAAGGACTTTCTTATCCTGCAAATAAACATACATGATCCCCAAATAAAAAACTTTTAATGACTAAAACCTATCAAATGTATCACTGGACATAACAGAACAAGCTAAGCATACTAAATACGTAATTTCAAAGGAATCCAATGAGCAGGATAAATTTTAGTTACAACCCTGTTATAAAGAGAGCTTGTCTTCTTTGATTAGAGATAATCCTCCATTTCCACAAGTTTCAAGAGGAAAAAATGGTTGGCCTTGGTGAATAAAAAAGGAGAATTTTGTAGTTACTATTGTTTCAGATCAAAAAAATAATTTACACTTTCTTCTATGAAGTCGACTATTAACGCAAGTTTAGAATCCTCTTTTTCTTTGCTAGAAGTGTCCATACTATCTTACATTGTTGGCACTTAAATGGATTTTATCTAACAGATACAGCAGTCATAATACATTTAAGATAACTATTTAAATTTTGGCTGTAATAACGTTATAATGTAAAGAATCCTAATTTTATTGGCCTTGATAAATCTAAGACTAAATTTGCTCAGACATTTTATCTTGCTTGACCTTACGGAAGTTAAAGAAATTCATTTTAAATGTAATGAGTTATATTCCTTCATTTTGAGCTCTGTTCATCTCCATAGGTCTAATTTGGAAACAAAATTATTTCTAGTACTTACTCAAATACTGATAATGAAACTACCGAATGCATTTTTTCTGTGTCTATAGTAATAATAATTTGAATTCATTTGGAGGGTTTGTATTCTGCAAAGTACTGCATAAGTGAGATACTACCTCAATTTACATTCATTCCTATGGCACAGAGCTATAGGAATAATCACGGACACTCAACTAAAAATAACATTCATTACAAATCTACAATTTGTCACAAATTCTCAGTACTGATCCCTTGAAAAATCATGTACAATATTTACTGATACGTATTTGAAGACCCAACTTCAATGCAATTTTAAATCCCACAGGAAGAGATTTCTTTTCATTTACACCTAGACTTTTAATTAAGTATCTCACTGTCCTGGTTTCAGTTGGGACAGTTTCCTCCTAGTAGCTGGTGGAATGCTGTGTTTTGGATTAGGATGGGAAGAATGCTGATAACATGCCGATGTTTTGGTTGTTGCAGAGCAGTGCTTGTACCAAGCCAAGGACTTTTCAGCTCCTCACTCTGTCCTGCCAGCAGGCAGGCTTGGGGTACAGCAATAACTGGGAGGGGACAGACCCAGGACAGCTGACCCAAACTGGCCAAAGGAGTATTCCATACCATCTGACGTCATGCTAAACAATATATAGGGGTGGCTAGCCGGGTTGGGGGGGCCGGCTGCTCGGGATAGACTGAGCATCGGTCAGCGGGTGGTGAGCAATTGCATTGTGCATCACTTGTTTCATATACACTATTATTGTTATTATTGTTATTATTGTTATTATTATTATTATTATTGTTTCCTATCTTAATAAACTGTCTCTATCTCAACTCTCGTTTCACTTTTCCGTTTCTCTCCCCCATCCCAGAGAGGGAGGGGGGAGGGTGAGCGAACGGCTGTGTGGTGTTTAGCTGCCGGCCGGGTTAAACCACAACAGTCTTTTTGGCGCCCAACGTGGGGCACGAAGGGTTGAGATAACGACAGATCTGATTAGAGTGTGTTAAACTAAAACTGACCTGCTTAATAGTTGCTAGTCACAATGTTGATTGCTTTAATCTCGCGTTTGCCGCGCCTGTATTCCAAACTGTGTTTTATTGTACGTTACCTCCTGTATGTGATCCCTGTCGTGCTGTTTATCCTTTCCGGGCCCTGGTTTAAGATCGTTACGGTACTGTGCTGTGTAGCAATAGCTTATGAAACGATACAATATCTGGTCATGACGCTAACCTGGTACTTGTACTCAGCACTGTCATCGACTCTGTGCTTTGGAAGCCATATCTCGGGAACTATTAGCAATTACACCTATTGCCTTTTTTCGTCAGGGAGCCAGTCTGTGGAGGGGACAGGGGAAGATACCTTTTCCTACCTGTTCACTTCCCTTTTCTCCTTCACCACCCTCTTATCCTCCAAGCTAGTTACGATAGTTCTCCAAGATGTTGAATATCCTTGGGATACTCAGACCAGTATGGTCTTGTTGTTATGTCTACTGAATATGTTTCAGGTTTTGCTTAAGGTTAAACAACTACTTAGAAAACTCGTTCAGAGATCCGTCCTGAGGCAAGATAGTGGTGAGTGGCAGGGAGTGTGGGAGGATATGGGCAAGCATCTAGAGCAGTGGGCACCTCCGATGTTTTGGAAATTCACCCCTGAACAACTGCAAAACCCTAAAAAACTGGTAAAATGCTTGAAAAAAAGGTGTAATGACTCTGGCAGTTCCAAAGTGACACAACTCACTGTAACGTGCTGGGGTCTGGCCTATGCTTATCGAGCTGCAATTGATGCTGCTATCAACCCAGCTCCAGCCCCTGCAGCCGCTCCAGCTCCAGATCCAGCCCCTGCAGCCGCTCCAGCTCCAGCCCCTGCAGCCGCTCCAGCTCCAGCTCCTGCAGCCACTCCAGTTCTAGCCTCTGCAGCCGCTCCAGTTCCAGCCCCTGCAGCCGCTCCATCCCCTGCAGCCACTCCAACCCGGCCGGGTTAAACCACAACACTCACCCACACAGACACTATTTCCAAAACATATACAGCATAACATGGCTCTACAGATACTTTCTTAACCATCAGAAACACCTCTAGTTTACACACAAACTGGATAACTGTAATGGATAAATTTGGTGGTCATACAGATTGACACAGTCCAGGGGAACTGCACATTTGCAAGCAGAGAACCAGGCCAATTTAAAAAGAACACACAGTACACAGGACAGCAGATCAATATGCTGGAGGATCACTGTACAACAGGCTCTATTTTTCCTTTGGTAGGTGTAATTCATCAAGGGAACAGTTACAAGGAGTTTATAAACCACCACTGGAGGAAATCAGAATTTGCTGACTCTACTAATATACAAAAGGTAACAACAAGTAAACTGCCGTGCCACTCCAGGGCTTGGAAAGAGATAGTGACTGACTTTAATAATGGCAATATTTATTACCTCTAACTAAAACACCTCTGATTTGAATAGAAATAGTCACAATCAGTACAGTTGCATAAATATAACAATCAAGTTATTCAGTTCAGATGTTGGCAAACTTCTTGATAACCTGAACAGGCTATGGCAAAAAGAACTATGACAAAATTGAATGGAATCTGGAAGTCATAAATTGTATAAAACTACTACTGCTCGCTGTCTGCTTTTTGTCTTTCTGATGATGCCTAATTAAAAAAAAATAAAAGTAAAATCAATTTCAGACATCCTTCTTTCACATATGTAACATAAGGCAAAAATTCCCAATTTTTCCAACAAACAACAACGTGAGTTGAATTTTCTTCATGCTTTAACAAATCATTTCCACTGTACAATCCCTAGATGTAAAGGTAAAACAAAACGGAACTGTTGACTTGCCATACGGCATCAGCCTATTCTAATACTTTGTCACTACAAGCCCTCTTCAACATTCAGTCAGTCTTGACATGTCCTTTTTTTTTTTTTGAAAATGCAGTTTAACAAAGAAACATCAACCCATCAACCTCTCCACCACCTGCAATATAAGAAAACGTGTGGGCTGATGTGGAGAGAAATCTCTGCTTTTCTGATGCAAAGCTGTGAGCATTGGACAATATTAAAGCACATACAACCCACAGAGGAACTACATATTCGGATTGTTTCAATGAATATGTATAAACAAGTCGTCTGATTATTTTTCTTAAGGGAAAATCTTAGGCCAAACTAGCTTCGCTTTGATGTATCTCAGAAATTATTTGTGTATATTTCAGTATTTTTCAGAAACACCAATAAAGAAAAACAAAATAAATACATACTTAAAAAAAAAAAAAAGGCAAAATCTTGTCTCAAACTGGTTCTGCTGGTGTGTTTTAAATCAGGCAGTGATTTAAAAAAAAAAAAAAAAGTCACTTCATCAATAGTGCAAGTTTTCTAGGGCATTTCCCATAACTAGCCACAGGATATAGAAGAATCAGGACTGTTTGAATCTTGCACTAACTTCACCCTAATTCTAGTTCTCACATACTCTACAACTTCAAGACTGCTCTATGGTATCCTTTGTTTTTTTTTTATTCCTTTACATCTCTACTAAAAGTATTTCACATTTCAGCTTCTTGGAGATATTGCAAAACAGATGAATACTTGTTGAACAGTAAGTTAAATATATACTATTGTTTACCATTAAAAGTAAGATTCTTTAGAGAGGCTAACACTAATTCGCATAAAAACCAAGGCAACATAACTGATAAAAACTGAAGTAGTAATCAGGTTTTAGTACAAAATCTCTTTCTGGACAAATTCAGAACTATATTTTTTCCATTGAACTTCTGTTTCTAAAGTTTAGTTTTTCTTCCCATTGCAGAGGCAGAAATGTTCCATAAAATCAAGCTCTGAACTTCTATCCCTGCAGTTATTTTGGATTTAAATTTCATCTGTAATAGCCATCTGCTTTTCTTCCGATTGCTAGAGGAGTGCTAGAGTAGTTTGTGGTGGAGTGAACCGTAAAGACCCTCTGGTTCCAACCCCCTGCCACGGACAGGGTCACCTCCCACCAGACCAGGTTGTTCAAAGCCCCATACAGCCTGGCCTTGAATTTTTCCAAGGATGGAGCATCCACATCTTCTCTGGGCAACCAGAGAAGTTGTTCCAGTGCCTCACCATCCCCATAGTGAAGGATTTCTTTGGCCTCTGCTTACATATTGAAGCAGTAGCTCCAGAAGGGACTGGGCTGTGCACATAATGTTTATCTTCCCACAATTAAAAATATCAAATAAAAAAAAAAAAACAGTCCAAATATGGATTAAGCACGTTGAAACAATGGAAAGTAAACCCGTTGACTGCTCAAAACTAGCATCTTACATAGCCCCATTTTTCAGGTTAGCTTTTTAAAGCTAAACAAAATTGAAAGGAAGTCTAACCTCTACCTTAATTAAAATAGGTGTTTGCTAGCTTTGTGGCTAATCAACTAAGATTTCTCCTCAGGTTATAACATATTTAATGAAGTTCTAGAAACTAGACTGCCCACCTCCAGTCCTGAAAAGAATCTTCCTCTCCTGCCAGACCCAATTAAAAAGATGGGGAAAAAGTGCACTGGAGATAGCATTTCTCCTTGAGTACACTTCAGTGACACATATTACACACAAAGTTGGAGAAATTTTCTTTTGGACTCTCAGGTCCGAAATTCTTCAGGATGCCCGTTACTCCTCTTCTGCATGCATCCCCCACCCCCCTACTCCCCCCAGCCCAGACTACATCCACACCTAAGGCACATCCAAGATCTAAGTACGTTCATGTACACAATCTTTGATGTTTTGCTCAACTACGAACATTCTGAAATCCTACCAAATCTCTCAGCATTTATTTGCAACAACAAAAAAATAAGTTGTTCTGAATTTTAACCTAGGGGCTTCGCTCACAATTGCTGCTAGACTTGAGAGTAATTAAATATGACACAAGGTGGTGTCAGGTTGGATTAGCTTTAATAAACTGCATCAACAAAGAGTTTCTCTGTTCATGTTACTGGCAATTCTTTGTACTACAGCACTGTTTATGTAACATCAAGATTTAATATCTATGAACTTGAAAAGATAGGGTCAGATTGATCCCAGAGAAAGTGCTATAACTGTGCTATATCAGGTATAATTTCACCCTTCTATGGAAAACAAATATCCATAGATTAACATTTACAAAATACTCTCCCCAGCCTGTTTCCCTTCCCCCCCCCCCCCCCCAACATTTTCAGTGACAAATTATTTCAGGAGAAAAAAATAAAGATTTCATTTTCTTACCACAAATGTTCCTTTTCAGAGAAATTACTAAAGAGAAGGAACTACAGTGTTTCAACAACTGTGAATTGTGAATTAGATAACCTTTAGATAATCCCACAAAATTTGCTTGTAATCCCATCCATCAATTTTTGGAAATAGTAACAACTCTCTCTTCAGAAAATATTCCAACACATGAAGTCACTTCACTTCTCAAACCAAGGACAGGACATTTATGTTATCATGCATTGAATGTAGAAATTAAGAGTCTAGATGAAGTCACAAAAACAAACTGAAGTTTACACTACAATAACCAAAAATTTAGATTTACTTGAAACTTCAAGTTGGTAGCATTTTCTTTCAGTATTGTGTAGGATTTCCTATTTTAGTTCTCTAAAATCATAGACACATGAATTAATTACATAGAAGAAGGAACAATTTATATATTCCCACCTGTGGCTCAACTTCTCATATTGCTAAGATGTGGGATTCACATCAAAAATTGATAGCATCAACTCAGTTTCATTGACAACAAAAGAAGCATAGTATTTATGCTTTTTTACACTGTCTGTCACAAAAAGGTAAAGTAGTAAGTAGCAGTGGTTCCAACAGTAAACACACATCGGGCTCGACAGTTATCTCTGGTTTGCTCCCTCCTAGTTCTTTTCTGCATTTGAGGGCAATCACAAAAATTTGGAAAGAGTAGAGCTCCATCTGTACGCCCAACTCTGACCCAGTTTTTCATAAGAACACCTATTTTACCCTAACAATGGGTGAAATTAGAATTTTTTTTTTTTTTTTTTTTTTTAAAAAAAGGAAGGGAAGAGATGAGCTAACACTGAATGAAGTGCTAATTCAGAATTAAGGAAAAAGATTGTTATTTTTTAATATAACTAGCAAATTATATTTCTACCAAGAACAAATACTCCTAAACCAGGCACATTAAAGTTGTGTCCTTTTGTCTACTTTACTTCAAAATTAAGAGAGAATGGCAGTTTTCTGAACAATTAAGAAGCTGCCTAGAGGAAAAGTAGCTATTTTATTTTTTGATGCACTTAATGCGTCCTGATTGTACATGTGCTAAAAATTCAAAACAAAATTTGAAAAGCTCAACAATGATGCTAAAGTGCGAGTTCTTTACCAGTTACTTTTGAGAGCTAAAGTAGAAAGAAGCAGGTAGTTGTCTTAACCACTGTTGCAGCTCTCAGTTTTTCTTGTGCTCCAGGAGTATCTTAGGCAGTACTTCAGGCAGCTTACTTTTGTGTAACAAAAAGTACAGAAAAAAAGAACACCACATAGAAGTAAATACTACAATTTTGTATAACAAAGCGAAGTAACACATTCACTTTCTACACTTTTCACAAACTGATCTAGAATATGGCATTCTTCATTCAGATTTATTTTACCTGCACATCACATGATGAACTCTGTTATGAAGAGTTACTTAAAACTAAATATCCCTCTCCCAGGCCTCAATATAGTCAGCATGCTTGGCTGTTCTCTTCTAATTAAATCCTCATTTGATTTGCAATTCATTTCTACTGAAACATAAGGCACATTAATCTCTACAGAGACTCAGGTTAACTATTAGGAAAGCAAGAAGCAGAGCTTAAGGAGATCAAGTTTAATTTTGAAGATCTATTATATTTACAAAATTGGGACCTATTGATGCAAATTAACATCCTAAAGCAAGGTTATACAATTTAGCAATTTTCTGATCCGCTGTAAACAGGCTGTTCAATGAAAAAGCAACTATTTTAAGGGTAATGTTTGAAAATATGCCAGAGTAACATATTTATTGATTTATAAGAAGAAAAAGGACACATAGAGACAACTGATAGATCCAAAACCCTCTAACATCATAAAAAGTATTCTGTTCGGCTTCACTAGGCTCTGCTCACCCAGTCTATTCAGGGCCCCTCTCTCCTGACATGCAGGAAAAGCCATTCAGGATGCAAATGTGTTCTGTTAGATGTCTTATCTTTTCCTTTAGTTTTGCAAGTTTCTACCCTCATCTTCAAATATGTGGCTCCGTACCTCTTCCAACAAAACATCAAGGCAGGACAAAAAGATAATTTCAAAAGCCTTGAAACTGATTTATTAGCACAGTAATCCAGATAAATTATTATAGGGTTTTTGAAAAAAAAAAAAAAAATATAGCTGTCCTCCCTTATGTTACCAAAGGTAATAAAATATACTACACAGTTCAAGAAATGAGCAGCTTTCTAGCATAGTCAGACCGAAAAACCTTTTTCACTACATATTTAATGTCCCGTAATGTTCCTTTATGAAGGAGCTCCAAACATCACAGATAACATATCAACTACTTATCTTTACCTAATATACTCATATAATTTGAAGTCTATATGCAAACAGAAGCATATCTAACACTAAGTTCTTCAAATTACAAGAATTCTGTTAAATTACAGAAATGATTTATTATCTAAATACTCATTTAGGCAAATAAATAAACCAAGTCAATAGGGATCATTAGCTTTGTTACCCTCTTAATGAGGAATTTTGCAATAGAATTTGATATTCCAGTTCACATGCACTTCAATAAATCCTCCTGCATAGTAACAGCTACAACACATTTTGAACTGTCAGAACAGCCAGTTTACTGACAGCACCCTAAGAAAGTCACACAAGAAGATACTTTCAGTGATGCCTTGCAGTTAGAAAAGCACAGGCATCAAAATGAAAGAAATTTAGATTAAACATTATTTAAATTGAATGAAATCATTAAAAATTAGCTGTCATCTTGGCCTATTAGAGTAATTTATCATTTTCTCTTTAAAAGATACAGGTTATTCTATTAGATTTTTACTGATATTCAATCAATGCTATAATAATTTAAGTTTTTTCAATTTTATTTCTGCCCTAGAGTTTGAGTCATACAGAATTTCTGAGAAATCATAAATATGTATTTCCAAGCTAGCACAGGATTTAGATCTCAAGGACAAAAAGAAAAAAAAGTTTCATGAGTTTTTTTCTCCACACTGTGGCTAGAAGCAAAAGTAGCATCATTGCACTTTTTTTTAGGTGTGTAATGTCTTTCTACTGACACAAAATGCTGACAGAACTGAAATAAGGCAGAGATGTAGATCTGTAGGGAGAGAAAGAGAGAAACCAAGCACAAGAGCGTAAAAGGACACTTGAGTTTTCTGTCTAATATTAAAGTGTCTAAAAACCATGATAGTTTAAATTTTCCTAGAGGTCCCTAAGTGGCATTCATTACTTAACCAGCTTTTTTTTTTTTTCAGTAAAGTTCTTCCAGGTTTCAATTAGAAAAGCAACACTCAGTATAGGCTGCCAACAAGTGTCATTCAAGCACTGCTTTCATGACAACAGATATTGAAGAGATGATATAGGACCTATTAAAAACTCACTAAGGTGACCCTTAGTTTGCAAGGTTTTTACAGAATTTTCCAGGTACTTAAAATGTATGTGACTTTTACAGATACTGTGAATCTAAATGTCATCTTTGCCTCAATTTTTGATGCTCTGTCTTGAGTCATAGCAGCATCCCAAGGACAAAGCCTCATTTCATTTCTTCTGCCAATGACTGTGGAATCCTTGTTATGCAGCTTCCCAGTTATGGGTTACCTTTGAGAAATGTCTCAATTTACACACCACAAAAATCAACTGCTTGATGCTTTTTAGTACCAAATCCAACCCCCTTTAAAATTTGAGCCTGAGATACAACCAGCAGCTGCAATGACTACGCATGTATATTTAAAGGCCACTGAATAGCATTATTGTGCTTATGATGGCCTCTGCCTCACAAGCATTGAATGGGGACTTAGGGGGACAAAGTATCCTAGCTTTTTGAACTTTTCCCCCTTTTTCTTTGTAACTTCTGATTTTAAAATGAAGTGCCAACATTTAAAGTTGCACGCTTTACATTTTGCCAATATCCACTGCCTACCCTTAGATAGAAACACAGGAACACTACGCAAGCAGATATCTCTAAATAATTCAGTCTGAAATCCTCCTGGAATAAATTAAATGACATTTCCTGAATGTTTTCTCCTACAACTACAAAACAATCACACTAAATCCAACCTTTAGAAGAACTACTTTCCAATGCAAGACTCTTTCCATCAGCTGATAAAAGCTTAATTCTTTATCACAGAATTAAATTTAAAAGAAAAAAAAAAAAAAGATTGTGATGATACCTATGAGCAGGCATTGATTTGTAAGTCCAATGAAAAGTGTTCAGCTTTTCCAAGATTAAATTCACTGTCTTCTATAGATCACTAGCTCTGCAAAAATAGTCTGAAAGAATTCGCATGTTACTGCACTTGCACTGCATTAATTATAAATTAAAGCACCGTCATAATATCTTCTACTTTAGAAGCTCATGTTTTACTAGCAGTGGTTTCCCTGTGTGCACAATATTCCAGTAATAAAAACTTTCAAATTTCAGAGACCTCAGCTGGTGGAAACCAGGTTATTTTCATCTACTTATTTCATTGCTTTTCTGTTATCACTTTCTAATAATTCACAACCTTCTAGCTTTGTTTGACAAAAATGCAAATGTGTTGTATTCGATTACTGTCCTGCCTCTGGCAGGAATCTGATGAAAGGTTTCTTTACAAGTCCTGGTAAACCTCTGTTTGCTTTTTTGTCTAACAAAAGCTTGAAAAAAAAAAAAAAAAAAATCTTAACCAGGCCAATTTTGTGTTAATTTATTTAAAGCTTTGTCTTTGGTTACTTACAGCACTTAAGCCTAAGATGAAGAATGATTAGTGTTAACCTTACACAAAGCTTATTTCAGAGACAAATACATTTTCAAAAACACATTTTCAATTTAATTCATCACTGGCATGCACATTCCATACTTGCTCACATTTGGGCATAAGGGTTGTTGAACCGTACAGTTCTGCATATTCAGAGCAATCAAGTTCCTTAATTTTATACTTCTGACAAAATACAGTTGCTGTTTACCTTTTCCACACATGTGGATCTTGAAAACATTAAGAACTTTAATTATGCATTATCCTAGCATCTCATCTAGTTCCAGTTCTATAATTAACACAACTATACTGAATATTTCAAATATAATGAGGCTATAAAAATTATCATCACTCTGTAACACGGCTTTTTTTCCTGAACCTCAGCTGGTTTGTAGATTACAACCTGAAGCACAATACTGGATGACTCTTTCAAATTCATAAGCACTAGTATAAATGCCAACAGTATTTTATTTATATATATGTAGAGAGACAAACTCTCCTTTAAATCTTTAGGAATGTTTAACATTAACACTATTTTATGTCAAAATGCTGCAAAACTGTTTTGTAGTAGAATTTTGAATATATGCTTCATTTAACACTGGGTTGCTTGTGAAGTGGTCCAGGTGGTTTTTTTCTTTGCATACTGGGAAAAAATAAAAAATCCATCCATTCATGATTTTATATTTGTTAATTTAAAATGCTTTTTAAAGCAGTGAATTCTCATTTCAAATCTAAATTCCAGATTTTCAGACTTTTCCAATATTCAACACAGATCTAATCTAGAATTTTTGTCCCTTCCAGAAGGGATTTTAGTGAACAGTTTTGATAAGCACAGGAGAGAATTACATCTACTTTTAGGAAACCTTTCCCCCTGAAGAGTTAGAGGAAAAAAATAATCAAACGCTAAACCCAGTGTTAAAGTAATAGAAATCAAAAAACTCTGTAACCCCAGGGAATTCAGGGGCATAGTAGGAATAGGTGCACACAAGAAGCAATTGCTTTTAATAGAGAATACTTTAAAAATAATGGCTTTTCACCCATTCTGTGCAAGTTACTTTAAGCTCAGTTACTGTGCATCTGAACATAAAAAGCATATGTGCAAAGATAAATGTATTTTCAGCAGAAAAAATCTTCAGCTACAGTTGAGCTAAAGCAGGAATCCTGGTAGAATTGACTATTGCATTAAAAAAAATAATAATAATAATAAAAAAAAACAACCTCTCTCCAAAACACTTTCTCAGGAACTAAAAGCAACTGAGAAATGAAGCAGCTTATTAAAAAATTATGCTTAAATACAGTGCCACAATTACTGACAATGTAGGGCATAGGAAATTTAACAGTGAATAGCCTTTCCTTCTGGTAATTTTTCAAACATGTTTTAGTCATTTATGGGAGAATGCAAAGGGTATCCAGGTAACCTGGATTTAATGGACTTGCAGTTTTTCGGTCAGCTGCCAGAAAAAAGTAAAACAGTTAAAAACCTATGCAAGCCTTGTCCACAAGCCCAAAATAAATGCATTAGCAGTAAGATAGGCATCTCTGACAGCCAAATTGTCACAATCAGATTTCAGAACTAATATTCCACTGACAGCTCAGAACAATTCTTAAGCTTGTTTTCTCCCTGAACATTGCAAGTATTGCAAGCAGATATTTTTGAGAAGCAACTTTGGTCACAGAGAAAGCACTGATATTGTTTCTACTATCATTTTTATGGTTTTTATGATACTATGTGTACAAAAAATATTGCATTTGGCCAAAGAAGAAAGGGGACTGCCAGTCTGTCATCATTCTCAGAAAGTAAATCCAAATATTAATTTAAATAGAAGCACTCACAATAAGTATTTTTGCTATAGTAATGAGCCAATAACTAAAATTTGATGTAACGTCTGTTATTAATATTACAGCTACTTTAATATTTAAAAGTAAAAGCATCTTTATGTACTTCCAGGCATTCTGCATACTGAGATCCCTCAGTGTATTTAAGGATTCTTCTGTTCCTTTGGCTTTCCTGCAATATCAAAAAACAAGTGTGCAATGCCTGCAGTGCCTTCCCTAGCATTCAATAGAATGCAAGTAATTCTGACAAAGACATTTTTTAAAAAAAAGCACAGGGTCAGATCTGCAGGGATAGCACAAGCTTGAGGTCCTCGTTTCATACAAGGAAGATGACATTCTTAATGTCTCTGAAAGCTCTTAGGAGTTTATTTCTGATATATTAGCTTTTTTTTTTTTTTTTTTTTTTTTCCTGATGGATTTCCACTATGGAGATTTAGATTACAGAATTAGATTAAATTTGAGAACAGAACATATCTTGTCTGTGGAAAAAATACAGTTATATAATGCAGCGCTGGTATGAACAGCTGTTTCTGAAAGGTAAACTGACACACGCAGCAGTGCTACTGCTTTCAGGTTTTGTGCAACTTCCCTCAGTAAGTATCCGTGCAACCTGATCAACCCACAGCCAAAGGGTTTTTAATATTGCATCCCAAAGTGGCAGTATCATTGGTTCATTTTGGTCCAGCTCACATGCTGTGGCTTCTGGCCTTTGATTTCCTTACACTAATTTGGAATAATTTCTGACATTAGCCCTGATTACTTCTATGAAAACCTGTGGGTGATTAAAGCAATTAAGAACATATTTTGATTTTTCAAAACTCTGTAGCTGCTAACTATGATCTTGCTATCAGGTAATGTAGCATTTGGTTGCACCTGAAATGCAATCTCAACCTCAGTTATCAAAGCCACAAAACTACAAGCAATTAGAAAACAACAACAAAAATCCACAGAAGATTTTACAAGTATTACTGTAGTTTTAACTAGGAAAAGAAACTGATATTCAAATACCTACAGTGGTTCTTAGGTTGTACAGTGACAGCTCTCTCCTTAAGGCATCTGTGTAATTTTATTATTGACAACACTGCTGCTAGGTAAATTTATTTTACTGATATAGTTAAGCTGATGAAGGTAAATTTGGCCCTAACATTAAAACATTCTTCCAATTCTACCCATTACTAGCCACTAGATATGCTCCCCCTAATGATTCACTAAAGTAAGTTTGGTGTTCTTTCTCCCTCTTGCAGAGGAAAAGAGCAGATCTCTACCACAATTCTCTGAAGCAATACATTTACATATGTAGCAACTCTCATTAATTTTCACTTTCATGATTCAAGACAAACTGACATTTTTCTTTTCACTAGTTAAATAAATTCTTTCCACAGTATTTCAAAGGCTGTTTTTAGCCCATGTTTTTGTCAGCAGATTAAAGGTTTTCTAGTGTTTGAGGCTGACAAGTATGAGTACCCAGACGTTTACATTGCAATCAAGCTATTCATAATAAAAAGTTTCAAATAAAAACTCAGAAGCTATAACAGTGTAATTTTTTATCACCAAGCAATACTTACACAATCAGAATTCAAGGCCTAGGAAACTTTTTTTTTTTTTTTTAACATGAATAGAAAGCCTTATTAAACTTAGGCAAAACTCAATATTTTAACCTTTTTATGTTTTAGCTATATTGACACATGAAAAATGAAGGAAGAATCGTATACAGTAAAAAAAGGACATATGGAGTGACATATTTTCATGGCTACCTGCAGGTCAGTATAGAGATAACTTTAAATTCTTCACCCAAAATTCACTAACATTAACTCTTAAAACATGGGATTTTCAGCCTTGCTATCTTTTGCAAAATTCAGAAGCAAAAGGAAAATGCGCCCATTTATATATGGCGAGCTTTATGTTAAATAACACCGCCAAGGTAACAGATGGAGGTGTTTAGATATCCATATATCTAAGCTTTATCATGCAATTCACTTAAGATTTACTTAAGGAAGAACAAAGATCTTGTTCTTTTTATTGATTTGTGTGTTTTTTTTGTTTGTTTGTTTTTTTAATTATAAATGGAGTTTTACTAAAACTCTCAAATACTTGCAAAAAATAAAAAATAAAAAAATAGGGAAATATATTTCATTACTACCCTCTATCTTCCTTAAGAACTGAAAACATCACCCAGTGGCTAACGCAACAGAAAGCGTGGTGATCCAGGAAGTTTCTTAACATAGCTAACTCTTCAGAAGTGCCCACTGGAACTTCTTCATAGGCTTCAGGATTCAGGAAGAATTCAGTGCCTCATGGTACATTCCAGAAACAACCCCAAAGCAAGCTCAGTTTTTGCAATAATAATGCTACTGTTACAAACAGTATCTAAAGAAGCCATCCTTCAAGGTTAATGGGAACAAAGCTAAAAAAATAAAACCTGCCACATTTTACACCCTATCCCACACATGAAAGACTTCCACAAACTCCATAGCTTGTTTCTCCTCAGTTTTTCAGTCAGAAATAGGAACATTACCTGGTTTCGTGCAGTAAATTACCAGCTTGACTGTGAGCTGCCCACTGGCTCAGACACATTCCAAAGACCTATCACACACTCCCAAACTCACCATGGGTACAATTCATTAACCTAGAAGGCAATTATGCCTGCTTAAACTTTGCAATCAATACAGCTGTGTATTAGTTATTGAAACAACTGCAAAGCAATAGAATACTGATTACAATCACCAGAAAGTCATTTACAAAGTCATGTTTCTTTGGTTTTTTTTTTTGAGTGTTTTGCTTATATTGATGAAATGTTGCCCCTATTAATAAAGTAGAACAAGGGATAATAAACATGAGAGATATAAATAATGAATTTTAAAAACACCATTAGGAAAGATAGGAAATAGTCTATTTGTTTACAAACTGAGTTAAAGAAATGTTCATAATAACAGCAATCTACCTCTTTCTTTGCATGCTCTACAGAATACAGGATTGATTCTAATTACACAGTATAACTAAGGTCTCACTGACTGAGACTCAACAAACCTCCTGCCAAATACCTACAGAAGATTAGAAAGAGAAATTTTTATCAGTAATGATTTGAACCTAGGCTGAAAAGTAATGCAGATTAAAAGCAGGCCTAGTGTTGTTAGCATTAAACAGGATACTCAAATACATCTCCCAACACAGTGGAGAGTTTTCTTTTTGGTTGAAAGTCCAAATATCTGCTAAAAGACCTGAGGGAGAATGAATGCTTCTTTTACTGTTTCCACAGTTTCTCCATACTCCGCCTCCTTCTATATGCAGGCACCTATCAGAGACCTCTGACTTCTCCAATAAATTTTAAAGTACTGTTGGTCACAGTTTATTGGACTGTGATGTATTTTCTAAATCAAAAGGCCATGCTCTGAATGAAATACAAATAGCAAAGGATTCCCTGTCAGTCCTCCTGCCAGATATCAACTGAACTGGTAAGCTTTCTCATTAACCAAAAGAGGTTTTAATTTAAAACCTTGGAGACTAAGAAATACTTAAAATGAGCCTCTTTTCCTGATTTCTTCTGGGATTTAAGGCAGGCTCTGTAAGCCAGATGCTCTAATTAGCACAAACTGCAGCTTTGCTTGTAAAAAGAAACAAATTAAATCTTTATTCTTCTGTTTCTCAGTAGACCATATTCCACCCCACCCCCAAAAAAAAAATATCATAAGTGAGGCGTAAAGGTAGAATATATTTCAGGTGACTTTAGTTTGACAGAGGTAGGAAAAATGTTGCTAATTTTTCTTAGTATAGTAGCTTGATTTTTCTTATTGACATTAATTTCTATCAGTAACTAGAGAGCACAAAGCTGTACTCAGTGAAAAACCAAGGGGAGAAGACCTTCAGCAACCTCACCATCATCACTTGGGTCTGTACACATGTGCAAAGCTTAGAGAAGTAAAATGAAGTCAAAAGCAGACTCAGAAATGACCTGGAGCCCACTATCGCCCTGGAGTTCGTAGGATCCAGACTGACATTAAAGCAGGTTTAGCTACCTTCATAACTGTAAAAGTATTTCCATTCAGACAGATAAGATTAGCCATGTATTATGTGCTTGAAGTAGCTAAACCCATAGCATAGTGGGGTTTGTCTGTTTATTTTTTAAAATAGATAACTGGTTCCTGACACAAAAAAATGGTTTTAAATAATCTAATATTGTAAGTATGTATCATAACTCTAAATTGTTAGTCGCAATGAGGTAGGATGGGAATTACATTTCTAATTGTGTTCTCAGCAAGGAGAATTAAAGTAATTAGTAAACAATATGGATTAAAAAATAAGCATTACTTGAAAAAAGTCTTCACTTTCATTAGATTTGAAGACAGTCCAGAATTTGCTGTTAAATAAAGACTGCAACAGAGATGTTAAACATCCAGCTGAATGTCAAGCCATGCCCTGACAAAACCAAGAAAGACCCAAAGTAAATTTATAGATCCAACTTTCCTTTACATTCTTTCTTCAAATAAATTTTCAGCTTTTGATCATGTTTCAAAATACAAAAAGTACTCTGTCAATACAACAGAAAAAAAAATCTGTCTATGCCAACCTCAAGCAACACACCTAATACATGAGTAGAAATGCCCAGCTGCTGTTTATCCTCAGTAAATTTTCTCCCTTTTTCTGTTGTACCTATTTTTCTCTATCTTACAGTGAACCCATAAACTAGATTCTATAAAGGATTTAGTGTCTCAGGAGTTAAGTTCTCTAATATGTATTATTTTAGTCCCATGGCACCTAAAAAGGGAGCAATAAGTCCTGGGCTAGATGCCTGCAGTTCCAGATAACTAGTAAACAATTTCTTACATAAGGAGAAAAAAAAAAAAGGGGGGGGGGGGGGGGCCCAACAAAAAACAGGCATTGAATTGGTTAGTATGTGCTAAATTACATCTCTAAATTTTAACGCTATAAAAATTAATAGAATAGTTCAGTTGGGAAGCACCTAAAAAGATCATCAGAAGTCCAACTGCCTGACCACTCTAGGGCTAACCAAAAGTGTATTCTTAAGGGCACTATCTAAATGCCTCTTGAACACAAAGAGGGATCAACCACTTCTCTCGGAAGCCTGCTCCAGTGTTTGACCCCCCTTTCAGTACAGAAATTTGTCCTAACACCCAGTAAGAACCTCCCCAGCGCAGCTTTGTACTGTTCCCACCAGTTCATCAGTTCCCAGGGAGAAGAGGCCAGAACCTCCTCTCTGCTTCCCCTCCTCAGGAAGTTACAGAGAGCAACGAGGTCGCCTCTTAGCCTTCTTTTCTCCAGACTGAACAACCCAAGGGTCCTCAGTTTCTCCTCACAGGAGATGCGCTCCAGCCCTTTAACCAGCTTTGTTGTTCTCCTCTCAATGCTTTCAAGGACCTTAACATCTTTTTTTATACTGAGGGGCCCAGAACTGCACACAACTTTCCAGGTGAGGCTGCACTAACGCTAAATACAGCGGGAGAATCTCTTCTGGCCAGCTGGCTATGCTGTGTTTATTGCACCCCAAAATGTAGTTTGTCACCTTGGCTACCAGGGCACTCTGCTGACTCACGTTGAGCCTGCTGTCACCCAGCACCCCAAGATCCCTTTCTGCAGAGCTGCTCTCTAGCTGATAATATCAAAGTTACGGATTTGTGATTCGTCTCACTTCCCTCTTAAGAATTAAGGTTCCTCGTTATTATCCTATATTCTTCTAATAAACATGATTGTTAATTAACTGGTGGAAATAAAAATCAATCATTCCCTTCATTCTACTCAAACACAGGACGTTGTCCTTACTTGAATGTTACACAAACTAAAGCAACATACCAAGAACTCCAAGCATTGCTGCATCTGCTTTTTAATCTTTTCCTCTCTTTATTCTAACACAAAGTGAATGAGCAAATATGGCTTACACCATCATTCATTTTCAGCTGACCAATTCTGCTGTTTTTGCTTACTAAAGCCTGTCCTAAACTCCACCAAAATCAATAGCAATCTACCCAGTCACATGCATTGGTGCTTAACTTATTGACTCTTTCATTCTGCTATGTTTAAACTGTTGATACATGACATACTGGAAAACTCCAAACCTAACTAGTAATTTGCAAAATTTGCTGATTTTAATTGCACCTTGTTCAGCTGATAAGTTCTATTTAACGAGATCTTATTAATGCAGCAGCTAATGGAGTACTAGAAATGGCAACTTTCTCATTTCTTTATTGATTTTTCCTCTTTCAACTTTCAAGCAAGTGCTTTGAAGTATGCTGGATTTCTATATTTGCTAAGTCAGTTACCATCTACTTGTTCTTTGTGTTAAGGCAGAAACACTGGGGAATGGAGGAATAACTGTAGGTTCTGGTGTTGTTTCTTATGCAACCGTCTAAATAAAAAAAGTTACCCATTATCAGCAAGGACACAAAATTTCAACTGAATTTCACAACAGTATAGGCAGAGCATAATACATTTGTATATTTCATTTACTATATCAAGATCCATTATTCAAAACATTGGTATCCAGTTGGATGCCACACTATACAAGTGGTATATACTGCCACTTTTGACCAAGGTACAAAAAAAGAAGTAACAGCAGAAGCTGTAGAACTAATTTCTTTTCAATTCTTGTCCCTACATATGCATATAATTTCTCTTAAAAACCTGTGTGCTTCCTGCTCAGTAAAAAAAAAAAAAAAAAAAGTGCTGAGACATTTCTTTCAAAAACAAGGGCTGAAACATACCTTAAGGAAGACAAGCTAAATGCTAGCAATTTCATTAATTACGATAAATAATTATCAGGGCAGAAATAGACTTTTAGCTTTCAAACATATTGCAAATTAGACAAACATATTTCATGCATAGCTCCAATTAAATTCAACTCATCTGACAAAATTTGAGATAGAAATATATAAATGACCGATTTTTATTGCCATGTACAACCCAGAAAAGTATTGCTTGTTCCATCAGGAAATAATTGAATTCTGCAAAAGCTAAGGTAAAATATATATATATATTAATAAAATGTCAACATTATGGCCTGTATTATTGAATTGTTGCATTTGTTGTTAAAAAATGCCCATGTCTCAAACTAAACATATTTCACAATAAGGAAAGTCATCTGTATTATGGAGATCACTAGTAATTCACATCCCCAAATTCAACTTGGGCTGGTTTTGTGTTGTGCATATAAATTTAAAAAAAAAATAAAATCTGTTATTGATTCTTACTTACAGTTTATCTTATGGAATTATATTGTCAAAATAATAAATCTCTGAGAAAATTCACTTTACACAAGTGACATACTCCAAGAAATAGATTAGGTCTCCTGAGTCCTTTTAGGCATCATACCTAGAAAGTAAGAGGCATTCTGCACATCTAAATATCTAAAAATAGTATTTGTGTGTGTTCATCAGTGCCTCTGAAGAGGGATGCAGAAATAAATACAATTAGCTTATTTCTCCTATCACTGCTAGTTCATACCCTGACACAATAAATTACACGCTTTTCCTCTGCCCACACATCAGGCTATGAATATGTAGGCACTCTTCGGAGCCTTTGTCTCCGGTGCTACAGAAATAATTTGGACATTATGTAAAATAGTGTAAAAGATGAGCATATTATGTAATTAAATATTTGTTGAAACCACTTGGTATTTTCACACACACTTGAAGATGTTTCGGAGTTTGGATGTTTTTTTTTTGTTTGTTTGTTTGTTTTTTTAGAGCAAGATTCCACTTCCTTGTAAAGTTTTATAAGAGGGATTTGCAGTCATGTAAGGTCCTTCCAAAAAGAAAAACCAGATGGTTTTCTTTGAAATTAAGTATTCCCCCCTCTGGTCTCTAGACGCAAGTTGTTGTTTTGTTTTTATTTAAAGAAAAATAAAAGATTTAGGTTTGCAAACACAGATTATCCATTCCTGTCTCCCCAGATCTTCACTTATCTGTAAAGTAATTAAATAGAGCAAACATTTATAAAAGTCTAGTTAACCGTGATCTAATCTCATAAATATTAGCCTGATCGAAACCCTTTAAGCTTTCTTTCACTCCAAGAAAAGCTGGAGCAGTTTCAGGTTTCCATTCAAACTAATTTTTAAATTTGAGACTCCTACAAAAAGGCAGAAAAAGAAGAGACAGCTTCATTTCACAGCTTGGCACTTCGGAATGGCGGGATGTGTGCAATACACAGGTTTAAATCCCTACACCAGTTGGACTTAATTTGAATGGAAGTTTTTTGAATGGGTCTTGTAAATAGATCAATAAACGTGAAAACATTTAAAGAAACTAGAAAATACTTTGAAAGAAATCAACTTTCTTGTAAAGTTTTATTATTATTTTATATTGTCCCACTAAGCCTTGTGACAGCACAGAGGTCACCAAAACTACATTTCTACTGAATACCTGATTTTAACAATCAGGTTTGCTATAAAGAACAGTTCATGGATATATTTCATTGTCTGAAGAAAGGAAATAATACATGGAAAGCAAGGAAATAATACATGGAAATGCAAAGAGGGATAAAGATGACGTGTTCAGGTATCTTTTTGAGAAATAGGTCCAGCGTGACCACAACTGTCTTGCTCATTTTTCTTGTCCTTTACAACTGGTCCATTTTTTCTATCTCTTGCGGTCTCAGTGCTTGGAAGATATTTGCCTCTCTTGTTTGAAAGCAGAGAGCACCTGCTCTGGCCTGCTTAGAAGTTATATCAAGGACTTAGAAGGTTCTTTCTTAATTAAAGCCTTTCTGATCACATCCTCTACACAGAGTGCATCTTGCAAACAACGCAACCTACCATGTTTGCAGATCAGAGCTCATGAAGCACATCACAAGTGATTTAACCTTAATTCAGAATTTACCTGAACCTCAGAGAAGAGCTGCAATGATGTACTGGGTCTGCCTGGGATGGAGTTAACTTTCCCTGCAAGGGCCCATACAGTGCTGTGCTCTGCACTTGGAGCTAGAACAGCATTGGTATCACACCAGCGCTGTGTCTCTTGCTGAGCAGTGCTGGCACAGCACCTAGACTCTCTCCAACCCCCCAGAGCCAGCAGGCTGGGGGTGGACAGGAGGTGGGAAGGGTACATCACCAGGGCAGCTGACCTAAAGCAAGCAAAGGGATATTCCATGCCATATGGTGTCACACTCAGCAATAAAAGGTGAGGAAGGGGAAGGGGGGCTTTCGTTAAGACACCTGTCCTCCTGAACAAACTCTAGCCATATTGAGTCCTTGCTTCATGTGACGTGGCCAAACACTGCTCATTGATGAGAGTGGAGATTTTTTTTTTTTCTCCTCTCTGTGCTTCCATGTGGCCTTTGCTTGTGTTTTATTCCCCCCACCCCCCTTCTTCCTTTTCCCTTTAATTAAATTATCCTTATCTCAACCTGTAAGCTTTCTTTTTTGTCTTTTTAGCATACTTTTTTCTCCCCTCTTCTTCTGATGAGGAGGAGTGAGAGCGCAGTTGTGATGGAGTCCACCTGCTGCCCAGCAAGGTAAAACCACCACAGCTGACCACAAAGCACATCATTTCAAATTACATGCATGAGTTTGTAAGTGTTAGTTTCAATTTTACATCCACTGATTCGGAGAGAAAAAATAAGCCTAGTCTAAGCTATCAAAGAAAACCACAAAGAATTAATCATAAAAACAAGCAGTTATTGCCTACAGTTAACTAAAATTTGCTGCTATCAAAGGCCAAATCATAGTTCCACTTGTCAAAAGATATATAAGAAAAACAGGCCTAAGAAATTGGTCACAACAGCGAAGGGAGAGAGCAGATGCATGGGACCTAACTTCCAAATCAAAACCTCAAGTTGAAAGAAAGCAATTTTAGGCACATGCTTAAAGCAAGCAAGCAGGCAGGAAGCAAAAGTCCTTAGAGACTGGAAGGGAAGGTTGAAAATGAGTTTTATCAGCCTATATAAAGTTGTCAGTAAGTCACAGATACAAAATAATATTCTCACAATCCAATATGCATGAAAAGGGGAAGGGGAATAACACACCATAGAATAACACAGCATCAAAATTCAACAGTTTAGGAAAGAAATGATGGTAACGTGAAACAATTTCAGGCGTCAGTCCTCAGAATTCAACTACTTGTTCAAGAATAGAAAGTCACGTCATGAAAACGTGATTAACATTATACCACAAATTCTCCATAATCCAATTGTAACGGAAGCAATAGCGTAATGTAAGCAGTTATGAAATACCTTGGATAATGCAGACCAAAAATCAGGTCCCGTGAAATTAGGTACGTACGGATGAGTTATATTTACAAGTGGTAAGAAAGTTTTAGATGGCTGTAGCTCTTGGAAAGAAAACTGACAACACCTTTATAAGTTTTGGGAAAATATTATATTGTTTCTGCAATTGTTAACACCTCTGTTAATAGCATTAAACACTAGCAGCATTTATCAAGTGGAGCTTTAAGTGGCAGTCTGTGAACCTATTCATAATCAGATTAACTAGTGACAGCAAAAAATGCTTTTACTCAACCTTTACCTAGTTATCAGGATTAACTTCCACTCTTGAATACTTCTGAATTCTAGACTTTTCATACCATCATAACTGAGGCAGCAAATTTCTTGCAAAGAAACATTTATCTTCAACTGATTTATGAGGTATACATCATCTAGCAAAATTGCTTTGAAGTATAGTTCTTGTGCTACTGAAAAATGTTTAAATGTTGCATTCAACATTTAAACTAATGCAAAAATATTCAAAGTATTCAAAATATTATGCACATTCAGTAACATATTCCATAATTAAAATCTTGGCTTCGTGTGAAATATCCGCTATTAGTTTATTTATATTTACCTTAGACTACAAATCTCATTCTATACCGATCTATTTCAATTTTTATTATTTCATAAGCAATTACTCTTACCATCTAGTTATTGCCATTTTCTTTTCAGCTTATTTTCAATTATATTTTAAAACTAATATTTATGATTATCCTGTTTATGTTAGCAGACTTGTTTATCTTACTCTATGGGATGCAGTAAAGGATTGAATGTAGACCCAGGCAGGGAGAGAATTAACAGTACGAGGACTTGAATTCAGTCAGTCAATGCTGATTGCTTTATGTGGAGACACCCTGTTGCTTAGCCAATTTTCTACCGTGTTGGTGTCTGTGCAACTACAGTGTTGAGGACAAGGACATGAATTAATCAAGAGAAAACGAGCTCTACTTTGTTCTTTCGTTCGCAGTATCAATGCTTAAACAGAAGTTTTCACCTGTAACTCCTCCAGGATTACCCAGCAAATGCTACATGCAGATGTGATAACTGAAGCAGGTAAGCTGCTCAGGATAGAAGCAGTGACAAATGTTCACATCAGTGTTGGCCCCTAGGCTTGGCTCTTTTTCCAAATAATGTTGACAACTTAAATTGATAATTTCAAGATGATGTCTTGTATAATGTTTCCAGAATTACAGATGATTTAGATGGACTATTTTGTATCTTGTTTAAATTTTGGTTAATTTCTAACTGCATTGTAAACAGCTTTTAGATATTACCTATCAAGCCCATTTTACTCCAAGTAACTGTGTCCTCTATGAAGTCCACATGAACATGTGCTGCAGCCCATCCATTCCCATTTTGGGGAAGTAAAGTTGAACACTTCCATTTACCTTCTTTCAGTTTTGTCATAGTATTGAAAGTAATCACCCTCCCAACTCAGAGTGTTGCAACCAACTTTAACATCTATAAACATGCAAGACTTTCAGATTCAGTTACTGGTTTATAATATTGGTAATAGCCACAAACCAAATTTCAGAAAGAAGGTAGATCAAGTTTGAATAGGCATTTCTTTGGTGAACAGAAAAGCTTCTGTAATTTCAAGGACAAAAGCCAAATTTCAGAAATCATAATGTAACTACCAAAAAATGATTCACTCTTTTGCTGAAACCTTTGAATTTCAGTCAGTTTCATTTCTGACTGTCTAAAATAAATTTAATTGTCTGGATCATTTCTGCATTGTCTTTTCAAAGACATGTCAAAGTGTTTTGACTCCCTTTGCCCCCTTTTTAAACACATACTAGTGACCAAGTACTTTGAATTTCCCTTTTTCATGGTATAACAACAGAAAAATCTTCAGACTCAGACAATCCTATTTGCTGGGAGGAGGAAGGCCATTTTTATTGTTGGTTTTGTTATGTTTTGTTTCTCTCCAGTCCAGGCAAAGGAAATAACTAAAGGAACTTTCTAGTGAATTGGTATATTTCCATTAAAATTATAATATCATCAACTAAGAGAGATCATTTGTGCAGTGGCAATTTTGTTGAAGTCTGCTGACAGATAAGCCTCTACTTTTCAAGATAAATTGCAGTACATTATTGGACATTATGAAGAAGAAAATATCTGCAAATCATTCCATCATGGAGTTTTTCTGGATTGTCTCTACATATATTTTCACTTAGAACAACTGCTGCAGTCTTTACTCAAAATAGCAAAGCTTATAGTCTATTTAAAAATAAATTCCGTTGGCTTGGAGGTTGAAAGAAAACTGCATGACATCATAAACAGAAGATTCTGAGAGCGACCTTGTGGCAGCTTTGACAGTTTATCAACTCTGCATGTTAAATAGGGCTACTGAGGTTAGGTTAAGTCTGCAGAGAAGAATGGAATATGTTGTATTAAGAAACATTTGAATTATCACTGCAGAATTTACAAGCACTGAAGTGATTGGTCATGTCTGCCCTAACTGGTCTACTCAAAACCAGATAGCTTATAAGCTGTGCAGAACTGGGTTCTACTTGTGACGTTGTACCTTTTATGTCATTACAAGTCGTTCTTCCCAATATGCATGAGGGGTCCGGTCTGAAGTGAACAGATGGGTTTATACCAACTCATCTGGATTTTGGAACTGAATCTATACAGCACAACCAGAATAATTAAGTGAGAGCATGATTCAGAATCACCACAACACAAAGTTCTTCAGAGACAATAAACCTTTCAGAAGATGCCAGGTTCTGCCCTTTAGTCATAATAACCCCATACAGCAGTATAGGCTTGAGGAAGAGTAGCTAGAAAGTTGCCCAGGTGGTCAAGACAGCCAACAGCAGCCTGGCTTGTATCAGAAATAATGTGGCCAGCAGGAACCAGGGCAGGGATTGTCCCCTTGTACTCAGCTCCAGTGGGGCTGCACTTTGAACGGTGTTCAGTTTTGGGCCCCTCATTACCAGAAGGGTAGTTATTGGAGTTGCTGGAACACATTCAGAGGAGAGCAACAGTGCTGGTGAAGACACTAGAAAAAATGTACGAGGAGTGTTTGAGGGGATTGTTTAGTCTGGAGAGAAGGAGGTTGAGGAGAGACCTCATTGACCTCTACAACCACCTGAAAGGAGTTGTAGCAAGTTGGTCTCATTTCTCAGGTGAGAAGTGACAGGACACAGGAAACAGCCTCAGGCTGCACCAGGGGAGGATTAGACAGGTTATCAGGAATAATTTCTTCACAGAAAGGGTGGTTAGGCACTGGAACAGGCTGCCCAGGGAAGTGATGGAGTTGTCATCCCTGGAGGTATTTATGGGATGTGTGGATGTAGCGCTTAGGGAAACGATTTAGTGGTGGACTTAACAATGTTAGTTAATGTCTGGACTTGATGATCTTAAGGGTCTTTTCCAATCTAAATGATTCTATGATTCTCTGGGGAGTCATTAAAAAAATAAATAATAATAAAAAAAAAAATCTGGCACACAGATTCTAAAGATGTGGCCTCTTTGTCTTCTTTGCAAAAACTGCTGTCTTTTGAATGCCAAGGATTATTTCTAACCTTTGATGAAAAGCTCTTTTGAAACAGTGTGATCACAGTTACTTCTTAAGGGTAGCTGATAGGAATTTTCATCAAGGAACTATTTAAGAAGCATTGAATCTCCTTCTATATTGAAAAATATGACCTTTGATGACAAGTAAGTGTAATTACATTTGTTAACCTGACTTCAGAACTGAACAAGAGATATTTATGATAAATTCCACACTGCCAAACAAGCTATACAATATATCATTAGTGAAAGTAAAACTGGTACTGTTCAAATGCTGTGAACTCTGGAAAGACTGCTGAGCTTTCCAAACAGCTTGTGTCCTTTGCGCTGTGTATCTAATTAGTAACTTTTGGGCTTGGTGTTTTCCTGACAGCTGGTGTATGGACAGAAGATCAAAAACTATAGGTGTAAACAGCATAAGATTTGTTAGAAATGAGATTCCAGGAAAACTACCTCTGCAGAAGGAAAATAGCTTACTTTGCAGTTTATGTTTGTATCTTAAATCTTGCTAAATCTGCATGAATTCATTAAAACCTGTATTACGGAATTATGGTTTATTTCTCACGGAGCATCCTTTACACCTTTCCAAACTAAACAACCTTTCAAGTGTGCAACAAAACTGTCATAAAACATGTTTCCTTTTATGTTGCTTGGGAAATTGCAGATAGAATCTAGGCCTCATGCCCTTTAATTCAACAGCTCTGATTTTTCTCATTGGAAACCCATCATTCAATGCTTCTTTGGTCAGTCTTTACAGAAGTAACTAGGAGAACAAGAGTGCAGAGGCAGACCAAAAAAAGAAAGAAAAAAAAAGGAATGTAGTAGGCTATCCCCAGGGACAGAATGGGGTTACAAGAAGCATAGAATATAACAGCAATGACAGAAGAAAGCAATAATGATATCAAGTGTGTAGCGTCCTAAGAAGTGTCTCGAAAAGCAGCAAGTTTTATGCCTTACATTCAGTAAACAGGATTGCATAGCTTTCCACAAATTCGTTTTTGCAGATTTTAGGACTCAAGAGAACAAACCTGTACAGTTTTCTTTTTATGAAAAAATGGCAGCAAAGCTGTTTTTAACCAAATGTCTAGAAAACTATTCCAGCCTAAGCTCGTGAACTGAAATGAAATAAGTATACTTAATCCATCCTAACACATATGCAGAAATTAGTAGAATGGAAGAATGCTCTGACTTTGAAATAAGGTGGATGGGCAAAAGGTGCTTTAGTTTGTTTTTAGCTTTTACTACTCAATGCTGTTATTAATTATATCAATAAATTAATCTCTCCCAGGCACGGTCTGTTCTGTCTGTGACAGCCACTGATGAGCAATCTCCTCCCTGTCTTTATCTCAGCCCATGAGCTTTTCCATTGTATTTTATCACCGTTCTGAGCAGAGGGAGTGAGAGTGGCCATTTGGTGCCCAACTACCTACCAATGTTAAACCACAACACCCATCCTCTCTCTTATCCTCTAAAAACAGAAAAGCAGACCTCACAATCTGTTCTCTGATTCTATATTTTTTTCCATGCTAGAAACAGATATCCCCTTTAATGTAAATGCTTCCATGAAGTGGATATACCATACACATGGCCTGTTTTTATAGGTCCTGGAATCAAAAGAATATTCTCAAGATTAAAGACCTTAGTCCAATGCTACTATTTGGAATGAAACAAGAGTCATATTTAGCTCAAAAAAAAAGCACAAACAAAACAACAAGAAAACATTAATTTTGATTAAAGTTGTGCATAACATGGAGGAGAATTAATACTGTTTTCATATAAAACTTATCTGCACCCAAATTTCGTCTAATGTCCCAAGTTTAAGTCCACTCAAACATTTTGAAAACTAACCATGCTCTTTAAATGAATCTCTGAGCTAATAAAATATTTAGATGTCTATAGCACATACTACATATCTTAGAGCGGGATTCATGACTTCAAGTAATTGGTAAAATAATATGCTCTGGAGTGGAAAGGAATTCTGGATACATCATCAATAAGTAAATAGCAAATTTTACTGTAATACTTCAAGTAATTAGAATATTATTTCACCATAAACATACCTTAAAAACCTACAACATTATTTCTTTGTGACTTAAAGCTACTAGTGCTTCTTACTGACATAAAGCACAGTCTGATTTAAAGAGTCTGATTAAACATTTAACAACAGAGCTCCGAAACAGGAAAAATATTTAGTCTTCAAAAATATGAGCCTACATTATTATGGAGAATGAAGAAAATAAAGAGTAGAAGAGCAAAGAATATTTTTCATATACAAATGGTAACAAGGAAAATGTTACAAGTTCCCTGATTTATTACCACAATCATTTGGCTAATCAAGTTCACATAGCTACATCCTTGGAAGTTACAAGTTAATGTTTGCAATATGCTACAAAGGCCTAAATGACATGTCCTTATCTATAGAAAGACAACTGCTGTCTCTGCCTCTTCCAGTTGCCCAGTGACTGACATAACTTTAAGAGATTTGCTTTGATGATGGAGAATAATCAATCAACATTCCTGCTTGAGAAAAGAGTCATCCTGAGGCATCCTTCATTAACGTATATATTAGACATTACATTTTTAAATAAGAGCATATATTCTAAAATAAACTTTTAAGTATGACACGTTCTAATATGATTCCCATTTCTTTCGAATGAAATGTAAATTTCTCTGATAAATTTTCTCTGAGAAATACACCAAGAATTTATATATCCCAACTCACTTCACAACTGACAGTCAAAAAATTCTCATGCATAAGGATAGCTGGTGCATATTCAGTTTAATTTCTGAAACAATGAGTTTCTCTTTGTGAACTTCTTCAGGAAAATATAATCAGATAATATACAATTAGATTTATGTAATTTTATATAATCAGATTTCTGACAGCTCATTTATGTGATAATATGCCTCTCAGTGCAGAATCAATGCAGCTCACAAATCACTAGTGGAATTCATCTTCACAATGCCTCTGCCAAGCATTATATACAGGAGAAACCAAAAGTATCATTTAAATGACTTGCTACAGAGGCAAAGGAAGTTCGTAGTTGATCCACACAAATGTAATCTGAATCCTGAGTCAATATTCAGGTAAGAAAGATTTTCACACTAGATAAAACAGGAGAATTTGGCCTCAAAACCTAGTATTCATCAATCACATGGATGAAACTGCTTCAAAAGTGACATACTATGTAGCACAAAACAATCTAGCTCCACCTCAGTAGGGAAATTCCTACACACGTGTACCCTAGTAAGTTTGCTTTACTCCAGATATAATCGTAACAAAAATAGAAATTCATTTAGGCAATTGCTATTTATTAGTGAAAGCTTTACAGCTTCTAAGATTCAGAGATCCTCATAATGAATTAACACCAAATGAGTTGCTATCAAAATTAGCTGAATCAATGCTGTTCTATAATTACCTCTGGTTTGATAAAAAATTTTATCTACAGATTTAGATAGATCAAATAGTCCTGAAATAAATAAATCTTTATCACAGATTTCTGACATCACCAATTCACTATTTGATTATATAGCCTATTTCCTCCAAACATCCTGAAACTGAATCTATATAGAAACGTGTTTTACACCTTCCAATTGTCAATATAAAATTCTCAATACAGTCATCAGGAAGAGAATATCAGCCAAAAAAAATCACAATTAATTCTGACAAATGATTTAACTTCCTATAAAAGCAGGTAAGAAATAATAAAAGTAATTTTACAAGAATGAGATTATTCTTAGCCCTTTATATGGCACTAATAAGTCCACAGCAGACACAGAAGAAACAACAGAAAAAGAAGCATTATAAAAGACATCCAGTGATGGCAAAACTTTTAAAGCCTTCTTGAGTAGTTTCTCTAAAGTCTCCTCAAACTGAAGAGCACAAACTACTGGAAGAAGAATAGCCACGGCAACCAAAGAAAAGGTGTAGTACTTTTAGCCTTTAAAAGCTCACTGCCTTAAATATATTCTTTTGCAAGATGCAGTCTCTTAAGCATTTTGCCAAAACCTTCCCATGGTTTAATCATTGGAACAGCTCCACTCTCTACTGCTCCCACACCCCAGCCAACTCCTCACAATAATTAAGTACATCTTATTTCCAAACTTCAAAAAAATAAAAAACGCCTCAATTTTGCATACTAGAAGGTACTTATACAGGCATGTGAAAAATATGCACAACAATTTATTTTATTATTTTATTTACTTAAGTACACCATTTGGATTCTTCTTCTGAAGGCTCTAAATTTGAAACCTTTTCTTGACAACTTTCTTCACCCTTCTGCTAGTAGTCTACTAATAATTTATTAAGTCTTTCCTTGCAAGCAGTCCAGCTGGACTTTTCTTTGTTTTTAAAACTCCTTCTCTAAATGCCTCATTTTTTAGGATGTAACTCCATCATTAACCTTTTTATCTCATAACTTTCACACAATTTCCCAGAAATGGGGGATATCAATGCTCCATGACTAACCATAAATTTCCTTTTAATCTCTTTTTCCTCAGGGGCTTTTCCGTTGCTAGCCTTGAATATAGCTGTCACTTGGTTATCACAAAGATTCACCTCTCAGCTCACTTTGCTGGCTGTCATTTGTCTGTCTTATCAGCTGTTGGATACACAATTATCACTAATGTTTTAAAACATAATGGAATGTCTACAAAGTCCTTATTCTAGGTAATATCCATTGTTGTGTGTCTGTGGTTCTGATACTATTATTTTCAGCTCCAAATTTTGCTTTCATTTGTCCCAAATACTGTTCTTTCCTTGTCTATAACTTTGCTTCCCTTTCATTGAGTCAACGTCCAAGTATTATTCCCCTTACCTAAGAGTCTGATGAATCCTCCTGTTCTTATGACCAACAAAAAAAGTAAAATAAGTATATATATATGTGTGTATATATATATATATATATATATCTCCTCATAAACCTTAAAAACTCTAGGAATCCAATGAATTTTTTGCTTAGTCATAATGTCATTGCAAAAACAGGAACTTGGCCTTTCCCCTTATGTCCTATAATAACTTTCTATCCACTACTAAATTTACACATTTTCCCCACTAGATTTCAAACCAAAGAGACTGCCACTACTCAGTCCTCTTATCCGACTCCTCTGTTTCAGTTATGTGTATGTTCCACTATCTTCCTGACACAACTCACTTGCTTTTTACTTTGTCACCTAGCACAGGTCAAAACCTTTACTATCATCCTTTCTGAAACACTTAGAAAAACCTTGTCTCAGTCATCACTTTTCCTATTGCTTAGCTCTGTAGTGAATCCAAGAAATATTAAAGACACTGTGGAAAATAAAGCACTGAATTGTAGCACTGCAAAATGAAAAATGCACACATTAAGACAAAAGTTACTGCCAATAAACATTCTTTTCAAAAATCATGTCATTATAATATAAGCTTTGGTTTTGCAAAATATGTTCAACTTAGCAAGAAAACAAAAATTAAGCAAGCATGAGTTATTTTCCACATGATTCCATCACATTGTTTTCACCTAAAAATTTTTGATGTAAAGGCTTCATGCTTAAAGAAGCTATTTAGAGAAGAGAATAAAGACTTCAATCAGGTAACTTCGCTTTGTCTCCACTTCTTTGTAATGGCCACATTTTCACTCAAAAAAAAAAAAAAAAGCTTTATGAATATTCCTTCCTCTGATGTACATTTTTATGAGAAAATGCTAACTAAAAAAGTAGGTTTCATATAAAGGTAGACTTCATATTGTACAAGATGTATTTTCTATTCATATATAGAATAACAGTGTTTGATTAAATGCATTACATATATTTAAGGACAAATCTTTATCATACTACCATTACACTCTTTGAAAAATCAAGTAAGTGAGATTTGCTGCCCTTAAAAGGATAAAAGCTAAGCACCTTGGACCAATTACAGCTATCTGCTGGTAAGAAAAACAGCATGCATCGACGATAGCTCAGCAGCATCACCTAAGCCTAAGTTAAAGCACGTACTTGAGAGTTCTTGGCATTCTTCAAACACAACACAGGAAAAAAGAGACTCACAAGCTCAAGATGGACAAGTAACAAGTATGGCACTTTTCTCCAAGTTGTTATAATCAGAAACATGTTCAAACTTCATCATATTAAGGTGAATTAGAGGGAGCTGTCACTTGGTCATAGTTTTCTGCATTCTCTTGTGTGTAATTTTTGAAAAATTTTCAAAAGGGGTAAAAAAAGCTATGCAGGTACAACAGAGGTAGAAATAATGTTATTTATGTAGAAAGTAGATTGTGATTCCACTAGTAAACTTGTGCCAGATTCCAGCTGTGCTTTGTGTATTGAACTCATCATGTTTTTCACCCTTTGCTCCTGACCTTCCAAATGCCCCAGAGGAGTGAGACTATGTGAAGGATCATTAGTTAAGTACAAGAGAGCTCCTGCTAGGTTTAGCTAATGAGATTTCTCCTTTAGTGTTCTGGAAAGGGCCAGGGAGAGACAGACTGGCCTAGGCTCTTGTATTCATTATTTATCATTGTTCAATTGTTCATTTATCAGAGGTGTAACAGTCACATCTCGAAGTATACTTACTTGAAAAGGTTGAAGACTGTATTTGCATACAAAGTAAAAGCATTACACCCAGTTAATTTATAGTTCATGTGATTTTACAGAAAATATCACTGGTCAGAAAACACAAGATTATTAACATCATTAAGTATTATTTAAATTTTCAAATGGCACTAAAACTGTCTGCAGAAAGCTGTAGTACCATGAGGAAGAAGTTCTCCAGGTTCAACATGTAGTGAGAAAAGCCTTTATAAAAAAAACAGGAAAAAGGATCAGCAAGAGCTAAAACAACACACTTTCTTCATAGGGAGCTGAAATCTGAAGAAAGGAACCACCATTAGAAGCCATATGACTTGAAAGACAGGCCAGTGGATTCACTTAAGATAATTAAATTCTTGCCCTGATGTTTGTTTCAAGTCAGCAAGTACATTTTAGAACAGGTAATGAATGCACAGACTCAACACTTGGCAGATACAATGCTGTTTTAGGCTTCAAAGCCTATAGTTTTCACATAGCTGTTGAGCTCTCTCTAACCTTACAACCCAGCAAAGGCAAAAAAAATGAGATCCAATTGAGATCCATTTGTTGTGACAGATGGGAAAAACATCAGGGTTAAAAAAGAGGGAAAAAAAAAATATTACAAAGTTATCAGTTTACCCCGACTATTCCCAATCTTATGCAGTGCTAATAACTGAATCACTTATATCCCATTTTTATCAGATGCTCCAAAGCCTTTTTTCCTTCTGTGTCCCAATATTTGTTCAGCAAATGAAGACTTGCAGACTACTAGGGCATATTCAATGTTGAAATACAGGCCTGACACACCTCACTCACAATCACCGTCATAATGAGGCTTGGAAGCCACATCTGAACTACAGAAGAGGGGAGGAAAAAACAAACAAACAAAAAAAACAATATGGCATCCAGGAAGAAACCTGTCTTCACCAAGTCCACTAACACAGCCTGATAACCTACAGATGACATTTTGCCACCTGTTTCTCCTCATAGGTAAAAGCAACAGAAATTTGAGATCAACTGCTCTTTTTCCATGGAAGTTTCCTGATGCTGGCTTATAGGTCCTGATCCATAAAAGAAGGCCTTCAAACAAAACGCTAAACGTGAACACTCAAGAATACATGGATTTTTATTTTTTTTTTAATTTACAGCCTCAAAATGCTATATGTGCAATATGATGCATTAAGCGTTGTCTTGAAAGTAAGTTGGAGAGTCAAGCCTAATACATTTTTATAATGTGTGCTGCGAAAAAAAAATAATGAAAAAAATAAAAGAAAAAGTAAACTGAGTCCCACTATATGCAGCATTTTGAAAAGTCTGCCTAACATAAAAGGTTTTAATCACATTTTGACATCTAAACTGAAAACAGGGACGGATAGACAGGTTCTCTTGTACAGTTTGGAGTAGCTGATATTTACAAAATGTTGGAAGAAATAAGATGGCAAAAGTGTGAGGACAACTTCTAAGAATTGTCTGCTGAGGACAAGCTGAAGTGTCATAGACATGATCAAAACATTTCTCTAAAACTTTGCATACTGGTTTATTCAGCAGTGACTAATTCTCCTCAGGGGCTTCCAGTGCTAGATCATGAGAAATATTTTCATATGCTTTGAAAACGGAATGTCTCCTGGTCTATTTATTAATCCCTTCATCTTTGCCATTACAAACACTTTTAAATGTAAAAGGATGGTGCTTGAGGCCACACAGTTGCTTCCTGCTTGAAATCCATTGATAATTAGGTAACAGATTGATATCACTGTATTAATTTCTGATACCGTGATAACATTTGGCTGTTTGGCCACAATGTCACTTTGAAACGAATACCATTTAGAGACTGCCAGAAAGCTGCAGTATGGACCTCTTGTTCACAAACACAGATTTAGCAGAATTATTCTAGTTTCTTTCAAAGAGAACAGCAGAAAAGATTGTGTACAAAAATATCTAAGTTAGCTGCCCAAGCAATGCAGCTCTGTCCATGGAATACTCCCAGAAACATTAAGCAAGGCACGTGATCACACAGAGCATAACTAGAAGCACATATAGATACTCCCTGTCTGTGAAACATGAGAAAAATATGCGACACTACACAATTTACTCTCAACTGACAGAGATTTGTATGGTTCAGGACAGTGGGGAAGCACACCAACTCCTTTAAGTCCATTCTTTGTTACATATCTAATTTAAAAGAGGTTCTGGAAGATTTTATCTAGCCCTCAGGTTTACATAGGAGAATGAAAGCCATCATCACATCTGCAGAATCACCCTACCTGACCTTCTCCTTAGCTTCCAAGGAAAACTGCAATTTATCAGTCTTCTCACTGTCTTCAAATGGAAATGATGATTTTCTACTAGCAAGTGGAAGTGATACTCAAAAATAGTAATCTGACTTAATTTTAGGCTCAAAATAGCGAAAGAGACAAGGTCTAAAATTATTCTCATGAATAAGCTTGATTCTAAGTGATAGAACACCAGGTTAAAAAAGTGGGAACACCTGAACAGAAGCTGGTTAATTTCAAGGCACTTAACTCATATACCAAGAGATATTAGATGTTCATTTTGAATAAGAACTACTTTAGGAGAATATTAATCCATCTTTGAAATTCTGATAGTGTTACTCACTTTAAGTAGTCACTTGGAACTTGACACTGGAAACCGACAAGAGAAGTGTGCTCTAACACCATTTGAACTTCCAGTCTCCCTCCATATAGATGGGACTTCATGACCGTAGTAGCCTAGGTATTGAGTCCGTGTACAAAAAAAAGAAAATCTGTATTATTTTATCATTTCACTTAGCACATAGACAAACAATTACTTCTAACATTATGCTTCTGTACTACTGAGTCTGGAATTAAGTTACAATTTCTTAAACAGTTTCAAAATTCTCATTGTGGTTAGTTGTTTCCTAAGTGTATTTCATAATACACAGAAAAAAAAAAAATGGATACATTTCTATCTATGCCAATGTTGGTTTCTAGTTTATTCCTAGTTTAATCCCTAGTTTAAATAAGCACGTTTGCTTTTGTTGTTGTTTTTAAGTGTAGTGCTTACAACACAGCTATTTGTGTAAACTAAATAAATCAACTCTCATCCATTGTTTGTCTACATTAGAGGAACAAATATTCCTCCATGTAGAAGAAAACTGGTCATGGTTCTTGCCCATCTCTATTTCAATTCCACTCTAGGCTCATTTTTTTCATTAGAAGGGATGCCCAGAAAACTGACTACTTAAGGCTTATGTCATTAACACTTACGTCAAAAAAATACAGAGAGCTGATAATTCCTGCGGCAGCATTTACATGCATAGATACCCTGCTAACCTTGAACAGCTTTGAAAGATCTTTTTTATTCCTGATATTTCAGCTTCAGGATGAAATTTTAGTGCCTAATTGCAGGATCACTGGGGGTTTAATTGTTTGGTGGTTATTTTGTTTTCTTTCAGTACTTAGAATCATGTAGCTTTGTCTGCACAATATTGCAGTCTTTTACCTAATTAGCAAGAAGAGCTCTGACCTGTACTACACCAGTAATTTCAGTCTGAGAAGTCCCATTAGCCTCACTCACAGTGTAACCAGATCACCTCCTCTTCATGCATTCTTTATTAATCTGAACAAAAAACCTCTTGCAGTGCTATCTTTACAGATGCATTCTCTTAAATGTTTTGTCACAATATTGGCAGGATTTGGGTGGTGAGAAGCTGCAAGGTGCTCCCTGTGGTGAAATGGACGTGCCCGTCCCAAACACCTCAGAAATTGACAAAATGGCGGCCAGCCCCCCCAGCCAATCAGAGGAGGCCCTGGCACTGCTGTGGGTCTACCTAAAATGGCAGGTGCTGGGAGTACGCTGAGGTGTTTGGAAACTTACATCCTTGATTTGAGGCAAAGGAAAAAACCCAAAATAACAGGCATGAAGAAGACTCCCACGATAAGAACAAAGTTAGTTTGAAGAGCTTGAGAACACTCAAAGGCAGTGCTCAGCAATCAGAAATTAAGAGAAAATTTGATCACTGTATTGACGGAACATTTAGATTGCACCATGGAAAGGGAATTACATCTATCATATACCTAGTGCATTGACAAATGGTCAAATTGAAATAAAAATTCATGAGTTTGAACTGTGTAGTTACTCATTCTTTCTTGTGAAATGAAGCCTCTCAAAACTGCCATTTCTTAAAAGTGTTTTTTACTAAACAAAGATCATGGCTGTCACAAGATCTCGTTCCATGTGACAAAGAATATTATTCAAATGGACACAAATTAATGTCATTGCCTTGACGGAGTATGAAACAAGAACAGGACATGACATTGTCAGTGATGCAACAACTATCCACTGCAAAAATAAGCAGCAAGTAACACGCAGGGGGCCACATGAGGCAATGCTGCAACAGCACACTGCAAACCCACAGCAGTCCACACAGCTCAGGAACATTTACATTGCAGCAATTCACTCAGTTTGCATGACCTTGAATACTTACAACATTGCAAATCAAAATTTTACTTCAGTTTCAGGGGAATACACAAAGGAAAAAAATAAAATAAAAAGATGACAATGTATCAACCCAGTTTTAACAAGGTCTTTAGTAAAAGAGGGTATTTTAGATGGCTAATGAAGACGAACTTTATTTTGCATAGATATTGCAGCAGCATTTAGATTTCAACAGACAGTACACAGATATTTACAAGTTTCAAATACAAGATTTCACCAGCTTCTTCAGCTGAGACAAGGCATTTGCATAAACACCAACATGAAAATCTAAATTTATATTTCCAAGCTATAGCTACCAGTTTTTATTCCTCAAAATGAGGTTTCAAATATTTGGAAACAGGCTGTCATTTATACGGCCATTTAATTTATCAAAGAGCTCTTGTCTTAAGTGGCAATTTGTCTCTCTTTTTGTATTAATATAGAAGGTTAATTTTTTCATTATTTTTCTCAAGTATTAGAATTCCACAATGTTTATTTGATTAAAAAAAAAAAAAGGCAACAGAAAGCACATGCTTATAAACAAACAAAAGCCAAAGAGAATTGGGAATAGAAATAAAGCTTCCTGCTTCCATTCCCATCTCATCAACCCATTAAAAATGAAGTTTTCTACCACACTATGAAAAACAGGGAACTAAACAGAGACGTTTTCGGAAACCTTTGGAAGAAGTGTGAACAATTCTTTCCTGAAAGATAAAATTATCTCACAGAAACTGCTGACATTGCCTCCTCCTTTCTATGCTTCAGAGTTCTGAACTTTGCTTCCTAAGGAGCACCAGAAACAAGAGAAAGGAGTAACAGCATGCAGAATCTGCAGATAAAAGAGGAGAAGACACAGAGTTGGAATTACATGAAGATCAAGAAAACCAAAATTATTTGTATTACATGTGTATGTGACAAATGGATAGAGGGTTGTGGTTTTTTGTTTGTTTGTTTGTTTGTTTTTGTTTTGTTTTCTGATTATTTGGAAGTAAGAGTGATTCTCAGAACATATATTTATTAGTAGTTTAAGAATGTAACTATACATTTGAATGTTTTGCTTTCTCATTCAATAAAACCCTTGAATCTACTATAACATTTCATTAGTTTGTTTAGCTATTATATTTAGGAATGGCTGCAGGATCATGAAACAAATGACCTAGTGATCTTTTTTCTTCAAAAAAAAAAAAAAAAGATTCAGCTCCTCCAGGGACTTGATTATTTACAGCATTTCATGTTTCTCTCACAGCTAGAGGTATTTCTTAGATCAAAGAATCTGAGCACTTCTTCTGATCAGCTATTACATTACACCACATAACAGTTTTACAGGGAGTTTCAGACTAAAACAGATAGAAAAGGATGAAGGAAATGCACAGTCAGAGCTACAACCATGTTTATTTCATGTTACCTCTTTAACAACCCTGGATCAAAGAAAAAAGAACTAAGGAGAATTTTGAAAAAGAAAAAAACAACTGACAAACACATTAAATATTTGATTTATTCTATTTTCTCTGCTTGTATTCTGACCATAATACCTTGGGCATTGTTCAGAATAAAAAACAATCATTGTCCTATAAAAAAATAGTGTTTACATAGTATTTTGACTTTAATTTATAACCATTAAAGCTCCTATTAAGCATAATTACAAATACAGTAAGAATTACAGTAAAGTGAATAGCCAATGTTTCTGCATTAATATTTGCAGAAATAAAGTCATAAATTAAAGGGCATAACTGGTCTTCAGAAGAAGCAAACAGAAGAGCCTAAAAACAGACAAGTCAACCCTTATCAGAAACGTTCAAAAGAAGTTATTTAGGACTTATTAAAGGAAATGAATTTAACTTAGTCTATAGACTAAGATTATAAAGATTTCCTGGTGACAGATGGAAAAAGTAATAAATTACTAAAAAGCAGACTTAATGAACTATTAAATATATTATTGGAAAAAAATCAACGTTAGCAAGAGAATACAACTGATAATGGATCATAAATGCCGGCTGAGATGAGGGAGAGTTGGATTAATCAGTTAAGGAGATCACCTACAAACCCTATGATACTACATGAAGCAATAAGCAGTGTCAAATTGGTCAACATGTTTGCATTCCTATGTTTTGAAGTTGCCCTGTTGCATACGGGGTATTTTGTAATCTGACCTTAGAACACTAAAATAAAAGTTTGACTGAAGGTCAATCTCCAACTGAAATTAATTTTGTGGTCTTTTACAAGTCAGTCATAGTTAATTAGGATCGTAATATAATTACCCTTACAGGGTAAGCACACAATCATAGAATGGCTTGGGTTGGAGGGGACCTTAAAGACCATCCAGTTTCAGCTCTCTGCCATAGGCAGGGATGCCACCCATCACATTAGGCTGCCCAGGGCCCCATCCAGCCTAGCCTTGAACACCTCCAGGGATGGGGCACCCAGAACGTCACTTGGCAACATATGTTCCAGTGCCTCACCACCCTATGAATGAAGAATTTCCTCTTAACATCTAATCTAAATCTCCCCTTTTAGTTAAAAACAGTTCCCCCTTTGTTTATCACTATCAGCCTATGTAAAAAGTTGTTCTCTACCTTTTTTTTTTTTTTTTATAAGCCCCACTTTCAGTACTTAAAGGCCGCAATGAGGTCTCCACAGAGCCTTCTCATATAGCAGCTGTGCCACTCAGCTTGGTGTCATCTGAAAACTTGCTGAGGGTGCACTTGATCCCATTGTCTATGTCATTGATAAAGATATTAAATAGCATCAGTCCCAAGACAGACCTCTGAGGGACACCAATCATCACCAGCCTAGAGCCATTGGACCATCACTGGACCTAGATCCGTTGACCACAATTCTCTGGGTACAGCCCTTCTGCCAAACACTCCCATTTTCTGTGTTGTTTGTGATTTAAGTCAAAGATGTTTTCAAGTTCCTTTTTCACCCTCAATACAGTTCATAAAATGTTCATATCAACTTTTTGCTAAACCCAGATTAAGTAAAATGATTTATGATAGTGAATACTAATGGTTATATTTCCATGAAACATTATGTATTCTTCCAAGACAGTTTTATTTATAATGCATTTAAACTACATCAGATTTTTGTTTTCCTATTGATTCACTCTGCCAGGTGTGACAGGCAAGCAGAAACAAGTGTTGTCAATGCTATTTGTTTAACCATACAAAAATCCATTGTGCTGAATACTTTGGTATTAAAAAAAAAAAAAAAAAAAAAAAAGGTAAAGGTTGGTTTTACTTTTAAAGACCACACAACAAGCTATTAACACACTGCCATAACTTTATAAACAAACTTCTTTGCTTTCTTAAACATAACTGTAAACTCCCACTTATCTAGGCTGGAGCCAAGTCTTCAGGGTATTGTCAGATACAGAGAATACAAAGATACCCATTTCTGATCCCCCGCCTCCACACACACACAGTCTCTTTGATCTTACGTTGCTGTATTTGCTATTTTACAGCTACTTGTTTTCCACACTGCTGCCTCAAAAACAACTCACACTTAAATGCAAGCTTCATTCATTATCTAATGCATCTTTCATACACAGACCATCTATGCCACGTTATCACCTGAGTAGTCTATTCCAAAATTGTTTCTTTTACCTGTTAAAAGGAAGTTAAAGAGTAACATCTAAGTTTTTAGATCTCCATTGGAAATCCACACATAGGCAGGAACTACAGCTTATATTTCACATAGTAAATGCTTATACTCTCCTGTTAGTTCATTCAACCCATCTTCCTTTTAATTATAAGCACTTTTTCCTGCCCCTTGTCCCGTGTTAGAACCACTCACACTTTATGGTTCTACAATGAGTCTGCTGCTGCTCTATCTTACCAAACAGGTTAGGCTAAACACTTCTTGCCTAGGTGGTGAGCATGTGGTCTTGGCACTGTGCTCATGGATGCAAATCACCAGTATTGCACTGCTCTGGCCCTACCAGTGGAGCAGGACCAAGTTTCGAGAGCATAGGCTGGAGGAAAAAAGAGGACTCATGGTTCCAATCTTGTTGCTAGCTAGCAAAAGCAAAATCAGTACATTTGAGACTATTTTCCATTTATAAGATGAGAAAAAGGAATTTTTCTTCATTGCTGAATGGCTGACAATATAACACAGAATATTGTAACGTATAGTTGGCTAAAAAGAAGTTGAGTGACTTACAAGATACCTCATCACTTGCACACTACCGCATCTAATATTTCTGTATGGATTATCATTTAACACTTAGTATGCCACCCAAGACATGAGAAGTGTTTACACAGTATCTCTAAACATGTCACCTGTTTGTCTTGAAATTCACAATCTGAGAAAAAACAAGCTACAAGCAGGTCTAGAGTCTCTTAAATGCCTCAGTAAGCATGCTGACGGTAAATCACTTTGTTTCCTGCAGCATCTGCTGGCAGTATTACATGAACGGTTCATTTCCAACCAAGGAGCTTCACTGTGATTTCAGTCACAGTGGTTTTAATTTCAGTAGTAATTCTCGATTACCACTGTGTAAATCAGAGTGCAGGGGGTTACACAGAGAATTAAACACATGAATACTTTTATAAAGATCAATAAGGAAGAGATTTTTTTTTTTTTTTTTAAGTTTTAAATAGGAAAATGAGAGCTGATACTGTGCAGTATTGTCACAGATGTTATCCCACCTTCCTAATCTTCCTCCAGTTATTTTGATAAATATGCTCAGAACAGTAAATATCACCATTGAGGATCTAATTCAATTGTACTATATGAACGCTAAGCATTTTGGATACAGGAGATGAAACCAAATCTGCAGAAAGTTTTTTTTTTTTTTTTTTTTTTTTATGTTCTTCAGGGTGTATCAGCTTGCTTCATCTGAACTTAAACACCTGCAGAACATCAGTATGCCTGAGAGCAGTTGGAAAAGCTTGTGTTTCATCCACACTTCTGTAATAAAACCAGTACAGTACTGAAGGAGTTTTTCTCCCTCCTCCCACAGGACACAAATGCTGATTGCTTACAGCCTAAGACTTAATGACTTTAAAACACTTCCAGATATTGAGTATATTTCAAAGGAACTGCTTCACATTGCTTTCATCTCAGAGTCTTTGTACCATGGAAGAGAGATAAGGAAAAGAAGTTTTACAGACAGAGATTGCTCATGTTAGTTATGAAAAAAATCTTAAATACAAATTAGCACTTTACTTGCATGAAAGAAGCTTTATGAGAGACTTTCTTCCACTTTATGAAAAAAATCTTAAATACAAATTAGCACTTTACTTGCATGAAAGAAGCTTTATGAGAGACTTTCTTCCACTACTTACAGAACTACACAGGTAATAATACTACACACTATCTAGAATAACTGCAGAATAACAAAGTAGTGCTGTCCAACCACAGCAGATGTTCCAACAGTTTGTATTATATATCTTTGTTTTATATGCACCAAAACTGATGAGCAGAAAAAAAAAAAAACCAAAAACTGATACAAGGACATTTTTGAAACACTAGCACCAAAGAGTGTTTGGAAATAATCAATGAGCATGGATCAGACTCATCCAAACCAATATAATGTTACACTTACTACAGAAAACCTCTTGTTCAGTTTGGATTAGTTTCCCATATCACTTCTAAGGCTCATCTACACCACAAATAATTTACTGAAGAAATAACATCACTGCAGGACCAACAGCTGCCACCTCACCTACAGCCTTCCTCTGGTATGTCTTTTTTTTTTTTCATTAGCTGCCATTTGGGAATTCTAAGCTAGCAAGAACTACCAAGGTTCAGACTTTTTTTAACCTGAATCAATAAATGAATAATTCCAGACAACACAAATTTCATTCTCAAGGTGATCCAATGTCACACCTGTCTCAAGTAGAATTGCCACTGCTTCAAAATGTACCCTTAAATGAGAAATGTCAGAGCATGGCCATTCTTTTTTCCTGAAGCAATTATTTTTATTGTTCTTCTAAATGTCCTTTAAGCCTTCACAGACGAATTTTCTGCGTCTAGAGCCCATTTTGTTACTGAGCTGCATTCATTGTTCAAAAACACCCTCCAATCCGAACAGCTGCCTTGTTAAACTACTGAATGCTCAAAGAAGAATATTCTAATGTTTCTCATCTGAAATCTATTCACAGAAGGCTGTAAACTAACAAAATGGGACCATCAAAAGTGTTATTCCAGGTATCGAGTACTTCTTCACTGCCACACAGTACTGTGATTGTATTCTAATCCACAGTAATAAAAAAAAGAAAAGTCAGATATAACCTTCCTCTAATGACAGTGAACTATCTTAAGGGATATCTTTGTTGACCAGTATGTTTTGACTTTACTTGGTTGAATATGTTGTGGTTTTTTTCCCCCTATTTAGAACACAGAAAAACAAAGAAAACAGAAAATCTATTCCTAACCATAAAAAGGAACTAAATTATTGCTATTACAAAGTAACCTTTAACACAGGGTTATGAATGATGCAACAAAAGCTGCATTTATATTTTGATTTGTAACACCATCTCAACTTTGCATCTCAAGTTCTCAGGATTTCCCAAATCACATATGCCCTCTTCAAGGTATAAAATAGTATATATACACAGTATGATTACAAGTTCTGGCATTTAATCACCTCAAGGATAACATGTAACATACTTAAAATTTTGTTTTGTAGTTCTCCAGTTTTGTGAGCTTCCTGGTAATAGAGGAGTTAATTATATACTGATGTAACAAGTTCAACACAAAAACCAGAAACAGTAAGAAAAAAAAAAAAACAGTTATGGCTAGCAGCTGGTCATTATTCATTTTGTTTTTCCAGGTGCTAAAGCTTGACCAGCTTTTAACTTTTTTTTTTTTTTTTTTTTTTGCAATGGTTCTGACAGTCTTTGCATAACCTTGTTGTTAAGGTATATTCAGTCCTGGAACAGCTGAAACCATTATTTTTTTCTTAGTTTCTCTGCCTATACCTCACAATGATGCAGCATTCAAAACAAAGGCCAAGGATGGTAGAATTTTTTTTTATTTTTTTATTTTTTGGCAGCTTATATGAGAATCTCGATTTTTTTTTTTTTTTTTTACATAACTTTCCCATTTTACTTTGCAAAAATCAGAAAGTGCAAGGCCATAATATTTAATTTTCAGCACTAAAATAGCATACTCCTCTCGGTGAAGTGGTCACACTGTTCAAAAAAACTAACACATCGCAGAGGTTGGGAGGATTATTTTTGGAAGGTTCTTTTCCCCTCTTGTTCATTTTCAGCTTAAAAAAATTACTTGACTAATTCCATAGGACAAAGATTTAGAAAAACAAAGAGCTGTAATCTCAGGCTGTGGTGACTGTTACTGCTTCTTATGTTTTAATTTCTTTTCCACGTACTAGCTAACAGGTTTATTTTATTTCCAGTTACTATTTGAAAAAAAATAAAGCACAGGGAAAGATGTGTTGTCTCTTACAGAGATAAGGCTGGTTTTGGAAGAAAATCAAGGTCAGAAATAAAACAGCATGCATATGGCAAGGTCTGAACAAATAAAATAATAGCAGTAGAGAAATAATCAGCATTTGGGATTCCAAACAGAATTTGTTGACTTCAGTTACAGCTATTTGTTGACTTCAGTTACAGCTATTTATTTTACCCAGTAATGTCAGGGCAGTCTCCATATTTAGGTGTTTCAAAGTCACTGGAAATTACAATGTTATTTCCTTTTCTCTCAAAAAGAAAAAAAAAAAAAAGGCATCTTGTTGGACTAAGATCTATGCTGAAATCCTCATCCCCATGTTCAACAGCAGTGTTGTTCTCTATCTTCAGAGCAACACCTGTGCACGGCACCAACTTCAGCCACCTGCACAGCAAAGATGCTGCAAAAAAGTCCCATATTCAGGCTTGGCAATACACACTCACCATCATGTAGCTGCCATTCTTGCTCATGCAGAAATTCTCTACAACCCAGACCTATACTTCCCACTAGAGCCTTTAAGCCTCTAAAATAAACAAGAAATTCCCATGTAGTACTACTGACTTTCCAACTCTTAAATATTCTTGAAAAATTCTACAGTACCACTTTGTTCAAACTACTGTGAGTTTATCTGCTAGCAGCCTTCAAGGAAAATCCCCAAATAAAATTAAATCCAAATTCCCAAGCCCTCTGGAGTCACCTAGAGCCTTCCGTTTCCATAATGCCATCCTACTTTCCTTTTTTCTGTGCATAATGCATTTTCTTTGTCCCAGCTAACTCACTTGTGTTGACTCGTGAAACCATTTGCCAAATGCAATCTTCAGAGAGAAAAAAAAAAAAAAAAGTTTAAGGTTTACAGGCTAACCAACTCTTCTCCCATGGAAAGGATGGCACATGCTCGTATAAGCTAACATTTTTATACACCAACATCCCAGTTTGTCAAACTGGTGTAACAATACTAATTCCTTTATAAATCACCTTGACATCCAGTGAAGACAGGCTTTCTTGTAACAGATTTAAGCTCTAAAGCATTTAGTATTAATTCTAATCAGATTTGTCAATGATTCATTTGTCAATGTTTATTCTCCTCTCCCCATTTAGAGCAGAATGAGCTTAAAAGTTCAAATGTGTATCTTACGACTTAGATGTTCTGTCTCCATAATTGCTCCAGCACTTCTAGGACACAAAACAGTTGTCACAGTCTTTCAGTTTATTTTCTGAAGCCAATATCAGATAAATATAAAATATTTCTTAATGTTTTTAAGAAAAAAATCCTTCATTCTGACCTTCCACAAAAACTGTCACGGGGCTGAGAGTTACTGATTATTCTGTGGAACATAACTTTTTACAATTTCACTTTAATAAGAAAAAATAGGCCATTCTTCTGGTATTACTATTATAAGTAGAGTTTACCTTTTTTGAAAAAAAAAAATCTTGATTTTGCCTGGAAATAATTTCACCTGAGGTACAATTGAAATATTTTTGAAATACTCTTGAAATTCTCTTGAATGATGTATTGAACTTCTAAAGAAAGTGGAAGATTGCAAACCCACTTTGAACTCAATTCTATGCACAGTACAGCAAAATACCTGGAAAACCTCTGCATACTTAATATAAAAATATTCCTTTTCTCTGACAATGTTTTCAGCTGCTTCATTAAGTGTTAAGCAGCTTCTAACCCATCACCTTCCAACTACTTTCATTGCCAGATCACATTATAGCACAAGTTTCTTACATTATTTTACATTCTTAAACATTCCAGGTTAACAGAGAAGCTTTTCAAGCTTTGATGAACCTTTCAAAGACTCTAGCACAAGTTTTGAAGAAAGTGATCATCAAAAGAGGATCCTCCTTTTCCTAAGGAGGAAAGAAAAGACACAAGAGACCACTAGATATTTGTATGTGCTAAAAAATGTGGTTTTTATCTTGATAAAAAACATCTGAGACTTGAAAAGACAAGTGAGAAATCTTCAGACTGCCTCTCACATTAGGATGAAATCAAGGCATCAGATAGGTACAGTGTTTTACTACTTTCTGAAAGTGCAGTAGCTGCACCTTTCCAATTAGACACAGAGTGCGAGGTAAAAGCATCGTGTACACATCAGTGACTTTTCTGAGTCTGTAATTGGATTGGATGAAATTGGCTTGTGCTGAACACTGGTCTGAAAGGTCTTAGATCTGTTGTGAGAGTCTTTTCCCTTCTTTCTACAGACTAAAGGTACAATTATCATCAAAATAAAAAGCATCATCTTTTCTGTTAGAAATATCATGCTTTGCAGAAATAATTGGCCAAATTTATGTTTAGCAGCTTTTATATTCCCAGTAGTTGTTACAGCATATACATTCAGGGAACATTAGGTGCAAGCAAATGCATCTAAACTTTAAATTAACACAGTCACATTCCCACATAGACCATTCATTTAAGTAATTTTTTTGTTATGAGCGTCTGGCATGCTTCTCCAGTAATAAAGCATCTAATATTCTGAGTAAACAGCAGCTTACCAAGAAACATAAATTAATCTTTCTGAATATATAAGAGGGAACTAAATAGAGTCTCAGTTATTTGATATCCTTATCCTCCCAGATTTTCAGAAGGTCATTTTGCAGAAGAAAGGTGAACCAATAAAAATTAGACAAAAAAAGACAAAATGCAAACGCATACACCAAGGCTAACATGTTAGCATCTTTATTAAGCAAGCTAAGCTGAAGTGTAAAACAAAACATCCATCGCATATATGCAGACCACAACAGTCCAGTAAACTTGTAAATACAAAGACTCACAGGAGCTGTGTTCTCTTGAAACAGGCTGAAACAGCAAGTCTACAAGAGGAGGACATCTGCCTCAAAGAAATCTATACAAACACAGAAATAATTCAAAACACCAGCGTCTGCTATCTGTACTCTTCTGACAGTTTTCCACAGAGGTTGTTAGGTGCCTCAGCTAATTCAGTTCACAGCCTTGCATGAACAGCACCTTCCTTTTACCAGAGGTTTCAGACAAAAAGAGAACCAGAGTGGCTGAATAGGTACGACATTCCTGTTGGCTTCAAGACAAAGATGTCCAGCATAGGAGTGGACAAACACTGCCTCAATTCATATTGCTAATTGCTGTGGCAACTCAGCACCCTAAATAACAATTTTGACATACACTAAGTCTTCTGGATGGTGGAAGAGATGTATGGGCCTGCCTTCATATTCTTCTAGTGAGGGAAACTTCCTTGTGAACCAATTAACCTGGCCAGTGTTTTTCTCTTCCTTACTTGCATCCTGTTTCCATTCATGTCCTAAATAAAGCATGGTAAGAAATACAAATGTTCCAGGAAAGCAATATTTTTCACAATATCCAAAGTAATTGTTTCCCTCCTCTCATTACTCTTACATTAGTCTGATATATCAAATTAAGCCTGAGCTGAATGGACAAAAACAACACCGAGTAATTCATCAACTATCTACCTGTCTCCGGCTAGCTGATATAAGAAGCGATAAGCTAATGGACCCACAGTTAAAAGCAAAACAAAAAAAAAGCAACAGATACCATGGTGCAGATGCAGCAAGTTTTTTTATGTCGTGTGTGGTGCAAAATGGAAGTCTCCACTCAGACAGTCATCAGAAGACTCTTCTGTTTCAGGAGACACTAAGGGAACAAGATTGAAGTCAGAGTAGTAAATGGACACTAAGATTTCATCAATAATTGCTTTCCTCTATTTCCTCCTCCAGGCCATGGCTCCTCATCCAGAGCACCTCCTGCAGGGAAGCTGCATGCTGGCTGGTCACACCTGCTACAAAGGCTCAGTCACCACTGTGAATGAGGAATGACTTGTGACAAAGTTACAAAGGAATTTTTCACAATGCAATCCATTACAAATAGATAATATGAAAGAATAGAGCAGTCACTTCCCAAGTACTTTGAAGAAATGCAAATAAAAAGATAATCCCTTTAATGAATTTGAAATCCCCCAAATTTGAAGTCTTTATACAAGAACCTCACCCATCATCTGGAAAATTTTTGCTCATCCATTTACTAGCATACACCACAATTTTAAGTAGCAAGAGTGAAAACCTTTTAACACAGTAAGTTATCTGAGTCACAGTGAAATATCAGAAAAGAATTAATGCATACTTAAAAAAAAAAATGCTCTGGCATCAGTAGGACTTGGTGATCTGTAATTAGCAGCTTTGTCAGTATGAATACATCCAGTCTGTCTGTCTAATGTGGATATGTGTTTTTTGCCTTTTTTTCCTTTTAATCATGCATGCAAAGATTTTGCACTGATCCAAATCAACACCACCACCTTAATATATTACCACAACTAAGCAGAAAAGTCACCTCTTAATAACAACTGATATCCCTAGAATAACAAAGCAAGAAGCAAACATCCAGGGTTTTGTTTCAATTCACTACATCTAGAACTGAAGCTCATTGCACAAAATAACAAATCCAGAACAAGAGAAAAAGCCTGTGCCTCAACAGTGCTTCTCACCTACCAGAGAAGATCCTCTCACCACCTTAATGCATGCTAGAGTTTGACACTGAAGCTCTTACATACCCATTTAAATCAGTTTTCCATGTTACTATAATAGACTAACTTGAGTTTGCTGTTGTTTTTTCAGTAGCTGGCATAGGAAAATGCTCATCATTGTTTCATATATAAATATGTACATCAATCTAAAATATATAAATACAAATATCTGGATATAGCTATACGTGCCAACAAGAAAGAATGGAAGATGGAAATGAATTTTGTGAAATATCTTGCCTGACAGAAGTTACCTTAAAATGAATCAACATTTCAATAAACAATTTTGACTGCACACAATATTATGATAAACATAATGGCTGAATTCACTAGGGAACCACCAATTATCCACATCTAAGGCATTCATTGCTAGGTATTTATAGAGCTGTATCTATGCACAAGTAAAACATATCCTTATACCACAACATACAGATGTTTCACTGGAGTCAAGATAGATAGACAGTGATTAATGGAGAGATTTTGTTGTTGCTGTACTGATTTTTAAAGAGGACAGCAAATGGCAGTTCAAGACGCGAGCACCTTGTGATTTTTAAATAGCAAAATATTGTTTTAAACTAAACACTTGGTAACCAACTCATTTCTAAAGGATATGAACTGAGTATTTCTGAGCCAAACCCTGCAGAATGACATTAAACTGAATATTATGCCGTTTGCTACTGTTACTGAAGAACTGCATGCTTGCATGATAATTACAAGAAATCCTGCTCCTTTGACCTCTAATACCAGACATCAGTCACCACCACTTTCTGTTTTGAACTACTCATTACACCCGAACCATATAGTGCTTGAATTTTGAACCACTTTAACAGCTTTCCATCTCACTTGTTAATTTGACTTCCACATTTATTATTCCCAATATTGTAAAAGGTCAAGAGCTTCATTCCCCACTGCCCTGCACAAAGTGTATTCATTTATATTTGTTCAAGATGAGCGTAAGCTTTCCAGTCTCATGTAACTGTATTTTCAGTTTGATTTTTTGCATTGGTATAATTGCTGCAAGTGCCAAAGGCACAGAACAGCATTAGAGACAACTCAATGTTAATTCAATAGACTCCAACAGAGTACCTAATTTGACCTTTCTTTGAAGGTGACTGTGATCTTTCCAACAGCTGCAAATAAGGTCTAGAATAAGGTGCTAGCAGAGGAAGCATAGTGTGGCACAGCCAGAGGACTGACCAAACAGAAAACCTGCTACAAGGAACTATTGCAGTTCAGAAAAAAAAAAAATAAACACTCCATAGGATAAAAGGGGAATAAAAACACAGGTTAAAAAAAAAAAAAGCTAACTGAAGAGAACCACCGAACAGTTCAGACAAGTGAGGACTGCTGCACAAATTTGCTTGTGGATTGATAGATACAGAATGTAAGTACCTGAAATACCGAAGGTCAAGGATTATAGCTGCAACTGGTGTTCTGCCCAACTGCTGCCTTTAAATATGATGGTGATAAAAATGGTACACGTGTTAGCTCTTCATTTTGAGGGAAAATAGATGCATTTAAATAATTTTAACATTTTAAACTTACAAGGCACAGAAAGGAAAAGTTAATCTATATGTCAGAATTTTTAAAGACATGGGGGTAGTTATGGGTGAAAACACTGGTATTCTCCAAATTCACTGCCTGCCCCAGTTGCTCGGCAACTTAACATCACCAGAGCTCAAGTCTCCAGACAAGAGCCAGCAAGGGACTTGGAAAGCCTGAACTTCAAGCACTTAATTATTAAGCACCTGATTCGGAACAGACTTCAGAACAATATTATCATCCTTATTCAATTCCTAGGGAAAACAAGGCTCCGGGGAAAGAAGTTCTGATCAGCCGGCAAAACCTTGAAGTGAGATACAAATACAGAAACTTCATAATCCTCCTTTTCTCAGGGGATTAGGTATAATAACCACAGCCAAAAGCAAAGGTTCTATTCACTTGCAGCCTACAGTGGAGAACCCATTTGTGGGTAGGGCAGCCACCACTCTCTTAGGAAATCTGATCCTGCTCAGAGGCAAAGGAGGTGATGATCATCACCTCACCTGCAAATCTTATCTTATTACATAAATTAATGACAGAAGTGGATCTTAGATCTCATCTTTCTGAAAAGCATTTAATGACAAAACTGCAGACAATTCTGAATGCAAGTCCCCAACTCTTAAGTTGTGCTGAGAGATGTTCTTTCATCTATGCTACTTAAAATTACTGCAGCTAAAACAAATCAAGTTGCTAAAACAAACATCAAAAACAACCAACCAAACAAGCAAAAAATCTCTATCCCTGCTGGATGACATTTTCAAAGCCCTCCTTCTACACAAATTTTGCTCTTTGCTTCATCTGTTATTCTTCATAAGCCTTAAATTCCAAATGAAGCCAAGGCAGCATGGCTCCTACAGAACAGCACTTATGACAGACAAAATAATCTTTTTGTTAGTTTTCTCCCCTTTTCTCCCTCCAAATCCAAGTATATCTGAGAGCTTGAGGCTCTTCCCACCTCCATTACCCTGGTGCTTTCACACACTATCTCTGAGCCCACCCCACATTGCTGTGTGATGGATTCCCTCACCCCCCAGCAGACACAAAGCAAGTTACACAAAGAGTTGCACAACAGCATAGAAAATGACCACAAGTTTCCATGCAGAACCTCCCCTGCCCCCCTCCTTTTTTTTTTTTTTTTTGGAAGGGAACATTTGTAGAAAAATGAGGTAAACTGTAGGAAAGCACACCTTGCTTCACAGCTTCTCCCAATGAGCTCACAAGCCTGATCAACTCCATGACCACAGCCATCAGCACTAATTATTTATACAGCATTAGCTCTAAAACATCATATACTTGCAGCTAATTTTGAACATATTGTTGAAGACTAACAGCTTTCTATAGTGAGTGATGATGATTAATGCTGTGCAAGATTCCACCATTAGCACAAAGTAGGCTGCTAATGAGCAAATTTAGCAAAAGTTCATTTCTAAAGTTTAAAACCAGCTGGAGTGGTCAGTTTTCTCAACACCCAACCACAGCCATTTCTAAAGCCTAAATGATTGCCCAGCCACATGCGTAAGCCATGTAAATTAATGACTCTTGAACATTTATTTTTATCATAATATTTGTATGAGTTAGAAAAAAAAAACATCACTTAAGAATATTCCCTGGAGGGAAATATTTAAGTGACAGGAATTCTTGTCATCTCAAATCAATAGGCACAGCAGATCAGGCACCCAATAACTGAATCAAATACTTTCTGATCTGTTTTGCTGAAGGAGGAAGGCATGTGAAAAGAATATCAAATACATATTATTAAAAGCATTATGCCAGCAGATGGCTCCTGTTCAAAGAGAGTATGATTTGTATATAAAAAAATGCAAACACTCAAAAAAGCCTTCTTCCGATTTAAACTTGGAATGCAGGATTTGTTTTATACTTCTCCTCATACCACATGGATGAGGAAAGTAAAAGGATTCTTAACTGTACAACGTAAACCACTCTGGCCTACGTTTGTCAAGGTTCAGTTTTCAGGGCAAGTCCATGAAAGTCATGTTAAGGTTATGGTTGTTAATTACCAACAATCATTTTCTGAAGTTATCATAACAGGAATACAAGAACATTTGACAGTTTTTATGGTTTTGAGGTCAACAACTTTTTAAAATTGTTTCTTGATAACATAGGAACTAATTCAACTTGGTTTGAACATGAGTAGCAGTTCTTCTAACACCACTTTTCTCTTTTGCTACCACATGAACGGAAAATGAAGGCTTCCTGCTCTCTACTGGTGTAGCAGCAGTGGTGAATTGAACAGAGTAAGAGAACAAACCCTTGTGATAAAAAGCTATAAGGCAGGCCACAACACAGCTGACCAAATAAATTCCCAGCACTCATGTCAACTCTGGACACCAAAATAGCTTTCTTATCTCAAAGGGAAAACATTCCCTCTAGATCACACCAAAAGCATATGAGCACATCACCCTAGCAGCTTGGGGTTTGCTTGTCATCAAGGAGCGACAACACCCCATGCTCACTGCCTGGTTTGTTTTGCTCTAACACCGTGAACAAAGGATATTCCTCAGAACAGAGGAGAGACAACCAGACCAATTTTCAAGGCTCTGCTTGCTATTAGCAACTTGTTTCAACCAGAAATGCCTGCACTACTCTTACACCTCATATAATAAGGAAGCTACTAGCGGTGGTGTCCCCCCCCCCCTTTTTTTTTTTTTATTTCTCACTCCTAGGCATATCATGGCTTACAGATCAAAAATAAAACAGACAAACTTTCTGTGGCATTTCTTCCCTTTAATTTGTATTCCTCTGATTTTGTAAGCTTTACTGTAAACAGCAATAACTAGAGGCAGCAGATGAGTCTGTTTGGGTTTTGTCTAGATAAAAATCCTGATTCTGTTACTACACTAAGTCCTGTTTAACAATTACTTTTGACATCTTTGAGCCTTGGACCAACCCGTTACATTAGCATATATACCAAGATAGCTTAATTACACATTTGACAAAGCATACTTACATAAATATCCAGTTATAGCTTAAAACAACACTCAACAGGCATAGCCATCTGTGATTGAAGATATCTTTTAAGGCATAATGGTATACTCAGTTTCTTCCTTTCTGAAGACATTAAGAATTTTTCCAGCTACAGTGAAGAAACACTGGTGTAGCAGTTGTTTTGAGTGCAGTAATGCATTACCTTGACAACTTAAAACATGAATTTACAAGACAATCTGCCATTATTCTCTAAATCCCCCCCATCAATGGGGAAGTGAGTGCTTTGTGGTTTTTTTTGTTTGTTTTTATTTTTAACTAATTACCAATAATACTAGAATTAACCACTTGCCTATACATAAGCAAAACAAAGTGGTGGTTCTTCTACCTTTTCTTTTCAAAATATTGTTCATTGCCATTTCCATTCTAGGATAAATTAGGAGCATTCTTGCAACTGAAAGATAAAATGACATTTAAATATGTCTCAGAAGAGTAGGAGTCAATCAGGGTAGGGAAAGATAAATGCACGATGAGATATATTTAGAAGGCTCTGTAATGACATACTGTTTTGTGGTGGGAGGCATTAAAAAAATTAGTCACTCTGCTGAGTACAGAACAGTGATACTGCTTTTACCAGTAAATACAGATACAGTACCAGCTGCAATTACCTGAGGATCTTAATGTTCAGTTCCTGATGATAACCACAGTACCCCAGGACCCAACAAACATTAGCACATACATTGGCATTATCTTTGAGTAAATCTGGTATGATTTAAATAAACAAGGATTTCTCTCTATGTGACACTTTTTCCTCCCTTATCAAAGTGCTCTGTGGTCTAAAAAGTGTCAAACAAATCAGGTATTTATGTTATATATCCACAATATTTTGGCATAGAGTTTCCTGCATTTTTATCTGTTAGATTTCTGTATTTTGAAGGAAGCATACTATTTAAGATTTGTGTGGTATTTAAAAAAAAAAAAAAAAAAAAGCCTTTTTCCAAATGATATATTTTCATCTTGTAATATGTCATCAGTCTCACGCCTGCAGATTCAAAGAGCAGATAGTTTCAGTCTGAAAATAGAACATGATAACATTACTTTTGAGGGCAACTTGCTCTTAAACTTCTCCAGTTTGAAGTATAATAAGAAATAGAAAAATTAATAATTAAAAAAAAGTATTTTTAGTACAATTCTAAAGCAATCTCTAAGCAGAAATATAGGTAAAAATGCCTACTTAATTTTCTATAATTTAAATATAATTCTGCTTTCTTTCTCACCATGCTGCTTATCAATTGAGCATTCAGGCCTTGCTTGCACATGTAATGGTAACATGTTGAAAACTGTTTTACTGAAGGATGGAGCCGTTCTCCATACATTTGCTGCATGTGAGAAATATTCCTCCAAAACTCCCTCACTAAACCTGTGTAGACAGCTCTGTGGAGAGCACAGCACCACTTAACAAGGCTCTCCAGATCTTAGATCTAACTGAATTTGCCAGGGTAGAGCTCATAATGGCTCTACAAAGCTCATAGGCTTTGTAGAAACTCATGAATTACCATTAAATTGGGTAAATCCAACAGTGAGCATTCATTTATTCTTAATTTTTACATCTGGGGACAAAAATAAGATGTCACAATGCCTTCAAGCATTCATAACACATTCAGATTTTTTTTTTTTTATCTAAATAACATCACGCTTAAGTTTACAATCCATCTATCATTAGCCAATATAAAAGAGTTACCCAAACAATAACCAAAGATTTAAATTAAGTATGTATTGCTAGAATTCCTTTGAAAGAAATAACATCTACGTTGTAGACAGTGCACAGTGAGAGGACACATTATAGCAGCTACTTCACACTGACTCTTGTTAATTCATACTGCACATTAGCTTCTACCAGTACAAAAGCTACAAACAGAAAGGGAGTGAAGGTGGCAAAATCCCATGTCATCAGAAGTCATATAAACTGAAATTTTGTTCTGATTTAGCACTAAACCAAAACTTTCTGATGTGGCAATAATCAGTGTTTCAAAAAAGCAAGTAACTCAAATGTTTATATTCATCCATTTGTATCAACTTAAATCAAACAGATCTCAAGAACAATTTCAAAAAGGAAAAAAGCAACTTTCTTAGAATAGTTGCACCCAGATCCCAGGACATCACAGGAACCTACAGCAACCATGTTTTGTGTTCTTTTGGTTTTGGTGGGATGTGGGCAGGAGGTACATGTACTTCTTTCCAATAAAGCTTTTGATTGAGGCACAAGGAAGTGTGTTGTGGTTATGAGATATAACCACAGGAACAGCCTGAGCTCTTAATTGTATGCTATATGTATGCTTTACTACTTGTAAATATAATGTGTTGATTCAGTGGCATGATTTCTTCCAGTTACATATTCACAAGTTGTTGGAATTAAACTCCATTGAATTCAGCAATTTGGCATTGGAAAAATTATTTAGATGCCATGAAACTCTCAAAAATGTTCAGACTGATCACTGTTTTTAAAACAAACTGTAGAAAACAATATTTTGTAGAACTTAAGAGGTCAATCTCATTTTATATTTAGAAGACCCTAAAAATAACACTGACTTCTTGCTTTTAATCAGTGAAAACTTGCAATCTTCCTGAGAGTTTTGCTGGCTGATATCCATTTTCTAATGCATCCAATACAGCTGCACACAAAAATCCCAGACGTATGCTAGTTTTTTCCTCTTTCAAAAACCCTCCCCTTTCAAGAAACCACCCACAACAGTTTCCCTACTTTTAATTAGGAGCTTATTTGCTCTAACGGTTCACATTTCAATCTCAGGCAACTAATAAATAATGCTTCAATCAACTTTGCAAGTGCCAAGCTGCAAAAGAAGTGAACCTTGTTGCTCTGGTGCACAAGACTACCTCTACAGCTTGGTAGAAAATCTGTTTTCCTGAGGAAAAAAGTTTAATTTTCAAATATGAACTGTCAGATTTAGTATTTTAAGAATGAGAAACAGTTGGCAAATCAACACCACAGTTCACTTAAGAGTTTTAATCTTTAAAAGCCCATTATTCAGGAGTTTTCATATTTTAAACTAGTTTTGCACTATTTTGTCCTATCAGAACATTCCACCTTTTAATGAATCCTAATTTCATGAGTACAGAAATAAGGTTGTGGTGGTTTTGTTAGGTTCTGAGGAGCATTTGTGCTTGTTTCAGCTAGCTGTATGATGAAATTGAGAAGCAGTATGATGTGGAGAGCCTTTATTTGTAAACGTACAGGGGTTTTGACATCTGGGTACTAAGTGATGCAAATTGATTTTGGCTTCGCTTTTACTGCTGCTTGACTGGTAATTTCCTTGACTTTAATGGCTGTGTTTGCAGGAAATTCATTTAAGGAATCTTACTAGCTATTAACAACAGTCTTGTAGGAATATACTAGAAAGAGATGGTGTCTTGTTCAATGAGGTAAAATAATATATCCTACACACCCAACTTTTTTTTTTTTAAATAAAAAGTGAATGAAGGCACTAGTCCAGTTTTAAAAGTGGTTAAAGAAAAATGCTAACACCAACAGGAAAATTAATTTCCAAGGAATATAAGTACTTCTCCCCCACCCCCTCATCTTTCTCCTTTTTTGCAAAATGGAGAACAAACTGATGATTTCATTTTTAAATGTGTGGTTTTGATTCATTTCATTCTTTCATTCGGATTCATTGAGCAGAGGCCTAAAATGTTTTAAGACAGTTCCTCAGTTCTAATAGATTGTCCTAGATGACAACTGGTCACTGTACAACTTCAGCTTGCACTTAGCTATCACTTATCATGAAGCTGTTTAAAAAGATTTATATTATCTGTATTTATATGCTGACATGAGGGGGCAGACAGTGACCACTTCCCTTAAGTGTTTTCAATTTTTTCCTGTTGCAGGAAATCAGTGTTGCCCCATCTTTTACTAAGATGCATCACACATCTCTAAAGCATTCCAGATGAACTACCATAGGGGAAAAAACAAACAAACAAACAAACAACAACAACAAAAAAAAACTGTTAGAGTGGTTCCCCACCTAAACGATGCCCCAAACACCACATTTTCTCTTGTGGACAATGTGGAGCAGAGACACCAGGCTAAGTTTTCATCTGCTTGGGATTACACTGATGGAAAAAAAAAAAAAAAAATACACACACTTGAATTTTTCGGGGATTTAGCACCACTTCCATTAAAGGAAATAAAAATCTTATGCCCAAACTTGGCTTCTATTTTATCATTTTCTTATCACCTCAGCAAACAAAAAAGCAAACAGAATTTACACTAACTCAGTGCCAGTCATGCTTGCCGAGGATTTGCATTTACAAAAAGATGCTTGAGTTCAAGTGAAATACCAACAGCAGGGCTGAATTTGGCAGTAGCATATTCTCATTTTTCTCGACAATATTAAAGGTTGACAGCAAAAAGATAACTAGATCAAAAAGTGAACCATGAGTGAACTCTCATCTGGAGTGACCTAAAGCAAAAAAGTCACTGTACTGTACATATTTTAACAATATTTGCACTGTTCCAACACAGATTGTAGCAGATGCAAGACTCTGCCGATGTTCCAGCTAGCAGGGTATTACAGTTTTGACTGCTTTCATTGTACCATTTTGCAGGGATTTTCTCAGCTTCAGAATTTATGGTTAAAGTCAGAGGCTTACCTTAACAGCTTAACAACATTCACCTATATTCACATTCTCACTTATACAGACTAAAGCAAAAAAAAAAAAAAAAAAAAAAAAAAAAAAAATT
>CM021768.1:12004548-12032147 GCA_011076525.1 Nettapus auritus
GTTGACCTGTTTAGTTCTGATTTTAGTGTACTATGAAAGGAAACTCATTGTATAGACCCAACAGTGGACTTCAAACACATCAGTTACAGGCAAAATGGGAATATATTCTTCTGTGTCAGCTGTAGATAGTATGGTACAAGATGGGATGAAGTTAAACCAGTGAAGACTCAGGTTATGAACCAAGATAATTACCAAGTAGTGAAGTTGCAAAAAGATGTTACTACTCCTCATTATTTAAGTGGTATGCAAAGTATAGCACCTAAGGAAGTTGCAGCTAGCTTCCATGCAATGAACTGTATAAAAGTATGGACTTCTGTGACATACTTATTATTCTGCAAAAAGGATTAAATCACCACTTTAAGCAGTTGTCGACCAATTAGGAGGAAAAAAAGTTCCATAATGTCTTGAAACTAAATCAAAAAACACTACCTGAATTTGGAATAGCAAATAGTGTGTCAAAACAAACATGCTCATTCTGAGAATGCATCTGCATTGCTCTGCATCTCCTCTCCATCCACTTAAACCAACTTTCTCCACTTCAGTGGACATGAGCCTCTGCACATGCTAGATGGGATGAGTCACTTGGGAAGTTCTGACTGACGTAGCACGGGTAACACAGAGGCCGGTTGCAATACAGGTGCTTCAGCACTTAGAATGAAAAGTACGTTTATAGAATTCATTAACAAGTTGCCTTGTGAGAAGCATTTAAATGCCCCTCAATAAGTAACAAACAAAACAGAAAACCTTGACCCTGCATCACTGAAGTCTATGCAAGTTCTGTTTTCAAAGGGAATAGGCTCATCCACTGAAGTCCTACCCCACACACATGAGCGTGAGGAATCCAACAAACCAGCCTCCCAAAGGAGAGTTCCCAAGTAGTTAGACAAAACTGTCAATAAGATTTATCCCTATATTTTCATATCAGGCTATCTGAAATCAATGATTTGGAATAGGAATCTTAAACACCCTTGAAAGAATCTTTCACTACTTAATTTACATCATTCCTTAAATACGTGAATTCCTCATGCATGCTGGCTAGACTACCTAAATTATCATGGATAATTAAAGAAACAATAGGCGTTAGCAAATAATTGCTTTTTCAGGGAAATTACACTTCCCTGTCTCCAAGCATTGTCACTACACCAGTCTGCAGCGCTCTCATTAAGAAAATACTGCTGCACTTATCATGCCCTGGCAATGAGTGGCATCTACCCAATGTTCAGGAAAGACTTTCATTTTGAAAGACTTTCCCCGAAATAGTGCATAAAACAAGACACTCTCAGTAGCTGTTGTCACACTGATACCTGAAAACAATTTTTGACTCAGATTAATGGAAAATACATGGAACAGAACCTCAGGGCCCCAACACAGTGAAAGCACTTAGTGTTCTCTGATTAAAAGATCCTGGGTGAAAATAATATAGAAAGCCAGTTGACTGAGAGCTGCAGATAGTTTTCAGACAAACTGTAATGGATTAAAGAGTCAAAGATTGTGAAAAGGAACAAGTTGTTATTTATTTATTTATTTTCAAATTCCAGCCTTTTCTTATTTTGTTTTATGTTTCTGCATTTTCCCTCTTCCATTCTTAACTTCATTTTAATTCTTAACACAGAAAGTGGTAAATGTGAGAGAAGTCAATAATCCAATTTTATTGATAGCTTAATTTCTTAATTTTCAACTTTCCAAAGCAAATATATATATATACTCACACACACATATCTATCTATCTTCGGGCCATTTAGAGTATCTTTTTCATTGCAAAATGTGTAATTTCTGTAAAAAAAAATGATGAGTCGTATGGGTTTGTTTTCATTTTCCTTATACGTAAAATAGCACCATTCACTGTGAAGATTGTTGTTATAATGCCACAGGGAGTAGTATACACCATGAGACGCTGTTTAATTACATGATCACAAATTGCTTTGCTTAGAGGAATTGTCCCTTCAATTACTTTTGGCCTGAAAGTCTTTTAGAAGAAGAACTTTAGAGAAGTTAAGAGGATGTATATCCAAACCTTCCTCTACTATTCTATTTCCCTTACAAAGTAAAGTTGTGCTACAGTACATTCGAGTTTTTCATTGTTTAATAAAGTAATAATTTTTTCCTAACCTCATTTTCAGGAACACCTGGGCTATTATCAGAAACTTTCTCTAATAACTCACCTTGAGCCAGACCTCTAGCACAGAGTTAAAGCAAGTTGGCAAATAAAAACATGCCTCTTAAAGAAAACTGTAAAGAAACCTTGATAATGGTTGCTAGCACTGGTTGGAGCGTGAAGAGGTCCAAATGAAAAGCACACCAAGTTGTCACATATTTTATAGTCCACCTTCTCTTTTGAAAGTACCATAGCAGGACATCAAAATGAAGTGGTACAATCAAAATGACAGCGAGTCAATGATAGTCACTGAATACAGCTTGTAGTTTTATGAAGGATTTGGCATGTGAGCTGGTGGGAAATTTGACTCTGAAGATAGCTCATTTCACATCAGGTCTCATGTCAGTTGCTGAAAAAATGGGTCTTGTTAAATAAAATGTAAGCACATTAAGTTATCTCTGTAGTTTATACTTTTGAATTTATTCAACTCCTGTCAAATAAAAGCAGTTTTATATTTGATTTCAAATACAAGCCATGCCTGCAAAACTTTACAGAAAACATAGCAAAGTCCTAAAATACAGCAAGATTTTTTCTGATATACAATTACTTCTTTGACCCCCTAGGAATTTAAAACCTCCAGCAAGTAAGAACTGTTTCACCCAACAGATTTTGTAGGGATGCTGGGCCTGATCACATAACAAGCAAGTTAAGGGGTGGCCCACTCCTTCTGTATAGGATATGTCAGTCATGCTGCATAATCCTCTCTCTAAAGGAAAAAAAATCCATCTTTAAATGAAGAATTTTGATCTTCCCCACTTCAGCCTACTGGTATTTGCCACTTATCATTGTAGCTTCTTCATCCCACCATTGTAGCATCTCCATCCCATCTCCCTGAACACTAGAAATTTTCATAAAACCAGCAACTGCAGAATGTGCAAAGTAAATGTTTTAGTCCCACATTTGCAATCCAAAGCTGATTTTTCCATCTATATAAGTAGTTTTTAGTTGTGAACTCTTCAGATGACTTATGCTGAAACCTGCAAGTCAAATTTCACTAACAGTTGGCATTTCAGATACCAAGCACTCAGTGTAGTGAAAGAAACAAATCTAATAGTCAGATTTTTGACTAATTTGTTAAGAATATGAAGATTACACAGTCATGAAATCTGCCTTTGTACGAGTGCATCTTGAGTAACATTATGCCAGTGGGTCAAGCCTCAATAAAATGCTGCTCTGTTAGTACTCCCACAGATAGAGCACCAAATCCCTTTATAAAGCTACTTGTTGCAACTATATTATACATTTCAAAGAAGGAATACAAGGACAGGCTATTCCCAAGGCACTAAAATGAAAACTTAAAATATTCACTGGACAAAAGCATTCTTTTCAGAGTCAGAATTGTGTTTTCTGTAATGTAACGTAATCCCTAAAAGTCTTTCATATTCCCCCCTCTCAAACAGAGGCAGAAGAGATAAGCAGAAGAATGAAAGAGTAAAGCCATATGCAGAAAGTTACATCATGACTTGGGACATGAAATCATGGAGAAGAGTAAAATTAAAGTTAAAGGACAATCTTCCTTTAAAGTATTGTTTTTCTAAGAAAAAATATTTCACCTAAGGCTTACTTTCCACCAAAAAGGTTTACTTTATTAAACAATGAAAAACTCTTCTGCATCCATGGAAGAAGTCAGCATTTGATTAAAACCAGGACAGGGAAATCAAAGCACATATACTTGGAAGCATTAGTGCAGCAGCCTAAATGTGAGAGCCTCGAGCTACGATCCAATAGCCTGGTTTCTGAACCATGACATTCACAATAGCAAGCAAAGACTTCTGTGCTCCACCGTGATTGCTCAGCAAAAGGAGTCATGATGGAACATGAAAGATAAAGATTAGTCAGGCCATAACAAAGAACAAGGGCATAGAAAACATCAAGATGACAGTTATTTTGAAATCAAAATGGTTTGTTTTCAAATGAAAGCACAATGTAAAGCATTCAACTTTTTTGCACAAATAAAAGTTTGTTCCAGAAAAAAAAAAAAAAAATCCAATCATCTGAGGTTAGAAGTTAAAAATCCTTCACACACTTTTCCTATTTTTCTGTGCAGGTTTCTGAAGCTATAACCTAAAAGGCAGAAAATTCAGAGCTACCCACTCCTTCAACTCTCTGCCAATAGGATATCTGTCTTTTCAACTCTTCTATAATGCAATGAATTACAGATGCACTTTGCAGATCCGTTCCTTCCCTCTCCCTCAGAGAGGGAAATGAAAGGTGTTACTATACTGTGATCTAAAGAAGTTGTGGCAAACATTAACTGTGTTCATTTCATTCTAGGTCCAAAGCTGCCAATCAACAGTTAAAAGAAGGTAAACAAGCCACAGATCCTAAAACTGATTCAACAAAGCCTAAAAACATTGCCAGCTTTCAGTATGCATCACTATTTTTAAAAGAATAAAAAATCTTAAGGTCCTGATTGATGCTGAATTCTAAGCCTCTCAGCTGAAATGTCATCCTGACAACTTCAGAAATGTAAAAAGCAAACTTTTAAAGAATAATACTTTCCGAGAACTTTATGATATACAGACTTAAACATTCCTCTCTTTCAGTGTTTTTAAATCCTCTTTGATTCCACAAAACACTTAGCCCCACTGTTTTTAAGTGCCCACTGTACAGCAGCTGACTAACCATGTAAACAAGACAAGTTCTCCCACATATACTTTATTTTTGGTAGGTATATATACAACATGCAATTTATAACACAGTCCATCTTCCCCCCCTTCCCTCCCATGTAAAATTAACAACTTCTCACATAAGAGTGATCATCCATCCAGTAATTTCTTCTTGATAGGAAGCAGCTATGAGACCTTTGAACTATTGTTCAATGGCCGGTGACAGTCAGCTGTCTATTGCTGTTCCTGTGCCATTTCTCCTTCTGAGTATCTGCCCGTGATAGAAATGAACACAGCAGGAAGGTAAAAACCAGTTATAAGCTTGACCTTTTCTACAAATCTCTGCCAACATACTTTTTGTGGAGGATGAACTTAAGGGAGGAAGGGGAAGTGAGGCACAGGAGCAGGCAATCCCGTGGCTGCTAGTAGCCATAGAGTGAAAGCCCTAAATATAGGCATAGCTTCACCTCACTTTTATCGTCTGAAGAGGAGCCACCTTTAAACAGAAAATGTCTTTCAGTCAATATCCTGCATTTCTCTAGTACAATTATCGCAGCAGCGTTAGGATGCCTGGCCTGGCAACACCTTTCTGACAGACCTTCTTCTAGAGCTGAAAATGGTCCTTGCAGACACATACTGAGTTCAACTGAGTTCAGCTTCTTAAAACCAAGTTTCGTGATCTACATACAGATGCCCCAGACTGTCAGTAAGACAACAGCCTTCATTACCTAGACTTTACACAGGGTTATGTTTCTGTTCATTGTATTTCATTCCACTAGGACTGCACTCAGCTGTAAATCCCAATAATTTCCTCCTAAATGCAGCCCTCTTGCTTTAGGGAGGAAGAGCTCCCAGGTGTGATTGATATTCAGAACACCTTTTCCCACTTGAAGGAGATTTCATAAATCCAGCAGAGATGATCTGGTCTGTTCCATGATCAATAAAATTCTGCTTTATCCTTTCCTACTGACATTACAATGTTTCCTTTTCATGCCCATCTCTACAAAGGGAGTTAACTAAATTCAGTATCAATATAAGTGGTTGCAATTCCAGAACTAATGATCCTGAAGGGACTGGTAATTAACACAACGTTCATGTTACTATGGATGCGCATCAGACTAAACAAGCACAGTTCCATTCCTCCTACTATTATAGGCAATTCTGCATCCTGGTTTCTAAGTCCTTATACAGCACAAGAGGGGAAAAACACAAGCGGGAGCAAAACAGAACTGTTATTCCAAGTGACGCAAATACACATCACACACTAAGGATGCTCTGGGAAACTGATGAACCTTCTCCCTCCTTTTCTTTTTGTACTGCAAGCAGGTCTAGTTAACCTCATGAAACTACAGAAAAAGCAGGCATTTCTCATTTGCCTTGAACAACAGCATGCAACTTTGGCTTCCAGTCCAGCTGGAAACAGGAGCTACACGAACTAGAAGATGCACTGGAGAGAACAACATGCAGACAGTGGCCAAAGGAGCAAAGGCCATAGTGTCTGACCTCAGCTACATGAGCATCTTCTTTCCCTTCTTACCTATTCCAGCAAGTTTCCTTCAGGTCTCTCATGTGTCACTATTAGACATTCAAAAGAGAGATCAGGCATCAGGAAAAGCAAGAAGGCATTTTATGAGTGGGAAAACAAGAAGCTACCAAGCCAATTCCTCGAAGGCTTCTAAAGCACGTGGAAATAGAGAACCACAGAAGCTCCTGAGAGGAACTAGATATTAAGTATGCATAGCACAACAACAACAACAAAAAATTGTTCAGAATTCTGTCTTGCAGGATCCTATGGTATGCCTATATTTTGGTCTTTTAGTATGTCATAACAAGGCAGACTTGTTTGTGCCAACTACTGACCTAGGACTATGTGTACTTCAGGTACAGTGTACACACTGCTACAGGATTTTTTTTATTATTATTTTTTAGAAATCTAATTTTACTCCCCTTAAATTAACCACAGTACATACCATATATAAATGCAACAAAATGCTGTACATGTGTAAAAACAAAGGCTTGTGTCTCTTTTACTTCCACCCCAAAGATGCTGGCAATGCTTCAAATTCTATGCTAAGTCTGTGGACATCTTTGCAACGCTATGACAGTAACATCTGATGCACTGCTTTGCTTTCCTGAAGATCTGTACTGGCATATATGGCCACAGGCACCTTGTTCTTCATCTTTTCATTTGGGTGAAAAATTTATCAATAGCTCTCTGAAGTGCAAGAAGAATCAGTTTGTTCGGGAATGGGCTAAAGAGAAATCTGAAGTCATCTCATCTAGCTGTTTCCAAGACAGCTGAATTTTTCCTGTGCCTGGATTCCCCCTCAAGCAGTTTTTATTGCCTTACCATCAACACCACAGCATCCCTCCCAAAGGCACACACTACTTTGTGTCAATGGTATAACATAAGATCCTTTCTCAAAGGACCCTGAAGCATTTAGCAATAAATTCAGCTTCTGAAGCATCATTTTTCTAAGTGATAACCACATCTTCAACCTCTGAACACACACCTCTGTAGAGCAGCCATCTGACAACGAGAGCGATTTGACTGGAACATGTAATTTGGCAGATATTTTCCACTAGCTAAAAAGCATGGAACTCCATTGTAGTAAAGGGACTCCCTCATTTTTTTTTTACTTTTTCTTTTTCCATTTAGAATCATATGCAAATCTGTACTGAAGGTACAGGTTTCACTTATATTTTATGCTGCTCAACTATCTGGTCTTTCACTAGGGTAAAAAAAGTATTTTTATCTTGTTGAAAGCTAAACAGAATCAGGTAAAATACATTTTATGCCCCAAACAAATAAGGTCTCACAAGCACTCCCAAATGCAAAGGACGTTCTTATAATAACATAGTTTTGAGTAACCAATTTACAATTATGGTAAGAGAATAAACAATAGAATGAAAATTGGGCCATTCTGTGCACCTCTTCAGAATCCAGATTTAACAAGTGCATCTTGGCTCACAGGACAACATATGGGAGTTTTAATGGTAATCCAATAAATACTTGCCAACCCCTGGGAAACAGCAACTCTTTCAACTTGAAATACTTCCCTGGCTAGGGGAAACAGTTTATCCACCAATACAGTCTCAGGCTAATTTGAAGTATAGTTCTGAGGGGGCTCAGTTTGCTATTGAGACATGGTTTAACGTATAAGAGCCTGGATAATCTCTGCGGAGACTATGGCACAATGTGTATTTGGCACCATCTCACTAAGCTGAGTCCTATCACATTTGCTCTGTAGTATCTGCTACCATTGAAGAGAGTTCAAAATAAGATACAGTCTATTTAACTTACAAACAAAATAATATTAATACTCACAAGGAAAAATGTAACCAGCTTTGACAAACTCCCAGCAAGCAAGTTGTAATTAAAAAGCATCTCTCCAGATGTGATGGTTTACATTGGCAGCTACTCACTTTATCATCAAGCTCCCCTTCCTCCCCAAAAATAGATGACATTATTCACTCTTGCATAATAGAGTAGCAACAAAGGAAAGACTAGTAGCCTTCACCATAGAATTAACACCTGCAGAATCAAACAGCATCCAGCTAAAACAGTGGTGTAGGAAGAGAAATAAATTTCTATTATACTTCAGATTGGAAGGAGATCAAACAGAGCCAGTGAATCCATGCCAGCACTGTATAATACACTTCATAAGCAAACTTTGCTCCAATTTACATCCATTGTATACTTACATCTCTAAGAGGAAGTCCTGCAATTGTTTCTATCGCGATGTTCAGGTACCTCTCAAGTAACACAGGGAAAACTAAAGCACCTGCAAAGACCCTTATATTAAATTTGGTCCTTGACGTTTTAATGAAATAAACTCAGAACAGGTGCAAAGAGCCTGTTATCTACCTCACTAACAAGCTAGGTATCACAGAAATAAAAGTATCTTTTCTTTTTTTTTTCTTTCTTTCCTAACCCAAAAGCATATTCTAACCAGCAGCTTTTTAAATAAGCCAGAGGAAATATTATGTATTAAACTCTAACCATACCTGACTGAAGCCTAAATAAGCCATGGATAGCTACGTAGATTAAAGCCCAGTTTCTCCACATCCCCATCAACAGAAGCTGACCTGCTGGAGATTGAGATTAAGAGCATGAGAAAGATGGAGCAAAACACTTTATAAGTTCCCACATCTGATTCACAGGGAGGAAGTCTTATGCACTGTAGTGTATTAAATTAAACCTTTTCTACCTACTAACTACTTTATTATGGCCCAGGGATGATTTAAAACAAATGTTCTTACCTAAAAATAAAAGCAAATTAACTACATTTATTGTTGTGTCCCTTTAGTTCTCACCAACTATGAATTTTCCAGTCAATTAATTTTGTGGGCAGAAGAGCTATGAAAATAACAAATTCTAAGCACACGGAAGCAAGTCTCAAGAAAAAAAAAAAAGAGTCAAGGTGTCCTATGCAGTTAAGAATTCAAAGTAGGACCCTCCTAAGACATATCGACATTTGTGCTTACTCAAATAGGGAATAAAAATCTCCACCGAAATTAACCAATCCATCTTTAACTTCCACACACTGAACACTTGCAATGAGCCATTATGTGCAATTGTTATTTACTAGGGGAGTCGGGAGTCAGCAGGCCATTTCTGCTCATATACATTCAAGCATGCCCTAAGAGACTTGCATACAAGATGCAAACAGAAGAGTAAATTTGTGCAGTAAGCTTGTTTTGGTTTGACCTGACATTCCTTGGACCACATCACATTTTAAGATGTATCTTAATTACTGTCCCCTACCACTCTATTTCCAGTCCTACTCTGGAATATAAATGAAACAAAATAATTATTTGTTTTTTGGGTGGTCCTTTGTAGACCCAGGAGTTGGACTCGATGACCATTGTGGGTCTCTTCCAACTTGGAATATTCTAGATTCTGTGATCATTCAAATTATTTCAGTCCATCATAAAGTGTCCACGTAAACCACAGTAATATTCATACTGTGCTGTGTAATCCATATAACTTAGTCGTATGTGCACCAAACCAATTTGTTACTGCTTCTAGATATACTTACCTTGGTACTGAGTCATAGACTTTAGTCTGGGACTTTGCTATTCCTCATGAACATTTACTAGCACATACCACACTGCAGGAGATCAAGGCCAAACTGCTCAGGAGATCAAAATTTTCAAAGTCCACGTGTTGTCAAATCTGACTTCAAATATGTGTATTTTATTTTTACCAAAGTGGAAAATATGGTACACATTCCAGATTGTCCTCTAGTAGACCACTAAGATTGTCTGTTTGCATAAGTCTTTTGTGACTGTCTACTGACCACTACCCATAAAGCAGTAGTTCCATCACAGCATATAAAATAACACATTTGCTCCATGAAAGTAGCCAAAGTACCAACACGGTTTCGATTTAAGTATCGGCAAGGTTCAGTTGTAAATTGGATAACCTTATTTTAACAAATAGACCATTCCTATCATGTAAATGACACACCAAGTTTTCTATCAGCAGATGTTGAGATGGTTACAAAAACTAATGCTATTGAAATCAGAAATGTTTGATTTTGCGTTCTGTTTTGACTCTGCTCAAACAAAAATAAACTCAGCATAATATATTTGAAAGTTTTCCATGCCACAGAAACAAATGTCCTCTCATCAGATAATAAACCTTGTTAACTTATGCCATCATCTAGCCTCCCTCCACCTCCTCCAAGAGCTGAATGCGCTGTCTTTATTTAAAATTATAAATTACGACTTTAAGTCTTTCAGAGTTGATTTGCTTTGTTCATCAGCAGTGAAAAGGAATTTAGACTTATTAATAAAGGGTATCTTCAGACAAGTCAAGCAGAAACTTCCCAATTTTCAACTACTTGACAGTTTATAGCTGAAATGAGCCTCAGACTAACAATTTAATTCTTTCTGTACCTCACCATTTGGGAAAAATAAAAATAAAAATAAAAATAAAATCATTAAAATGGGAAAAGGAAGAAAAATTCAATAACCACCAAGGATGGAGATTACAAATGACTATATCACTATGCAAGTTTATCATCTTAAGTTCGCCACACTGAATTTGGTGTTTGCTCTGGGAGGCAATGGTCCAGCTGTCCTGTCTCAATTTAAAAATGCATTGATCATTTCCTCTTTTTCAGGTAAAATGACTATTTTAGGTGCAGTTGTTAAAGTGTTCAAACTTAATTATCCAAGGGTTTCTACTGGACTTTAGCTTGTTCTGCAAGTTTCATATAGGCATGTAGAATATCAGCCTATGCTAGTGTTATGGTTTTGGCTGGGATAGAGTTAAATTTTTTGAGAGGCTTTTGTCTTCCCAAGAAACCATTATGCGTGATGAGCCCCTCTTTCCTGGAAGTGGCTGAGCACCTGCCAGCCAACAAGCAGCAAATAAATTCCTTGGTTTGCTTTGCCTGCGTGCACAGCTTTTGCTATCCCGTGTGAACTGTCCTTATCTCAACCCATCATTCTCGTACATTTTCCTTTCCACTTCTCTCTCACATCCCACCTTGGGAGAGTAAGCAAGAGTTTGTGTGGCACTTAGCTGCCTGCCGGTTAAATCACAACAGCCAGGTTTACCAAAAGTGTCTCCCACTACTTTTTTTATTCTAGCACCTCATTGCACATAATGTGTTTTAACCTAGTTTATCACCTTTAGCATTTAAAGTATGAACTGTAAAAATCACAAGGAAAAAGTTACTGACTAGTGCAAACACAAGCTGGAAGACTGATTGCTTTGGTAGAAGTACTGCTTCTATGAAATTTGAAAGAACTCTCCTCCCACTTCCTATTAGGGAAAACAAACTAATTCCCTCATCTGAATCTCATCTGTATTGCCCATAAAATTCAATGAATTCAGCTAAAGCTAATTAATTTTTAAATTTAATCTAACACTTGCCCTGTCTCCTCCTAATATTTGCCCATTTATATTAAACATATAAAAGTATAATATAATTTTAGTGCTTATCTGATACTGAAACTTGTATGTACTGACCTAATCAAAGTTCACTGAAATGAGTGAAAGACTACCTTACTCACTTTGGCTGAGGCCATTACTTTGGAATTGCAGAGCAGAATTCTGTCAGCAATTATACTCACTCAACTCCGAGAAAAACAAAAGGAGAATATAGCCTTGTACCTACATTTAAAATATTTATATTGGCCATTTAAATATTTATATATTTGTCAATTTTAAATATTTATGTAACTATCTATTCGAGCACTTCATATGTTGGAGAGCTAACTTATATAATGCAAATATATTATATATTAAATATTTACTATGGGTTAATATTTTATGAAATTTACTGTACACACAGTAGGAACAAAACTAGCAAGGGGTGGGGAACTCAAGAGACTACTTCTGCACTTTCAGCACAAAACAAGCATCACTTACCTCTGCATTCTTTTAACAGTATTTACCGGCTTGCTAAGAGAGACTGTTTAGAAATTATGTATTTAAACACCCAGTGATAATTTATCCTTGGGCAGAATTGTGCCAAAGTAAGTGGAATTAATGACAAATCAAGTTGATCCTGTAATTCTTAACAGATCACTATCAACCATCAGAGCACTGAAGGAATTCAAAAAAAAAAAAAAAAAAAAAAAAAAAAAAAAAGTATTAGTATTTTGAGTATTTTGCATTCAATTATAAATTGAACTTCTAAACTGCTTGTGACTCCTTCACCCTCAGGATGGATTTTCTAACAACCTGTTCAAAAAAAAGTGAAGCTAAACAGAGATAAATAAAACTTTTTTTTCTGCAGATTTAGACCTTAACAGAACCTCTCAGCATGAGAAAAAATCATACTGCATGTACTAGACTTAAAAAAAACTGCTTTCCCCATAGCTATGGAAAGTTTTAACATTTTCTCAGCCCATAACTGAACTCCATATTTAATTATTAGGAGATAACTTGTCCTTGTGTCAAATCTGAAGAAGCCACGAGCTATCTTTAGGAAAAAAAAAGTGCTGTGAATTAAGAAACAATAAAACAAAACATATCCTAAATGTCTTTTGGTCACTGTTCCCTGTGCTCTGGGACATACAGGGATGAGTTCAGGATCAGTGAAGCAATCTCGTGTATCTATGAATACATCTTACTGCTGGCATAGACACTGTCCAAATGAGAGTCCTCAAGCAGCAACCTGTATGAAATTAACACCTGCACTATTGTACACTGCAATAACAGTACAGTCCTCATTTACATTTTTATGACAAGTTGATATATTGGCAGTAAGTTTATACCAAAGGGCTGTATGAGTAGAAGAATCCTTATGGCATTGAAATTTCCTCAGAGCTTTTAAGTTCCTTCATAACTTTTTAATTCTGATTAACAGTCATAATAAACTAGATTTACTTACAACCTCCAAGCATTAGACTTTATTAATCTACATAGCATGCAATTAAGTTAATATACTTCGATTCTGCCCATTTCTGAAAGATGTTTTAATCTTCCTGGCAAATATGAAAGCAATCCAGCAAACAAGTCTCCATGCTCAGTTTTTGAACAATTGACCTTATCTGGTTGCATTTTAACAAATTAACTTCCCAGTGGAAGACGGGTACTTCAAGCACTAGAAATTGTTCTGCCTGCTTACAAACGTGCCAGGGTTTCTGTCCTTGGACTGTGTGTAAGAGAGGCAGAGGAGACAGATTTGCTGCAGAGGTAGAATTTGTCCTCTGGTCCAAGTGAAGCTCCTGTCCACTCCCACATTCTCTCCTCTGTCTCCTTTTCCAACACGCTGCCCCAGCAGTCCCATCTCCTCTGCCTCTCCAGTTCTCCAGTCAGAGGCACAAGCCTGTATGTTCCCTGTGTGTCACAACGCAGCATTGCCTCATACTTCTCTCGTGGGTTGCTGCAAGTGATTACCTCCTTCAGCTCTACTGCAGTCCATGTAACCTCCCAGCAGCAGGCTAACAATCCAAATTACAGTTTATACCTCCCACTCTGCCTGATTCTGACCACTAAAAATTAAAAGTAACATCTGACTAGGTCATATGCATTGCTTTACAAGCAGTTCACTGACATCCTACTAAGAAATATTTAAAATGTAGTCTCTGCTTTGAGAGAGTTCTTCAGTAGTCCTTTAAATTCAAGTAAAGGGAGTAACGAGGACACCCAGAGCTCTCAAGCCCACAGAACCATTAGTTTTGATGGATGGCTGTTATTATACCTGTCCTTGCTTAATTGTTTTCTACTCCAGTTACCTATAAGCCAATTAGGAAACGCCTGCTGCTTCTTACTTTCACATAAATGACACCATCCTGATTACAGGACTGCCATCAAGGAAGAAAGCTTCTTCCACAAAATACGTGTATTCCAGTCAGTTGCTCCTCCTGCTCCAACAGCCTTCACATGAAGTGCTGCTAACTATCAAAAGAGATGTCCTGCTGTCTTCTCATGTGAGGTAATGTTGATTCACAGGTGGGTATTTACTTCACATTTTAGATCTTTATCAGTGTGCCAGCCTAGTATCTTTGAACACTTTAGGAAGTACTGCTCTGGCCAGGAGCAGCTGGGGTGTGATCACCAAGGCACTCAGGAAACAGCTCTTTCAGAAATGCCATTTTGCTGAAAGCAAGCCACCTCCTACCTGCTACAGAGGGAGAGCACGCAATCAGCAGACACCACGAGAAGGTGACCTGACATCAGTTCCCACTCTACTCTGTTTCAGACCAGCTCACCTGCCTGTTTCCCAAGTGATAGCAAGGAACTACATATGAGTATCCCTAGTACACTCCATTGCTCTTCTTGCACTGGCTCTTAACTTGGGCTCTTGGACTTGGACTCTTAATGGAAGAGAAAGCTTGATAGGACAGAGGGATAGCACTGGAGAAGAGCTTATTAACACAGTTCTTCTGGGGACCAGTGTACATTGTAATTAATAGTATGGGAATACAAAACCATTCATTTACTATGGAGAAAAAACAGAATGGATGAATGATGTCTACAGGAAATCGAGCCCAAGTCACGGAAATGTTTAGCAAAGCTGACCTTCCTGAAATTATGACTGTAGATGAAAAACGTTTCACAAACATACTCTTGAATTCATTTCTCGAGCAATTTTTTAACTGCAAAAATCAATCATGTTTTGAATACATTCTTTTTGCACCAAGTGCATTGTACATGAATTAGTAGATTGTGCAGAAGGTTTGACACAGAAATCTTCTAAGCTTCACACAACCATTTGAGCTTCTGTGTATTTAGTTCAGTCACACACAGAGAAGAGCACTCAGAACTACTTTAGCTGTATCCTTAACAAGTCATCAAAGCAAGGGTCATGCCAGACTTTTGATATTCCTGATAAGCTTCTTAACCTAGGTACTTAATAAAAGATGTGAAAATTATGTTCTATGAGTATGAACAAAGTAAATATATATATATAACTAATAATAGTGACCTCCTAATGGAAAGAATGTACACATGTACTACCAATTACTTGACACTGGGAAGTTACTTGACTAGTCTCCCTGCAACTTGATTTGGGAATAAATGCCTAGACATGAACAAAAACTTCATCTCCAAAGAGCCAGAAAACGACACTGCAGGGGTCTAGTGAGCTATACTTCCTGATATCCCTTATTTTCTGTATTCTCTCTACTTCGCTTTTACCCATGGCAGAATCATTAAACAGCATTTTGCAGTGGATCATTCACAGGAAGATTTCAGCAAAGCCTGTGAAAGAACAAGTCCTTGTACCAAAGTCAGGACTCCTGCATGGACCATGGCTATAGCTACCCTGCTTAAGTCCTGAAACTGGACATACTGCAGCTTTGAGATAGTCAAGGCAGCAGTCACAGCCAGAATCACTCTTCTCTACCTGCCCATCCTCACCAGGCAGGTGACATCCCAGCCCTCATTTTTGACAAGCAATATTCCATTTTTCACAAAATGCTGAGAAGCTCTGATACAGGTCCAATACACCAGAACCAGAGCTTTTAAATTTTAAAACTTTGTAAGCAATGCTCCTGTTTTATCTTCCATGTCTGTTTACACAAGCATCATCCAGCATCATCTAGCTCAGAGTAAGTCACAAACTTCAAAGTTCTTAGAGCTGCTAGGCTGTGCTCTCAGCACATTTGTTTGGTGAATATTCAAGTGAGATAGTTTCTCCTTGTATGACTGGTTCCCCAAACGTAAAGTTCACATACTGAATAATTCACATGCAACAGGACACTGGGTCAACACAGTACAGACAGACACTCTCTCCAGAGACCAGTACATATACCTCTAAGAAAATATGGGGAGGGATTAAGAGGAAAGAAAATGTGAACAGCATCTAGACACTGCTCATGCTGCTCAACAGGAATGATGCATATGTCTCCTTCATATGAATACAAAATACTACTAAACTTCCTCTGCAAAGCAACCTGTGGACCCTTCCCAGTACCATCTGTGTGTCAGTCCTTGCATTCATCTCCTCATATGCTTCTTAAATACTGCACTGACATAATTCCATCATCTGGCTCCCTTCTGTGAAATGGGGATAACAGTAACTGTGCACATAGATAACGAAGCCTATTACTCAAGTCCTGCACTAGTGCCCTGGCCAACAGATCCTTTCCTCCTATGCACTCTAACAGTCAGTGAACATGCTTGCAGCTTGGCTTAGGAAGCCACTTCTTTGGACCATGTTAGCTTGCTCTGAGAAATAAAGGGTTTAAAACTAGATTAAGTACACGTGTTTGCACCACAGGTACTCATCTGCTTATATTCATCCATGTGAACTGTACAATGTGACAACTAACTCAAAGGCCAGAGATGCCATTTGGTTTTATTCCTGGATTGTCACTGATTTATACATGCCCAATTCTTCCTACTGCTTTTACTAACTTTTCTGAAAAGGGAAGACTAGTGCTATAAAGAATTTCAAATCTTTGCTCTTTACTGAAAGTCATTAAAAAAAAAAAAAAAAAAAAAGAGAGAGAGAGAGAGAGAAAGCCACATAGAATTTCATAGCAATGCCTACAGTATTTTTCTTACTATCTCTCAACTTTCAAAAACTTGTATAGAGTCCCCCCAGCCACAGACAATTATCGCAGCTTAGTATTCCACACGATTAAGTTTCTAGACACAATCAGTCTTTGACTGATACACTAAACTCAAGCTGCTTATAAAGTGATTCAGTTCTGGTTAATGGAAAGGAAGATTATATGATAAAAACCAAAATATTTTACAGGGTAGGTGCTTGAAATCAATGAGTCACTTAGCTGTTATATTCAACCAGGTCACAATAGCAGACAACCTTGTCCTTTTCACACCCCAAAGATCAGAATTGAGCACTTCTTAACATTTTTCTTCTTTAATCTCTAAACTCACAATCCTGCCACCCCAGTTTTTAATAGTTTTGTTTGCCAGTTACAGCAGGGAGATTACAATGAGTGATGTACGTGTTCAAGATCAATACATCTGTAAGGAGATGGAATTCATATTGATCTTCAGTCATGCAGCACATACACCTTACTTGTCATAATCCTCTCTCTATAAACAGAAGCACTACTCCTGCATGCTGGATTTTTTCTCATTACTGCTTCACCAGCTGCTCAGTCTTGCTCCTACATCCCATTCTCAGACTGCTCCTGGAATGGTACGCAATCTTTAGTCCCAAGCTTGAAGAAAACAAGAGCGAAATCTGTAACAGCAGCAACAACTGGGTCTGGTGTTCTGCGGCAGCAAAACAGAATTTTGTCATTGCCCAAAAGGTCCAGCCTGGTTAATTAGCCCTTCCTAAAATATTTTCTCTGCTGTACACAGGCATTAACAGACATTGAATCTTGGAATCCAACTTCGTCTCCACTATCTAAAGATAGTCCAAAGGAAGAGGAAAAAATTTACAGTATGTTTCCATTTTAGTCTGTTTCATGGACAACAAAACTCAATATTCTTCATCTAAACCATTCTCATTTGGAAAAACAAAATAAAGAAGTTGACTGCTCATGGAAAGCATCAAATTATGGCAAAGTCAGACTTGAACTTATACAAAAGGTTTTTGGCTTAAAGAGGAAAGACAGGAGCTAATAGTGTAATAGAGTAACTTAGGTTCCAGCACCCCTGTATATATTATTTCACAGCTTTACTTGGGCAGCATAGGGCATCATGGAAAGTGTATTCACACCATAAAGTATGATGTAAAGAAGAGTATCAGGAATTACTCGCACATGGAACCACCATAATATTTCCAAAATAAAGTTTTCTATGTTCTGATGCTTTGTGATTATTCAGGTTGTAAACAAATCTCCTCGTCCCCCAAATTTATGCTTTTTTTTTAAAAATTTATTTTCTATATTTGATCAAAGCTTCCAAAGTAGAAGAAACATTCACACCATTGCAGCAAAGCTTCCCAGGTCTTGCTGGGCATGTGGTGAGGCACTGGAGATACCCAGCAAGATGACACGTTGAGCTTTGTGCAATGTGCAGTTGCAGACATCCATTACGGATGAGCACACAGTGCTTCACGAAGCACAGCCCCCCAGGATGGTGTGTTTGTCTCACAAGCAGCAGTATCCAGAGAGAAGAAGAGGTCTTTCAAAATCAAGCAACAAAACCACACATTCGAAGTGAGCCTTTACAATCTGGCAGTTAGACTCACACCTTGAATTTGTGACGTGCGCCAAAACCCCCAGGCTCTGCAGGACTCAGACTAGGAATTTAAAAGCTGAACCCCCAATGTCCCATTTCTAAAAGCCCTAACCAGGGCTTTTGTGGTGCTGTTTCTGCACTTGATGTTGACAGCGGAAATCGAAATAACCAAAATACAAAAGAAAAAGCACTCCCACTTTGAATGACTCAAAATTAATTCTGCTCCTGAACAGGAAAAGTTTTCAGAGCTCAGATCTCATGGGATGGGAAGGGCATTTCCCCACCCATTTCTACTTCGGATGGCATATAATCTAATGCTCGGATGTATTGTAATACTGTCTTAAAGCACTGCTTTTAGTTAAGCCAAACGTGATGAATGCTGAAACAAGTGTATTACCTTATTCGTTTCATCTTGTTTGCAGAAAGGCTTAAAAGAATTCATTCCTGGATGAGGATTTAGTGTTCCTCCTACAGACATCTGCAATCACATCCCCTGCAAGAGCTGACACATCTACTTATACCGATAGCTTTACTTCCAAAATCATACTGATTTTCAAACTTTTAGTAGCTTGTAAAACTGACCCATAATGTGATTTTTTGCTACGTATAAGATGGAGGCTTTCAACCCGTATTAATGAATCTCTCTACCATTCACTTAGGGTAAAGACACTTTGGAAATTTCCTTTTCCTACAGAAATATTAACTCTTTGCCATCTTCAGACAAAAATAAATAAATAAATAAATAATTTTTTGCAAATTACTCAAAAAACCTTGAAGCGGTTGTAATCCTATACATGCAAAGAACCCATAACATATTTTGCATTTCAAAACAAATATCTAGAATGGAAAAGAAAAGACCCTTCAAGATTACAAACAGGGTTAAACCATGCAGATTCTGCCACCTGTCTGGATATAGCACAAAGGTCAGCCCAGCACTACTCCGACACAGCAATGCAAGTCTGTCACCAAGAAATACTGGTTCAATGAAGGGAATATAAATTAAAATTACCCTTCTGGCCTGGTGACAGCCTAGAAGTTGTACCTTTCAAAGTCAATGCTTCCTGCTGTTTTATTTTTATTCTGTAAACATCAAAGGGAACTTCAAGAACACACAAGTCCCCCTCCACAGTTTACACAAGTTTTTAAAATAAAGAAACAATACAAACTCATTCTCCACAGAGAGCCATTTACATGTGCCGTTTTTTTCTTTGTTTTGTTTTCTTCTTTTCTTAAAAGCAATGCATTACTCTTAAAACTTTCTCCATTGTCACTGGGCTTGTATCCCTGCGCAGCACAACACAGACACCGTCATGTACCGAAACACATGATGGAAGTTACAGGGGAACACCACCTCTGGTCATGCAACATGGCAAACAGCAGACTCCAGCCACCGGCCCGACACCACCTCCAGCAGCAGGGCCATGCCAACAAGACAAAAGCTGGCGGCAGAGCAGGGAACTGCTACTTTCTGCCTGCGACCCCCACACACAGGGATGTCCCTAACAGGTCCAGACAGCGCCGCACTGCTCTGTTTGTGTCACTGGAAAGGTAGCGCAGGCCAAGACACTGCATTGCCAGTGCACCACAGGGTGCAAGACCTCGGGGCAAGGCTCCTTTGATCAACCAGGAGCTGACAGTCCACATCCCATGGCAGCAGTACCACGTATACATGACATAAAACATCCAAGATGCAATTGCTAATAACATGCCAAGAGAATTATTAATTCCTCATTAGAAAATATCTAATTTTGACAATCCAAAAAGAGTACTGCGTTTTCATAGTTAAGTAATTTTCAGCTAGTATGTAGTAGGAAAAAAAGAAAAAAGAAAAAAGAAAAAAAAAAAAAAACAAACAAAATATTTAGGAAAAGAAAAGTTTTTCTCTCTTCTTTGAGAGAAAATCTAAATATAAAAGAAATCTGTTGTGTGGTATACCAGAGGCTGATCTACCTCCTCAGCAGAGCTTCAACCACTTCAAAAATGTGGGATTTACATAAGAATATCTTCAAGAGCAATTAAGTACCTTGTGAGTTTCTACATATAATACGGCAGTACTAATGAATTCACACCACTTTTAATGTAAAATGGTAACATTTTAAAAAGATATATTAGAATAACCTGTGAGAAATGAGTCCAGGAATGCTTGTGAAGAAACTAAGATAACAACTTAGACTCCAAAATTGCTCCCCTTCTCCCCCAATTAACCTGTGATTTCACATAGAGAAGGCATTTAGATACACAACAGGAGATACACATCTACTACTTTCAAAATACACAGGGTGCAGAAAATTGAGTTATATCAAAAAGTGGCTGCCTCACAAGGGTCTGGACTGGCAGAGTTTACAGCAGCTAGGGCAATTCTCTGAGCAGTCAAAGCAATGACACTTGGAGTCTCATCCGTCTCATCTCTAGTGAATCTATTCCACTAACTGCCAAAGAGTTTAGTACAGGATACCCACAGAAAATATATCCCTACCCAAGACTGGGTCCAAAAACAGCGTCTCATCTCTTTGCAAAATGCAGCCAGTAGTTTCTTCATATGTGACCTGACGCTTCATTAAATTAAGTACTAAAATTTCTGCCTGCACCACGTGGTCAGACATCTGCAGACACCATGCACCAAGAATGAAGTAGCCTGATATGCATGTGGCAGAAAAGGCATACAAGCAAAGTGTAGAGCCTAGCACCTCAATTCTTACTGCAGCCAAAACCTCTAAAATTTAAATGAGGAGGAGTGTATTTTATTCCTAATGTCACTATGAATTAAGAGAGTTTGGCATGGAAAAAATCACTACTATAAAAAAATATTGTCATTTATTTAAAAAATGGCAAATGATTTTTCAAATGATTTCAAGTGATTTTTCTAATTTCTATTTAGAATTATCTTACATCTTTAAAAGAAAGAAAATGCAGCAGTTACAAGCATACCCTAATTTCCAGGTTTTGGTTTACTTTAATTTTTAGTGTGGATGACAAAAAGAACAACCAAAATTAAGCAATGTGCTTTCCTGCGTAACGGCAGTATTTAAAGATGAGTGGCATAAATCAAGATTCTCCTCTTCTGTGAGAAAAGGAAAAAATATATTCCCTTCCAATTCCTGTGCATACTGCAGCTCCCTCCACTGACGGAAGTAGGAAGATGTGGCCCTGCCGACCTCAGATTGAGTCACAGCACGTCTTTTTATTGCACTACAGTAGCTAAAGAAAGCATACGCTGCTAAAATAGCCCTTGGAAAAACATCTTAGCATATGGAGTTTGTCTGGCATAGGCTTTACTAAACATCCACTTCAGAAGGTGCCTGTGGCAGGAGTACACAGTGTTCCAGTTAAGCCAGAAGTAACCTTTCAAGTAGCAAATCTAACCCTCACATTAGCTGGACAAGGAGAAAACCACGAATTGTCCCAAAGATGAGGAAAGAAGTGGCCTGCTCCTCCCTATTCCATTTCCTGAATCAAGAGCAAGAAAAGGAATAAAGGGAATTTAAGTCTTTGTGCTTCGTGTGTGAAATACAGCTAGTTATCCCGCCGATCTGCAGCTCACAACCTCCCTGATCTGCTTTCCTGCATGTCTTCTGCCCATATACTGCAGTATCACTGATGGTCTCTGAACTGTTCCCGGCCATAACAGGCACACGAGGAAGGCATAGCAGCACAGAGGGGGCTGAGAGGGGAGAGATTGAGCAAAAATGATGCCAGAGAAAGAGAACAACAAAGAGGTAACAGATTGTTTGATTTAGATACATATTTGAAGAGGACCCAGAAGGGTGCTGAAAATAGTCGAAGAATCAGAGAGCGTTTAGAAGTGGGAAACAGGCTTCAATTTCACCTCAATGAGCTAGCTCAGGGGAAGCATGAGAAAACATTACACTCCTTGCAGAGCAAGGCAAGCCGTGCCCACACACGACATGTCCACTGCGGCAGGCCAATTTGTCCCAGACTTTTCAAACGTCACACTGCCTTCTGTCATGACCCTCCGGACCACAGTCCCACTGCATCAGAAACAGCAGCAGGAGAAGTTTAGTCAGTCTGCTTTGCTTACTGCACCTCGAACATGGGCAGCAAGGGGACTGATCTTGCCGTGTCCATATGGGGAAGCACGGTGGAAAGCCTTTGTGATGCTTTGCAAGAAACCTACAGCTTTTAGACTTTGGCACAGCACAGCACAGATCTGTCTGTGCCACTGGTACAGCTCTCGAGCACTGCTTGGAGCCTCGCAACCCCAACCCGTAGCAGGAATGTGGCAAAGCACGGGGCATTGGGGCCCTTTGGAAGGGGAAAAGGCCCAGCAGGGCCTGTGCGAGGCCGCAGCTGGCACCTGGGCAGCTGTGGAGCAGCAGTCCCCCAGCAGGGACTGGGAAAGCTCAGAGACACCCAGTGCCTCCTCGAAATCCACAGACACCCCCCGAATATGAGCTTGGATGAGATTCAAACATGGCTCATTGTTTCATAGGCTGTAACTCACAGCTATGAAGATTTGGGTTGCAAACAGTCCTTTCAGATCCTAGGAAAGACTGCATGAATGTCACAAATGTAAAGGCAAAGATGAATTTAAGTCTTCCGTGATTCAAATCTATTCTCTGCAGGAATTATCCACAGGGCATTCTCCAGACTGGGTGCTGGGACTAAAGGTAACCTGGCCACTAGTGAAAATCTTGAAACACCATAGCATTAAAAAAATAATAATAATAAAAATAAAACACAAAAGCTTTATAGAACTGAAGCAGTTTTTGGCATAAAGTCCGAGATATACTTGTACCAACAAAAAACATGTGTTATGTGTTATCATTATCCCTTCTCTTTAACCAGAGTGGGGGAAGGGATGCTTAAAATATAACTCAAATGGCTTAAAACATAGCTCGTACTTCCAGTGCTCATTACCAGAATTATACATTTCATGTCTGGGTGTACAGTACGGTAGATGGAATTTTTTTCCTACTTCCTGCAAAACAACATTTGCTTATTCAACTGCCTTTTAGCAATGGGTATAATCATAATCCCAAGTGACATATGCAGTGATAGCAACTGACTACTTACTCTCTCTGCAGCACTTTATTTCCAGAGATGCTGTGTTTAATTAGTTCTACAGTAGTCAGAGGAGCAAACAGGTCACCTTTATGTCAAATCTCTGATAGTCATCTTCCTCACTGCCACCCCTATCGCCTTCATTTATTTTACTGTTCTGCTTTTGTTTTGCATGCTACAAGTAAGGTCATTAGTGTCAGATAGCATTTTTTGTGTTACGTTCCTGAATAGCTGGAGTCTGGAGAAAGGAATGAAATAAACAGCGAACTCCAATGTACGTAGTATGTGCGAGGGAAGGAAAACGGAATTCAGATTCCATTTTCAAAACGAATGTCACCTGATTTCTCTGAACAGATGATGTCATAACTGTTGCAAAACATTGACAGTTAAGAACAAGTGTGAATTTTATTTTTGCCTGGATTCCAAAATCTGCAGGGTTACCCAAAGCCACCTTCTCCTATACCAACACGTTTCTTGTTCTGGAAATAGAGACTGTTTTTGCCATGTACTGTGAGAATCTGTCATTGGACCAGCATTCCTGCAGTGCCAAAAGAGTACGCCAAAATCTTGAAAATAGACCTGCCACAAATGCTGAGTCACAAGGAAACATATACAAGAGGCAATTACACGCAGAATACTGTTCTTTGATACTCCAGATGAAGCAGAGCAAGCAGGCAGGCGGGGGGAATGGATTTCCAAATTTAAGCCATGCATCCGATGCAGAACTGCTTACTTCTGCTCTTTGTAATCACTGACATTGTGGCTAGACCCAAGTGACTCAGCTCCAATCTGGCATATGGCCAGGGTCATGTCTTCTTGCTGGTGTTTCTGACAGCTGATTTTCTAATTTAAATAGCATTCCTTTTGGCAGTTCTCTTGTACTTTAGGGATCCACCTGTGAAGCCATTACTGTTTGGAAATCAGCTGTCATTCTTGAAAGAAATGTTTTGCAGTGCTTGGGGTCACTTCAATTCACCAATGTCTTTTTCAGATTCAGCATTACAGACCTTGATAGGCGTGTCCCACCTTACAGTTTGATTTCACTAACCGTATATTGTGTAAAGTAAGTTTGATAAATATTTATAAAAAAAGCTGAGACAGGTGTGCAAATATTTCCCATTTTCATTACTTTTTCTAGTGCATTTATAGGTTTGTCAGTCTTGGAAAGAAACAACCAGCCTCAGCTGCTTTCCTAGACAGATCTCCACTTATCACAGTCATGCTGGCCCACATATCTCTGTTTATCCATTCAATAGTAACTGCACAGTCCACAGCAAATTCAAACTGCTACTGCAGTGCCTAATATGCCTCATTTAGTAGGTTATATCTGAAACCTTTTCAAAAATCCAGCAAAACTTCCTTCTCAGATAATGCTATGACCCTTTTATATGCTGGTCAGTGAACCATCTCGTGCAAAATTTCCTGAACTTGGTTTTTTTTTTGTTTGTTTGTTTCTCATTTTCCTATCAAGAAAGGTCAGTCTATCTGCCCTGTGTTTATTTATCATTTGACTCCTTTTTTCCAGAAGCTCTTTAAAACTCTGTTCTACTGTCATAAAACACAATCATGTCTGTATTTCTCACTGCAAAATCGTTTTTTGTCTCACTTGTTTGACAGTAAGAACCACCATATTTCTTCCTATGACAGTTGTATCTTGCAACATGGTTAGGGAGTTTCTTCTCTGAAAGAGAGCTAATGCATGGCACATCTGATAAAAGCTGTATTGGACTACTGCTGTATGTGCCTTGATCAGTACCCAAGGACTCTGGCCTCTTCCAACACACTGAAATTTACATGTAAGATAAATTAAGACAGGAACCCTGGGACTTCTCTAAGACAGAAGATTAAAGGAAAGCAGAAGGTAAGGGAGTTTTAAAAGGGATTAAGTCAGATAACGAACTTCCTATGCACTAGCAATCCTATAACACAATGATGTCTTTGAACCATCATGGTTGCTTTTTTCAAATCCTTGCAGCTCCTGTAAGCTGATGTGATATGTATAAGGAAATGTCCCTTTATGACGAGCCACAATAAATATAAATCATTCCAGCTCAGGCTCAGATAGCCTTAATGCAGGCAAAATTCTAGAAAATCATTCTTAGAGTTCTGGTAGTTCTTGGTTTGTTAAGCAAAAAGGCAACCATTGCACACAGCCATTGTATTTAACTACACCAGGAAAGAAAATTTGCAATGCCATTTCTCTGAGTATTTCAACACTAGCCAGAAAGAGTGAGAAAATTCATATAGCAGCCTCAGAGTTTTGATGAATTAGTCCAGGTGATATTGGGGTTGTAACTTTACAGACAACAGACAAACCATAAAATTTAAAATTATTTATACAAGTTGTAGGAAGACCCACTTTATACAGCCAGTGCAGTAAAGATGTACTCCTCTAAAAAAAAGACTATCTAACATGGAGGCTCAGGGAGTGCAAGTGAGATGAGCAAACAATTTAAATTAGCAACTGTTGTGCTTCATTCTTAGTTGAAAGTAATCCTACCACCGACTACCAAGGAGGGAGAAGCCAAGCTGAATACACTCACATTTACAGGCACCTTACCAAACTTTCTTAATGCCATCAGGTGAAGTGGTGACATATTTAAACATAAAATGTGTATTGTTTACAAGCTTGCTCGGGTCAAACAATTTCAGCAATTGCTTAACAGTTCAAGTTCTAGCTACAATCAAAAACATTATTCAGTATTTGAATCTTGCTGTTCCTAACATTTTAGAGATGCTATTTTACATTTTGTATGTTTAACCTTCCACTCTACAAATGATTCACCACTTGGCAGGCAAATTTATAATAAGTATAAATGTATGTTTTTTTAATTCTGCTTCTTTCCTGTTCTATTTAGAAACAGTCCATTATGAAACATGTTTTTTCCTTTAAGGAGTGAAATTTAAAGTAAGGCATAAATTGTATTAAACTGAATTTCCAATGTTCTCTTTCTTAGTGTGGTGTACTTCAAAATCAAACTACAACCGTTGTCAAAATCTGCTCAGTCATACTTCCCAAACACTTGCCCCAAGCCAGTAGGTTTAAAGTTAAGTAAGATAAATATATGTTTTTGCATTCAAGTCACTTGAGAACTCATGATTTGTTTCAGAAGAGAAGATCCAGTTAGTTCTACAGCGCTGGAAGTTGTCCTTCCAGCCCATTTCAAGTAAAGATTTTTATTATTATTATTTATTTGGTTGGTTGGGTGCAAGGTATGTTTTGCGTATAGGACAAGAAACTATGTAATTGGCAGTCATTTGTCATTGATAATACTTTTCAGAGGATCAACATGTTGCAGTAGCCAAAGTGGCAAATCAGGACCCAAAAGCCAGTTCTTTCCTCCTGGCTGTTTCATAATAATTGAAAACATAGTTACCCATCACGTCTGCAGCAATTCCCCAGGGTGGTGTGGTAAAGTGTTATCTGGAAAGAATGACAACTAACTGGGCAGAGATTGCAAAAGCACTTAGGGACAGAGGACTCTCTCCCTCTGCCCCAACACAGATTAAGCTAGTTAAAGAAAATATCAAATATACAGGAGTATTTTTCCAACAGGAGTGGGAAAAATAAGCATGTTTTGGTCAGTATTTTATAGAAGGTTCACGTTACGTCCAGTCAAGGTCTGGACATCCTCTTCTCTCACATTCTTGTGAAATTACTTGATTTACTACATAACTTACTCTAGAAGGGCACTTCTCTTATCATCTAAAGTTCTAGCAATTGCCTCTGATTGTTGACCCACAAAACTGTTTTTAAATTACATTTTAATAAACTGCCTATGACCCAGGGCAGGAAGGAAGAGAAGTGTTAACATGGTGAACTGTAGTGTGATATGTAACTGTCTTTAGGGCCCAGGAGCAGAAATGAATTGAGATGAAGAAGAGAGCAGTGAGCTGCCAAGCACTCGTTTGCTAGGAAATGGGGTCAGGGCTTCTTTTAATGCATATCTATATAGTGATGAGGCACTGGCCTGAGGCTGGGACATTCAGCAGGGCTGAAATTAACATATACGTATATATTTCATAGAACATCTCTTAAAATCAGAGATGAAAGATAATAATGTTTTCATAGAATCATCTCTCACAATCAGAGATGTTCCAAATAGAGCTCCAGCTAAGATCCAGATCAGAGAGATGAGCAGTGCATCTGCTCTTATAGATTCTTGTGATTTGAAACCACTGTGATCATGTAGCCTAACTTCCAGAAAAGAAAATGTCTGCTACTCATTCCCACATCAAT
>CM021768.1:12032157-12061520 GCA_011076525.1 Nettapus auritus
AAAAAAAAAAAAAAAAAAAAAAAAAAGAGGCATCACTACTTTCTCATCCTTAACACGTTACAGGTATTACAGGTATTATGCATAGAGACTTAATTCTTATCTTGTTTACCACAAGATGAATCATAGATCATTTCACTTCAGTGTTTTGATTTCTACCAGGGATATCAAATTCATTTCCAGTTAGCACTATGATACTTCCCAGGATCTTACAGCACAAGACCAGGTCCAAATGCACAACCATGCCCAGAGCTTCACCTGACTGTACTCAGTGCTTGTGTGTACACCCAAATTGTATCTGGGAAGACATTTTTTGCACGAGGGGAGACAAATTTTGGATTTCACTTCATTGGCATCTCTCATCTCAGCTATATTGAGGAGGTTGGTGCATAATTTACACAGAAACCTGATCAGGACATGCTTACCCTCCTGCATATGGCTATGAAGGTCAATAGGAGGCATTGTTGATGGAAGTGGAAAATAGCCCAGAGCAGGCTTCTGATGTCCAGGGACATGGGAATACTCCTCCAGGTACCCAAATGAATCCACCGTAAAATTTCACTGATACAAGTCTCCAACAGTGCAGTGGAATTTGGTTCTGTGCATTTCTTTTCTCAAACAACAAAAGGAAAGTTTGGTGGAAACAGTCTATGACATAATTAACATTTCACAAGACTGGTAACATTAAAGGGCTTTGTATTTTTAGTGGTTCAATAAACAAAAGATTCTCTTTGAGTTTCCTGGGAGCTCTTGGTTATCAATCCAAAGGTGAGTTAAATTAGAAGTGATTGGGAGCTGTTACCATCTGTTGAGTGTGTGGTGACTTGTGCTGCATGAGTTAATACGTTTTAGCAGACAGATGGGCAGAAATGTGCAGGCCTTAGTCATTCAGCACCCTTGTTAGCAATCTAAATAGAGAGATCAGGAACATGGAAGGCATAGGAGTGAATTTCTCTGTAATTCCATGACAAAGTTCCCTGCATTGTGCCTTTGACCTTTTTCAAGGATGTTTCTACAATCCCTTCCTCTGTAACATATATTGGCTGGTTAAAAAAGCATTGTTCTTGCCTGGTGCTGTCAATCTGTCCCCTTTTTCTTGCTCAAAAATAAGAAAGTAAATAAATCACCAAAGCAAAGCAAAGCAAAAAACATTTCTGCTCATGCCTTCAGGTGTAAACACCCACACAATCTAATCTTTTTTTTTTTTTTTTTTTTTTTTTCCATGGACTGAATGTCACAGCAATTAAACAATGATGATGTGAAAGAACACTGCCATAACACCTACAATTTAATTTAACGCTCTTTCTTTTCCCTGTTTCCTCCTTCCCAACACAGCTTTCTAAAGGTACTGATTCTCCTGTGATGGAAAGAAACCCAACAACCTGTACTAACAAAGAAACTATCATTTATTACACAACTTCATTGAAAAATAATATATTTCTTGTAAAAACTAATTAATTGTTAGAAACATTATCTGTCTTACACAGAAAAAAATAAAAAATAAAAAATAAAAAAAATAAAATAAAATAACCTGTCTTGTACTAGATAGGCTAATGGAAAGGAACTATTTTAAACAAGGAAAGTGGGAAGGGGAGGAGAGAACTGCAAGGGGTTTAAGGAAATAACAATGCAGCTTTATAGTTAACTTCAGCTTTTGTCTGCTCCTTCCCTCTCTTCGCATCAGTTTCCCCATCCTCGACTGGGAATTGTAAACCCACACAAACAATCATCAAATTCCCAGCACTATCTTCTGGGATCTAAATATCTCTTCACTATCAGTTACTTGTGTTTCATCATGCCTTAAATTAAACAGTAAGATTTTGGAGCAAAGAGATTATGTTTCAATCTTCAAAGCATTTACTACGTTTTCAGAAATACATGCAACATTTTATACCAGAGAAATGTCAAGGATGTGAAATCAGTCACTCAACTTTATGAAACACAAACATAAAGGATGCAGTTGCCTTTTGTTTACACATACATTTTGAATTACGTCTAGCTTTCCTGGATCCTGTGTCTGTGCTTTAATAAGCATCAGAAGATGCGGTCTCTTCCTGAAAGTATGTATAGCAGGTGTACCAAAAACTTTGTAAGAGTAATTAAAGGCTTCAGTATTGTTCATGAAACAGGGGCACAGCTTCAATACAAAATCCTTATACAAAATTTTTGCATGGAATTGAGCAGTTTTTCTGAACAACCCAACTCTCAATGCAGTGCAATCAGAAGAAATTATGCCACAAATCCAAGGTACCTGTCCTCAGAACTGGAGCTATAGATACTTGTAATATATCTGAAAGAGAAGATTTTTCTCATTGTCATTTTGAGACTAATATATCTTACTGAGCCACCCATGCACAGCATAAATAATGCATAAAATGTCTCTGGTCTATCTGTTCATCAAGCTAACACAAAATAATCTAACACAAAATTTAAAAATTGACAGAAGACCCTGAGCTTGTGATATTAAACTCCCTCTGAAGATTTTTCTGCTTTCTGGGAGGTACGTAACAGAAAACAAGATTAGAATGAACTTTAGCAGAACTGGGTCCTGAGATTGTTTTAATTACTTTAAAAGCTTCATGGTTTTACAGCGAATAATGATTTTCACTCTGGTGATACTCAAGCTCTGCACACGTTCAAGAAAGTATGACATGAAATAGCACTCATGCAGATGACAGATGAATGAACTAATGCCTCATCATGGTGCTCAGAGCTCGTGAACCAACCATATTTCATCTGAAATCTGAAACAAAAGCTCAGATTGGTTACGCTCTTTAATCTTAATAGTATCTTCTCTAAATGAAACTTTTAGCCGACAAAGCTCAAGGCAGATCCGACTCTGAGCAATTATATTCTGCCTGCAGGATTTATGTTACCTTTGCAGTTTCACATGGAACTAATGTCCACCCACTTGCTACATGGAACTATTGCTGTGTGGTTGCTGTGAGTGGCTGAAGAGTTGCTGGAGTAGAAGTAACCAGGGACCAGAGTCAGCTGCCATGCATGGTGGCAGCATGGTGGCCAGCCATGCCCAGCCAACTGAGCTAGAGTCTGTCCTGCAGCAGAGCACGTTTCTGAAGGAAGGGTTTAGTTTGAGACAAGTCAATTTATCAATATCTCACTACGTGCTGTGGGATCTTAAAGAAACAAAAAATTGTACAAAGTGTAATGAGGTCAGTAGTCACTCGCTAAATGTAGCAGCAGGCTCCTTTGTTGTACAGAGCAGTAAGACGCACAGTACTAAATATACAGAAAGCTTGAAAACACCAAAATGACAGTGCCTCCTCTACTCTTAATGTGGGCTTTCATTTTCATTAAAGGCTTAGAACAGCAGTCATTCAAGCTAATGGATGTTTTTCCATGGAGTTCAGCAGTTATCAGAGCAACCTAAGCGCAGTCATTCTGACTCATGAATTTAGTATAGCCTGAAAAAGGCTCAGGTGAGGCATTGCCTCAGCAAGGAATTCAGCTGTAGGACGGCAAGATTCTGCTTTAGCTGTGGAAACTGAATGACAGAACAGTGTAAGTATGGGTTAACAGACCTGCTTATGCATCAGAAATACATACCATGCTATGCCAGCAAGCCAACCTTCTGTCTTCCACAAGTCAAAAAATAGCACCTGTTCTGCAGACACTTCCTGAGTAAGGGGTGTTTTAAATTTTATAAAGGAAGAGAAGAAATCTTTCACTTAGAGAATGATCAGGCACCTGCAACGAGGACTCCCTAAATATCATTTTTTAAAATGAAGCAATGACTGCTGCAAAGTAATCTATCAGCTCCTTCCCATGCTTCTCTGAACAGCATTTGGCCACAAATCATGCAGGGCATCCACATTTTTAGGACAAGCTGAATGCATCAGCTCTCTCACTATTGCATCTAACTCAATAACTCTCCTCCTCCACTTCATGTTCCTCAACAGATTGTGTCAATGCTCTCTCAGTTTTCTATCTTGCTTTTACAACTCTGATTATTGCTTACAGTCATGTCTACCTAACCACTAGTTACTCACAAAAAGTACTCTGATCAATCTCTCAGTAGGCACTGAATTTTTTTGGTTTATCTTTGAAAAACTGTATAGGACATCTCCTAAAATCATTTACATAAATATATATAACAATCTTGAATTTAATCATTAGCCATCTGTAACTGAAATCCTACAGTTAAAATATTTTGCTTTCTCTGTTCATTATGTCCAGGTCTGATCTATTACAATATTCTGTTTTGCTCTTGATTTTCCAGTGCTTTCTGTGAGCTGACCTTGTTTTGGGTACTCAGTATGTAAACAGCCTGACCAGAGTCTGTGGGACCCCAGTATGGAGACATGACCCCATGGTTTAGCACCTCATTGCTTTGAAAGCTCTTCACAGATATTCAGTGCAACAGCTAAGATTTTCATTAACTTCTGTCAGAGGATATTTTTGTAGCTAATGAACTCAGGTTTACATCTGTCTATTGCATTGATGGGATCCAAGAATAAAATTTAATTTTAGTAGTATAAATAAAGAGAGACAGAAATCAGCCCAAGCTGAATAAGAAGCTGAGTAGATAGAAGTAAAAAAGTTTAAAAAAAAAAAGTCACACAAATCAGATCTTTTTGTTATTTCAGCAGCTGTCTCCAATTTATACCACCATGAATAATAAAACAATCTCAAAAACTTAAATTCTTATTAAACAGTACAAATCGGTAGATAAATCAACAAGTTGTTGCAGAGGAACAACACAGCACAAGGGAACTGCAAACCAGCAACTGCCCATTTATCGCAAGGCAATGAACAGAGGCCAGTTCTTCTTCACTTCCCTCATTTTTCTCCTTTAGAACTTTGGTATCTGAATCACCAACTGGCTCTTTCCCTTTTCCCCTTGCTGGTCCCATTACCTTGTCAAGGCTGTTAATATTCAGAGTAGCTGATCCGCACTTCTGTCTGGCCGTGGGACTTCAGTACTGGCTTGTGAGCCACAGTGCTGCTGGCCTTTGTAACTACGTGCTGCTCTGGGCTGTGTGGGAGCCGTGCTGACAATGGCCCATGTTCAGTAGTGAGCAGCCTGTACTAAACCAGGCCATTTGCTGCTTTAAGTTTTGGATTTGCCTTTAGCTAGCACTGCTTATAGATTCTCATGATCTGACAGTAGCAGGCAGGGAGGTGATCTTTTTCTCTACTTCTTAAAATGTTTTTAAATGATGGGTTTTGTCCACAGGCACCAATATAGCACGGGATGCACAGGAGCTTCCTCATTTCCCCACTGTTTCTCTCCAGGCTTTGGGGCTCGAGCCCCTTGGATGAGCCTCAGTGCCCTTAAGCTGACAGGGACTCATCAGCTAATAGAATTTGAAGTTAGAGTATACATGTATTACTGAAATACACTGTTAATATAATCTCCATATAAGCCTCTTAGAGCTCTCAACATCTGCTCTGTTGATTGACATTGTTCCCATGCTGTATGTTTCACAAATAAGTCCGTGAGCAGGTTGTTAATACAGAAGTATAAGAGATGTCTTTCAACGCTAATTGTGTACTTTTAAATGGTGCTTATATGAGGGCAGGTTATTCTGTATTATAAGACTGCTTATTGGCAAAAAAAAAAAAAAAAAAAAATAAAATATGATTTTCCTTAACTGAAACCACTAGCCTACCCCTTTTGATGTTCATTTCCGGACCTCGGTAATTTTTTCTCCTGTGAGGTGCTTCCAGGAAAACTCCTGACCTCCCCGAGCACGTGGAAATATTCTATTGACTCCAGCATGGCTGAGGTTTCAGGGCTGATCTCTGGATTATTTGTTTTGCAGTCAGTAATGGGATAAACATCCTGCATTAACCACATTGGTTATGTTTGCAATCCATATTCTTAGAAAAGAGACGTGATGTCAATAAAAGACCAACAACCGGTTTGTGAAAAGGGAGCTAATTACACAATTCAAAATGACCTTTTCCCGTCAGAAGTCTTTTTGCTGATTGCTTACATTTAGGGAGCACTACCACGGCATACAGGTCTTCCTATAGGACATTTTTCTGGCTCACCTTTTTTGACAGGTCTTTTAAATCCAGTAATGTACAGAAAAGAGTTTTGCTTAAGGCAGCTATTTTGCAACTTGTTTCTGCTTCTCCTTTTCTTCTAGTAGATAGAATATTTCTTCCAGTGTATTTTCTTCCTTTTTCCACCTACAAGAATGTTGTTATGTCACCAAAAGTGTCTTTCCGCACAGCTGCATATTAAAGTACTTGAAGTAAATTTGATGTTTAAAGTTATGGGACAAAAATAATTGTTTGTTTTATGTATTAAACCCATAAAACCTTTCACTGAAGGTTTTATTATAAGAAATGCTTCCCCGCTGAAGTCTCTCAGCTGATGACAGAACAAGGAAGACACAACCTCTGAAGTAAACACCTTAAATAACAGATTTTTGTTTTATGCCTTTTCCCAAAGCCTTAACCCTCTGGTTCAAACATTGGAACTTTATGTTTTGCACCATTATTTCAGCTGTTTCCCAGCTCTAGGAGTGCTATGGCATGTGTGCCTATGGGACTTAAAACAAATTTGTGTCTGCATGTCTTTGAGCTGCAGCTGTTTGAAGAGATGTAGGATAATTTTACTTTAAAAAATTGATCTATTATTTATTCATGCACAGGTTTACAGCAAGCAGCAACTGCAGAGCAGATCAAAAAACGCTGAATAAATCTGGTCTTATGAAACTTTGCCCTTTCGTGGGACAGCGTGGGACAGCTGGGGATCACTGGAGGGCAGCTGGTCCGAGCAGGGTGTTCCTACGGGGCAGCCTGGGCAGGCAGGATGCCCGGCCTGGGCCTTCGCCTTCCTGCAGGGTTAAACATGGAAACTGAGTAATAGGCACGGAAAGGAAGAAAGATTTGCCTCACTTCCATACCAGCTTGAGCATTTTGATACTCTACTTCATGCCTTCACAACAAACAATACCCTGTTCCTAGATACATTTGGCCAAAAGCCCTCTATTTTCATTTCCATCAATCTTGCATTGTCCGTTTATGACAGCAGGAGTTTAGGGCTGAGCCTGATTTCCACTGAGCAGCTTCATAAAGGATTGGGGTACTTTAAACACTTTCTGCCAGCCCTGGCGCATGACTCAGCATAGCACTAAGCAGCTCACATCCTTAGCTACCATCGCTCTCCTTAGAGATAAAAGCAGTCACTACCAGTAGGAGGTGTTTTATCTCTCCCAGCATCAATGATGCATCTGTGCAGGAATTATATATAGCCTATATCAAGTATTTACAAATCAGGATGTTATTACAGAATCTTTAGGGTCACGAACATGAGCTTTTCTCTGCAGCTAGGGAGCAATAATTAAACAACCTTTAAAAAATAAGTGCACGGATGTTAACAGTTAGAACACAACCCCGTATTTCCAAGTGCTGAGGCTTGGAGTGCGACATCAAATATTATGAGCTTCATGATAAAAATGCAAGACTTGGCAACCCGGGAATTGTGGCAGCCCATTAAATGGCAGCATTTTATAATCAGGCATCTGGCATTGTTAAATATCCCACCCCTAGGCCCTGAACACTTAAAGCCCAGCAGCATGCCGCAGAAATCAAAGGGACGCTGCCCAGCCATGGTCGCCTGCCTGCACAGATCACATTAGGTGCGCATGGTGACGCTGAGGAAGGGGGTTAAATTAACTGGCTTGGACAGAGGCTGTGCCAGCACTGCCACTGGATGGACTCGCCAGCATATGTCAAATGAAGACAATATTGGTCACTGAGCCACGAGGCCAGCTGCTCTGCATTCAGCACATCATGCGTTTTATAAGGATTAAGAGCCCTGGATTACTAGAATGGCTCTTTATAGGTATGTACTCACTAAATTGCAGCTCAGATAAAATTGCTGTTGACATTTGGCTTCCCAGCTTATGCATTTGTCAAAAAGAAAAAAAAAAAAAAAAAAAAAAAAAAAAAAAAAAAGCATCTTCATTAGGTGATCTAAAAGCAAAAATAGAGTTACAGAAATGTGGAGTTTGATAGAAAATCCAGACACATTTTTAGAGATAAGGAGACCAAAATTAATCAACCTTTACTAATAGAAGGTGTTCTCCTTCCTGAGTGTTTATAAAGCTACACATGCTTATTCCAAAAAGCCTTTTTATTTGCTCTTTTTCGTTTGGTAATTTTCACAAAAGAGAAATGTAAGATTTGAAACTGTGCGTGCATGTGGATGTCACAGATCAGATGCTCAGATGGTACAGATGCCTGACGTCAGTGGAGCTGTGCCGATACACCCAGCTAAATGCCTGCCCCAGTACGTCTCCAGATCACTCATGTGAGGAGCCAGCTTTTCACTGTTTGACCACAGATGCCGGCACTTGCCCAGTGATGGACTCCCCATGCTGAGTCAGGGCTCTGTGCTGCGCCCTCCGGGCATCTGCTCAAGCCCCTTCATCAGTACGATGGCGTTCAGACTGCCACAGTGTCCAGGGCAAGAATCCAGTGTGACTTTAACAGGGTTAGACACAGAGACACAGAAGAGGGGGTAAATCATGTTGTGTGCTCTCTGAGTACAGGTCATTGGCAGCCACTTGGGGTTTAAGAATCTTTTCCTCCAAACAGTTTGTTCTGCGAGGTATATTTTCATGAGGTTTCCCTGACATTTCTGCTAGTAGCTACCTCTGGAGAGAGGATCACAAAGTCACTAGACCTTCTAGTATGATCTAATATGACAATTCTGCCATTTCCATCCAATATCGCACGGTACAGAGCATGAAATCTGTACAGTTACCTCTCCTCTGCTCATTTATCGTTACTAATGGATCCTGGGGATAATTAATACTTTAGCTCTTGTTTATAACAGATAAATGTTCTACAATAATGCCTCTTGCTAAGAAAACATAATTTTAACTAGGCAAGAGATTAAAAATAACTAGAGAAATATTGTGACAGATGGCACTGCTCATGCTGCCTTAACATTTGGGCATGTTCTGTTTAATGTTTCTTTCATTCTCCTGATTCAGAACAGAAAATCCAATTAAATTAAGCATGTTGTAACATTTCTGACATTTTTTTCTTGGTTTATTCCTTATTTTGCTGATGAAACCAGTGTGATTTTAATGCCCAGTTTAGGTGAGGAATAGGAGGCCAGGGAAGCAATGTACTATGAACAGACGTAATGAAGGTTTTTCTGCCACACTGTGAATTACTGCAGAGGGGGAAGCATGTATTTCAGGCTCTGAGTTTTTTCAGCCTTCTACCTCTTGAGGAAATGCAGTGAGTTGTGTCAAATTTGTGCTGATTTTTTCTCAGGAAATATGGCTAAGATTTCCTGGGGGAAAAAGAGCTGCATGACTTTGAATTTACGTAATTTTTTTCTTTGTTTTCCCCCATTTTGGAGATCTTAAGTCTGTCTCTTTTCAAAGCGCAGGAAAGCTGACAGCACATTCCCAAATTTCTCTTCAAGGTGATCTAAGCACAGAGAAATCAGACAAAAAGGGAGACCCAGGTGTACTTTCAGTAGACAAGTTTTGACCATGTCTGTCACAGGATTCTAGTAGATGTGAAGTTTAATTGCTTCTGTCAACCCATAAATATTCCCTTTTTCCTCTCCTCATTTCAACCCAATTTTAGGTTTCTGTTGGAAGAAGAATGTATCACGGAGCTCCATTTCAGCATGCTCTAAGTTGCTTTGGGTCTAGACAGAGAGAGCCTGACCCTCAGAAACGTGCCTGTCACACAGGACTACTACAGAGAAGCACTGAAGGTTGGAAGGATGCAGCAGCCACCACTGGTTTGCCTCTGGTCACTGCTCAGGTGTGAGCCAGAGGTCAGCATCCCAAATCTGATCATGGATCTTTGGAGGAACTTTTTATGAAATTAATTCATATTTCAGGCTGTTTTACTTATTCTAGGACTGTATGTGAGTCATCCTCTCGCAGTGCACATCTCTGTCTTAGATACCTGCATTTTACATTTCTTTTGAGATCCATAATCCTGCTCAAGATAAGCAGAGTCAACCCAACCGGGGTTTTTAATGAAAACTCAGCTTCTGTTCTTTCTTGGTTGTTTTTCTTATTTCTGTATATTTGGTATAGGCTCTTTCCCATAACTTTTGAAAATTGGAAGAAGGAATCTGTTCCTCACATTTGGACTCTCAGGGCAGCACTGGACAAGCCTGCAGGCCGGTGTGCAAGTGTATTCATCCCGATCACCTTTCACTGCCGTATGTCAGCTCTGCCAAACCAGCTCTTCCATGGGCACGTTCGTGTAATTCCTTCTTGTGCTATTGAACTCCCACTCCTTTGAACTAATCTCACAGGTGTCTAGAGAGCTAATAAACGGAGTTAATGCTTTCGCTGGCTGATGCCTAAATGTTGCTAAGTGGAAACAATCTCCTTGCTGAAAAGGAAATTTCTCACTGATACCCAGTCTGGCTTTGCAAAGCGATTGCATCCCGCCTGCACCTTTTTCATACAGAGAAATTAAGAAAAATCTATGCACAGAACACAGCAAGAATCTGTAATTAGTGCCGCTCCCGAGAGGCCCATGAACTGGCAACGCACAACTTCTCGCTCGTATTTGGGCCCTCCAGGATCAGCCTGAGGAAACAGGCAATTAAAGGCTCTATGACCCAGCTGCAGTTTTTGTTGTGTGATGATCAGAAATTCACCCCAAGACAACAGCTGCAGTTTCCAGTCAAGTTTGCTACTGTAAAGTAACATCTGAAGGCACTTTGGTTGTTTCAGACATTTTAAAATGTTTTATGTCTACCGTTCCCAAAGGAGAGTGAAAATTCATTCTGTCTCTTGAAGAAGAGAAAAAATATGCAATAAATTATCTCCACAGGGATGAAATAATCATTTGTCTATAACTTCAGTTTTGGTCCCTAAATGTGTCCAGCTCACTTTTAAAGAAAATACTATTCAGCATGAGTGAGTCTCTTCTGATTGCCATTAAAATAAATGCAACTGAAGGCTTGATAACCAGATGAAAACTCAGTTCAAATTGTATTGTAACTGGGCTTTCTTCACATATTCTGCTTTTGCTAAGTACACTTATGTATGTGTTCCTTAATAGACTAATAACAGCACACCTCAGAAAATTCCTTTCTTACAACTTGCAAAGACCCAAAGAAAAGGAGAAGAGCTAGGCTTAGAAACAGATTCAGTTAAGTGTTTTCTTTCACTATTGCTTTTGGAGAAATTCTTTATTCTCCAGACTTCCAAGACATTTGTGTGACATCTCCATACAGCAGTTTCTGTTTTATTCTTTAAAAGCAAATGAAAAGGCAACCTGCGGAAATCGAAAGATATATGGTCCCTTTCATAAAATATGAAATTATTTCAAGTGAGTATGAGCTGCTTTCACCCCTCTATTCATTTTTTATGTTCATGTTTTTCTCCCCAGCTTGCTTTTGAAGGAAAAGGTAATTTATTTTTAAGATTACATAGATGATTTGCTTGTGTTTGTCTCTGCTTCTTGCATGGGTGCCTTTCCTGCTGGTTTCTATAGGGTGAGAGGCTAATGATTTTTATAATGTCCACAAAGAGAGAGTGATACATAAGCAGAGTCATAAAAGAATAGATAGGTGCAACATATCACGGGGATGTGGAATATCTCATAAAAGTCTAGGGAATTAAGAACTTCTGTCACTACAAGGAAACTACAAGGGGAAGAGTGGCTCCTCCCCACTGCTCCTGTAGATACCTCAAATTCCTCCATCCCACGAAGGCAGAGCTGGAGCCAGAAGAGCTTCTGCCACTTGGTTTTCAATTAATGCCACACCAGAGAGACCCCTCAGCAGCGCTTTAAAGCTGGAAAACCACTGCTTGTCAGCACTGCTCCTCTGGGACCAGCTGTCTGCCGGCAGCCTCTGGGCTCTCCGAGCGCCTCAGGCCTGGCCAGGCTTTGGGGCCTGTGCTGTGACCTGCAGCCCAGGGGCAGCTGCCACAGCTGGCAAATGCACAGTAGCTCCTATTCTCACATTTTTATATATATATATTTTTTTCAGTTTGCTAATGTATTGACAATAGCTGTAAATATTCTCTCACTATATTTGTGTGTTATTTCCTTATCCTCCTTGGTAACTCTTCAGAAAGCAACAGAAAGCTTCAGAAGCAACAGCAGTGTTACTGGTACTCTAACACCTCGTATTTGAATAATTACCTTTCTGGGAGGTGTGGATTTAGGGGAACAGCTGGGCCGTACTCTGCCACTCATATATTTCCCTCAGTAAGAGCCTCAGTTTGAGAGAGTATTTTGCATAAGCAGAATTAATCAGCTTGGTCCTGCTCTTGTGGTCATGGGGAGCTAAGCTTTTTCATGGATTTCATGCAAGGTACAGAAGCTTGGCTTATGAAAGAATAATAAGAGCAAACATGTGACTACAACTTATCTAGAGAAATGAATAATAGTGAATCACCAACAATAGCTTCCTCCAAGCTATTTTCTCCAAGCAAAAAATAAAATAAAATAAAATAAAATAAAATAAAATAAAATAAAATAAAATAAAATAAAATAAAATAGAGTCATTTTATGCTGTTAGGACACTGTTATATATCCCAACCATATCTCCCAATTGTTATATGTGCCAAACAGATTGGCATGAATTATGTTAACCCCCCTGCCCTATGAACTAGTTCTAAAATTCCAAAGATTTCTGGCAACAAAAAACAATCAGGCATGGGGGACTGGGAGGAGGGAGTATTTTCTTTCAATATCCAGTCAGGAACATATCCCTGGTTCCTTTTGATGGTATTTCTTTTATAGTTCTTAGATGTTTTGAAACACAAAGCTTAATTATTATGGATACTTGTGCATTGTACACCTCTATAACAAGTAATTGTCAAAGCCATCAGCTTCTGCTGTCAATTTACTCAAAAGCATCAGCTAAAGTAGACCTCACACATCTGAGTAATTGTATCTTTGAAAAGGGTTCTTAAAAACAGATGTCAGATTCTTGATGAATCTCATTCTTTACTCTGGCTACAATATCTGAAGTTGGATTTTGTATCTGACTCCTGTCACAGTGATTGAAGTAAAAATATCCTGTTCTAGCTTTTGTTTATGTAACACAATCAACTCCACAAACCTCTGCAACTTGAAACACAGCTAAAAACCGCTTTATGTATGTACTCCCTGCCATGCTTTTCTTTCTCTAAGATGGACTATACAAGTAATCTTAACTGACAGAAAGAAAACTGGCATCAGCTTTGCAAACAATGCTCAAAAAGCAGGAGAATATATTTGTTTGTAAAGTAAAAATCCTAAGAAAATTTACCAACTTCAACAGTTATGATGGTGATAATGCAAAGAACACATATCAAATTGTACTCAGAAATTCTACCTGGGGGAAAAAAAATCAGCATGCAGTAAGTTAGGGAGGAAAAACACATTTTACTAGCTACTGTGCTCAGTTGCCTTCCATGGCATGCACGGTGAGACCATTTTGAGATGAGAATGAGGAAGCTCAGCCTGGAACCTTGGAGCTACTCCTCTGAGGCATCCATGTCTTACCACCCCTTTGGGAACTAAAGAGACATTTGGTCTGTTGAATATGAATGTGTGTGCCTTTGCTGAAGTGCAATAATGTCTTTCTACCACTACCTCACAGAGTTTTTACAAAAGTTCTGCACTTGTGTGTTCTTAGTCTGAGTTAAAGTCAGTACTTCCTTCATCAGCTGGATATTTTTCTGTATGTAATGTGAGTGAAAAGTAATAACTTCTGCAGCAAAAAGTCAAGCAAACTGAGAATAGAAGTCCAAATTAAACTTTTGATTTACTGGTTGAGAATTCTGATAAAAGCACTCTGGATACTTGTACGCCTTTTTCTATTTTAATAATAATTGTAAAAAAGAAGTAGGATAATACTTTATGTGGGGGTAAGATCTAATGATCTCCATAAAATGTGCTCCAAAGTGACTACATCTCCATGAGACAAATTTGCTGTCCTTTCAATATAAAACTAAGTACCCAATTATAATTTGAGCTGCTTACTTTTAACGCATGAAGGATCTGAAAGAGCAGTCCGCTGTTATAAAGCAGGAGTCAAACTGTCAAATGAAGGAGAGGTTTCTGTGCTGAAAACCACATTCCTTCAAGCTGCACGAGAAGCACTCCCAGTTGGCAGGGGCACTGTGAGGATTTGATCCTGCTACGTGCTGGTCAGAGGGGGAATGAGGAATACAGCTGGCCGGATCCTGTCCTTGTACCCACCAAAGGGATGTTCATATATTTTACTTTTCTTTCCCACACTTTCTCTGACCTGCAGGTCACTGATGTTCTCATTCTCACTTCAAATAACAGTGTTAGTAGTCTGATGTCACCCTGTAGATTGGTTTTTAAGTGTATGGGATGTAAAGGAATAATTTATTTTGAAGTGGGGAAAGCCAAGTGTTCTTTTCCATCTAATTGCTTGTCACTGTGAGAACTAGAATCCTGTCCTCATGGTGGAGCTTATGGTGTCTCCGTAGCTGTCTGCATGCATATAGCTGCCACAGCTGCAGGTGAGCACTGGTTTGCTCATGCTTCTTTTGAAGTCTCCAGACACCCAGCTGTTAGACAGACATATATTGATGGCTCTTGATTTTGGAAGTGCTTTATGGATAGCTGTCCAAATGCATGGCAGCCTCCTACGTGCTACACACCTTCCAACTGTTGTAGTATAACAACAGGCTCTGCAAGTGGGGACAGGTTTGTTAACTCCAACTCCTGCATCTTACGAAGTTTTGCTCATCTAATATAAATTGAGCAGACAGGAGAGGGGCAGGCAAGTGTTAAATATACAAAGTTGAGCTAAATGATTACTTGGAAAAAATGATAAATCCAGGCAAGTATTTTAAAGGAGTATTTGTATATGAGGGTGTACATCTGAGTTGAAAGTGAAGTGCAAACTCCTGACAAGAAAATAATACTTGCCTGTATAATGTTCTTCCCTGGGAAATGACAGAGGCCACATTATTTGGGCAAGGATTACTCTCTGTTACCCTTAAAAAGAGCAAGGTTGAACCAGCATGCTGCTATAAATCTTTATGCTTGCTGGTGAATGCAAGTTCCAGTGGGAAATACTGTCCTTCTGAACTTTTGTAATTTAGGGGTGATGTAGCTCTTCACTGTGCCACAACACGTAAGACATCAGAGAGCAGAGTAAAATTTGTACGCAGTGCTTGTAACATAGGTGCTTCTCATCTCAGCCTTTGTTTTTAGTTTAATATTCATCTGAAAGCCTGCTGTTAACTCATTTATCATTTTGGCCTCATAAAGAATATATGTTACTAGTTAAAATGTTCCTACATTTTCTTTCAAGCCTGATCATTCTATGGTTTATTGTGCTCAGCCTTCTGTAATGAGCCTGTCCTCTTTAGCACAGTGTGCAACCAGCAATTTTAATGTATAAAGAGCGCTTCGTCTGACTTACCCTTTGAATGAATAAAAGCTTTGTTCTTGTGTCTGGGAACTTTTTTTTAAAAGCTTATGTGCATGTCTAAATGTTTCCACTATCATAGCATTTTGGTTTTATATTCCATGCAACAGTTTTAATTGGAGTAGATTTCATGTTCAATTTTAAAATTATGGTTGTGGATGATAGTAATATTGACACTATCATTTCATTATCCAGCCTAATTTCGTAAAAACAATGAACTTGAATTTTTTGAACAAGTGAGTTCTCTAAGGTCTTACAATGAGTATTCTTACCCTGAGTATACATACCCTGAGTATCCTTACATTGAGTAGATACGTTAGACAGATTTAACAAAGAGTAAACCACAAAATTAAAAAAAAATAAAAGCGAAAAAGGGATACTGTTAAGATACACCCAGATATTCCTCCTGCTATTTCAAAAACTATTTCAACCACATTATTTAGTTCCTACTTCACACAGTAAATGACAACTGATGACATTAGCTACTTGATTCCTATTAGCAAGTAAACGTGTTAATTATCTAGGGTGTCTAGATACCATGTTGCAAGTCTAACACTATGAGATAAGCATATGTTGAATAAAATTGCTTTAGAGTTCAGAAAACACAGATGAGCGCTAGACAACCCTCAGACAGTGAAGGTGGCTGCAAAGAGGAAAGACGTATCCTTTATTCTTGCTTATTATGTGTAGGACAAAAACCAATGGACTTAAAACTGTTAAAAAGCTTTAAGCTGAACATAAGGAAAATGTTCTAATAGTAAAATATTAAGAATTGGGTTAGATGGCAAGGTTGTGGCCTTTCCATCATTTCAGGTTTTAAGAACAGCTTAGAATGATGAATTATTCTTGACAATTTTTTAGGTATAGCTGATTCTGCCCAAGGGGCAAGAGATGGACTAGATGACTTCCCAAGGTCCCTTCCAGAGTTATTTTGTGTGATCTTATGAGAGCTGCAAATCTTTAGAGTATTCTGTCATATATGGAAGATATCTATATTTTAAGTTTATCAGAAAAGAGTGCAATATGTAATGTGGGAGGGTGGGGGGGATCAGCCCTATATAGCAGATACAACCAGCTACAACCAGAAAACTCTTGCAGAAAATTTGCTTCTGTTGCAGTGAAAGCAATAGAAGAAATTAACCACATGAAATATGAGGAAAGGAATGGAGAAAAGTCCAGTATATAAACTCCATTCTACTACAAACCACACATAATTTTGGACATGGTAGCAAATACTCTGAGAATTGTCTGGTCCTGAAGGAATATGTGGCATGAGACCAAGATGCCTGTTCATGAGGAATTCTTGCATATTCCTGGTCAGTCTCTGACCACATATTTTAAGCTGAGATTTGATTCCTGATTTCGCTGAATGAGCTTATTTCAATTTAAGAGTAGTGCATTTAACCTTTCAACTGTTAAATCACATTGGCAAAATAAAGAGCTCCTGTATGCATGTTTACTGCCTGGCAATTTTAGTTTGGTTCAGCTCTTGGGCAGTTTAGTTCAGTTCTTGGACTACAGTCAGCTATAAAAGTTCCTAAGTAAAAATTATTTCAAGAAATATTGCCGTTAAATCAAAAGCTTTTAAACAAGGAGCTAAGGAGTTTTCAGGGCATATCATTTAATCCTTCCTATTTCAGACAATGTACTACCAACAGACTTTTTGGTAGTCATTTTACAGAACCTGCCATAATTCTAGCTTCAAAATTTCCAGTCCATTTCTATCCCAGAGCTATCAGTAATTTCTTCTTGCTTTGTTGGAATAGAATTTAGAATACCATTGACCATTGACTTTTGGAGTATATATTTCAAATACTTCTTTTTTTCTTTGCATCCAGATGGAGAAGAAATATTTCTTTGAACATTACTCCTTTTCTTTTTTTGTTAGTTAAGAAAGTGATAGCACCAGCTGGCTTTTAAAACTCATGTCATTAAAATTTTCAGGTTCTGATTGCTTTTAGCTAAGTAGTTTCTCTCTTCTACTGGTTTCTTTTATTTTGATAGAAGTTTTAATAGTAATTTTCAGTAATATGTGGCTTATGCCTGATCTTTTCTAAGATGTGTGCACACTCATGCAAGTGTTTGGGGGAAGGAAATTGTGACCACATGAACACCTCTGCTTGTAGTTCAGGGAATCAACAAAAAACCTCAGCTGGTTGATGAAAAGCCCATGGGCCACTCAGACAACAAAACAACAGATCTGTGCATCTGACAGCTCTTCAGATATTTTTCTCCATCAGCTTTGGACAAAGAAGAAGAAAAAAAAAAGCTCTCAAAATACCTCTGAATGGAGCTCAATTCTCAGAACTAAGTTATTTCATAATGGAAGATGACAGAATTTGTGGCTGTCAGGCAGGTGATATAAACTCTATTACAGTCAAAGAGATTACCTTCCTTGACTGGAAAGATGTAAACAAAATCCAAAGTCAGTAAGCGAAGTGCCATGTGAAGGCTCTTATAAGAGTACGGTTTGGGCAGAGCCTTTCTAAGACAAAAAACAGACCCTTAGCTTTTGCAGTTCTTATCTTGATCTTTATCAGGCAGTTGCTAGTGTGTAATAATTTCTGGTGTTGAGTGAACCTTTCTCAAAATGTTCTCTGCACGCTACTTTGGACAAGGAAACACTTGTCTGCTGACCCAGATCTGTGTCCCTGGATAATACCCAAACATCATTCAGAACAACAAATTTTCTGTGAAAGCGTGTATCAAAACTCAGGTCACTATGAACCCCAAAACATCCCATTAAAAAAAATAAAAAATAAAAAAAAAAATAAAAAAAATGTTGAGTTTTTACAATTTGCAGTGTATTAACATGACTCTCTGCCAGATGCTTCATGAAGTAAAAGAATGGAAACTCTTTCTGCCCCTATCTGGAAACATTACGGTAAGGGAACATGCTCTTTTTTCCACTCAGTATAAAACTGTCACCCTGAGCTAGCTATCACTGTAGACAGTGCTCCAGAAATTGGCACGGCTCAGATCAGGGATAGAGAATGCATTTTCGTGGAAGGGTTATTGCTGACAACACAAGAAGAATAAATTAAAGTCAGGAATAAAAGAAGACATTAAGGCCCCCATGGCACCATCTTAAAAGAATTTAATATTCTGAAATATTTCACTTTCTATTGTATCTACATGCCATTTATAACCCAGACATGGCAATATCCAGTAAATGAATGAGGTGTAATTTTCATGCTAATTATGCGAGATGCATTTATCCCTTTGTCATATTTATTTTTATATTGTGCCTTTAAAATATAAAAAGACAATAATATTAAAACACACAAATTATATTTTAACATTGTTTTGCCTTCTGCACTCCTTCTATTTTGCATAATAATTCCCAAATGACATTTCATCGTCTTCTCACTTAAATTCCCAGGTGATAGAGTTATTTATTCCCTTGGCCAAACCCTGGGGGTTTCTTTTCAATCCTTGCTCAAATAAACCTCAAATGGAATGTGCAGGTTTTCAGAGCAAGGGCAGGGAAGGTCTAATACTTGCAATACTGTTTCACTTGCAATTGTGCAAAGCAGGAGCAACAATATCAATGAAGTTAAGGAATTCACTAGTCTTACAGTGGTGTTTGTGACAGTAAAGAATTGGATTGATTGGTGGTATTGATACAATATCATGGGATGACAATCAATCCTTTTTCATTGCATTTCTGAGGTAAAGTATAAATTAAACCTTCCAACCAGATCTTGAGTCAGGATATAGTTACAGCCATTTTAATAACGTTTCATAAAGGGACCCAAGTCAAAAATGTTGTAATTTATTTATCAATGTTCTTTAATATTTCAGGCAGTTCAGATGATCATTTTTATTTATTTATGTTTCTGAGGATTTATAATATATGCCCATCATCCTGTCTGAGTGAGTCTACAAAACTGATACCACAAGAACATTGCAGGGAACTGACGTAACTCATTACTGAATTTTCTTTCCCAGCCTGCCCCAGAAATGCACCCACCCTGTAGTGCTCCTCTGCAGTCCCGACGTTCAGACCCTCTCTGGGAGCAGGGAAACCAATTCCCTAAGTGAGAGCTCTTCCTGGAGCTCTCACCCGGGACTCAAAAATCTACAGGCTCTTGAATTATTTTTCCCAAATTGTCTATCTAGCAGTGGAGAACAGGAGGATGGGGAAATTACTCCTCGAGCTGGAACCTTATATCATCTTGGCCCTAACAGCCTCAGAAAAACATGGGGAATTGTGTGGATCCACATCCACAACAATGCTGAAAAAATCCCGAGTCTCAGTCAGAGACCTGGCTTCTATCCTGCTTATATCTAAAAATATTCCTTGGCTCCATCTCATAAAAGGACAAGAATAATGCAGGACTTTATGTCAGTATATTTGGTGTTTATTCCCTAATCTTTTTTCTCAAAAAGTCGTATAAAATCCTGAATTTAACAATTTCCCCGTTTAGATGGACTGGTGCAACATCTGTTCAGACAACTGCAAGTTTTGCTTCTCTTTTCATAACTATGGTTCTTTAGAGACGTGCTGAAAAATCAGCAGTCATAGAAATTAGGCTAATTAGACTAGATTAAAATTACACTCCTAGAATTATTGCTGAGCCAAAGTTTGATGCAGATTTCTGTATCTGTTTTTTATATGCCCCATCTCAGCACCATGCCAATTTTCACATCTGTTCACGTTAAGACAGCAATATTGTTAACACATCTTTCCCTCCTTCTGAAAATACCCTGCCTGAGACACAGCCTAATCCACAGCACAACCAGAGCAAGCCCTGACGAGGAACCCAGCACAATGTCAAAGGTTTGGATGAGAAAAGCCAAATGAGCATAGCCCCTGACATGCCCCGTGTTCCAGTTATCCTCGTGTTTCATAGCAGTTTGAAATAGTACGTGAGACAGCTGGCAGGGATGATATTGGGACTTGCTCATCTAACCAGTGAGCTACAAACAGATGTTGTGCATGAAACAGGAACCACTGCCATCGACACATTTCTCACGCCAGACGGTGGGGCAAAGTGACTCAACCTGACATGAAGAGGAAATTGGGTGTGACATGTCCTTCGTTTCAATGAGCAACGTGTCACTTCTGGCCCAACTTTTCATTCAAATCATCAAATGCTATTTGACAGGACATACATATGACTTCCGGGGTGGTGAAAGTCTGCTTATCCATACATACCCACCAAGTAAAATGAGGCACAGGGACTGTGCAGCATGAAAACAGGATTCCTACACTGCAATGTATTATTGGAATTCCTTATCAGGATTTTAGATTTTTTTTAACTACAGTGTGAACTAACATTTCTTCTAAATACTGTCTGCAAGCATCAACAATCATATTCTAGAGGTGTAACAGCCAATGGAGAACTGTTCGATTCTTTCTTACAAATCACTGATGTGCTTCCAACAGCGCTAATACTGACTGGACTGAAAACACTGTTCTACACTGATGGGCATGGACAACAGAATAAGAAACTGTGTGAGAAGTAAGGAGAGATGGTGAACTGTGTGGGTATATGGCTGTGATAACACAGGATTTGGAAGCCACTTAAGTCTGGTGTTTCTGAACATTGGCGCTTGCTTGTGTACTGGCTACATCGTCATGGCTTTATTTTCCAAATGCAGGACTCAAATCTGAGAAGCAATTGGCATTTTACAGTAATGACAAAATCATAAAGCTCACAGACAGCTGGAACTATTTTATAATTGTCTTTCACAATGCAATTTCTCCAGGTAAACAAGTGGTCTAATTGCCATGGGCATAGTTATAATGATGTGAATGAGAATAAATTACCTCCTGAATATGTATAGGTGGGCCCATCCTTTCACTTTTAACCTATGAGTCCGTAAGGTCCTTTGAGAAGATGTGTACAGCACTGCAAAATGGAATGACAACCAGTGAGCAACATAAAGAGCTCAATGCACCAGAATGTAGCAGCACCGTATATAGCCCCATGGAGACCACATCTAGCATACCGTTAGATGTTTTGGAAGAAATTCACCTGGGAAAATTTCAAACTGAGAAAAAAAAAATTAAATTGTAGGCAATGTTCTAACCTCACACAAAGAATTTAACCCTACTGACCTTGCTTGAGTGATAGATTCTTCATTCTGTTACGAGCACCAGAGGCAGTAAAGAAACAGGAATTGCAGCAGATCCTCCACCCACAACAGTCCTCTGTGTAACTGAGGGTCTGTGAAACAGACCCTCACCTACCAAAGTACTTGATCATACACAGAAATTCAAATAATTAAGATCTAACTGTCAGGCTGTGTAATCTTCTGTAGTCTACACAAACCTTTGTTTGCTTTGCTAGACTTTATATGAATAAAAAAGCTCTTAAAAGGTGTGCTTCCCCCTCACTTCTCAAGTAATGGGTTAGGAGAGAACAGAATGATTTCAGTTGGTATGGGTAAATATCTTGGGCAAAAGAAAGTTGCAAAATACCCACCCACCTTCTTGTTGCTCACCTATGGACATAAAAGACCTATAGCATCTCAAATAGTTTGTACTCAATAATTAAACTTTTTTTTTTTCCTGATGCTTTCAGTTATCTGATATTCCCAAAGCATATTCAGCAGAGAGCACAGCAGATTTATAATGCTAACAGGAATTAATAATGGCAATATTGGCAGCATACGTGTAGGCAGCAAGCCAGTGGGCACCAAAAATTGTGGGGTTTTGCTGTTCTTGATGTTGAATTTGTCATGCTAGGAGGTTAATCAAGGTTTTATTTCTGGTATTTCCAGATCTAGTTCAGGTATTAGAACAGGATGGATAGTGATTGCAGTAAACCAAACAGGATCTGATGCAGAAGAAACCCCATTGCTCTACCAACATGTTCAGAGGCTGGACGAACTGCTGAGTTTCTATATTCTCTCCTCTGTAGTTTACACCTGGCTTTATCTGTTGCACCATTTCCCAGGGCAAGTGTTCCCCAAACTCCACAGCTACTCTAAACATGTGTCTTTGTTTTGTTTTGTTTTGTTTTCCTGTAGCACATCTGTAAAGAATAAACTACATCTTAGAGGAAATACATGGCTCCAGGACAGACACCCCAGTTGTGTGCTCCAACCCTAGTGTTGGCTGCTAAGATCTCTGCTACTGATGATTCCCAAATGGGACAGCTTTTGTGTCCAAAAATAGCAGGGAAACTGGAAAGAACACAATTTTCAGTGAGAAGGTGCAAGATCCCAGAAAATGTGTATCCTTTCCAAATCACCAGGTGTCAGTGTTTCAGAACAATTTTTGAAGGTTTTCTGATTCATGGGGAGATGAAAACATCAACCTTGCAATCTGATAGCGTCTGTAATCCTGAAAATTGGAAATACACAATGAATTAGAAATCAAACCCATCAGACAATTTTCCAGTTTTAACTTGCTCAGTGCCAAAGAATTTGGACCTGCAAATAGTCATGTTTCTGCCTCCGCATCATCTAGAAATGAAGACATCATGACTGTGCAGACTGAGATCATTAAATCATGTAACAGTCCTTTGATGCACAAGCTATTTATTTACAAAACACATAGATGTTTGTAATAATTACCTGTGGTGTCCTATGGACATACAGTTTATCATGCTCTTGATTGCAGCTTCGTAGACACTCACATCAATATTTCTTCTGAAATATTTGCTTGCAGTGAGGGCATTAACAGCTGCTTCTCTTATGTTGATTCTTAAGTGTCTAATAACAATCATCCTGCAGACTTTCTCTTTGTTTGGGTAATTCCACAACCCAACTTCTCTATTTAGCCCTCTTCTTTCAAAAAACCTGTAGCAATATGATTAATTCTGGGGGCCCGTATCCCTCAGCCAAATTCATCTGAAATTTGCTGATGGTTTAAAAATATTACTGGGAGGGAGAGCAAACACAGACAGATACACAGATGGCCCAATTGCTTAAGTCTTTTTTCTGTCTGAAAATAAGTTTTAGAACTGGTGATATACCAGGCTAATGCCAACTAGTTCACTGTGGGAATGGGTCTAAGAGCTTGAAGCATGATAATGCATTCCTCTAAAATTTTACAAGTGGAGTTAATGTTACAGAGCACTTTCCCAATTAGGAAAGTAGTCTGTGAAATATGTTAAGAACATGTGCCCCTTGAAATTCCACAGTAGCTTTTAAAAAGAGATAGTCTAGAAAAATGAAGGGTAAATACAGTAAGAAGTGCAGAGAAGGAACCATTTGCCAACTGGAAACAGCACAAAGGGAACATCAGCCTATGCCAGTCTGCATGGGTCAGTGCTTCCTGCAGCGTATACAGCAGCTATTTACATCTGTCACCATTTACAGAACATATTAAACTACAAAATAATCTTGAGGTAATGCATAATTATTTCCCTCCTCTGTTTAAATTGGCTTTGAACAGCTGTCATATAGTTATTAAAACATCCTATAAGCAACAGATTAGAAATTACCCAGGCACAGAAATAATTCTGCAGGTTGATAAATTATTTTATCTTTCTGAAATAGCAATTAAATGCTAAGAAAAAACTTCTCAGCGGTCTACAGTGTAGGAGGTTTGGATAGGATGGAGTTAATTTTCTTCATAGCAGCTTGTATGGTGCTATGTTTTGGATTTATGACTAAAACAGGGTTGAAAACACGCTGATGTTTTAGCTATTACAAAACAGCATCAAGACCTTCTCTTTTTCTCACACTGTCAGCCAGGCAGTAGCCTGGGGGTGCACATGAACCAGGACAGTTGACCCCAAATGACCAAAGGGCTGTCCTGTACCATATGATATTGTGCTCAGCAATAAAAGCCAGGGAAAAGAAGGATAAAGGGGAGGATGTTTGCAGTTAGGTGCTTGTCTCCCCAAGTAATTATTACATGTGAAGAAGCCCTGCTTTTCTGAAAATACCTCAGCATTTGCCTGCCAATGGGACATGGTGAATGAATTCCTTATCTTGCTTTCAATGCGTTAGTCCTTTAGTCCCTTCATCTTGCTGAATTGACTCAACGGTGTTTTTTCAGCTCTCAGAAACAACTGTTTGATTTTATTGACCAAATAAATGAAAGAGATGAAATGTGTAATCAAGTTGTGCCATGAAGTAGTACATGTAAGAAACTGTACTGTTATACCTAATTCCTGCTACGTGTTAAGTCAGCTCTATGGACAATTCACAAACCGTGCTGCAAAACAGCATTCAGAAAGTGGTGGCTGATACTTCTGTTTTGCTTATACTAATGTAAGTACCGCACAATATTAATAAATTGATCAAGTTAATAAAATACACATAGAGATATCTTCAGGACAGATGGCTGAAAAGGTTACCCTGATTGCATTTGATTGCCCAACAGAAAGTACTGCTAATTAGGGGAAGACATGCAGTATAGGATAGAAAGCAATATGTATGCTCTGATGAAAAAGATCAGAGATGGCCTTGATGAAAATCACTTTATACAGATAGGGGCTCATGCCATGCTGGGCTCCCAAATCCTACTGAATATTCTAGACATGAAACAAAACTGAGGACAAGAGTTCTCCTCTGAATTTCCATTTTTTTAATGAGCCCTCCTCTAGCAAGTCTACATTGGGCATGACTTCGACCCTTCAGGCAGTGGAAGTGCAGCGTTTGGCTGGCGAGTCTCAAAGCAGCTCTGTGCAGTCTCCTGGTACTTGCAGACTGGATAGCAGAATTTGAGGCAACTCAGGAAATGAAAGAGTCACAGATCTGTGAAGAGTGATGGTCTCGGGAACTTGAGCAGAAATTTTGGGCTTTGCTCCCTCATCACAAAGACTCCTGCATGTTATGACCACTGATAAGCAGTCCCAGGGGCATTTCTTGAACAGTGGGGAAACCTTCTTCCCCCTGGCCTTTTTTGTTTGTTTGCTTGTTTGTTTTTTAATCTGTAAATCTTTCTTTCTTGTTCTCATTTCAATAAGAAGAATGGAGACTTTCATTTAAAGTAACACCTTCCAATGAGAGCACTCTCCTGGATGTAGGAGCTGCCACTGCTAATGCCCTTCGCCTGAGGAAAACCCAAGGGCTAGAGGCCTCCCACTGAATGAACACATATATTCAAATGAAAGGAGGTCAAAATCATTGGCTACACATAAATTTTGGGCATTGAGCCCTGCTGTAGCTCTAAATAGACATGGAAGCTAAACACAGATTTTTTTTTTCTGTACACCTCTCCCTCCGACACTTCTTTAGCCTGAGATCTACTCCATCTGTCGTGAAACCCTCTGGAGAACAACCTCCACCCCCAGGTCTCTGTTCAGTTAAATTAGCACTGGCTCCACCGGTGGAACAGTGCAATTAATAGGGGGAGGGCAATGCTAAAAGGTAAAAATGCCAAAGTCTGGGGATCCAGTACACAGGGAAATACCAAATGCCCAGTACTAAATTGTGGCAGAAGCCAGACTGGACTGTCCTACTAGATTTCCTTGCGGGGCCTTTTCTTTCCTCCAGGCAACCATCCTTGCCTTACTTTGAGGATGTGTTTAGTTCATATGCATTTATCATTTGGGTTTTCTGTTTTTCACCCAGTCATAAATACCTCCTAAACAGGACAGAAATTGACAGACTGCATTTTGTTAGGGAAAAAAAAAAAAAAAAAAAAAGCTGGAACTGGAAGTGAAACTTTTCTGGAATGTCCCCAGACTCATGGGGGGACATGAGAGAGCAGAAAGTCTCCAGTGATGTGATATCCTTCCTCTCAGCAGTCTGGGGATGCACTGAAGCATAGCTCCTGTTGTTGTAGTTATAATAGTTTCAAGCTCATCCTTGGACAGAAGCCTTCTTTATAATTTTTGCCTTCTTTCTATTTGTACTTGCCAGAAGGGCTGTGACATTGTTACCAAGACTTTACAGTGCTCCCTAAGGGCAAGAACTAATACGGCCACAGTCATTTTATGCTAGGTGAACGACCAATTGTTTACACTAGAGATTTTTAAACCCTCACTAATAACAGCCAAAACCATTAAAAAAAAAAAAAAAAAAAAAAAAAAAAAAAAAAAAAAAAAAAAAAAGAAAAAAGAAAATTAAAAAAAAAAAAAAAGCACTTGAAAGCCTGTCATTTTCTGCCAAATACTTTATACAGAAAAATAGATTTTGTTAATACCGGTTTTCCCAAGTGCCTCAATTACCTGAAAACACCGCTTTGTTTAAATGCTACAAATGAAAATAAGAGAGAAGTAAACAGTGAAACCTGCCAAATCTAACACTGAGAAATCTTATTATAACTTGTGGATAGCTTAGCCAGCCCCTGACGCTTGAGCCTAGGGAAGGAACAACTGGGCACCCCAAGTGCTTGTGCTGCACTTGTTTGTGATTGCTACCTGCACCTGGCTGTATTGTAGCCCCGAAGGCACCCACCTCAGGTGGACTGTGCAGATGAGTAATGCTGGGCATGGATGTGAGAATTTGCATAAACAAAGAGAGGCAGGCATTTAACTGGTTATTTAATTTGGCAAGTCAGATACTGTAAAAGGAAGCCTTTGTTTCCCTTTGAGCTTGGGTGATTCTCACCACATATGATCACAGCGGAGGACTACCCACCAATCTGTATCTGGCTCTTCTGGATAAAAGTTTTGCAAAGGTTCAAGTCAAGACTTGGACTTTATTCTCTTTCCAGTCAAGCTATAACAAAGCCATAATTGATCTGTGTGACGACTGCATGCACTGACACGATCTCCTTGCAGAAACCCCTGTGTCAGTATTATTTAGGTTTTACTTCACAAACAAAGTCCAAGACATGGGAAAGTACGCTTTCTATAATAGAAGCCAGTCCAATACCATAAGTGTAATGAAAGAATATGACTCTCCTATGGAGTTCTCATGTAGGGGACAAGACTAACTTCCCTGCAACAGCCAGATCTTGCTTACTTTATCATTTGTGTAATTCCATTTAATTAATAAAGCAAGTAGGATTAGTGTCTCAGTATTGCAAAACAGATTTTGTATTTCACTGATATATACCTGTAGCAGTAGCCCTAAATATTCTGCCAGTTATTAGGCATTCTCACCACAAATCTGACACACTTCAGAGAATAATGAAGCTAACAATCAGCACAGTATGCATTCACAAGAAATAAAATCTACTGCTTTTCTTTCTAACCAAGAAGATGGTTTCATTGTTCATTTTAAATGCTACAGATTGAATCATCACATTTCTGGACAAAAGTTCAATCTAACCCACAGTCTGGGCAAGGTGATTTTCTCAATCTGATAAAAACAATGGAGCTCTGGAGCCTCCTATGAGCTTCATTCCACAGCCTCCAAGATCCAAAGTTTGTCACTTCGACAAAGGTTTTTAAACCGAGCCTTCGGGCTATGAGATGAAACAGATGTCCTCTCGAAGAGCCTGTCAAACTCATTTTCTCTGGTTCCGTGATAGGCTTGTTTAAGCCACACTCATGTCCAGCCATTGCAGTCCTAAGGAGTGGCATCAGCCAAAGTGATCCCTGGGTCTGAAGATCAAGTGCCAATTCACCCTCTAGGGGGTGGGAAGTCAACTATTAGTACATACACTTGAATTTACTCTTTGGGATTCATAACAACAATTCCACAGTTCCATTTGTTCAGCTGAATTAATGTAATTTTAATGTGGCTCATCATTAGCGTTTTTTACCGTGGGTTATTCAGGAGGTATGACAGCATGGTATAGAAAAACTCACATTTTAGATGCAGATTGTCTGACACGCTGAAACTTGCTTTCGCTTTCTTGGTTTTGACAAATGTATGTCAAGTCTCGTCTCTGGATGGCATTTGGCTCTTGCACAGAGGTTGCTGTACTAGTTACATACTAATACAGAACATGCAGTACATGCAGTACTCATTATACTGTTATTAAATATAAAGCAAAAACACCTACATATTTTATGTAGAAAAGATATGTAAAGCTATCAAACACAGCCAGGTCTCTTGCTGCATATTTACAGAGACCGGCCTGGCATTCTGAAGTAAAAACAGGGTCAATAACTTTCCTAAGCGTATTTACTATAAGCTAAATGCTCTCCTAAGAGGACTAACAAGACTTTGTGTGGGCTACTTAAATCCCATATGAAACCTGGTTTGAGGAGCTAAGAGTTAGGAGGAGTGGGTGGTATACCGAGCCTCTGCAAAGGGTGAAGGTAGCTGCAGGGGGTTCTGTGCAGCACAGCCGTTGTAGCAGCATGTGCAGGCATACCCCAGCACCTTCTCACCTCCCTCGAAGGCTGCCCATTGCAGCGGGGTCATGGAGATGGTGGCTTCAAGTGCTAGTGAGACGAGGCAGAGGGGCACTGGCTACCTATGGTAGCTGCTGTCACGCTAGGAAGGTTGTGCTGCTGGCTCTTGGCTGCTTGGTTCTACCCAGGCCAGTGAGATTGGCACATACACAGGATTTGTAATCAACTCTTTGGTTGCAGTATTGCTTTTGGTGACTTATATGCTTTTGTCCTGCACACAGGATAATCTCTGTCTCTATCCAAACACAGGTGTGGGAACCAGCTCATTTTCAGTGCCACGACTAGACACCAAGAACTGAGGCACTGGTCCATATCACCCTCAGTCTTGAATAACTCATGGAGGATCTTCTCTCACACGGTCCAAAATTGTCAGTGTGGTATTAAACTATTTTTATACCATCTTTCAGTTGTATTCTCAGAGACAGGAAAGAGACTACAAATAATATAGTCACTCTGAGTTCTCACTAGCTCTTATAATGCAAAGGGCCAACAACCCTGCTTGTTTAGCTTGATAAAAGAAGAAATGCAGATTGCTGGCATTCTGGCCTCATGGAGTTGAGGATTTTTAAAGAGCTCAAAGCCCTGTGAATGAACTTTTGATCCATAAGAAATACCTTTTGTATTTTTCTACACAGTATAGAGAGACAGGGTAACTTTTCTTTTCTTTTCTTTTCTTTTTTTTTTTTTTCTTTTTTCTTTTCGGTCTTATTTCATAGTGACCTATCTTTTTCCTTTAGGTTCTTGGAGTCTACACTGATGGGCAACAGCCTGCTCCTTCATGCCTTCCTTTTGTGGAGAAAGGCACAAATAGCAGTTGTCATCAT
>CM021768.1:12072540-12156763 GCA_011076525.1 Nettapus auritus
TTTTTTTTTTTTTTTTTTTTTTTTTTTTAGAAATTATTTGTATATAATATGCAATCAATCAATGCATTTTTCTCCTGATGTGATGAAAATAAGAAAAAATAATAATAGAGCTTAAAGAGGGAATGACAGCTTTGGTGGCAAGTTTCCCCTCACATAATCATTGTAGACCAACAACAGAGACCAGCAGAAACCTTTTTGTTCCTTATCCCTGTAACAGAACAGCAGATAGCAGCTAGCTGAACAAGGCGCAGGACCTCCTGGCATCTATTGCAAAAGGATGCTGACCTTTCTCTTAAAGAGAGGATGCACTCCAAAAGCACGATCTGAGTTACTGTGCGATAAGTAGATGGCAATGCAGCATTTGGGAGGAATGGTACCACCAGGAGAGCAGAATGCCAGTGCTTCAAGAGCAACTGTACAATTAGTTCCAGAAAAAGCTGTTTCTGCTAGGACGTCAGTCAAAAGGTCAGACTCAGCTGAGTGATAAAGGACCAAGGGGTGTACAGAGAGGAGGCAAATGTTGTTTTGAGTTGTCTGGAAGGTCTACATAGCCCAGGCAGCCTGTAGGGCTAAGCTGCATGGGCTCCAGCTGGGACGAGCAGTGAGAAAAGTACAATCACTGTAATCACTAAGCATTCAACTAGTGCGTGTTCCTCCCTTCTAGAAGAAGGGATAGCACAGCAAGACATGTTTCCAAAGAAATGGCTAAATGGCTTAATTAAATGCTACTGGGAGATCGGTTGAGGAATATTGGCTATTTATATTTTCTGTATGGCTTCAGAAGTTTTAGTTGGAGACCTGATTCTGATTTCAGTATCAATAATAAACATAGTTTGGAGACATTTCCTCGTCTCCTACATTCTCCTGATAAAACTAATTGTTTTATTATTGTTATCTTTCTCTTTCTCTTCATTAATCTACTATCTCAACCAAGCTCTCAGAAAAACAAGTTGTTATCTGGTGCAATAGAACAGATTTCAGTGTCATAAGGACAGCAAGGGGACCACCACTCATGCCCATATCATTCTTTTCCAACCCTTCTCCATCTACTTCAAAGGAATGATAGCAAAATCGAGCCTTGAAGTAGGATCAGCCAATACCACCCTTAAAAATAAACCACTTTCAAATGTGGATGCAGGCTGTGGAGTGAAATCTCAAATTAACTTGTGACACTCAGAAACACATACAATGCAAACCTAGTATAAAAAGGAAGGAATCTCAATATTTAAATGACAAAATCTACACATGAGTAGTCTAAAAAGTGTTGTTATTTTTTTTTTTTTTTTAATTTGGTGTATGCGAAACCCCAGCAACACAGGTTGACTACAACAGTGCTATTAATATAACCATTCTTATTAGCACATTTAGGAAACAAGATGTTATTGTTTCTAATGTCTAACATTTATTGAAAAATATTCTCAATAAGATAATTCAAAACACATTTCCTCTTGTAGCTATTTTATTACATTTCCTACAGATAATGATGAGAAAATTATCTCACTTATTGTTATTACTCTAGCCTCTGGTTCAGGAGACAAACTTTATTGAAAAGAAAAAATCTGTTTTACATTTCCTAGTCCTAACAGGGATAAAGCCTTCCCATGTTTAACCTCTATTATCAAAGCTCCCAGTAGAAAGTGAACAAAAATCCATAAATTAATCTGACTTCTAAAAAAACAAGCCTCCAAGCATCAACCACCCATAGCTTATTAAGGAGGACAAAATACCTTCAGTATTACTTCTAAAGAAGTGGTAATTGTTTTGTTTCATGTGAATGAAAGATTAGGAGGCTCATGCCATATTTTAGGGAAAAATAAATTGAATAATCACTTGGTAATGATAGACTTTCACACCATGGTAGGAAAAGCAACGTTTTTGTACTATGGTGTATCTGAAATTACGGTGTGATACAAGGAAAAAAGAGAACTAACCTAAGCTGTTCTGTTTTGATACTGACCAAAAAAAATGAGATTTAATCCTGTTTTCCAACTGACAAAGCTTTTCTTTTTATCTTTGCACAAGACTAGCTGGTCAAGAAAGCCGTTCAAAGAAATAGCAAACCACTGTAACAAAGAATACAAATTTCTCAGAAAACCATTTGATAGTATACAGATAGTATTCTGTGGAGTAACTAGAGAGTTAAAGAAGAGTATCTATTATTCTTTCATTAAGTCTGTCATCTAATCAGTGCTCATTTTTCAAGAGACCAAGAATACTGGTGAGGAAGAAACTTCCAATTTTTTCATGACACACACCGTATTTACTCAGCTTTGATAAAATCTTAATGGTGGTAAATTTGACAAAGATCAAGTAAAGTAAAATTTTCAGGGATCTTAGGTTTTTATTAATATACACATTGCTAACAGGAGCTACTGAAGAATGCCATATGTATTTCCTTCTATCTGTATAGATTCAGATATATATATAAAAGCAATGAAAGCAAACAAAAAACAAATAGGCTAAGTTGTGGTTCAAGTATTTTCCTACGTGTTTTCTCAAGAGTGTTTCTTGTTTCCATTGAAATCATTGTGGAATTTGTCTTCATGTCTGTGAAAATAAAATTAGATCTTTTATTGTTGATAGTCTTACACAGCCTGTGCTTCAGTTTCTGAGAGAGATAGGAAATATCCCTTACTGGTGGACAGACCAAGAATGATGCTAGTCCCTTCACTGTTCACTTAATTTAGCCTGAAAACAGACTTGTAAAGCGATACTTCAGTTGTAGTTCCTTGTTTGTCTTCCTAATACCCTAAATCATTTTTATTTGAATGCAGAAGCTTACTTCTTTCCTTGGAGAATTCTTGCTCTCTGTTCTGATGTACAATTTGTTATCTACAGGGGCACATACAGCCTTTCAGTTGCGTTCTTCTCATTAAATAGTATCTCTGAATGATTTATTTTAATCACTCCTTTTCATGTTGGGAAGCTGTCAAAGGCAAATAAAGCTAAAATCAAGTAAACACATCAGCAACAGCTAATTATTATATATCCAAGCATTTCTGAGATTAATTAGACCTGTTTTGAACATAGAGCAACATTGTCTTCTACCTGATTCCTGCTCAGGTAACAAACAAACCTGCTCTTGGCTTTAACAGGACTCATTCTTGATTTATATTTTTCTTACTGGAGTGCCTAACCGACATTGCTGGCCTGTTCTGATGGACCTCAGAAACAAAGGAGAAGGATGCTGTGGCACACAGCCTGCTCTGCCTTTCCTATGCTCCTTCAGGATCACACCTGGCTCCTCTGCTGCCTGTCCTTCCCCGTCCCCTTGCAAGGCAGAGGCGGATGGGGAGGGGGCAGAAGATGGGCTCTCGGCTTTCACCCTTCTCAGCGTCTCTTGGCTTTTCCAGTTCTCACAGTTTCACCATCAACATAAAGCTGCTCCCTTGCCAGTAATGATTCTCTTCATACCCAGAATTATACTTTCTCCTGCTTCAATGATATCTCCTCCTTTCATCCTCAGCGCACCATTCAGAGCAGCAGTTCTGAACTTTTCTTCCCATTTTCCCTACAAAGCTCCGTTACCGTTTTGACAGTAGCCATCTTCCACAGCACTTTAGTCCAGAGCCTCCAATTTATTTATTTTTTTCTATTCAATAACAAATAATTGAGAAATCACCTGATGAGCAAGAGTGTTTCATGTCCTCTCCTCAAGTAACTATAGTCCTGCTGTTCTTCCTCGGGCTGTGGAAAACAGCATAATGGGTTTCCAGTAGGCCTAAAAGCATTCTCTAGCTTTTTTTATTCCCTTCTCTTTCATTGGTGACACAACTGAAGTCACTGATAGCCTTTACAGTTTACTATAAAAGCATTTCCATTCCCGTGAACTGGTACAACAATTTGTTTTTATACCATTTGGAAGCTGCTTTACATGAAACTGCCAGACTACTTCATCAAGACAAATTCCTTTAGGGTTTCAGATGCCTATCATCATAATATCACGTAAGAACAATTGGTCTCTTGTGATTTTGACTGATATACTTGTCTCTTCCTGGGAAATAATTTCAGGGACATTCTCCTTTTATTCTGATACACTTTTTCTCAGCTGTTGGTTAACTCTGTCTTCTGTTGTTTTATCCCTCCATGTTCATCAGCAACCTTTTGGCAATACCTGACATCTCTATAAGATCTGCATGGCAGAACACGTGTCCACATTAAAACCTCTCTGTAATACAGTTTCCAACTCAGAGATCTGCTGCAGTGCACCCCATGGAGGTGAGCTTTGACAAGGCATTAAATTGCCTCAAAATTTTTTTAACAGCAGATGTGGCATTTTAATATTTATTGGAAACTGTCCACAATGGCATTACTATTTGTTGCATCCAATGGCATGACCATGTTTGAATACAGAATTGCTGCACCATTACCAAATCATAGAATAATTTAGGTGGGAAGGCATACCTGGAGGCCATGCACTGCAACCCCATTCACAGATAGGCAACTGAGCTCCTGGAGACTGCAGTGGCAGATGACAGGAGGAATCCTGACCTCACTGAAATCAGTAACAAAACTCCTTCAGCAGAGCACTTTACCAAAAAGAAATTTATCACCGAACTTTAACATTTGTGGTTTAGTTTGGCATGTGACGGATGAGAAAATAGCTCGTGATTCCTAGTGATGCCTTTTTGCACGACACCAACACAGGCTGTCATTTTGCATGCAGACTAGGCAAGACCACGTGGCCAACACAGGCAGGCAGCTAACAGCGAAACAGCAATCTGCATCTCGTGCAGAGGCACAACATCTCTACAAGAATAGCCATGTCTTTCACCCACTGAAATCTCTAAATTTCCTTCCATACTTGACACAGTTCTTCCACCAGCTCCCAAATTCAGCTGTGTTGTTGTTCCAAAAGATTTAGAGAGCACTCATAAAATAAATTTACACTTCTTTTTCCATCTCTTCTGAAAAATGTTACAAGTAGAAAAGGAAAAATGATGCACTGAGCGAACGACACCTCTTTAAAATGCAAATCAATAATCATGTCTGGCATCAAACGTAAGTTCTGCCTAATCTTCTATAAAGGTGTGAATTGCTAATCTAACTTAGTACAGGAATAGATGTTTTGACAATGATGTTAAAAGCAGATGTTGTATAAAGCAGGGAGAAAAATAAGGTTTGCAAAAACACATGCTAATCTCAACTTAAAAGACCTTGGAGTCATCTACTTAGGCTCACAATCCCCTTCTTGTTGTTGTTGTGAGGGAATGGGAAGAGGAATAATTTGTCATTACATAAACAGAAGAATCTTCTGTCTAAAGAGCAGTTCTGTTCTTTATATTTTACACTTTTACAGGGGAAAAAAAAAAAAAATCTTTAAGTAAATACAAAGTTATTGACTGTACAAGTTATTTCTTATGTAACACTAAACAAAAAGGTGTCAAATATACATGTAACTTCTAGGTAAGATAACTACTGCATGTAGGCAGCATGTCAAGTGATTCCTAGAATTCATAGTCAGAATGAAGGACATTCCCACACTATCTCATGTCCACGGTTTTGCATCTCTGTCACACAAATAAGTTGTGATGTGGGAGTCTTTCAGTTTGGATTTTCAAAGCAAAACTGATGCTCACAGGCTTTGGCTTACAGTAGTATATCTAAATATAACAATGAATTAGTCAATGAAGTTAGTTTTTGTTCTTATTGGTGAATATGCCATATAAATTTGTTGTTGAATACCCTCCAGGTACAATACCACAATTTACATAGGATTTGTTGTTGTTGTTGTTAAATTAAGTCCAGCAGTGCTTCTGCTTCCTATCTGTCTTGTACTATAGTGGCAAAAAAAAAAAAAAAAAAAAAAAAAGACTGGTCAATGGAGTCAAATACTTTACTCATATTTACACATACAAAAACCTAGCTTCCTACTAAAATGGTAATACATCTGGATAAGAGTATGATTTATGTTAGACTTCCTGGTACTTTGCTATTGAAGAAGTACTGATTAATACCAGATAATCTACCTAAATGTATTTTTGTGGATAAAAGCAGACTGATTATGGTAGTGATTTATTTAAGCTCAAGCTTAGTCAAATCTCAGCTCAAAGATCTGTCATCAATATTTTAATATACAGATTAAGAGATTTGAGGAAAATATTCTCCATGATACTTTAGTAATTCATACTGATTTTAAGAATACCCAGGTGTTGTTAATATTGAACACAGGCCCAAGGTTTCCAACTGTTACATGACCCACAGTGATTCTGTAAATCAACACAGAACACCAGTAATATTCCTGATATCATTTACTAATTGACTTGATTATCAGTGTAAGTAGAATATTGTCTTCTTTTATAGCATAAAAATGTGACTTATTTTCTGTGAAAAATATCCTGATCTTGTCTATCTATAAGGTCAGGGCCTTGGTCTTATACCACATATATAATATATAATATATATGTATATATATATATTACAAATTATATATTTTTATAATAGAGATTTGCCTCTTCTGTAGTCAAAAGTAGAGTATTTCAATGGGTTACTGAAGATTTTTATGCATATACTTACTCATCTACGTGTCTTGATTTCAAATTTTCTGAACAGTAAGCAGACCTTAATTTTCTGTTATTTTGTAAAAGTAGAGAGGTTTTTACTTGTCATAAAAAGGTAGTTTAAATGTTTCAGATAAATTTCTGTTCCTTGTTTGATACCTGCCCATACTTTTTTTTTTTTTTTTTTTTTTTTTTAGGTTAAATTAGAGGGGATGTTCCTTTAGCAGCCTTCCATTTAATATCACGATGGTTTTGCTGAAAATCGCATTTGATTTGGTTCAGAAATACATTATTGAAGGGGAGCTTTTTAAAGAGTAAAGAGTGCAGCACCAAAGTCCTTCCTGTGGAATGAGCACATTTAGTTGACTTTTCATTATAATCCAGTAGAGAGCACAACCTCACCCTCTACTTACAGTACATTTGATTTTCTTTGAAAGTCTGTGAAAATGACTTTCACATTCAGCTCAGAACTCTGAGCTGAAAGGGGCAGGACCATTAAAGCAGAGTAAGTACTATCTAGTTCAAGAGTTCATAAGAGAACTTCAGGATTTGCTTGTGCAAAGCAGTTGACACTGTCCTACATGATATCCTTATTTCTAAATTGGAGACATGGATTTGATGGATGGACCACTCAGTGGGTAAGGAATTGGCTGGATAGTCACACTCAAATTATTGTGGTCAACAGCTCAATGTCCAGGTGGAAATCAGTGGTGAGTGGTATTCCTCAGGGGTTGGCATTAGGAACAGCACTGTTTAACATTTCTGTCAGTGACATGGACAGTGGGATTGAGTGCACCCTCATCACGTCTGCCGATGACACCAAGCTGTGTGGTGCGATCAGCAAGTGCTCTCATGAGACCCCACCTGGAATACTGCATTCAGTTCTGGAGCCCCCAGTATAAGCAGGTCATGGACCTCTTAGAACAAGTCCAGAGGAGGGTCACAAGGATGATTAAAGGGCTGGAGCACCTCTCCTATGACAACAGGCTGAGGAGGTTGGGGCTGTTCAGCCTGGAGAAGAGAAGGCTCTGGGGAAACCTTATAGCAGCTTTCCAGTACGTAAATGAGGCCTACAAGAAAGCTGGGGAGGGACTCGTTGTCAGGAAGTGTGGCAACAGGACGAGGAGCAATACTTTTAAACTAAAAGAGGGTACGTTTAGATTAGATAGATATTAGGAGGAATTTCATCACTCGGAGGGTGGTGAAGCACTGGAACAAGTTGTCCAGAGAAGTTGTGCATGCCCCATCCATGGAAGTGTTCAAGGCCAGGTTAGATGGGGTTTTGGGCAAGCTGATCTGGTGGAAGGTGTCCCTGCCCATGGCAGGGGGTTGGAACCAGATGGTCTTGATGGTTCCTTCCAACCCAAGCCACTCTACGATTCTATGCATGTACTGCTAAAGTGTTTCATAGTCTTCTCATAAGTGGATGAAAGAAATGGAAGAGCAACCTAGACCTTGGTTTAAAGGACAGTTCTCAAAATTAAAATACATCTAGCAATAGTAATAATAAAAAGCCTTACTAAATTTTAACATTTACTACTGTATTTAATGTTTAATTTGGTTCAAATAAAGTTTCTGTTTTTAGGTGAAATATTGTTTAACCTTAACTACACTGTAGTCAGTATTTAAGAAACTAAGATGATATCTTCTTTCAAACCAACAATGAAATTTTCAAACTATCTTAAAACTCAATTAAATACATGGGACACATCAGCATTGTGAAGACAAATTTTCATGAGCTCATGGGCATGCTTGAAGACAAATTGTCTTTGGGGGGCCTCTTGTGGCAAAATTAAATTACTACACCTTAATTCTTCGAGGTGTTCAGAAAATGTTAATCTATCTTCAGACATTTTCTACAACTTGTGAAGCTACAGAAGCAAGTTAATACTGAGTGTTTTTTTTCTTTGTTTTTGTTTTGTTTCCTTTTTGAAAACTAGATAAAGGAAAAAAAAAGTAAAAATACTGCTATACCAAACATATTCAGGATACAAAAGTGTAAGCATATAAATGATATGTCAAAGACCATCCGAAATAGTAAAGGAAAAAATGTTAGCTACTGAGACCAAAAATGCTAGCCATGTCAGCTGAAAGCAAAACAGTAAGCAGGGCAGAAAGACCATTATTACAGTCTGATTGCTTTTGCTTCCTTCCTCCCCCAAGTCACCTGCTGCCACAGTATAAGATTACAGTGTTGTTTTCTATAACAATTTAGTGGAAAAAATACAAATCTTTTAAGTTATATTTGTTTGTAATAGGGAGTTAAATATCTCAGTCTGTCAAGATTATGACATTTTATATAGGACTTCCATAGCAGTCACCATCAGGGTCAATACAAATAATGTTAAGGCCGTATAAACGTACTAGCATATATGGCCTTTGAAATACAGACCTATTGCTGCTCAACTTCATGGGGAATTCTGCTACGGCTTTGGAAGAGTTGTGTGATCTATTCAGTTTAATCTCAGTGAAAACTGCAGTGTGTTCAAGAGAGGCAATAATCAATCTTCATAAATCTCTATACTAGCTTTAGTATTGAAGTATCCTGCTCTTATGCACAGCAGAATGAATGCACTGCTAGGATCAGTACCTGATGATTGCTCAATTGATTTCCCATGGGTGCTAAAAAAATATGCTTGCCTTCTGTGTTATAAAATCAGACTTGAAATATACTATAAATGTCTATCTATTGTATAAATAACACTAAGTTCTAGATTTACTAGAAATTTAGAACCTCTAAGCTTACGAGTTCCATCTTTGACACTGATGCTGATTAATACTGTCCTTTAATAAATATACAGGAGCTGGTTGAAAAATCCAGTAAAGACTCATAATGTGGACTGAATGTAGATATCTAGAGAATAGCTGTCTCCACCTGAATTGTTATCTAAGGTTCTGTTTATGGCCACAAAAGCATAAGGCTGTACTTGCCTCACACTCACGCTGGTCAGATTAATTACAGCCATTTTGATGCCAGTAAATTTTGCATATGATTCTTAATTCTATGGAACAAAGTTATTCCTGGTGAGTTAACTTCTAATACACCAGTCTTTTCTTCTCTAAATGGCAACTTTAATGCCAAGTCACGAGGATCATAAGAGAGTAAGTTTTGGATTTTCCAGAGACATCAACTATTATTTACGTGCTGTATGTTCAGAGTACAGTTCACTTAACTGAAATGAGGACTAGTGTATGGATTACCACACAATATTCATACATATCTATCCATCATACATATTGTAGGGAAGCATCCATATGTTTACAGTCATGAATGCTATCTGACAACAAGAAAAGAACTGGACATTTCTCTTGCATTTCATTCTAAACAGTTGTATTCTAGGTTTTCTGTAATTTCTTTATTTTTAAAAATTTATTTTTTTAATTTGTTTATTTTCAAGACCTACATAACCCAGGGAATTTTTTGACTTTCATCTCAAATGATATTTGGTAAATGATTAATTAAAAAAAAAAAAAAAAAAAAAGTAGCTGCATAAACTAACGTGCAGTTTTACATATGAATGCATGTGTCATCTATTAACATGGACCATTTACAACACCAATAACATGCAGGCTTAATGTACTAATAAATGAATTCGTAGAGTTACAAGTGAAATGGATAGAAATACATGAGCAGGAGACAAAACCGGATAATTAAGCAACAAACCTCTACATGGTATGCTTTCAAATTCATTATTAACATTGAAAAAGAAGAAAAGAAAATGCATTACTGAAAGTTGTGGACGAACAACAGCACACAGAGAAACTGTTCTGGAAGAACGCAGAAATTTCTGCTAATTTTAAACAGGATCCATTATTCCAAAAATAACATAACACGGAGCAAATAATAAAGAGATTAACCACCAAGACAATTATTTCACAGGTGAATTGAATAACAATGACAATTTTTTTGTTTGTTTGTTTGGATGATAGAACTGAACCAGAGCTTGATAGTTGTTACATAGAATTTTCAGAATACCTATTTTTAAAAGACTGCATTTTTGTAAGTAACTGATTTTAATAGCCTTCTGAAGGTTAAATTCCAATCTTTACTTCGCCTTTCCATGAAACTGAGAAGCTTTTGAATTGCAGGCACAACATAGATTTAAATCCCTTGGGCTTCATTACAGGTTCAGGTGAGGAAGATATAGTATACTGTAGAAACTGAAAACCACAACTGGAAACATATATCGATGTTACAGCGTAATCTGTCACAAAACGAACCTTGGATGCATATCCATTCCTAACTTACTATGTGGAAACCTTTTATGTAGGAGAACAAGGTGGAGTAATGACAGCAAAGAAATAAAGAAATTTTAATCAAAGGTCAGCTCAATTAATTATTGTAGAAAATTAATACAGATTAATTGGATTTTACTGCTGATATATTTTAACAACATTGAAGACAACTACCCACCGGTCTACACAAGTAAAGAAGGATCTGGGGTTTAAATAACTTTACAGTATTTGGTTTTGTCTTTTTGTAATGACAGTTCAGGTGGAAACAGTTAGAGACCCGCTACTATACCTGGATTGCCATCGCGCCAGTTGGGATCCACCCAAGGGTGCTGAGGAAGTTCATGGATGTGGTTACTGGGCCGCCTTCCATGATCTATCAGTAGTCTTGGTCATCTGGAGAGATCCTGGATGACTGGAGACTTGCTAATGTGACACCCATGTATAAGAAGGGTCGTAAGGAGGACCCTGGGAACAACAGGCCTGTCAGCCTGACCTTGGTGCCAGAAAAGGTGATGGAACAGGTCATCTTGAATGCAATCACACCATGTATGCAGGACATCTGTGGAATTAGGCCCAGTCAGCATGGGTTCATGAAAGGGAAGTCCTGCCTGACCAACCTCATCTCTTTCTATGACCAGGTAACCCGCCTGATGGATGAGGAACAGCCTGTTTATGTAGTCTACCTAAACTTCAGCAAGGCCTTTGACACGGTCTACCATAGTATTCTTCTGGAGAAGCTGGCAGCCCATGGCTTGGACAGGTACACTCTTTGTTGGGTTAAAAACCGGCTGGATGGCTGGGCCAAGAGAGTGTTGGTGAACGGAGTGAAATCCAGCTGGCAACCAGTCACCAGTGGTGTTCCCCAGGGGTCAGTGTTGGGCCCCGTCCTCTTTAATATCTTTATTGATTACTTGGATGAGGGAATTGAGTGCACCCTCAGTAAGTTTGCAGATGACACCAAGCTAGGGGGTAGTGTCAACTGGCCGGAGGACAGGAAGGCCCTGCAGAGGGACCAGGACAGGATGGGTCGATGGACAGAGACCAATGGGATGAGGTTAAATATGGCCAAGTGCCAAGTCCTGCACTTTGGCCACTACCCCATACAGCGCTACTGGCTTGGGGGAGAATGGCTCAAAAGCTGTGCAGAACAAAAGGATCTGGCGGTGCTGCTTGATGCTTGCCTGAACATGAGCCGGCAGTATGCCCAAGTGGCCAAGAAGGCCAACAGCATCCTGGCTTGTATCAGGAATAGTGTAGCCAGTAGGACCAGGAAGGTGATCATCCCCCCTGTAGTCTGCTCTGGTGAGGCTGCACCTTGAGTGCTGTGTTCAGTTTTGGGTCCCTCACTACAAGAAAGCCATTAAGGCCCTGGAGCATGTCCAGAGAAGGGCTACAAAGCTGGTGAAGGGCCTGGGACACAAGTCCTTTGACGAGCAGCTGAGGAAACTGGGGCTGTTTAGTCTGGAGAAGAGAAGGCTCAGGGGAGTCTCAGGGGACCTGTTTTAGGGACATGGTTTAGTGGGTGACATTGGTAGTAGGGTGATGGTTGGACCAGATGATCTTGGAGGTCTTTTCCAACCTTAATGATTCTGTGATTTTACTTTTATTGTTTTTACACATGAATACTACTTTTCAGAGGATTTTATCAGGACTGACAGATAAAGTTCACATTATCTATTTAAAGAACTGAATGATCAGGATAAACATAATCTGATTTCTTGAATGCACACACTAAGACTTGCAAATCTCCATTTTAGTTCAGCTTCTCTTCAAAAGTTCTGGGAATACCTGCTATTCTATACCATGATTTGGGTATGTGTCATTTCTGGGTATCAGTTTAGCCAAGGACAAGCTAATAAAAGTGCAATTCTGTGGTGATAATCAACCTTCAGGTATTATTGATTAATCATAAAGCAACCTTGTCCAAGAAGTTTTTCATCTTTATATCTATTGATTTTAACTGTTTCTTCCAATTGCTGACCTACTTACTATAACATTACCATTTCACTTAGATTACTGAAAGGCACTTTATTGAGACTACATCATACACCAACAAGAAATGTGAACTGCATCAGAATACAGATCTCTTATCAGCTCATTTATTTTTCCTTAATTGTCAGCAGAACCCTTCCGTGCAAAATCTTCATAAAGGAAGCTTCAGTAGTGGGATTCATTTTCCACTCATATCATGTAAGAGTCTAAATTTGTTGAGTTATAGAGATGATTACAAAATCATACTCTGCCCAGGCAGACACAGCTAGGTGAGGCCGGTTAAGTTAAATACCTGGTGTTGGCCTAAAAGCTCCCGTTCTTTGTTTCCATACTTCTATGTAAATATTAAAAAAAAAAAAAAAAAAAAAAAAAAAAAAAACAGCGTATGTGTTTTAACTATAAACCTAGATTGTAAATGAAGCACAGCTCAGCTGGTCCAGTGTTCAGACAGGTCATCTGAGGAACATTAACTCCAGCTGGTTTTGAAAGGGATTATAAATTCAGAACTTCAGATGGGAAAAAGTTGTTGATCATGAAAGGGGATCAGATATGAAAAAGTTTGAAATTTGTGTGGATAAAGATGATCAGTAAATATTTTAACACATTTTTGGATGGAAGAAATTTTATAATGGATACGGTATTTATTTAAACATAATAAGTTAACAAAAATAAATGTGACAGATATAATAATTAATATTCAAATACTTTAATGGAATTACTGAGAACTATTTTTAGTGTCACTAAGTTTCAGATAGGCACATTTAAAAGGATCTGGTAAATCTATGTAGGAAGTAGTTAATTAGTAAACATTACATTTCAGAAGGGATGGACAATTCAGTCTGAAATTGTTCAAAGTAAAATAGCAGCAACAGTAAGCAATTTGGAAAATATGAGGAAAGGTTAAGAGTCAATCAGCAGAAAAACAAGAGAGCGCTCTAGAAATATGTAAATTGGTCTCATTAAGCAGACAAGGATTAGAACATTCACTAGTCAAGACAAAATAAAAAAATGTTGAATTTAAGCAATGGAAATGAAAAAATAAGCATTAGGGAAGATTATACAGTACAGCAGCTTTTAGCTTGGCGGTAAATGGTGAAATCAAAAGTGGAAGTCAGAGCTAAATTAGCCATCCTTATATTCACTGCTCAGACATAACCTGCCTGCGTGACAGCAGCCTGCTTTACTAATTAGCGAATAATCGTAATAAAGAATGCCAAAAAAAATATCAGCTAGCTTTGTTTTAGAAGCAGCCATCATCTCTCCAGGCAGATTGTTGAATGATTTTGTGTTGAATCATTTATATGGTTCCAGTGACATTTTATAGTTCAAGTAAATAATAGTGTATGTAATATGAATATTTTTTTCCCTTTTTTAGCAGACATAGAGCTGTCTTGTTGAGCAAGGCCTGACTGTGGTGTCAAACAGCATCACACCAGCTGTCCAGGCCTGCTCCTCTGTTCGTCTTGCCTCAGCCCCCTCACGTGGTGTTCGGGTCTTTCACCACGACCATGGTGAACCCAATAAAAACCGACACAACGATTCTGATTCACACTTTATTTTCTGATTCACTCCACTCCTGATGTTCCCCTGGGTGTTACGGGGGTCCCAGAAACGGCGACAGGCCTGGATCTCGGCCTGGCCGCACCCGCCTTAACGCCCGCCCGCCGCCATGATGCCCCCACCGCCATTGCCGCGGGGACCGCCCCCCCGCCATGACCAGACAGAGCAGGCCGCGCCCCCTTCCGATTGGTCAGAACGCGAGCCGCACGGCGCACTCCGATTGGCCAGCGGCGCTGTCACTTAACCACAGGGGCCGGCCGCCGTCTTCCGTTGCCGTTGCCCGTTGCGGCTGCGCGGCCGTTAGGCTGTGGGCGCGCAGGCTGCGGCCTGCTCCCCGCTCCGCCCCGGCGCGTCACGTGACGCGGGCTCAGTGTTTACATTCGAAGCGGGCGCCCCCGCGCCGCCCCCCTCCTCCGTTCCCCTCCCACCCCCTCCCTCCCTCCCTCGGGGCCGCGCGCGCCGCCCGGCGGTGCCCGTTTCGCTTTCACTTCCGGGCGGCCGAGGGCGAGCAGCGGAGGCGCGGAGCCGCCCGCAGCGCCCCCCCGGCACGGCCCGGCCCGGCCCCAGCCCGCCCCTCCGCGGCCCCACCCCCGCAGTGAACTGAGGTTCCCCTTCCCCTCCCCCGCCCGGCGCGCACACACACCGCACACACACACAGAGCCTTCCTCCGCCTCCTCCTCCTCCTCCTCTTCTTCTCCCCCCCCCCTCCTCCTCCTCCTCCTGCGCCGAGGCAGAGAAAGGGAAGGGCAGGGAGGAGGCGCTGGGCCTGGTTCTACCCGCCCCGAGCTGCCGCCGCACAACATGGAGGAGCTGGTGGTGGAGGTGCGGGGCTCCAACGGGGCCTTCTACAAGGTACCGGCTGCTCGCGGCCCGCCCGGGCCTCCGCGGAGGGAGCGGGGCCGGGAGGAGGAGGGGGAGGAGGAGGCGGCGGCTCCTCCCCGCGCTGAGGGAAAGCGGGGGCCCCGGGGCAGGGAGGAGGAGGAGGAGGAGGAAGGACAGCGGGGCTGGGGGGGGGGGGCTGGAGGAGGCCGCGGCGAGGCCCGCGCCGTGTGCGAGGGGAGGGGGCCGCGGCCGGGGGCTCGGCGGGCCCGGCCGGAGAGTGGGGAGGCCGGGGGAGGCCCCCGGAGGCCGAGGAGGCCGCGGGCCTCCCCTGTTGTGGGGAGGGGAAAGGAGGAGGAGGAGGGGGGGAAGGCCCCGAGGGAGGCCGGGAGGGCCCCGGGCCTGCTCGCCGTGGCCAGGCCGGGCCCTTAGCGGTGAGATCCGCGGCCGCTCCGCGCGGGCAGGGGCCCGTTAGGTGCCCGTTAGGAGCCGGGCCCGGAGGCCGGCCGCAGGGCTCAGCGCCGCGGCTGGGGACGTCGCCTGCGGTTATTAAAGAGCATTGCTTGGCTAAAAATGCGTGTGCTGAGCGGCCGAGTGCTTTTATTTGTCTAACGTGCGTCTTACTGGGACTGCTCGGTGGCGTTCCATGTTTATTCCCAAGCCCTTGTGCTGGATAAAGCCGTCACCGAGTCCTCCATGTATACCCCCAGCACTTAATGCCTTTATTAATGCCGCGTAGCACTGCTGCGGCTCTGCCTGTATTGGGGTGTGTTAATTAAGGGCCTATTAATTACACCCTAATAGGGTGTAAGCTGTGCTTTTGGCTGTGCACAGAAAAAGTTTGAACACCAGGTTTGGGCCTACCCTCGCTGGCACGTGCACCTGTTATGAACATACCAGAAACTGTCATGGATCAGTTTCTGCAAGTTTGCCATCATTGAGGTGCTGTAGTATTTTAAAATATGGGCCCAGCTATTGCACGACATCCAATATTTATGTTAGCGATGAAGGCCCAGATAGAATTTCACACTCTGGTAGTGTGGCAGGGCAGGTTGGTGTCCAAATGGTGGAGTTCCAACACCGTTGAGTTGTTGGCTTTCTTCCTTTTTGTGTTTTAAAAAAATGAAGACAATTTTTAAAAAATCTGTGAGATAATTTCATATTCCAGAAAGATCCTTAGATAAAGAAAAGGTAAGTATGAGAAGTTTGTAAATATGGTACACAGAGCATCCTGTGAGTTTGCAGTGCTGCAGCCACAGTCCTCGATCTTTATGTCGCTTCCTGGAATTAAATTTATTTAGCACTTACAAAAATCAGTTCTAAATTTTTGGAGATGCAGTATTTGCTCAGGAAGAAACATAAGGCATAATATGTTGGTTGAGAGAACTTCTGACAAGGCTTTTATCAAATTTCATGAGTATATTTACACAAAATAGATGATAAAAATGATATTGTACATTCTTTAGTGGTCAATATTGTAAAAGAAACCTGGGTGAAACTGAAAGCTTCTGGAACTTTTTTTTGGTCATGTTCAGTTTTGACATGATGATGTCCTTTTTCCCTGACTTCCGTAAAATACCCAACATATTTCTGGTTGTGGTTTAGGTAGCAATCTCAGATGAGCGTATTTATACTCGTGGGGATTTATTCATTATGTTTTAGTGTGGTTTAATGTATCTACGTACACAGGCGTTGCTTCCACATTGTATGTTATGTTTGTCTTTTAACTTTTAGAAATTCACATACAAGATTTTTTTTTCGTCTCTTAATCTTATCTAACCATGAGGGTTTGGCTAAATTATCTAAGGGGACTTAAATGGGGCTCTTAACGTTTACTGCTTGTCTAGATGGAGCATCAAACTTCAGATAAATGGAGCAACAGACCTTTTTAAACTAAAAATTAAGAAATCTGATGCAGTAATATTCAATGTACATCAGCAATTTTCTTCTAGCCTGAATTACTTAAGTAAAAGAATCGCCACTGGAATTCACTGTAATCTTTGAGTATCACGCTGTTAGTAAGGAATTTGTTAGAATGTGTTCTTGTGAGTTTTATGCCTGTCTTGCAGATCTGGAATTTGATTATAAAATGAATTGATTGATCCAGCATAACAAGAAGTGTTACAATGTTAAATGCAGATTTAATGGCAAGATTTTATTTATTTTTGTTCAAGTTTCTTTAAGCAGCATCCTGAGAAATGTTTAGAGTGTTATTTTTGCAAAACAAATAAAACATTTTTATTCCATTTCATGGTTTACTGATACTTAGTTTCATTGGCTCTGAATCGTTCTGATGATCTCCATTAAAATATGTATGTGTTTTGGAAAAACAGTTCCTACATCGTGGTTCTAGGATGTGGAGGGGAGGAATATGAGGCTGCTGGAGTCCTGAAGGGACTATGTGGTACAAGTAGGTACCTAACAGCCACTTGAGGTTTTCATAGCCTTTTTGTAACTGTGTTAAGACCCTGTGATTTCAAGTCCCTAAGCAGTTTGATTTTTTTCCCAGCGGCATCTTGATCTTGAAAGTATAAAACTGGTGTCTAATTGGCACCTAAGCTCTACAGAGAGTCATAAACCAGGCTTTTCTCTGCTTGTGTTACCCGTGGGACTTGATCCAGAGCACATGCTGAGATGCATCTGAAGGGATCATGTTCCACACAAAACACAGGAGATGGTTTTGATACCTCAGGAGGTAGAGCATGCACTCAGCGCGTGGAAGACGTTAATCCACGTTTCATACTGGTCAGGTGCGTTGTTTCACAGAGTTCTGGAATGCTTTGGTTTGATTGCTTCACTGGAGACTGGTTCTTAATGTATTCGTTAATGCATTAATTCAAATATTATTGGGTGAATGCATCCCAATTTCACGAAATTTTTCTCCTTACCCATGTGAACTATTCCACGGAAAGTGCAGCGCAGTTGATAAGCATGATTCAGGAATAGTCAGTAATCTAGTACCTAGAGGTGCTTAGTCATGACTTGATGGATCGCTTGGCCCAGAATCCCTGGAAAGAAAAGATTAAATCACCTTATTTATTTTAAGAATAGTCCAACAAACAGCCAGGACTGCAAATCCTAAGGGGTGAGAACTGCCTTTTTGGAGCTCGCAGCTAAGTAACTGAATCTTGAAGATGTGTGCTGTTAGGGCATCTCTTTTCACATCTTGTTGGTTAGGATGGTGTGGTAAATGGGTTTTTTAAGCTCTTGTTCTCAGAGGACAAATAGACAGTCCCTTGTCTAATCTTTCAAGCACTAGCTTTAGATAATTCTTCTCTGTAAAAGGCCCTGTGCTGGATGATTTTCCAGCATGGGATCTTTTTACTCTCCCCAGCTTGGGAGTGATTCTCATGTATCTTCTGCTAGAGATGGAAAGCATCCTGTTTGAGGCAGATCGCTTCAGATATTTGCTGGTTAACATCTCTGTGTTCTCTGTAATTGTTTAGCCACTTCTTGCTCTGTAACCTTGTTAAAATATTCAAGCTCTTCTTATCCCAGTAGTTTCAATACTCTGCCATTGTTTCATTTCTAGATACTTCACTTATTTTTCCATTGAAGCTGCAATTGACAAAATCACTCATCGGAGTTCCTTTTTTACTCCATGTCCCTGTTAACAGCTGTACTCAGGGCCTCCCTTTGCATTCCATACCATTTTTTTCCTTGCTTTCACTGTTCCACACAGATGTACCTTCAGCAAAGAAGTATCTTCAGTCTCTTTGTACATCTTTGATCATGTCTACTCAGTCCTGTACAATTTTTCCTGATTTTTGTGTGGTTTTTCTTGTTTCTTGGTCCGTTTCTTTGTATGGTGGTATGCCTGTTCACAGATTTGGTAGCCTTCCTTCCTTCCAGCAGGTATAAAACGGTACACAACTGTTATGCAAACAGCAGATGCACATTTGTATAAACATAACATTTTCATCTTAGAGCATTTTTTCCCTAATCTCACTTAATAAATTTATATTAAAATGTTATTAAAATGTTTGACACTGCTTGCATCTGATGTAAAACTTAAAAAAAAAAAAAAAAAGGCTTCATGGCAGCTAATGCCTTTTTGTTCTTTGAAGTTTCTGTTATGCCATTTAGCACAAAAATAACAGCTACACTGGAGTTTCCAATAATTCTCATTTTGTATCTAATAATTCATACAGTTTAGACCACATCTTTAGCATATAACTGTTCTTACAATATGAATGGTCGTATGTGAGAAAGACCATAACATGCCATTGTTCGATGATAATCTCTTAATTATGTCTGAAGCATGGAGATAAGTGCTAGTGGTTAATGTGACTGGAAGTCAGATTTGGTGTAGGAAACTTACCACATTTGAATCTTTCACCTCAGAAAGGAACAAGCAGACTTGGCCATTGTTCCTGTGAACAGAAGCACATCTTGCAAGAGCAAACCTCTGGGTGATTTGGTTTTCTTCTGTATTCTTATTTGGTACCACTGCTGGTGTTAGTGATATCACAGCTGCTGTAGTCGTTCAGTGCCCTGTCTTCTCATTTGAGTTGCCTCTGATTTCAATGTGTTTTTAATGTGTGGTTTTTTGTTTTTTTTTCACATATACGTTTACAGTTATCATAGCCAGTGTTCTGTCCCTTCTTGAGTGAGCCTTTCAAGCCCAAATATATGCACTTTTGGGTTTAGATTTCCATGCCCAGCTTGTACTCCTTATTTCCAGAAAGCCTGATGAATGCTTGTTGTGCTTTTCATAGTACTCAGTGTGAAATCAGTGGCTCTTCTCTGCCTTCAGTGACATCTGGGCCTGGCTTGTCCTGTTACTGTGAATTTGGCTTCTGATGTTAATGGTCTGTCACTTCTTTTTAGCTTTGTGTATAGTATTATGCACATCACAGAATACAAAATACAGTTGAGTATTTTTTACAGACTTATAAAACTTAGAAATTTAAATGCCTCAAAACACTTCTACTTAGAAGTGTACAAAGGCTTAAGTGTTCAAACTTAAAAGAGTGTAAATTAATTTTACTTACTACAGAAGTTTAAATTCTTATACCTGCGGAAAATAGAAATAACGCTATATGGACTCGGAAAAATGTACTGGCCGAGGTGTATCTGAGTTTTTTTTCTCTGTCACAAGATTGTAACTGCAGAACAAGGAAAACCGGCTTTCTGCGATTAGTTGGGATTAGGCAACAGTATATCTAGGCTGTTAATGATTTTTGTCTGGGTAATTGTTCTGTAAGCATGAAATTCATTATGGAAGTAGCAGAAGCGTTGTATACTTGAAATGAAGGACTTTGCAAGTCCTCTCTTCATAAGATCGGCAAGGCTGGTGAATAAAGAGCAAACAACAGTGTTAGGACATCAACATTTGGGCCAGGCTGGAGCAAAAGCAGGTACTCCATCTCTTTATGAACTCAGTGTAAATGAAAGAAACTGTCGATTTTATTATATTCACTATTGATAATCTGTATTGATGCTACTTCTGTATGGTCAACAGTTATCCTCAGTGTTCCTGGTTCAGGTGGCTTTTTGGTTTTGGGTTGAGACCAAAGCAATGTCAAAGACATTCTTCTTCCTTAAGAGGAGCTTTTGTAGTAGCTGGAAAGTGATAAAACACTATAATAATTAATTTGTGAACATTTGCACAGTGTTGGAATCCTCTTCAGCCTAGTGGAGTCCCTCAGTCACTCTGTAAAAGAATGATAAAAGCTCTCCATCTGCTGTACTAGACCTTCAGCCTTTCAGTTGGGCAGTGCTGCATGTTTAAGGCAGAGATTGCCCATAGTTAAATATTCTCTTAATTAGCTGTATTTTACATTTTCCAGATTTTTAAAGTATTATAATGTTTAAAGGTGTTAGGTTAGTCTTGAGTTTGATAACATTTGTTTGTCACCATCTGCTTTGGTTGTTAATGGTATGCTTTAGCATTAATCCCCCCAGCTGGTTGTATTGCTGCACTCAGTAGGTTCTACTCAACATGGCTTGGAAGTTAGGAACCATGAGGACAGGACATGAGGCATAGTCTTGCCTTTTACTGCTATGCTGGTGTGTTTCTTTGTCATATCCCATAATTTTTACAGAGTGTTATTTAGAGCATCTTTTGGTGTTTTCATTACCATAGAGGGGATGACTTCTCCAAAAGCATCTTTCAGAGCAGCAATTTTTACTATTTTGTGAATATGAGAAAATTAGGTATGAACAAGTTACGTCTCAAGACATGGTACTATGTTACTCTCACCTGTCTTCCCTTGAGGCTGTTCAGTGCTCTTGGTGGCATTTCTGTAGGATTTGTTTTGTAAAGTAACCCCTGCTTTTGCATATGGAAATGTTACTAATAATACCAAGTCCTGTCTTTTCCATTTCATGGTGTGAAAGAGTTATGCCAAATATTCAGTAGTAATTACAGTATTTTTTCAGGTATTAAAGGCATCCCTTTCTGCTACATCCATAAGAATAGGTACTTCAGAGCTGCACGTGCCCAAACATTGGAAGAAATGTGGGAAGAGCTTTTGAAAATAATGCGTAACGTTGCAAAACAAGTCAGGACTGTGTTAGTATCTGTGAAGTGCATATTCTGTTCTGGGATTCTCTTACAGAGGAGACAGCAATATAGAACAGGAGATAAGTGTCCGGGGGTCGTAGTGATCAACTGGGAGTTCTGTTGCTTTTTATATAAAGAGTATTTCTTTTCTACTATCAACATAATGCAGAGGTGTGGCTTTAGATCATTTCATAAAATGCCAACTATGTTTGTAATCCCTTTGGAAGGAATATCTTGGAACTTCAAAATAAGTCATTACCCAAGTTCTGTTAAATCCATCTCTAAATCTTAGGGCTTCTTGAATAAATTTCCTTTGGATGCTGGTAGTAATAAACTTTCCTGTAACTTTATTTACAGCATTGAGAGAGATGAGCCAGGTATAAAACACGCTTTTGCTATTGTCCTTGTGACTTGGCTTTGACTTCTGCTCAAGGTGGCGTTAGTTATTTTTGGATTATCAACCAGCACTGCACCTCTTTATTTTATTGAATGTCTCTCAGCGCACTTGTAGACGGGTACTACTTCATACATACCGCTTAATTTCATTACATCGGGTACTGCTCTTGTTTGATTCTACAAGTTACTACTGCAACTTAGCAAATGCTTGGGAATACTTCATAAAGGAAAGTGTTGGGAGAAGTCTTTTAACCAGTTAAGCTCCATACCTAGCGAATTCTTACCTTTGTGTGAGATGCCAGTTATTGTTGTCTTAGTAACTTGAAATGGGAAGAGAATGAAAAGTTCCATAGTTCAGTTACTACAACTTCTAAAAGAAGTTAGTTACTGCTAAGTTATTTCCAACTTACTGAGAATTTTTAGATCTGCTAAGACATTTCCACTGGTAGAACAAACTTCCATAATCTCTCTTGTAGTGCGCTTTCATCTACCTTGCAAGGGCATGATATATATAATATACATTTATAGATGGACAAATACCAGTGGAATGCTCAGCACTTTGCCAGTGCCTGTTTCAGCAGTTTGTAAAGATATTTTTAAAAGGAACAAACCGCAGTCTTTTCACCCCTGGTTGCTCTGTGACCTCTATAATTTGAGGCTGTGAAAAATACTTTCATTAGTGAATCCCAAAGCTCTTCAAGTAGTGCCTCAATCTTGCTGTTCTGTAGATGGGGGAAGTTTGGGCATAAAGATGAGAGTTGATCAAAGGTCGATCAGTTGAGTAGCATAAGTGTGGAAAAGCACTTGGGGTTGAGTCTTCTGTATTCTGCTTCGTGGTTGTGTGGGAGACAGCTCAACTGCTGTCCATCACCTAGAAGGAAAGCAAAGGAAGGCTGCAGGGCATTTAACTTAAGTTTGTGTGCTAAGGAAGCTGAGAGTGATGAAACTAATACTGGGAGAATTGTGCAGGAATGGATGTCAGCAAACTTTGCTAGTGTGATATTTAAGCTTACCTTGAAGTAAAAGAGAAAAGAGGCAGGATTGTTTTCTAGGTGTATTTGTTTTATTTCTACAGCATAGTTTCCCTGACAGAAAGCACAAAATGGTCATTATAAAATCAAACGTTAAAATCAAGTTATAACTCACTATTCAAAATGATCTTGCAATTTGACAGTGACCTTTCAACCTTCTGTAAGTAATGGGAGAGAATGTGTGTATGGCTTGGACGTTGTGTCTGTACACTGGCAGACATGAATTCAAGGTTATCAACTTGAAGTACGCATTTTATGTAGGACTACTGCAAAATTAAAAAGGCCGAGTCAACACCATACTTACGTTTTGAGTTCTGCTAATAACTCTGAAAAGAAAAAAAGAAGAGTTTTATTTTAAAAAAAATATGGACAGGCAGACCATAATTCTTTCTTTTCTTCACAGGCATTCGTAAAGGATGTACATGAAGATTCTATAACAGTTGTATTTGAAAACAAGTAAGTATATTGCTGAAGTTACACCTAGAAATGTTGCAGAGTTGCCATTTGATTAACCTAAATATAACTTAATAATGTTGGAGACTGGCATCTTTTATATACTATAGGCTTGCTGCCAGTGTCTTTTGGAATTACGTTTGAGGTGTGCTTTATATTGTGACATTTTCATGGAAATGCTTTTATTTGTTTAAATATTTTTAAGTACAACACTATATGGGTGTGAGATTTCTTAGAAAGATGATCATATTATTGAACTTACATAATTACAACCAATATAAGTGGTATCATGACTGCTTCTGTCTCATGGGAGTATCTTATTTTAACTTACAAAATTACAGTAATCCAAATGTGTTTTATAGATAAGTGATAAATGCCAGTTTTCTTAGCTCAAATTTTCCTCATCATTTAAGGGCATTACAAGTTAGCCTTCCATTACACTGTTCAGCTGAGAGTTTTTTTTTCCTTCAGGAGGGAAACAACATGCTGCTATATACTTTTTCCTGTCAATCTTTATGGCATCGTCTGTGCTTTTGGAAATTGTTTTCTGATTTCTCTAAAAATAAGTTCTTTTTGTCATACTCATTTTATTCAGTCTCTGTTAAAGAACCTGAAAATTCAAATTGAATTCAGACTGAATCTGGATCATGTTTTCATAAGCTATAGATAGAACCAAAGAAATAAGACTTCTTTTGAATTAAGAGTTCAAAAGGCTTATGAAACTTCTTAATCTGTGTTTCTAATGTTGGGAGTAAAGCCTATCACTGTAAACAGAAATCTTCCAGCAGTAGTTCGTACAAAACAGTGCAGGTAGCATCAAGCTATCATTTAAGGTGCTTAATGATCACGTAGGGGTGTTTCTTCCAAACATTAATTTACCTTTTCTATAGATGTTTGTGTGCACAAGCTCTGAAAAACTTAAAAATTAATGGAGTTTGAAAGCGGTAATGTTTTCCAATATATATTTAAAAAAAAAAAAAAAAAAAGGAATGTGAATAGGCCATTCAGTGTATTTTATTTGCAGCTGGCAACCAGAGAGACAAATACCATTCCACGATGTGAGGTTTCCTCCACCTGCAGGCTATAATAAAGATATAAACGAAAGCGATGAAGTAGAGGTACGTATGCTTCATTCTCAGAATTTGATTTGAGAAGTGAGAGAACTTGGGGTGGAAAAAAATGTCAGCCTAGCCAACCCAGCAAGTAAGGCTTGCCTCCATGTTGCATGGCATCACTTCTTTAATCCCAAGTACTACATAGACTATGACATTGTGCACGTCAACAAAAGAGATTTCTGCTGTGTTAGCCTGCACTGTACTTCTTTGACTAGATTTAATTTTTACCTCTTCGACTATACAGATGTTTAATAATGTCTATAAGTTAATAAAACTTAAAGCTGAATGAGGAAGATTGTGTTACATGTGTGTATGTATACAAAATACATTGAAATATAAAAAAATATATGTAAATACTGATGTATATGTAGAGAGAGTCTGACTTAAATATGACACATTCCTAAAACTTGCTCACTTTATGAGAAAATATTTTTATAATTATTATTAAAAAAGAAGTGAGAACTTCCAGCATTTATGTTTTGGTTGCATGCTATTTTAGTTTATTTTGTTTTGAAAAACAAGAAGATGGCAATTTTTTTCTGTAGTTATGGCCAATATCATACATGTGCTAAAGTAGTATAGATACGTCCCCTCCCATCTTTCCCCTCACTTGTAAAACCTCTTTGGACTTGTACACAGTAAGCATTGTTGATTGAATATTAACATATTTAAGCATTGAAGCAATTATTACTGGTAAATCTTAGGTACAATATTATTTATGATATAATATACATAAGTTTATATCCTACCTATACTTGCAGTAGATATTTCAGCTGTTAACGCACGCTGTGCAGTGCCTAGGTTGGAGTCTTTAAGTATCAGTATATCTTGCTGGTTTTCATCCATAACAGAGCTGATGATTATACTAATCAATATCAGCTTTTGTGATGTCTTTTAAGAATGCTACAAATATGTAATACACATATTTTGTTTAGGTTTATTCCAGGGCAAATGAAAAAGAACCCTGCTGCTGGTGGTTGGCTAAAGTGAGAATGATAAAGGGTGAGGTAGGAATATGCATATGTACATATTTATTTACTTATATAAACTGTTTTTCTTGTGTTGATTTCTTTTATATTGATGTGCAGTAACATAAGCTTTTCCCTCTTCACTTCCAAATAACTTCTTGATTAAGACTGTTGCAATTACCATTAACACCAATGTAAAAAGTTCAAATTTGACTTTTAGAGTTAACAAAAGCACCTTTCACTTAATAGTGTAAGTCTTACTCTTGCCATAAAATGTGTGTCTTGGATGATTTTATTATTTTTATATCAGTTTTACGTAATAGAATATGCAGCCTGTGATGCTACGTACAACGAAATTGTCACAATTGAGCGTTTGAGATCTGTGAACCCCAATAAACCTGCAACAAAAGATACTTTTCATAAAATCAAACTGGAAGTTCCAGAGGATTTACGGCAAATGTAAGTGCAACGATTTATTTTTAACTTGTTTCAAAACACGGGTAACTTCTTGAGCATGAGAAAAGAAGGAATAAAAATGCTTCTTAGTGCTTGAAAGTAACTTCTACAGTTTTCGTGTAAGAATGTAGAAAATACAAATGTGAATGTGATCAGAAATATAAAAATGATCTTTGAAATTCAGCTTAGTCCTCCAGGAGGAAATACTTCCTTTAAGGTTTTCAGACTTACGTGCAGCATAGATTAAGATTTTTATTCATTACAATATGTATTCTTATTTGTATTCTTGTTCAGTGATGTACACAAATTAATATAAATCCATTTATTGATAATTTGCAAATGGTCACTCAATCAGTGAAAGAGTATTAGACAATCTATCCAAATTGGTATTTAATGACAATAGAAAACATCCTATGTTGTAGGGCATAATTTTTTTTTGGTGATAGCTCTGGAACTAGTTGGGGAATTACAAAACTTCCCATAGTATGGTACAGAAACAACAGTTTTTCTCCTTTAATGTTGTCATGTCATTTTTTTCTAAACATAGCTCTAAAACCTGGATTAATACCATCTCCCCTTTAGCTTCAAATCAATTCATGATTTTTTTGAGATGCATTTTTTTACCCCAATGTGGAATAAGCTATAAACTCAAATTAAACAGGGTTTCTCAAGTAATGTAAATAGACAGAAGAAGGCTGGAGAAGCAAAATGGTGCATGAGAAGACCGTAAGGCCATGAGAACGCTGTAGTGGATGCAGTGAAGTTGCATATACTGGTTCATGGTGTGTTTGAAACTCAAATTTGCTGGATGTGACAATCCTAGCTTTTTTTATGTGAAGTTTTCCTTAACTGCCTTGTCATTTTTTAGATGTACATACATATAAATTTTCTGAAAACTCTCGTTCTGCTGTTGTGAAAACCACTGAAAGTAAAAGGAGTAAAATAAATGACATCAGAATGAAGCAATACCTGCATTAAAAGGGAGGACTTTGATATATGATTTAAGATTCATTGTATTAAGAAAAGCATCTTTTTTTGGCAGTGAACCATAAATGCAGCAGTTATTATGTTTAAATATGTTGCTTTTTATTCTTAGGTGTGCCAAAGAGTCTGCACATAAGGACTTCAAAAAGGCAGTTGGAGCTTTTTCTGTAACATATGATTCTGAAAACCATCAGCTTATTATTTTAGTAAGTATGAACATTTAGCTATACCAAATGTAGTGTTCTGTTTGAAAGGTAAATATGTAAAACACTGTTTTCTTTGTTAATAATTTAGTCAATCAATGATGTAACAACAAAGCGGGCAAATATGCTGATTGATATGCACTTTCGAAGTCTTCGTACCAAGTTATCCCTGATCTTGAGGAATGAAGAAGCTAGCAAACAGTTGGAGGTACGTTGTTTTTCTCTGAAGTATTCTTTTTTTAAAAACAAACAAACATGGGCACTTACTAGCTGTTATGATTTGTATGGGGATGAAAGTAATTATCTACTGATGCTATTCTTAGCGTTAAAAAGATGCAGCTGAAGATGTAACCCTAACAGAGGCTCATAGTTACAGGGCCTCTTCTTACAAATAACCATTTTTATCCAACCTTATATCCAGTCATGCCCATCAGCAGAATCTTGTGTTAAACGCAAATATGCACGTTTATTTTGTACTTTGAACCATAAAATAGTCACTATGGCATGAATAGTGCCACATATTTTAAAGCTTTGAGTAACTTTTTAAAAATAGATGGAGTGAATATGGCTTGATATTGAGATGGACTAGAATCTTGCGAAACAAACAGTGAAAATGAGAGGTGGATCTATAGGAAGGGGTGAGACTGATGTTGGTAGGATGTACAAAGGGATTGGCTTGTCTCTAGATAAAATGTTAGGAAATTGTCTTACAGCAGATACAGCTTCTGATATTCCTGTAACTGGCGAGTGGGCGTTGACTGGCAAGAAGTTTGACTCATACTTGTCCATGGAAAAAAAGGAGTAGGCTAAGAAATCAGGGGATCTTTGTACAGTAGAATTAGCATATCTTCATGTTTTCACTCCCATCTACAAATTGGAAAAAAAATTGCAACATTAAAAAAAAAAAAACCTTCTTTTTAGATTCATCGGCAACAACTAGAAGTACCACCAGAACTATTATTATTAAAGTTTTATGTTGGGTGAATACCAGCTCTGTTATTTTAGAGCCAAACTTTGTTATTCCCACCCCACAACCCCAACAGGGATTAGACCAGTTTTGGTTTTAGCTTGGAATGGGACGTGGTGTAGTCGTTCAGTACTCTTATAAGCAGCTGTGTGTGTACCTACTGGATACAAGAAGTTCTTTCTTCCATTGTTCTCATTAGTCTCTTGATTTCTGCATTTGAGAGGTGCGATGCAAGTTTCTTTGGGTCTTGGTCTCTTCCTGATCTTGATGAAACTAGTCTCTTCTCATTGGTGTTCCTTCCTGAGCACAATCCATTCTTCTGTCTTCCTCCAGAACTGACAATTGTGTGGGCAGTTTACCTCTTGAAGTGCAAAGTATTATTTTGGAGGTGGGAAGAACAACAGCCTTTTTAGAGCTAATTCTCTGTACATGCTCCCACAAATGCATGCACCAGCAGCTGCTGTAATTGATTCCTTTCCCAAACTAATGTGGGATTCTTGCTCTCATTGTAATACTCTGAACTTTTTTTTTTTTTTTTCCTGCTGTGAAAGACTGGACAACTTGATTTGATTCTGATTGGAAGGCCTTTATTCTACATGAGCAGTACTTAAATTAAGGTTGTTGTGAGAAAAATATATATGGTTATAATTAGCATGATAAAAGTTGGGAGACACTTTTCATGTTGGCATTTGTTTCCTGTTTGTCAAGAACTACGAAGTCAATTTCAGCTAAGTTTGAAAAATTTCAGATACTAAAAATCATACTCAGAATTTCTGTTGAAACACTAATTGACATACAGACTGCGCACATCCATTTGCAGAGGAAACACTTAGTGAATGCTTTGGGCTTTTACTGCATTATTATTTGATGGAAACAATGAACCATTAATAAACTCATTTTCATGCCTTGTATTCGTAATCTATAAGAGTATTCTTAATCTAAGCTATAATCACTACACCAGCTTTTTTCCTCCCTTCCCTTTGTTGTATTTTGTACCTTCTTTTCTGCATATTAGCTTCTTGACTTGCATGGCCTTCCTTCTCAAATATGGCTTTTAGAGCATCAAGTAAAATAATCAGTTATTTTTTGTTTGCATCCCTTCGTAGTAGGTGTATCTTAAAAAAACAAACAAACAAAAAAAAAAAACACATTAAAAACACAATTAAAAGCCCAAATTTGGAAATGTATTTTTGCATTCTGGTTTGTATCTTATTCTCTTTGAATGCAATTAAGACATGACCTCTATCTAGGTATTACAACATTATTTACATAATTGCTTCTCATTAATCTGTCCAGAGAAAATAAAGATTTTGCTGTGTTTAGATGCAGTACATCTTGTAATATATAATTTCCAGAAAAAAATAATGATATTTTAGTACATGCTATATAACTGCATCGTGACCATCATAGTCAAGGTCCCTAGGAATGATGTAGTTTCTTATTTTCTGCGTGTCGTGGGTAGCTGCGTAGAGGACTGATTTTTATGATCGTCCTGTTTTCTGCTTTCATTTGGTGGTCTGTAACATGTCAAACAGTAGGTCAGCTTTTGGATTATCATTTGAAATGTACATCTGTAAGCATTGCAGATAGTGTTTGCTTTCTGAGTTGTCTGTAATCTAGTTAAAGAACTGCTTGATAGAGGTCCCCAGGTATGTGAAGTATACTTTACTACATATCCATTGTAGCAGATTCTCTGACAGTGATTTTCCACAGGGTATTTATCATCATCTTTAAGTTGACCAGGTTGGTACCAGGTTGAACCGCCAGTAGTGGTTCAGATGGGACAGAGTAGTCCATTATGTGTGCATTTCCATCATTTTTTTCAACCACAGTAGAGTTTCATGTTGCTGAGGTTAAACTGCTATTAGTACCCAAACTAACTTGAAGTGCACCTGTGCACATCTTCACCACTTTGATTGCAATGCAAAAAAATATACAGAGTTATATTTTGGCTCTGGAAAGGTAATACAGAGCTTTCACTTTATTTTCTTGCAAAACATTCTTTCCATTTTACTTAATACAGACTTTCCATCTGTGATAGTGTATCTTCTGTAGGTGCATTAAGCTGTTACTTTCTAGTGTTACCTGATCTTGTGCTCAGACATTAGTGGATGGCATGTGCATTTCTACATAATTTTACTCATTGTGGTAATTCATTACTTTTTTTTACATACTTTGTAGGTTTACAAACTTGTAGGTTTAAGTACTGTAACTTTGTTTAAATGTATGACAACTTCATTGTCATAAACAATGTCTGTGTTATTCTGTGTATCCATCTTTTACTGGTTTCTCTCCATATGCTTCTTTTAGTTCTCATGGTAACCAAACTTAGTGGTCTTCCCATTTCATATAGCACAGGCACCCTTTAAGAAAATCATATTTTGAAAGTATGAAGAGGATGTGTAAGAGAAATTTATCAGTTATTGTTTTAGTCTTCATAAACAAGTAATTTTTATGATTTTTTTTTTTCTGTTTAGAAATAAGTCACCATTTATGTTTAGTGGCTTCCCTGCTTGCCTGACGGGTTGCTGTATGCAATTCAGCATTTCCCAAGTATTTTTGCACCCACAAGGTCTGCTCATGCTAACAATCTGAGGTACCTGGGATGGGCAGAGGCTGTTCACATCAATACAGGATTGTATGATTCTGCCAAAATCTACCCTTCCTACATGTTTGAGTGCTTTTGACATGATCCAGCTCTACAATGTGCTGCAAGATATTTCTCAAAAGCTTTCCTGTGTTCAGTTCTTTTCTGCATGCATGCTGTGTGACAGAAGCTTCATACAGTTAGGAAAACATTGAAACTGTTTTATGTGTGGGCAAGTTTATGCATAATTCTGTAAGTTGGAGCTCAGTAACATAGCTTTCTTGGAAGCTTGGGGCTGCTTTACAAAATTGTTTACTGTGGTCAGTAAAGTTATCTTTAACCTGTTGCTTTCGTTATTTTTTGCAAGTTTTATCCATATTTTTAGCAATACTTTTTCAAAGCTATTTTGAATTATTTTTTTTATTGGTGTCTTATTTCATATAGGACATCCTCATTAAAATTCTGTAAGCCATTTTGTATTGTTTAGCTACACCTTAACAACTTCATGCAAAGGTGTTTAAGATTACCCAAACTTCAAAAATGATAGGGAGTTGACCTAATGGTATAGCTTTTAGTAACTCTTATTGCCCTGGTGGAGCAGGGGATTTTGTCTTAGTTAGCATGAATCTGAAGTTCTCAGGTTGATTCTTCTGTATGGGTAGAAATGATTCCAGTATGTGTTTAATGTGTTCTCTGGATCCAAGCAGTGTATTGCAGTTACACCTTAATTTTGTGTTGTCTGGCATGGACAGATTCTTATTTTATTTATTTTATGCATAGTAGATACCTATATAGTTAACATTTTTTCTGTGTCTCTTTGTGACTATTAATTGAGTTATTGTTCTTTCCCACTAACAATTGAAATGGGTGCGTTTTTCTGCCAGAGATCATAGGATTTGGTGTAATAATCTATATAAATATATGTATCCTTTTCAGAGTTCTAGACAGCTTGCATCACGATTTCATGAACAGTTTGTTGTACGTGAAGACCTAATGGGTTTGGCCATTGGCACTCATGGTGCTAATATTCAGCAAGCTAGAAAAGTCCCTGGAGTGACTGCTATTGATCTTGATGAAGATACTTGTACATTCCATATTTACGGAGAGGTAAGTTTCCTTCTTTACCCTTTCAAAAGCGAATACAATAAGAAAACTCATTTCATTTCTCTCATGTGCTTGTGTTTTAGGATCAAGATGCGGTGAAAAAGGCAAGAAGTTACCTTGAATTTGCTGAAGATGTCATACAAGTCCCAAGAAACTTAGTAGGTATGTCAATGCTGGAGGGTGTGATATTAAAGAAAAATGCCTTTATAGAATAAGTTCTTACTTTTAGAATTAAAAAAATGAAATTTTCTTTGAATAGTTCATAGGTGGTACAAAGTTTGGGGCTTTTTTTTCCAGCTCTGCTGAATTTTCCAGTTTACGCTAAGGAATTACATACTGGTTTGCAGTTCAGAAAGATATTCAACTAGAAGCAGTATGCTTATACTTGAATACGAAGAAGTAAAAGTAATTTCTAGATTGAGCCAAAGAATTAAATGATTTCCTCCGAAGATGTGGAGAGATTTGTTCAGCTGTACAACAGATGACTCATTATTGCTCTGACTTGTATTTGTCTTTTCTCCTGTGCTTTTACTTCTGAAATATTATTTGTTTAGAAGCAGCAGTGTGGGATGAACTGAAGGCCTGGTTAAGGCACTCAAAGGTCAAGAAAACACTCAAAAGACAATTTAATTACTTCCCTTATCAAGTATATCAAGACAGTCCACAAGAATGCATGCAGCACTTGTTGGTGTTTGTGTATAAAATCCTTTTAATGAGCTTCTGTTGCTATAAAGCAACATTAAAAATACGTAGCCTAACTCAGTAGATAAGAGAAGGGAAAATACTATACACTGTAACGTACTTTGAAAGATAGGTAATTTTAATAGCTTGTGAAGCAGTATATGAAATTTGGTGTGGAAGCAATGTGGAGTTCTGCAGTGGGACAAGTACTTCAGAATGTGGCACCTCAGCTGTGGAGTTGTTATAAAAACAGTAGCTTTTAGGGTAAGTTCTCCATCCCACGCCCTCCCATTTCCACCGGTGGTAAGTGAAATGATAGGCTGCCATCATTATTTTAACTTGAAGTTTTATTTTCTTTGTTTCTATTCTATGTTTAGATCTCTGAACTTACTTCCGGTTTTGGCAGCTTTGCATTTCTAGTCTGTTTCTTGGCCTAGATCCCTTCTAATATAAAATTAGACCAACCATATGTCATATCCAAAATAAGCAATGTTTGGTAATTTACTTTCTAACTTCTAATGATTTGCTAGAAAAGTAAATAATTTTCATTAAAAAGGCAAATGCCCTTTTCCTACATTTTTTAAATGTTTTTTATTTTCTGTAGATAAAACAAAATTCAGCATCTGTTTTTTTCTATTTAATTATCCTTAAAAAAAAAAAAAAATCAAGCAACATAAAAATGTTTCTTTTTAAAGGCTGCATGGAAGTTAATAACCTGAAATGTAGGTTACAAAATGTAGGCATGCAGTCCATAATTTTTAATGAATGTTGTGTATGTTGATGAATTCTATCTAAAAATAAATACTAAATATTTTTTTCATTGGCACAAGCAATTTAATGTTCATTTTTGTGTTTTGGTTTACTTGACTTTTTTATAAACCACCAAGGCTTTTCAATATTTATTAGCAAGCTGTTGTTATATTTACTGAAGGTGTGTAAGGGAATAAAGTATTCCAAATCAGCTTTAGACTCTCTGAGCAGGCCTTTGTGATCAAGGAAGAGCTTACTGTCCTTCTCTTATAATTTTTTCTACAAATATAAGGGATTTAAAAGTTCATGGTAGAAAAATTGAAATGCAAAAGTGAAACCTTATTTAGGAAACTTTATTTAGCTTTGAATGATAGGTACAGTGTCCTATGCGACTAAAAGAGGGTTTTAATTTGCTCTCCAGGGATTAATTATACCAACAAAACAGTAGCAGTTCTGTATTCAGTATTTTCTGCCCTTATTTAAGTAATGTGCCTGCAAAAATGTTACATTCTAAGTTTTTCAACAGTTTTAAGATTCTGTATTCCTGTTCTATGCAGATATAACATCTTTGATTAGCACTCTTCTAAGCTTTTCTTTCTTCCTGTGATTGCAAGATATGGCCTTTCCTTGCCTCCCAAGCAGCTCATTTATCCTGTCTATTTTCAGACGAGCTAGTTTGTTCAGGTTGGACAGAACTAAACTTTTCATTGTTTCAAACGAGAATGTGGTTCTGAAGATAAACGTTGGCACTGCTAGCATTATAGTTTTTCTGTTTTTAATCTTTTTAATGAATTATAACTTATTTTCAACTATCTCCAAAGAAAAGTGCAGTTTCTAAGAGAATCTATAAAAAAGGAAAACCTTAGCTAATTTTTTATAACAAACTAACCAATGGTTTGGTTTTGTTCTCTACCTGAATAGTAGTGAAACATCAATTGTAGGTCACTGTAAAAGTTTTTAAAAAAAAATTTAACCAACAAAGTTTATTCTTAAATGACTCTGAAGTTAATTTTAACATATGAAAGCAAAGCCAAATAAGCATACAAGATAATGAATAGATTTGTAACCAAGGTCATAGAATCACAGAATAGCTTGGCTTGGAATGGATCTTATAGATCCAGTTCCACCAAGACCCCTGCCATGGGCAGGGATGTCACCCGCCTGTCCAGGCTGCCCAAAGCCCCAGCCAACCTGGCCTTGAACACCTTCAGAGATGGGGCGTCCCCACCTTCTCTGGGCAGCCTGTTCCAGTGCCTCACCACCCTGTGAGTGAAGAATTTCCTCCTAACTTCTCATCTAAATCTCTCTTCTTTTAGTCAAAAACTATTTCCCCTTCCTGATAGTCGTAATACTATCAGTCTGTGTAAAAAGTCACTATGTTTTTTTAATAAGCCCTACTTCAAGTACTGAAAGGCCACAATGAGATTTCCCTGAACCTATCTCTTCTCCAGGCTGAACAGCCCCAGCTCTCTCAACCATTCTTCATAGGAGAGGTGCCCCAGCCCTCTGATCAGTCTTGTGGTCATTCTCTGGACTCAAACAGCCCCACATCCTTGTGCTGGGGGCTCCAGCCAGACTTGGATGCAGTGCTCCAGGTGGGGCCTCATGAGGGCAGAGCAGGGGAGGACGATCCCTTCCCTAGACCTGCTGGCCATGCTTCTGTTGATGCAGCCCAGGATGCAGCTGGCCTTCTGGACTGCAAGCACCCACGACTTGCTCATGTCGAGCTTTTCGTCCACCAAGCCCTTCTCTGCAGGGCTGTTCTCAGTGAGTTCTTCCAGTCTGTGCTCATGTCTGGGATTGCCCTGACCCAGGTGCAGCACTTTGCTCTTGGGCTTATTGAACCTTGTTAGGTTTGCATGGGCCCGATTCTCAGGCTTGTCCAGGTCCCTGTGGAAGTCATTCCTTCCTTCTGGTATGTCAACTACACCAATCAGCTTGGTGTCATCTGCAAACTTGCTGAGGACGTGCTTGATCCCACTGTGTGTCATTGATAAAGATATTAAGCAGCACTGGTCCAAAGATGGACATCATTTGTCACCAGCCTCCACGTGGAGCAACTCTCTGGGTATGGCTGTCCTGACAATTCCTTATCCACCAGATAGTCCACCCTTCTTATCTCTCCAGTTTAGAGATAAGGATATTGTGTGAGACTGTCAAAGACCTTACACAAGTCCAGGTAGATGACATCAATTGGTCTTTCCTTGTTGACTGATAGATTTACTCCATCACAGAAGGCCACTGGGAGGCATGATTTGCCCCTGGTGAAGCTGTGCTGGCTGCCTCAGATCATTTCCTTGCCTTAACATTGCTTCTAGGAGGATCTGTTCCATGATCTTCCCAGGCATAGAGGTGAGGCTCACCAGTGTGTAGTTCCCCAGGTCTTCCTTTCTACCATTTTTCAAAACAGGATTGATGATTTAATTCAGAAGTATGAAATTGTGATTCATTTCCTTTGTTCTCTGTACAAGCTTTGAAAAGGAAGGGAACTATACTCAGTTATGGACCTTCATAATAAAGTACCTCTCTTCCTGTATGCTGCAGTGATTGCTTTGGAACATTACCAAAGTTAACGTCCCAGGCTGCCTTAGACATTATAGTTCATGGCTCATTGACTAAATCTTTATTGTGGAGTGTTAAGTCATTTTGACAAGTTCTTGCACTGTTACTGAATGGTTGTGTTTAACTAGAATATAGTAATGTTCTCAGGTTTTAGGGGAAAAACCCTGAAAATGGAATTTTTGTATGTTCTTTCTGTAGGAAAAGTAATAGGAAAAAATGGAAAGCTGATTCAGGAGATAGTGGACAAATCTGGTGTTGTAAGAGTGAGAATTGAGGCTGAAAATGATAAAAATATTCCACAAGAAGAGGTATGTTTTTAGTTCATGTGATTTCTATGTATGTTTACTGATGGTTATATTCTACCCAGTGCTAAAATGAAATTTTCTTTGTATTTTCGTAGTGGTAAAATGAAGTTCTGATTACTGTTCTTTTTCCTTATGGAATTGTATTTCCCTGTTAATGCTAAAGGGGCATTTCTATGTAAATTGGACTTACTTTTGTTTAAAGAAATGCTGTATGAAACTTTGATGCACCTTCTTAGAGATTTCACGTTATTCCTGTTAGAAGCAGTGATGCTGTTTCTCGGCATGTGCTAAGCTGTAAATAAGTATATGCAAATCTTCCTGTTCCTATTCATTAATTTGCCTCGAGACTGGTTTCTTGGGGTTTTACCTGCTTTCAATTTTACCAGTAAGTTCTTACATTGTAAGGGAAAGTTTGTATTCTGTGTATAAACACCTAAACCCTCTTTTTAAACATAATCTGAATTCACAGGCGCATGTGAATTATAATTTAAAGGAAAAACAGCCATGAGTGATGTGAAATGCCATGTTTGCACAGAAAGGCTATCTAAAATTGTATGTTTTTTTTCTACGTACTAGCCTTGTAGAATGCTTTAATGAAGCCTTGAACTTGGTAATTTGACAACTTAAGGCACTTCTGTGTGGGGTTGTGTTGTGAGGGAAAGGTTGCAGGTTTGAAAGTAAAGCTTTAAGCAAAAAGGTTTTAACATCTCAATTCAGGAAAAGTCCCCGCACTTCAAATGTGAAATGTGCTTGAATTTTAAAAATCAAACTTTTACCCCAAAATCTTAATATGTACTCATTAAATAACCTTTGAATAAGACATGAAATAGATTTCTAGAACACTTAGGTTCTTGCTTCAGTAGTTTTTCATCTTTTATATCATCATGATTAAATTATTACAGAAGACCCAGAGTTCAATTTCTTTCTGTAAAAAGTGGCTAAGCAATTATGTAAGGTTTTTTTTACTTCATTACTACTTTTACATCTATTTGAAAAGGTAGGAATGTCAACTCAGTGTTTAGATGTAAAAGATTCACTTATATTTCAAATGTTATTTCTAATAAACTTAAAACTCTAAAATTCTTGAGCTGTCATAATAAGCAAGAAGAGGGTGCTGCTTTTGCTGCAGGCTAAAAGTTTCAAAGTTTTGATGTTGCCTGCAGAAGAAAATTTGGGTAAAAGAGTAAGTCATTGCTACAATTGGATTTCAGATTTTTTCATTCTTCTGTCTTGAAAAAACTATTTTGATGTCCTTCAATCCAAAATACATCTTTTAAAGATGAATTGAAAGCCTTTTCACCTTCCAGGCTCTGCATTCCTATTTCTTTTTTTCCTGATAATGACATTGCTAACACTGGCATTCCTTATGCTGCTTTAGGTGTTAGTTATGTCATGTTTTACACCAGGAGAAATAGAAGAAATTGATGTGAAAACTTGGCAGGTAAAAGTTAGTACCTGTAAGCTTATTTCTGTCATATTTGAAATGAATGTGTAGGATTCTTCCAGTGTGTAGACATACACATGGCAGACTTTCTTTTTGCTAAGAACAGTAGGTCACTTTTAATACAGTACTGGGTTCTTTCTGTTAAGACTGAGACCTCACAATCCTGCCCCTAAAATTTGGGTGTGGTTCCGTAACTCCCATAATTTTATATGAGGTTTTCAGGCTTTTCATCTTTTAAAGTAGGTTTTATTTCTTACAGTAGTATATATTTCTAAATTTTTGAGCAGATGACTTATGGGCATAAGAATTCACTACTGAAACTAAGGTGAAGGTTGGTGCTTTTGCTTTAGAGGCAGAAATAAGCCTCAATAAATAAGCACTTCGGAGTTTTTGTAGGGCTGATGTTACTTCACATTGCTACTAGCTCAAATTCTTAAGAGTTGGCATTCTTATACCTAGAGTTCACCGCTGAAAGTGACAAGCATCTACCTCTTCCTTTCATGCTATTTTAAGCCAGTTGTCTTGTCTTTTAAAAATTGATATTATACACTAGTTAATGCCAGTTTAGTGTAAAAGTAATTACTCTTCATCAAGTCGTATTAAATATTTATGAAACAAAATGACCCAGATAATAAGATAATATATTTCAGTGGACCACACCAGTGGCTAAAAGACTTCCGAAGCTCTATTACACGTATTTTAATATATGTAAGATCTAAAAAGTCATTGAGTCATTTGTTCATGCCCTCCCCCAAAAAAAGGCAAAAAAAAAAAAAAAAAGGCCAAATTACAGGCATGTCACTTCATTATTGCTTTTAAGGAACTTCACCCTACTGAGAATATATTTTTCTCTTTTTGAGAGATTATACTCAATTGTTTCACTCTTGGGGGTTGCTGGGGTGAGCGGAGAGACACACAAAAAAAAAATCTTTTGGATGCAAGCCTGTAAAGAGTATGTGTGCAGTGAGAGTTAAGGGTGTTCAGAACTCATGATGAGATACCCTAATACAGTAACTTTTATAAAAAGTTAGCAGTTCAGTTAGGGGTAGTCGAGTGCTGTATACTCATGCATGGGTTTCAGCAGGTGAATGTTTACAGGACGTAGGTTGACTTCTGCAGTTTACAGTGAAGCTCGTACTGCTGTGGTGAGGCTTCAGCTGGTACAAAATTCAGGTAGTTTAAATTTAGTTCATTAGGTTTGTGTGGGCATTTGTCCCACCTCTTCAAATGATGCTTAGCCCAGTTTTAGTCTGGAGTTATCCTTGTGGAAATTATTCTTGTATCTGCTAAAGTTCAGTTGTTTTCAGCACTTGGGACGCTTTTAGGTAGATTTCTTAGACCACTTTTTCACCACCTAAGTCAGTCTTTAGATATTTTATCTGTAAGGGTCATAATTTCAGGCATTAGAACTTGATCAACTCCAGGCCTACATTTTGCAGGTAACTAACAAATCACAATGTTTGAAAGGTAGCAGGCATGTAAGGTAGTAATTGTTGCCTGATGTGGTAACTATGTGCCTTTTACCGTTTGAGAGATCCTGAAGGAAGAGCAAGCTTTGCCGTGTGAGAGTGTTAATTTGACTTTTTAAAAAAGCTCAAAGGCTTCTTTACTGACCTGCAGCATAAAAATAGCTGGTGTGAGAGCGCAGACATAATCAGCAAAGGTGGTATTTGTTTTGAAGGAAAGGAGGAAACCTGAAGTGTTTTGAATATTTTATTTGATGGGAATAATAAGTGCTGATATTGATGTCTAAATTTTCTGAAGATTATCTTTTTGCATAAAAGGATAATTACCTTTAGTCAGCATCAAAAAACAGAGTATTGTTTCATTTTTGAATTTGTGCTTATGCATATTATAAAAATTGTTTTTTAAATTTATAATACTGTTCAGTTCTCTTCAGTATTTGATGCCTAATTAGTAATCATAGGTTTAATTTTACTGTGTTGTAGGGAATGGTACCATTCGTATTTGTGGGAACCAAGGATAGCATCACTAATGCAACTGTTCTTCTGGATTATCATCTTAATTATTTAAAGGTGAGGAGAATGATGCTGCTCTACCACTGAAATTTGTCTAACAATACTTAAGGTAACAACAGGACTATGAACAAAATCTTTTCAGGCCCAAAAGGCTGTTGAAAAGTGGCTGTTACACAATCTACATTAAAGGCTTGTAAAAATTTTACTACTTTGATTCTTAAATGGCTTCTAACACGGGAGTGGAAAGAGCTCAATAGCCCAGATTTTTTTTTAGATTCTTCAATTCATAGTTAATTCAGTTGCTTTTTTTATTTGTGCTGTACTAACCTTTCTGAACAGAAGGTCATATAACAGCACTCACCTGTCCTTATAACAACTGGAGAGCTTGCTAACTGCAGCAGTTTTAAAAATTCAGAGTTTTTTGGTAAACAAATTATTCTCAAAGCTGAGTTACGAAGCATTAAGTACACGATCAACACCAATACCTTAGTTCTTTTTTTTTCCTGAGAAATACGTGTCTCTATGTAACCATTCACATGGTTACATCACCTGCAATGCTTGTGTTTGAGTAGGAAGTGGACCAGCTACGTTTGGAAAGACTGCAAATAGATGAGCAGCTTCGACAGATCGGAGCTACTTCTAGGCCACCACCAAATCGTACAGATAAAGAAAAAGGATATATGACTGATGATGGTCCAGGACTTGGACGAGGTAGTCGACCTTACAGAAACAGAGGGCACAGCAGACGTGGTCCAGGCTACGCTTCGGGTAGGTAACTAGAAGCATGCTTACAGTTTTAATAGAGCCAATTGGATGCTGCTTTGGTCCCTTGCTTTCTTGAATACCATTCTGTTAGCAGTTAATACTTAAGGATTGGCTGTTGCAGGAACTTGAAAGCAGATGTTCAAACAGAAATTCAATTAAGTACTCATATTTGGAGATTTAGAGCTATATGCTGTAAAAAAATATTCTGAATGACAATAGGTTAGATGACATTAGCGCTACTTTATTGCAGCTTCTGTCTCTTACAGTATAGCCTGTCTTCTATATCATGAACTACTAAGGGCAAGGATTGTTAATTTATCTGTATTTTGAACAGCTCCTAATAAAACATGGTTTTCATTTGACCCTGTAAGAGGCTATCTTAGTATAAATACTTGCAAGTGAAAATAAGGTGTTTACCTCATGAAGTTGAACTTGGGTGCTTTTGTTAGAAGAGCATAGTCAACGACATAGTGTTCTTTTATATCTTGTATAATTTATTTATGAATAGTTCTAAGGAACATACTTCTTTAGAGCAATCTGTTACCTCAGTATCCAGAGTATAGGCCAGCTGATGTTTGCAGTTATTGAATTGTCTGTGTGAACTTGATGACATGCACACAATGTAATACAGAATTAATGTTACTCTGGTGAAGCCCTTTTAAGATCTTTAAAAGACATGAGTTCACCTGGCTAATAACAAGTATAGGAAAATGAAAATTTTGAAAAAGAATGAACTTTTATTAGCAAAAGTGATCTGTTAACTACAAAAATGATGTAATGGACGGTTATTTTGAATCTGATACATTTGCAGCATTCTGACTTCAGTTTCTGCTTCTGTAGTGTGTGTTACAGGCTGTTTCATGGTGGGCTGAGGGGAGGCAGGACAAGTTAAATTCAGGAATTTCAGTTTTTTAAATATGACTAGATGTGATTTTTACTAACGGCATTTGCACAATAAATTCAATAATGGGTAGTAATAACGCTAATTATAAAAGTGTGGCAGATAATTTAACCTGAAAGGTACTTCTAACTTAGAGTGTCTATATTTACTTTTTTGAAGAAGTAATGCATATTATACACATCTTTGTATTATGTGTGGAGGCAAAAATTTAAAAACAGTTTTAAAAAGAGCAATCTCTAAGTGTACAGATGTATCTTCCATTCTACTGTAATATTTTCATGCTTAGCTACACTGGCACGTTTTGGATTTTTTTATCCTCTTGATAGGAACTAATTCTGAAGCATCAAATGCTTCTGAAACAGAATCTGATCACAGAGATGAACTTAGCGATTGGTCGTTAGCCCCAGCAGAAGAGGAGCGAGACAACTACCTACGTAGAGGAGATGGGCGAAGACGTGGAGGTGGTGCAAGAGGGCAAGGAGGACGGGGTCGTGGAGGATTCAAAGGTAAATCTAAGCTTCTATTTGAAGAAGAGAAGGTTAGCGGTGTTATCCTTAAGCAAACTTAGTTTCCTCAGCCTCTTGTCTTAAAACATGCTTTAGCCTCCTAGCCATCCTGGAAAGATCTGTAAATATGTTAAAGCTTACCGAAGTTGACTGTGCTTTTGTCTCCTGTGGTTGATTTGTTTTGAGAGACATTTGTCTTCTGAGGGCAACTAAGAAAAGTCTTTCTTAAGCTGTACTGGTTTTAAACGATGGCTTTGTCTACTGTGATTTACTTCATGAAAAGATTTTCTGTGATGGTACTTGGGCCATAGTTTGAACATTGTTGTTATGTTATCAAGGGTATTCGTTTAATGTCCCTTAGGATTAAAATTTTCAAGTAATTAACTGTTACGCTTGTGCATTTCTTAAATACAAGAAAATTCGATGTTCTTACTGGAAAAACCTAGTTGATTAATTCTTTCTGCAGGAAATGATGAACAGTCACGAACAGATAACCGTCAGCGTAATTCAAGAGATGCAAAAGGGAGAACAGCAGATGGATCTCTTCAGGTAATTTTTCCTCTTCTTAGACCTCTGCACTGTTTAAAGATGCGTAAGTGTTCGTATATATACTAACAAGGGATTCTTCAAAACCACAGCTGACACAGTAGCCTTCTGGTTTGTTGTTACCTAATCATGTTTAGAGGAATAGCAGAGTTCTGTATTGTTTTGTATCCTATACACAGGAATCTTGATATCTCAAGTTGTGTAAAGATACAGCTTCCTAATGTGGAACTGCCACCTTTGTTTTGCTGGCTGTTTTTAAAAGTTCGGAGTAGTGCAGTTTGATTTTAATTTTTGAAGTGAATTGAGATGACAAACTTGTCTTCTGAAGCTAGCTCAGACTCACCCCAACTCAAATTGCAGTATAGGACTTATTTCTGGGACTTAGCTTTCCCTTGAGTTAGCACAGGGATCATGAGTACTAAGGTTTTACCAGACAGCTGTATTTGATTCTTTATTCTAATTAGCTTTATTTTTCACTTTCCCTTGTCGCAGCATTTTCTGCTCTTGTTTTTAATTTCATGATGAAGCAGCATAACTGAGCAAAAAAAAAAAACTTAATGCTGTAAATAAAGGGGGGGGGGGGGGTGCTTGTATTGTAGCCAAACTCTCCAGAGTGGGAAAGTTTACACTTTTAAATGCACCTTTATTACTAAATATTTTCAATTCAAAGCTATGCAATCTAGAAAGCAAGTTAAGAATATAAATGGAGAAACAGTTCAATGTTGATATATGTTGACACGTCTTGTAGATTTTTATGAAGATACTGATAGAAAATTTTCAAATGTTTTCTTGGGTGAAGTTATTCATGCTGATGTTTTATGTATATATGTTAAGTTTCCCCAAATGGAAATGCTTTGTGTTAATGTGCAGACCTACCATTTCTTACCACATAGGATGAGCTGTGTTAGGAGGGAGGAATAATGAGCAGCTGTAGCTGCCACCTTCTATATGGTGTTACAAGGAGTCATGGTTCTGGAGGGAGATTCAGATGATTCTCAATGTCTTGGTTTAGGCTGTTTAAAAAAAGGGGGGGGAAGAGGGGAGGAAAAATTTGGAGCATGTGACCAAATGCTTTGTTTTCAGAGTGGGAGTGCTGAACTTGAGGATGTAAATACACACCTGAAACTTGAACAAATAGCACGCAAAAAAAATTATGCACATATATGGCCGCACAACTTCTACAGTTAATCAGCAATTCAATTGCAAAATTTGAAGCAAATAAAGGAGGATGAAGCAGATAAAGGAGAATGTTGATGTTAGAGGGGGAAAAAAACAAAACAACTAAGGGACTTACCAAAGTCATGATTTTTGTCTGTTACTCTGAGATTTGGAGGAGATGATACTCCTTCTATATTAAAATAAGTACTTACATATGGCTGAAACCTGACTGATCAAGTTATAATAAATTTTTGTAATATTTCAAGGAATAAGCCAGAAATGGGTTTAAGAGCTTACCCCCTACAAGCATAAAAATCTTGCTTTCAAAAGCCATGTAAGTTTTTGGTGAATTAAATGAAATCACTTTCGGATTCCCTAGGTGGCTGAGAAGATTCTTGGAGTGTTAGTGTCATTTCATGATTTTTGTTTATTTTTTTCAAAAAGAAATATTTCTATACAACAACTAGAAACTTGAAGTAAAAGTGAAATGATGGTTCAGAGTTCCGTGTACTTCAACTTGCTCTTGCACAAATATAGTATGTTTTTGTTTTGGTGAGGGAGCAGAGCTTTCCAAGACTAGGTAACCTGGAGGGTTTGTGGGGGGTTGTTTGTTCTTTTATGGCCAAAAGTATGTGGCATTTTCAAACAGAAAAAGAATCAGACATGCTCCATTTTAGCTAGTTACATTGATCAGGGCCTTAAGGGTGTGTTACTATTTTGTGTCTTCTGATGATTTAATAAACAGCACTCCTGCCAGGCTACAAAGGTAACGAATGCGTAAGGGGTGGATGAAAGGAGGAGAATGCTTTATATAACTCTGACTTGTTCCAGATCAGAATTGACTGCAATAATGAAAGGAGTGTCCACACTAAAACATTACAGAATACCTCCAATGAAGGTAGTCGGCTGCGCACGGGTAAAGAACGTAATCAGAAGAAAGAGAAAGCGGACAGCGCAGATGGTCAACAGCCGCTGGTGAACGGAGTACCCTAAACTGCATAATTCTAAAGTCATATTTCCTATACTGTTTCAGTAATTCCTATTCCACATTAGAGAAACCTGTTAGGCCAAAGACAAATAGTAGGCAAGATGGCGCAGGGCATGAAATGAACATATGTTCTCTGTTAGCCTTTTTTAACATCAACAGTATGCAGTTGTTTTCAGAATAAGAAGTTATTCAAATATTTGCATAAAAATATCTGAATTTCCGAAAATTGCTTTCAAGTACATATTGCACTTCAAACAATGAAAGAATCTTTTTGTTTGTTTTAAAAATACTGAGCTGTGCATTGGTAAACTTTCTGTTCAGTTGTACCATTTTAACGCATCGGGTCAAAATCACTGCTCAATTTCAATTTTCAGAATAAATAGTGTTTGCAGTAATCAAATTGGCTTCTGTTTTCAATCTAACTTACAAGTTCTTCATGAAATGCTATGTCGTTTTATGTCCTGTGTCAGTTCACATTCTGGTCCACCTTTTTCAGTATTTTAGTGGACCCTGAAAAATGTGTGATGTAACAATTGTCATTTTCATTAGCAAAAAAAGTTGTATGATCTGTGCCTTTTTTATATCTTGGCAGGTAGGAATATTATATTTGGATGCAGAAATCAGGGAAGATGAGTTGGTAACACTAAATGTAAAATATATGTAGCAATCCTTGTCAGACGTTAGTACTTTATAGACAAGTGCATGCTTTCCATAATTTTTTCCTTACATAAGCATTGGGTTAGGCAGTTATAAGAATAGGAAATTTTGCACTGAAGATTTGGCAAAGTGTTATTGAAAAAGGGGTGTAACTTTTTTCTTTGTAGGCAGTACAGATTTTTTTTTTAAAAAAAAAAGAAAAAACCTTTCCATTGTGGAAAACTAAAAAACTCATTGTTACCGAGGGAACAAATGTAACTCGTTCACAAGCTAGTAATGTGTGCCTGCTATTTGGCTGGATGACCAGTTTAAAGCGCTAATGTTCTTCATCATCCCAAAAGTTTTCGAATTTCTATTTTAATGTGGGGACTATTTCAGGAGAGGTAGGAAGAAAGTCACCACTTTGAAAAGTTCAGGTGTACTAACTGGAGATACTGGGGGTAGAATAAATCCATCTTATTTTGAGGTACAAGGTCTGAATTACCAGCCCATTGGAAGGCGATGCAGAATTTGATCTAAAGTACAGTCATACACCAGGGAAGGGTGGGAAGCAGTGGGAGGAGCTGTGCTTTCTTTTATTTTTGGTCATGCGTTAAACTCACTGGGCAAAGCTGTATAAGGACCTCCATTTTAATCCATTTTATTCAAATTACTCCAGAAGGAGAGCCACTGATTGTGTACAGAATTGTACAAACTTGACCTTGCCTCTGATGTATTTTGTGAGTTTTGTTTCTTTTGCTTTCTTCATTCTTTGTTTTCCTTGCATACAGGTGAGCATACTAAAAATGGCAACAAACTGCACATGATTTAACAAATATAAAAATGTCTTAAAAAGTATTGCCAAACATTAATGTTGATTTCTAGTTATTTATTTTGGGAATGTATAGTATTTGAAAACAGAAATTGGTACCTTGCACACATCATCTGTAAGCTGTTTGGTTTAAAATACTGTAGATAATTAACCAAGGTAGACTGACCTTGTAATGTAACTGCTCTTGGGCAATATTCTCTGTACATATTAGCTACAACAGATTGGATTTTATGTTGACATTTGTTTGGTTATAGTGCAATATATTTTGTATGCAAGCAGTTTCAATAAAGTTTGATCTTCCTCTGCTAACTGATGTTGATGCAATCCTTATAAATGATTGCTTTAAAAATCTCAAAACAAGTAGAGAATATTTCTGTTTAGACTTTAACTGTAGTTATTGTTACTTACACGTTCTAGAAAACTTCTTAAAATATTACCAATTTTCAAAAAATATGGCACATAATGCTCAAGAAACAATCTCATTATGAAATGGTACAATACCTGTTGAGTTGTCACATAATATGCACTATATTTCTTACATTCAGTGGTTGAGTTTACTAAGGTGCTAACTAGGTTAAATGTGAAATTACTAAACTACTACAGTCTTGACTAATTAGTTGCATTCCATTCTCAAGTGCATTTTGGGATTATGACCTTTCAGTATTTGTGTGCTTAACATGTATCCCTTTCAATTCAAATTCCAGTGTTTTTTTTAAATGTTATTAAATTTCAACAAATTAAACTGTGAATCTAAATGTACAGTTTTATTTTGAAAAATCATGTGTTGTTTAAAAAAACTTGAAAGTGCAACCAATGTCTGATGCTTGAGTTCAGGTCCGTCCTATTGGTAACTTATAAAGTATGGTCTAATGAATTAAAGTTATTTTAAAAATAAAGTTCTTTAAAAAGAATGAGAGGTATTTGTGAATGATGCCAAAGTTTGAATTCAGTAGGGTTAACACCAAAGCCTATAAATTAACAAATGCTTATGAAAATAGAAAGTGTTTTCTTTCTTTACTGAATGCGTTTATGTGACTGACGGTAACTTTTCAGAGTTGGTATAAAATCTTGTCAAGAAAAGACCTCTATATAGCTTGTTTGAAATGTGGGTGTGCTTTTTTTCTGTTGATAAGCATTCATGAGTTCAGGAATCAAATCAGTTTAGTTCTTGTGTACAGAAACTTTTAATGGCCTAGCTATAAATTATCTCTTTATTTACTGTCTCTGAAATCAAATGTGTACCATGCTTGTTTCTTTCAACAAGCCAGAAACAAATTTAACAGTCCAAGTATGATATTGACTGTACACTCTGCATTCTTTGTAGGAGTGCTTATTAGGAAAGGTAACTTCCTGAGCTGCAACGTTTTTCTTCAAAACTCTTCAGTATTGAATATTAAAAGGGAATAGATTAGCTTCCAGTGAGTATTCCTCAGTCACTTCAAGAACCCTGCTTTATGGTTCTGCTAAGTGGCGTTCTGTATTAATCTGCAAGATTTTTAATTTTATCATCCTGTGTATAGTTGAAGACTTTCTCAAAACAGTAGCACCTGTAATGAAAGACCAGTGTGTGCGTGTTTTGATATTGGTTCTATTACCTGATGTAGGTTTTTGCAGTAGCATGTAATGAGTTTATCATCCACTTGAACATAACTGTACTTAAGTTTTCATCTTAAAAGATGCTGGTCAAACAGCCTTCTCCAGCTATATTCACATCCATGAAAATCACAATGGCTGGAAGAATTCTAATACCTTCAAGTATAATGCAATTTTATACTTTTGACTCCAGAAGCATTAGTCTTTCATCAGCAGCCTGTGGATCCTTGTGCCCACATCAGGCGACGAACCTTTTTCTAGTCCTAACAATCTTTTTATATGTATCCCATGTCTGTCACTCCTGCTTGCATGTTATGAAGACCATTGATCTTGAGCAGTTCATGATGGGAGATAATTGCTACTAAACTATATATAAACTAGTTGTTAACTTTTTTTTTTTCCTTTTGTTTGCCTACTGTAAAGAATTTCAAAAGTAGTAATTTGAGTGCTGTATGAAAATGCATCAAAATAGAAAAAATAGATGCAAGCCTTGTGTTTCTACTGAGGGTTCAATAAGACATGTTTTGTTTTTTTTTTGCTCTGAATAAAAGAAACGGATTTACAATAAAAGCAGTTAATTTAAACAAAAAGCATCCCATGGATGTAGTCTCTATAAATGATGAGGAACTTGACCATTGTAGAAACAGTATAATGAGGCTGGGGTCACGTTGCGTGTTAGATGGGTGTTTTTTTTGGCTGGTGGATTTAGCGTGAGTCTTAGGTACAAACTAGTTATAAGAGTTAACAGTCCTGAATTTAATAACAAAAATCAATGAAACAATCAACATAAAATGTGTGGGCAATTTTCTCAGGTTTTAGCAGTCTGAGTCAGAGACCCATATTTGTACATCATAAATGCATCATATCATATATATGTAGTATTCCATGAAAGAAATCAATGCAGAAAATCACAATTGCATGTGAAATCAAGTGCTTCAGAAAGTGAAGAGTGTTTGTTCCATATTAGATGTTTCAAAGTGTCTCCTCACTTGTGTGTGGCTGTGTGTAGTGTGTGCAGAATGAAAGAAACAAACTGGGGATGTTGTATGTTTACATTAGCAAGCTAATGCTGCCTACAAGCGCAAATTAAAAAAATAAATAAAACTCATTAATTAACAAAAATGCCAAGAAATAAGCTTTTGCATGTGAATAGGTATATAACTTTTTCAAGACAATTTTCAAGACAATTACCTGCGTAGGTGGCTGTTGTTTGCGTCCTTGATCGCCCTCCCTCCCCTAAAACATAACAGATTAGAGAACTGCTATTTTTTTATTTTTTATTTTTTTGGTGGTAAGGTGGGATGATGGTCAACATTTACTTAGGTTTCTATCTTAAAAAAAAAAAAAAAAAAAAAAAAGTTCCTAACCTATTCAAAGAACACCTAATTAATAAAAGGAATGGATGTTTCTAAGAAAAAGGAGGGTTGAGGTTAGACTTTACTTTTGCCTCAAACATAGATTTGATGAATTTAAGGGAAAATCTTGTTATATAACGACTTTATTGGAATCTTTGAGAAATCTGACTTGGGCACTCTGCCCAAACTTTGAGGAGTGTATCGTAATGGCTTGAGGTATCTGTTTCCTGGTCTGCACTACTATTAGGCAATGTTCCTGTGTTGCTGGTAATGACACAAATCTGGCTTAATTTAGTGAATTAAAGACAGGTGTTAACAGTCCGCTCTGTGGGAGGCTGACTTTTTCAAACTGCACGTGCAACTTTTAGCTTGTCCCTCACACAGTAGGTAGATACAGCTACACATCTGTTCTGAGCTGCATCATAGGTGATGGGCAGCCCATTGTGATGAGCCTTGCTTCCACGCTGTCCTGTGTAACGTGCCTGGGGTTGCTGTACTCGGGGTAGCTGTGATCTGCCTGTTCCAACAGTACCAGAGAAGGTATGGAAAAAGAAGCATGTCAGGGGCAGGGGAGGGCTAGATTATTCTATATCTCCTTTGTTTTTCCTGCTCCCAGGAAATGTTTCGCTCCTCCCAACTTGTCCTGAAGGGCATTAGATTTTAAAAGGTGTCTTGGAAAATGAGATTCCCTTAAATAATTTTGTGCTTACTTGCCAAAGTGAAGTTTCTCTTTGGGACAGAGAATATATTCGTATATTACTTCACGAAACAGGCACATTTGAATTGCAGGAGAGCTTTGCTCATTTAGCAGCAGGAGTGCAGAGAGAACGGATCCTTCAAAAGACAATACCTGTATAAAATGCAGTCTTTTCTCTTGTACAACACTTAAGAAAATGGGATTCTGCCCCCTTACCAATGCTAAGAAAATATGTCTAGTTTAAGCTCTTAATATATGTTCTAATAATTGAAAAAGATCCTTTTAGAACAGAAGCAGCAGGCAAAGTGAAATATAGCATCTGGCAAAGCAATCTTCCAGGGGGTGGTTGGAGGTGTAAAACCCAACTTAAACCTGCTGTTAAATTGCTATGAATGACTCAGGGATTTTTAAAGGTATTTTTATCCATAATACCCTTTTTTGGACCAACTTTACAAAATGTTTCTTATCCTAATCATCTTTCTTTGATGTACTCAGTAAGCTTAAGTAGAGTTCTATTGAAAAACTTACAAAAAATTTTAATTCTGCAGTCCTGATTCTGTCCGCTATACCTGGATTAAAACACTTACATAAAAGCGCTCCTTCAAGGTGTCAAGTATCCAGCTCTGGGACACTTAAGAGGTTGTATTTATATACTTTTTTTTTGGCTAGTCTGTTAACAGAATCCCTTTAAGCTCTCTTAAATGCATAGTTCCTTCAAAATGACATTGCCAAAATGTTCTACTGGGTTTGGCTGCCTCCTTAGGAGGAGAGGGAGCAGACCTGCTCTGTGCAGCAATCTACTGTCATGTTCATTCTAATCTATAAATACAAAGTTAAAGGATCAATAGAAGTTTCTGCGTGTACTCACATACCTTATCACTGCTGCTTTTATTACAGTAATGCTGCAAGAAGTAATTGGCGTTCATCTAGCACGGAACTATATCATATTGATACTGCTTCATAGCATCAATTCAAGTGAGTTTTGCAAGGAGAAAGGCATTTTCGTAGAAGAAGCAAGTAGTTTTTTCTAAGAGGAAGTTAACGTTATGATTTTGTTCTCTTGGAGTGGTTGAAAAATACTGAAAAACATTACAGTTAATTTTCGTCGCTGGAGCAGGTGGGGAGACAGGGATGTAACTGCTAGCATGAGCTTTGCTGGTCACATTCCTGTTACGCGTTAATATGAGTACCTGTTTTGACATGAATTTGGTTCAGCCTATTCAAATGCTTCTTTTGTGCAGAGAAAATACGGCACTGAAAAATGCTGCTCCAGGAGAAATAGTGGATTTATGTACTTGGGGTTCCTGTTGCTCCCAGGTGGGGTATTGCCCCCAGAACTGAAGTTCTTTGAATACCCTAGATTTTGGTTAGGACATGGTCTAACTTGGGTTCACAAGGAACTATAAAATCATGAAATGTCTTTCAATAAACTCTGCTACTGAAAGCTACGAAAGAGAGTTCTGATGGCTAGGTCTCAAATAGGAATTCTGAGTTTTTTCTGCATTGTGGAGTGGTTGATTGCCATGGAAGTCCCACTGTGGTTTGCACTTGTGCTTTAATGAAAAAGAGGTAGAGTGAGACAACAAGGCTTACTGATGATACATTCTTCAGACCAGTGTAGATGAAAGATGATTGAGAAGTCCTAGGGCAACAAAACACTAGTTTAGGAAAATACTCCAATAGTATTCATGGGTGTTTTGCTCTTTTCTATGCATCCACCGCTATCTGAAACAAGATACTGGGATAGATGCATGTTTGGTTGTACCTGATAAAGCTGCCATCCACAATGTGTGAGTTTTTTCTCTGTGTTTTGGTTGGGACCTGATCTTGATCTAAAGGCCAAAAGTTCTGCTTGCACACACAAGAGAAATACATCTACAGCTATAACAGAATTTTCCCGTAACCTGCACCTTCTATCTGAACAGTAGTGCTTTTTCTCTTGACAATTTCCGCATGAATTGATTCCTAAATTTAAATTTCACAGCTTTAGTTTTTTACTCATTGTGGTTCATAAAGCAATTTGAAGTAATATAATTGACTACAACAAAAAGACATCTATGTTTAACCTTGCTAGCCATCAGTAGTCACAATTCATAATGACTATAAATGCCTTCATAATAAAAGATAATCAGTATGAAAATGTCATTCCATTTAATTAATTATGGATATTTTGATGGTAATGAGCTAATCATTATGAGCTTTCAGGTTTTACATCACCAACTCATCAAGTTTTAGAAAAAAGTGAAGTGGTGCCCAGCCAACTTAAAATGAAACTGAAAGATGCATCTGAAGCTCTTTTAAACTTCTTCAGGCCAGTGAGTAAGTGCCGCTTTGTCATTGTAGCACTGCTTCCCTCTTCCTCTACTACTGACTTGTTTCCACCCCCTTTGATACTATAAAACACACTAGGTCTCATAAAAAAATAAATAAAAATTAAAATTAAATGCCCCTTTGGAATGATCATAAATGGGCTTCCATTGCATTGCCAATAAAAACCGTTCATCATCAGTATTTTGTACTGTGGAGCATTCACCTTCCCTAACCTTGTTACATCTGATGTGAACTACTTTTCCAGTCTCCTTGTGTAAACATGAGAAGAAATGTTCTCTGTGTCCTAAGTGAGAGATGGATTTTACTCAGTAATAGTTTCTTCCACTTCTCCTGGCTAAGGAAGAATTCAAAGCCATTAGCTTAGGCTGAACAGCTCACCTTTTGGACTGCTGAAGTTAATTTACAAGAGCTTCATTATTTGAGAAAATTACTGAGAAGGAAATCAAAATGGAATGTATTCATTAATATCACCAAGAAAGATAAAATCCATGATTACAGAAAGAGCTTGGCATGCACAAAAATATAACAAAAATTAAGTCAAGCCTGACTCCATAATTGTTTCATGGACAAATAGAAGGCAGAGATACAACTCTTCACTTAATATACAGCTGATTAGTAATAACAATGAAGGTACACTGTTGTTACTACCTAGGCCTAAATAAACACAGGTCTTTTAAAATGCCTGACCCCACATTTAATTAAATCTGACTACCAGTGATGTCTATGATAAAAGTGCGACTGACAGTGCAGCCAGTCCTGGGAGTGGGGTTGGAAGCAAATGATGTTTTGCAGCTTCTGTGACAATGTCACATCAGAGATGTAATACCAAGTTTTACAGGTGTTAGTATTATTGTTTATAAATGTTTTAAAATATAGCCCTTCCCACAGAAGATCTTATGATTATTAATAAATATATTATTAAATAGAAAACTTTAAATATTGTTTGCTGTGTTCAGTAACTGGACTGGATATCTTAGGTTTTTGTTCCTAACAGCTGCTTTCAGAAACATGTAATTAGTGCTAAACAGAGAGATGGCTAGCTGTAGTACCTTGTATGCTGAGCCCTTCAAAAAACACAACGTATTTTAATGTCTGTGTTTTTCTTAAATTAGAAACAGTCCAGTCAGAAAACATAGTTTTTTTTTCTGTTTTACAAACCTAAATACAAAAAAAGGCACAACGTAGTTTGCAATCAGTTTTGTGAATGTGTTACTGAAATAAAGCCAATTATTTAAGATCTTGTATTACATGATTTTAGCTTTTCTCTTGGTTTTAATATAAAGACTGATTAACTTACGTGAGCAAATTTACATAAAAGTCAATGACACTACTTTCCTAGCATACTTACTCCTTCAAAACATACTAGGGGGCATAAAAATTACAACCTTCTTTATCTGCATATAGTTCCTGGAACAGAAATCTCACATTTTACTTCTTTTAAAGCCTGCCGTCACAAAGAAAAAAGCACCTTGGTTCCTTGTGCTGTAGGAGGGAGCATTAACAGAACTGAGTGCTTGGAAAATAAATGTTGTCCTTCCAAAGACAGCCATGAACTGACATGTTATGTCCCATTTAAAGACAGTAAGTATACTTCTGTAAATTGCCTCATAGCCATATGCTTCTTCTAGTTAAACAATGTGATTTTCATTTGTTTTCTCCTTTAGTTTTTCAGGTCACCAATCTCTTCAAAGTAAGTGTGAGCTAGCATTTATTTCTCTAGAACCACTAGAACAAGTCATCAGAAAGGTGATGGGGTCACCTTCCTTTAAGGTTTTTCAGGCTTGACCAAAGACACAGGTTACTTGATATAGCAGTGGTGATTATCTTGTATTAATCATGTTATAGATCCTTTGCGCATAACTCCATGGTAAACTCTGCTTCACTAAAAGGGTTGAATTCAACTTGAATTTTAGTCATTTTTTCGTGTTTGTACAGCTTTTTAGAAATTGGTGTTGCTTTTCATTGTGAATTTGCTTCAATAAACTGAAAGATGTGGAAAGTTAGAGGCTCTTGTTAGACACAGTGAGTTTGGAAGGAACCTATCAAGATCATATCACTCCAACTGCCCCTGCTCAAGGAAGGTCAGCTACAGCAGGTTTCCAGGAAACCTCAAATTTTGTCTACCCAAACATTGAATATATCTAAAGATGGAGACTTCACATCCCCTGTCGGCAACCTGTTCCTTCTGTACTTTTAGAACCCTCACAGTTAAAAATAAATAAAAAATCCATCTTGTGCTGAGATGGAATTGTGTTTTAATTTGTCCTTTGTCTCATCTTGACACTAGATACATCCTATAGTTTTCAGTTAAGAGCAATGTCACAGCTGTCAAAATATTAGAACGATCCCTGAATACTTGTTAGAGACTTTAATAGGATCAGAGAGAATGTTACCGCATTTTTTCCAACATTGCAATTCCTTTTATTTTGTTTTGTTTTCTTCTCTTTAGGAGAAATTTCTTTTTACCAAAGAAAGAGCAGTCAGGCATTGGAACAGGTTGCCCAGGGATGTTGTGGAGATGCTGTCCTTGGGGGTATTTAAGGAAACGTTGCGTGTGGTACTTAGGGACATGCTGTAGTGCATAATACTGGGGTAGAGGGACTGTTGGACCAGATGATCTTGGAGGTCTGTTCCAACCTTAATGATTCTACGATATATGAAAGCCCAATGGAACACTTGTGAGCTAAAGAGAATTCTCTTTCTGCTTGTTTGCACTTGCCCAGAAGCAAGCAGAGGTAAGGACTAAACTTTGGAATTTCTCCTGTAGTTGAACAGCACCGTGGTCCAGTGCTAGGGCTGCCATAACTATTATGCTACTTTTGATAGAAGAATGTACCACTGAGTATGAAGAATCTGTTAGGAGCATATTGAAGAAATAAAATATTTTAATGATAATTCCTCAGTTGGGCTTTTATATTATGTATAAAAGACACTTAACTACAGTGAGAAGAAAAACTATACAGTGAAAATTGTAGTTGTTTTACTCATAGTTAGGACATATACAAGAGCAAATTGTAAAATTGGATATCCTTATTCAGCTGTGACTGCTTGATTCCCCATTCCACTTGAGCTTTTATTGTTTGGAAGTAAACATCAAGGACTGACTATTTTACCAAATTATTTGTTCATAGATTAATTAGCTACTTGAATGCTCCAGGATGTACAACATATGTCCAAAGAAAATACAAACATTTACTGCCCTGGGAGCACATGCTGTTTGCCTCATAGCAATCTGTTGACAAAATAGAAGCACTTAACAGACATTAGACTCCTGGCTGTTGCATTTCTGTTAGATGGTTACAGGCTACACACTTGAATGGTTCTTATTTGGGAGTCTTGTCTTGAACTTCAGTAGGAATAAAAGGAGGCTTTTAGAAAATGCTACAAAAGGTTTGAAATGAAATAAATAGCATGGATTTGCATGATTTTGTCTCATTTTTTTAAGAAGCTCTATAGTCCAACAAAGGACTCTGATTTTGCACACCCTTGGGTTACTCAACAGTTGCTTCTGAACTAATCAAATAGTTGAGCTGCTTGAACTCTGGTGGTCAAATTTAAGAGTTGATTTTTCCTATATCAATGCATTTCTAGGACTTGCTGTTTTCTGTTAAGTTGCTGGCTGAAATACATGCGTGACTGTAGAGGCTAATCTATGTCATCTCTCTCTTTCAGTATATTATCTTGGAATGATTCATAACTAATGCAAACTTCTGACTCTACAGATCTGCAACTGACGTTTCGACTGTTTGTGCTTGGGGCAGTAGGATTTTTTATTTTGGGGTGTCTGCCATTGTGTTGCTCTGTCTGTTTGCAAAGGAGGTAAGCATTAGTGCACAACCAAAACAAATTTATGATATATCACTTCTAAAGGCAGAAAACACAGACAACTGACATGTTTAAAGCCAGTGAGGGGAGAAAAAAAAATGGAGGAAAAAAGGCAAGAAGCTAATGTGCCAACATAAAAAGTCCTATTCTGAAGCTACATAAAACATAGTTGATTTGGCTTGAGGAAAAGAAGTGTGCTAGTGTCCCAGTAGTCCTTCTAAAGATCCAGTTATGAAGAACTTGATGTTATTTTTGTTGCCTGGGAAGCTGCATGTAGGACATGAAAGCACATTGCCTGCAGGCCTACAGAGAAGCTTCTAATTCAAGGCCCGAGTGGGGTGGGGTTTGAGCAGTAGGGCCTGAGCCTGAGCTCCTGTAGGAAGGGGATCTTGGCCTGGGCAGGTGTGCTGAGGTATGGAAGGCCAAGCGTTTGCTCCCTTTCTTCTCCAGTTTTCTGTACAGTCTCTCTCTCAATCATTCATCTCTTTGGCAGAAAGGGAACACCAGCTACCAGTTGCAAGCAAAAAAGGTGGTAAATGAGATTGAAGAGCCAAGAAAGCTATAGGGCTGCTTATGACGCTATATCCTGTGCTACCCAAAATATGTTATATAACCAAGAACATCAATTAGAATAAAAAAGGGGGAAAGATTTGAGGAAAAGTTCATCTCACTAAATACCACACATTTAAACAGAAACAAATGAGAACGTCCAGCCTCTTGCCTGCTCTCTAAACCACAGGGGAAAGGGAGACAAACTGTTCTTGCCACGGTCTTCAAAGATATTTCTTCAGGAGTGACATTGTGTCTGGGATGCAATTGACTGCTACAGAGGGAATGACATGTACATACAGGGATTAATTATCTGAAAGATAATATGGAAGAAATGAATGAGAAAAGGCAACTTGTAAAGAACAAAAAATAGACGTGTTTGTGTGGGTTTAACACAGAACTATGCAGTAAGATGGAGGAACAGGATGGAGGGACAAAGGAGTAGGCCTTAGCTGACAAAGAGAGATAGGCCAGGACTATACTTAAGATAAAAGAGAGTGAATGGTCTGTAATGCTGCCAACATGCAGTGAGGTGGTGCTGGTTTTCTTTTTTCCTTGATGTGTAGGGCACATTACAGCCCATATGGACTATGCAAGCAGTTCAGTATTTGATTTCTGAAAAGAGTTTTGGCATGTGTATACACTCTTACAATAATGGGGAGAGCATAAACTCCACAGTATCAAAATCCTTAAACTGAGATGGAATGTATTAACATAATTATGCTTTACTTTTTCTAAAGTGGTGGCTCATATTGTATGGCTAATGCTGTAGCATGGTTAATATGACAGAATTGTCTTTTTCTGTGAAGGATTTTTTCTTTTTTCCCAAGTGTTAAATTTTTGCTTTGCTGAGATGTTAGTAGGCTGTGTGGGATCACGTACATGCACGTACACACACACACACAGACTTTACTAATGCGGCTGCTTAGCAGATGGCTATTTGCTATGGAGTTCCACATTTAGACAAAGCCTGCTGTGAAAATCTCCACGTTACATCTTACCCTGTGCTCAACAGCTGATGTTCAGCATACAGATAGCTACACTGAGTCATCAGTGACTCTGAAAACGAGAGACAAAGAATTAACATGAAATTATCATAAATTTTCTGGAAAACAAATTAATATGTATTTGTTTTGAGAGAATTCACATTAATGTTTAAATGATGATTTCTGTGTTTTTTCATAGCCAGTGAAACTAGGGATATTGCCGTTCTGCTATGACTTGTTTATTGTTTTGTTGTTTTTTTAATGCGGTGATTAACCAGATGCTAAATGGTTTTAATTTCCAACATCATATATTTGAGTTCTAGGGAAGAAGCAGTCCTATAACATGGTAACTTTGATCAGGTTATACCAGTTTTAGGGTGATAGAAGATAATGGCTTTGAAAAGGATTTAGTTAAAGAGCATAAAACCTTTTGTTTGAATGGAAATTCTTTTGTTTTCATTAACAATGCTGGATGGTCAATGTTGAGAGGCTCCTAAGTACAATGCAAAAATTGTACTGTGGTGGGCATGCACAAAAGTAAAAATTGCTCTCTAGAATTATCAAGAGGGCTTTTGCTAATAAAATGTATGATTGCTCTACAAGAAGCACAGTGGAATTAATCAAATTCCAAAATTTCCCATGGGAGTTTATTTTGAGAAGGAGAGAAAGAGATGGGCAAAAAAGAGAGAGTCCAACCTGGGGTGACTATCCATGGAAGGTCTTTGCAGGCATCTGTGCTGTGTTGCTGTGGCTTTGTCTAGAGTTGCCCAGGACTAGGTGTGGCCAGGCTAAGAGAACCTGTATATAGGAACATAGAATTCCTGTGAAAATTTTAAAGGGAGCAGAAACTTTTCTATCCAAGCCTGAGTTACAATAGCAAAGTTACGTGGCTAATGTCAGTGAATATTCCTCCCTTTGCCACAGCATTGGTAAGTTCCCAAATCAGCGAGGCTGGGTTACTTACACACCCTCACTGATGGCTTGTGTATTTTGTCTCCTTTCAGTGTTATTTTTTATACAGAAAGCATTATCTACATGAGCTAATTCTTCCCATTCCCTGGCAGTTCCTCTTGTGTGTTATCACCACAATGGCTCTTTTCTTGAGACATTCTCTGATGTTTTTGTTATGACTGTAACTGTATTATCCTGTCTTCTTTCTCTGTTTTGTCAGTCTTTTTTCATTAACATCCACAAGCCATGATGAGTACTATAAGATAGAGAAGGGAAGGAAAAGAGGTGCACTTAACTGATGCTGTATTTGAGTAATATTGTGTAGATTTTTAAAACAGAGTAAGATTTTTTAAAGTCTTCATTTTCTTCTGCTGAAACTTCCTAGTACAGCTGTGGGAAGCAGGCTTTTGATTTTGGTTGATTACTTACTTGAGAATTTTCTGGTAATGGTTGCATCGTTAGAAATCAGCAGGTCAACTGAAATTCATGAAGAAAATGTCAGAGATGGGAAAAACTTCTCAAAGTGCTTTTCCTAGCCTTTTCGTTGTACATTCTATTTGTGAAATCTTGTGATGGCCCCTGAAATCAACTGTATCTGACTTTTTCTTCACTGGAGGTAGAATTTTGCAGCTAAAATCTAGGTGATCTCTAAATTCTTTCTGTGGAAGTCAACCAGTTTCTGCTGTTTTTTTTAATATGTTGCAGTCCATGTGTCAATCCTTTACGAAGGGCAAACAAAAAAATAGAGAAAATTGTGCAGAAGAAAGGAGCACGTAGTGAAGATATGCATAGGTTGTTACCGGATTAACTTAAAGACTCTGAGGACCATAAACACAAGAAAAAGGTAAACTAAATTTGGTGTATTTCTTTGTTCTTTCAGTTTAGTCTTGTTATCTTACTATCAATTCTATATAGAGTACTAAATGTGCAGAACTAAATGCCTGCTAGCTTCCCAGTCTAGCAGACTGTCAAAAAGGCAGTGTTTATCAGGAGTCACCCTTGGTTTCTGTTGTGGGACAAGTAATGAATCCACAGGAATTTGATTCCTGTCCTGGGATGCTGAATGACAGCAGAGCAAGCCACGAACAATATTACAGTCCAAGGTTTAAGTCCTAGCAAACTGTGTTGCTGGATACAAGGATCCTTTTCCAGGCACTGAGAAATCTTTCCTTTCCTATGGAAAGGGGTGTTTTATGTTGAAGTGTTCACATAGTTTTGCATCCTGCCATTATTACTTAATGCTAAACTGCAGTTGACTGCTGAAATAAATGTAATCTGGGAATTAAGTGCTATTTACTGTTCCAAAATGTAGCCTACTGAAAGTGACAATCAAATTAAAAAAAAAAAAAAAAAAAAAAAAAAAAAACAAATGAGGTCATTAGATAGGAAGGAAATATTTCAGTGAGATTTGGCTGAATTCATTTGGCATTGATTGAACAAAATTGTAAAGATATAAATCCAGTAATTTAGTTATACTGATATGTAGGTTTTCTTTTTTATTTTATTTTTCTCTTTTTTGGTGTAGAGGAGCACCCACTTGATTTTAAAGACCTCAAGCAGGAGAAGGACACCAGGATTACTTGAGTATGCTCTAAAGAATGAGATGCTTTGTTTTAGTATCAAAGTAATACAATGTTGTCAAGCCTTGATAATGGTATTGATTTCATATTAGAAGTTGTTCATTTCTATTTCTTCATACTCGTTCCATATCTCCTGTATGAAAAATACGGTAATGCTGAAAGGCAAAAAGTGCTCGTGGCAATTCCTGAATGCCGCTCTTCTCTTATTAATACAGCATCCCTATGGAGGGATATGACACCAGTTAAGTGCCTGTCATAGTTTAGAGGTCAGTCTTAGAGTATTATCTGGATTAAGAAGAGATGGTTGCCATTCATTAAATCAGTACTGAGTGGCAAGCTTACTGTGTTCCAGCATGGATACCATTGTAGCACAGCAACGCTACTCTTACTGAGGAGAACAACTAATTATTTACCAGACTGCAGAGGATTTAGGGACTGTGTGGTTGAGCAGTTCCTTTAAAGACATACTGGGCAAAAACGTGAAGAACTTCAGGAACCTGTGGTAGCATTTCTGCTGCTATTGTTTCTGCCCATGGCATATCATTGCACCTCAGGACGTCCTCTGATCTTTAGGTGACTTGTCTCTCAAGGTAGGTGACTTCAAAATGTAATTTTGAAAATTACTCCCTGTAGAGTAACACACACAAATTAAAACAAACAACAACAAAAAAAATAACAGTTTTGAACAGCTGAGTATAAAATAAGGGTAAGCACCTAAAATGTTGACAATAATCAGTATCACAACAGTAATGCAGTCACTGGTCCCTTTTCCTTGGTTCTGTGAAATCCATGCAGTAGAATTTCCAAGAGCTACAACTGTGAGGAGTGGGTCTTTACTCATACACTGGAGAATAAATTAGTGATTCTCAGAAACTGTGTACTTACAGAATTCCCTATTTCATAGCATTTTTAGTTTTGTTAAATTAAAAAAAAAAAAAAAAAAAAAAAAAAAAAAAAGACCACTTAAAACCCAAGCGTAACAGAGGTGGAGTATGCATATGGGCAGTCTCGTGAAATTGTCAGAGCACATACTGATGATCAGACATAACCATATTCAGGAGCTTTAAAGCCTGATACTGCAACCATTGCCAGTAACACTGTATTAGAGATGATTGGGATATAATTTTGTAAGCAAAAGAATTATGATGTTTTTGATTTGGAGCAGCAGAAGGATGGGGACTGAAAAGGGCTATGTTTTGCCTTCCAAATCTGATGTGTTTGCTGTTTCTTGATGCTATTTTCATGAATTGTGTAGTATGTCTATAGATATTTTGTCAAAGATAAAAGCAATTTCCTTCTGCCTGAATTTAGGGGCACTGTCGCAGCTGAAAACCACATAGATCCTCGTGGCTGATGGTGACTGAGAGAGAGTTGTGCTCTGGAGAAAGTCAGGCTTTCGTACGGTGCTTCATGAGTTTGATTTGTAGATTGATAAATTCCTTTTGTTTACATGTCATTGACAGCGCAGATACTGTCAACATCACATAACTTTCTGACAAAGGGACACATAAAACAACAATAAGCAATCAACACATCTGCAGTAACCAAATTTGGCAGAACCAGAACAAAACAAGCATAAGCAAAATATATGCATTGTAAGAATAGGACATGAGATGGAAAAGACACAAAAAAAGCTGTTGTTTCCCCTATTGGGGCAGTAGCTAAGAGTACAGTGTTAAGAGTAAAGATGTTCTTAAAGCTGACAACTATGCTTTTTCATTGGAGAAGACAAAAGGTCTGATTTTAAGTCATAGTTTCTATACTGGTTTGACAGTTCATTGAATCAACAGCTGTTCAGCATGAGCATTGCAGAAATAACCGCTATCTCTGCCTAAAATGTCGTAATATCTATTTTGTTATTACTGGGGGGTCAAAGTTATCACATTAGGGTCACATCACAAATATTCATTCGTGGATTAGTGATGCTAAGCACACTGACACCATCACATACATGTGGATGTTTTGATCAGCTTCTTACTTCCACCAGTAAATAGAGAAATTAAAATTTCTGAACAGTTTCTTTGATAATGATTTCATAGAATCACGATTTTATCTTTGTTCCATACTCCCAGACTTTAGTGTACTACATAAATATGTCAATAGGGAGTTGACCTAGACCTAGCTGAACGTGTCTTTTCCCAAGTGCCCAAACTGTTGACATGTTTCTTGTATACCAAGCTGCACGTTGCTGAGCCAGATTCATTTTTTCTTTGACCTTTCTGCTCCTCCAAAGAACTGGGTTAGGGCCCCAGTAAGAAGAAGGCACAAGCGCTCTTACAAGGCTGGCAGTGCCTCTGTGGTCAGTGAAAGCAGCTGCTCAGCGCTGTGCACCGCTTCCAAGGCTGCCAGGGCAGACTGCCTTCCGGGCGCAAGGGGAGGGAGACACCTTTCGTACTAAAACCGAGAGCCACAAGATGGTGCTGCAGGAAAACATTTTTCCCTCAGTGGTTTTGGTTTCTGGAGAACTTTATTGATTTCTGCCTTTTACAATGTGGTTCATCAAGTCACAAGAAGGCAGATAGTGTACAATAGAGCAATGGTCACTCAGTAAAAAAGACAACATAATACGGCATATGATGACAAGGCTTTAGGAGACTTACAAGATATACAAACCATTGCTGGTGGCTTTAGTTCTGCTCTCCCTCCTATTGAACTGATACAGAATGAAACAAAAGAGCGCTCAGTGGAACATCCCTCCTTATCTTCACAACGATTAAATAAATACAAAGCTGAATGACCCGACTTACTGCAAAATAGCAATGTCCAGGAGTGGATGCTGCTGCCATAGAGATAGGAGCTAGGAGAAGGCTTCAGCAGCAGTACGGCTCTTTCAGCGCATTGCCCGGTGCCTGCAAGAGGTCTGATGACAAAGGGTGTGTCTCAGCCTTCCCTCAGAAACCTAACCCACACCTTTAACCACATTCTCTAACAGGAAGAGAAAGAGTTGTGTTGATTTTTTTTTTTTTTTTGAAAGCTTTAGAGCAGTATGAAATGACTGCGTCATGCTACAGGCAACTGTGGGACTTCTCTCCATCTGACCTTCAGACAGCCTTCAAGGTCATGAGAATTGAACTTAAATTCTATGGATGAGCGTTATGTTGAGAGAATGGATTTGAACTGTGTAAAGCTCAAAAATCCAAAGCCAAATAGAAATCTATTTAAGCAAAATCCCTGTGATTGGGGAACTTGTCTCATATTTCTAAGGCTTGAGGTTCAAGTCTGAGAGCTATTTTACCTCACTGGGATTCATGCAATGCCAGCTAGTGCAGGTGTAGCAGGAGAATGTATTTCATTGCTCAAAAATATTTTTCCAGCTTGTCTCCATCTAAGGGATGCAATTTTGAAATGATAGGAGTCTTCTGATCCTTTGCCGGCCTAGGCTTGGATGCACACCAAAAGCGAAGTGCAAAGGTCTCCCTGGAAAAAGCGTTTCATGTTCTCCTCTAAGGTCCCAGTGGAGTGAGCGGCTCCGTCCAACTCAGTTTCGCTTCTGATCTTTCTGCTCCAAACTTTTTTGTTCTCACAAAATACTGGGAAAAAAAAAAAATGGTTTCAGTTGAAATGAAAGTGGAAAAACTGTCCACAGCTGTGCTGTTCTAGTCTTCTGAGATTCATTGTACTTCTTCCAAGATCTTTCACAAAAGGCATGCTTCCTACAGCACTGCTTCCTTGCAGAATCCACTACTCTACGTACATCATCCATCCAAGCTGATAAATCTTTGAGCTGATGTGTTTGTTCTGTTCTGTGTAACAGGTAAGTGGCATAGAGCTTCACTCTGAGACAGCTTTTTCTCTGCAGCACCAACCACCATCAGATCCTGGAAGCTTTGTGAGTTTGGCAGTCAGCTGAAAATTGGATGATGTTGGGAAGGTGATGGCAATTCCATCTAGAGCTGCCATCTAAAAGACAGCATGGCTACACGTTGTATTTCTACAGCACCCTTACCTCCTTGATTTTTCAAATATTTGATTTTTCAGTCTATAAGTCTGGAGCTGTTATATATTCTACTTACTATGCAGACCATCAGTTGAGTTGAAGTGAAATAATTAAAATAATTTTCCTTTAGAAATTAATTTTCTGAGGCATCTACTTGGCCTGCCATTTAGCACTGCGCTTTTGCCCAGGTTCTAGTTGAGGTTTTTACTGGCTCTCCAAGCTTTTTCCATTTTCTCAGTTAAGGTATTAGATCTAGCACTAACATGCAAGATGTAAATGTGGAGGAATTAAACCAACTAACAGGACAGATAACATGCTGTGCTTAGGACTTACAGCACAGGAGAAGGAACATGCTTCCACAAAAAGCTCTTCCATACCCTTCCTAACAGGAAATCCCTGCTTCAGTGAGATGCACCAGGTAGGTGGCAGCATTACTGAAAGGCCATTTCTTCAATCAAACATGGCCTTATGAATTGCGGTAACTAAGCATATAAAAAAAGAATGGCAGTTGGTTATGTGATCCATCCTTATCGGTCTTCTTTAAGTCAAGGCAGGAAAAAGCTTAATTCTCATTCCTAAAATGGGGTGCCGTGCGCGTTGTCAGCTGATATTTCAGGTTCTCAAGTTATATTTCTCAGATACCAAACCGGTAGCTTTAAAGAATGGCAGATCTCAGCTTGAAGAGAGAGATCTCTTATCAAAGCTGCTCTGTATGAACAACTGTCAAAGGCAAGGAAACCTGAGAGCCGGGGGAAAAGCACTTACTGGGTCGGTGTTGACCAGTTATCTTGATGACACAGTAGGTGACTGAGATCTAGCTCTTGAACAGTGGATAAGCATGGCAAATTACTGTTTTGGCTCCCCTCTTTCACAACAGTCCTAGAATGCTATAAAACGACTATGGTTAAACTGTGAAACATCTGGGCTGGGGGCACGTCAACTAAAGATTAGGCTGTGCCAGCTAGAAAGGAAGAGAAGGAATATCAAGGGAAAAATAACCATGTGAAAAACGATGTGGAGCATTTCACCAGAGTGCAGCAGGATCTCATTCCAATTTGGCTTTTAGAATCTATTTTTGTTACTGTGGTCACATATAAAAGTCTGTCACATCAAATGCTACAAACATTAATCATTTTTTTTTTTTTTTTATCAACAGTTGCACTATAAACAAAACCAGCACAACTACAATTAATCACAGCTCATCAGTGCAGCTAGCAAGAAAAAGGTTAACAGCAAATTCTGTTTTACTGGTTAAAGATGCTACTATAGCAGCATTTGCTCAAATGGTTGTTTTACACATGCAGTGGCGTCATCCAGTTTAAATCCTGCTGTGTTTCTTTGCCAACAACTGCTAGTGAACATTTGCCCACCTTCCCTGCTGCTGAGTAGTATCAGGATTAGATGCAGGGAGGCGAGCAGGCTTACAACTTCATCTGTTGGCACCGCAGGAATGCAGGAGCAGAACAGCATGGCAGTAGAGAAAACTTTCAAAATCATCAATTTTAAGGTCTTACCTCGAAATGGCTATTTCCTGGCTGGGGGGAAGGGGATCTTTCCACAACCGTGCTCCCCCCACCATCACCCACCCAGCCTCCACCCCCCTAGAAAAAAAAGACAAGGCAGCACAACAAGAACATCTTTCTCAAATAAAGACATTAAAGACATGATGGACATTTATTTATTGTCCACCCTAGCAGGCAAGTGGATGTCTGCAAAACTGTGCCAGGAAGTAGGTTTTGACACGGGAGGAATGCCTGTCAAGAAAACACTGGTCTTATCTGGCTCTGTTGGGAATAAAAATTTAGGGAGCTTTAGTACATCTTAGATTTTAAGATGATGGATAGCCTGCAGCAACAGGCATTTTTCTCCCCTCACCAAAGGAAGCCACTTTTCTCTCAGTACTTAGCAAAAGTCCGTTTGAATGACATGATTGTAAAGAATCGTGTCTTGAGCAAAGAGTGAGAGACAGAGGTTGGTTTTCTGAACATGTTGTATTAGTTCTTGCCTGCACTTTAGAGCAGCTAGAAATGTGCTTTCTGAACTCTATGCATGTCTTAAATGCAAAGTTATGCCCTGTAACCAGCTTTGCAAACCGTTTGTCTGTGCTTACAAGGCAGAGGAGATGGAAAGTGCAGTGTCAAAGGGCCACAGCACAGGAAAAGGACATGCTGTTGTTGTTCTTCTTGTTGAGATACCACGATGTAAATGCTCAGTGTGTTGGTTAGATCCAACCATGTTGCTGCAATGGACGAGCTGGGCTGCACCTTCCTTCCCAGCTGGCTCACCAGCAGCAGTTGAGCAGGGAAGGGATGAGTAGCAAGCAGCTACTGCCTGCTAACTGTAAACATAACCTCCTAGTTTTCTAAACTAGCTGAGGACAGAGTTAAACAGAGTAATAATCTGTGACCCATCCTTTCTCTTCTCATTGTTTGTCCTCTGAAAACATATGGCAAGTATCTGTTATTAACTTTGAATTTGATTCCCCCATGACCCATCTGAAGATAGTGATGTCTGTTCCTCATAGTTGCTTTAGTACTTCCCCTCCCATGCTCAAACAGTGCCCACCTATGACACGGGGCAATCGGTTTAAATTGTCCATTGGCAGCTACAAAGTAATTGAGATTTTTTTCAGATTAAAATAGATTGTGACAAACTAGGCTGACACCTCCAAAGCAGCTGTCACGGTCTGTAGCAGTGATGCTTCACATTAAAGAGCTCTTGACCACGTATTTGCATAATGAACCTCGCGGCTCTAGATTAGATGTTAGGATCTATCAATTAAATGATAAATACTGTTAAGAATGCAAAGATAAACCCAAAAGGAATCCTGGTGATGTGCTGCAACAACTTTTTTATGCTTTTACTTCAAAAAGCTTTCTTTTTTCCCTTTAAACAATTGTTTTTCTATTTGATACACTGCTAATATGAAGCATACGGCCAATACTGAATGACACACTTAAAATTTGCAAAGCCTGCACAAAATGCTAAGGTAGGTTGAAAGCTTCACCTGTAGTTCATCTTGACAGGTGATGGTAGTTACAGAATAAATCTCACATATATGCAATTATCTGGAACAGCAGCAAGGGGTATAACAAGCAACTGAATTTTCCTTGTTCTGTGGGCATATCTTTACTATCTGGAGGAGTGTTTACAGGACTGCCATCTCCACAGTGGCTGATGTTAAGATCCTAGCAGCTAGCGCCAGCTTTGTGAGTAGAGTAACTACTCTTAATACTTAACTACTCCAGCTGTTTTGCTGTTTCAGCACCACTTTTAGTTTTGGAGCTCAGGTAGTGCTACCTGGAAGACCTGTCCCTGGGATCTCCAGATTTATTTTATTTTTTTGCTCTCCTATTAAAATAAAAATAAAAAGAGAGCTCTTGCCTCCAGTATATTCTAGCTTAAGGAGAATTTGCAATATCCCAATGAATGGGAGCAGCCTGCTTGAGCCGGGAAGTGTGCTGGCAGGCATCATATAGCCCTCCAACATGTGCCTTTCACATGCTCACCTAGCTGGTAATTGTCTTCTGTTGTGTGAACGACATTGTCTGATCCGACTTTCTGCATCTCACTGAATGTTGGCCTCCTCCTAGATGTTGCCTTCCTGAGCTCAAAATGAAAGTAGGGCCTTGCCTAAGAGACCGCTGTTTTCCATCACAGGCAAAAGTAAAGAGGGGTCAAGCTTTTCCTTCAGCCAAGGTTCCTAAAGTGGCAAAGAGCCACCCAGACATGTTTTACCCATATTTCCTACTGCTGAGCAAGGAGAGCAATGTGCCAATCTGGCTGAGTTTAACCTCAGAGGAAAGAATAATTATTTCTTGATTCATTCAGACAAACAGCTGAAAAAGGTTCTGTTTCGGACAATTAGCAGAAAAAGGTTTTTGTCTCTTTACACGTTTGATTGTCTCCTTACAAATCCTGTGGACCTGCTGAGAGCATTGTAAGCAAACCTACTATTAATACAATACTCTGAGTTTGTGATAGCCTCCTCTTTCTTTGCCTGTTGTGGTTTGACAGACTGGAAGTGTACAGTTTGAAACAGTGGCTCTTTGGAGGAAAGGGCACCATGAGCCAGCTGCAGGAAAGGTTACTACTGAATCATGGAATGCTGTGGAAGTTCTGGATAACTCTCCCATTCTTAAGTTACTCATTATATACCTCATTTTTGCATTCTTTTTGAATGTAGTAGGCTTTGGATTTTCTGTATTAATGCTTGGTACCGTGTCTTTGAAGGTATGCTGATTGTGTATATACATATATATATACACTTTATACTGTACTATATATATGTTATTACTTTTCAAGAAGAGACTAAGAAATACTTTACAGGAAAAGATTGAGATTGCACCATGGATTTGGTGGCTGATCCAGGTGAAGCAGATAAACCTAATGATTAGGCCACTGGGCCTGAGTGAAAGGAAGATAAACAACACCTGAGAGCAGAAGCAGCATGGATCGTGTTGAGTTTGTAAGGAAGACAAGTAACAGAAAGTGAAGGTCAAGGTAAATGGACAAAATAAATTGATCTAGGGAGTGGGTAGTAATATATTCTTCTGTGTCTCCTAAAATTTGGAGCCTATGTTTAGCCTGTAGAAAGCTATGTGAAGCCTGTAGAAGTGGATGCGTTATAGCTGATGAAGAGGGGAGAAAACAGGGCTTTCTTCTGCTTTATCATTAGGCTGTGACAAGGAGGAGAGTAAACTGGGTGAGCTGGTATTGCCTGGTTTAGCCATGTGCTTCCCCATAGTCTCTAGTATGGTACGGTTTGTGACATAGGCTGTTACGTGCTTAATCCTTTCATCCCTTCCTAGAAAGAGAAGGGCAGCTTGGTTAGTGTTACCTCGTTTGTGTGCCTGACAGAGCAAGTAACAGTGGGAAGAAAATTAACTCGGGGGGAAGAGTGAGAGAGCCTCTGTTGCTGGAGGCTGTGGCCAGGCAAGAAGTGTATGAGGACATGCAGAGGATGGATTATTGTGGTGTCAGCATACCTGGGAGGACGGATTTCTTGGTTTCCTTGCATGGAAAGGTGGAACAGTAGGTCTACATTACAGAGGACTCTTGTGCATAAAAGGGGAATATTGGTTGTGTGTTGGGAGAGCTATGAGTGGGACTGAGGGTGCCTGGGCTTCAACTCTTAGTTCCCTTGAATGAGTCTGTGAGCCCCATGGCAAAACAGAAACAAGTTTGTCAGTGTGGCAAACAGGGATTAGGAAACTCAGCTGTTCTCATCTGTGGTTTGGGATTTCTTACTGTCTCTGTAGGGGGCCTGCCAAGGTCCCTGATACTTCCCAGAGTACAATGTGTAGCTCTGAGACTAAAATCAACGGAGGAAAACTGAGAAAATATGATACTGGGGGAAGGGGTGTGGGGTGGGAATATTTGCATTTCTATCATAATCTAAGCAAAAATAGTATAGTCATGTTCTTTCTCTTGTAGGTAAAGGTTTGTAGGTATGTTTTTGCTGTTAGCCGTTACCATTGGTTCCTTTGTTTAAAGAGAAGGGGCGAGGGCTCCGAGACTCCAAGGGTCTGTGTTCAAACCGTGTGAGTGACTCACCAGTATCATCCTGAATTATTAAACTCTGCAATAACAAGTCATTTATCTAACTGGGAGAGGGTTTTGTAAAGACCATTTTTCTGTATGATTCCACGGGGGGAGGCGGGGAGGATGCAGGGAAATGTAGATCATCAAACTGTTGCAATTGGGGTTTGGCTCTAGATCCAAAATAGTTATGAATTGACACTGATGGTGTAAGCCTTTTATGAAATATTTATTCTCAAGTTTGATTACTAAAAAACGTCATTTACGGAAGAAGTAAGTTATGAAGGAATCAAATTTCCTACAAGAGACCCTGAAAAACAAGACCACAAATGACAAAACATGCTATTTAGAGCCCAGATGGCTGCATAAAATAAATAGCCGTTTCCTCAGTGGAAGCATAGGCAATTTGGCTGTGTGAAGCTCCAATTCCAGCAGAGATCCTTGAAACAGATGTTGATATTGCTTGTGCATGGCAACTCTAGTAAAAAGCAAGATGTTCAGGTAACATGAATGTAATGACTGACAACCTCAGATTTCTTTGTCGGAGATTACATGCACTTAAAACCAAAATGTGACTGTTGTAGAGCCTGGAACACAGGTATCTTTCTGCAGGTATTTTATGATAAGCTAAAACATGTGGCTGGCTAAGGGACTTGAGACATTTTGGTAATTTTCCTTTGTCTGTAACTGGTAGCCCAGTGGAATATTTCAAAACCAAGAAGAAAGATGTAAGTTGAGCCTAAATACAGATAGACAGGGATATATAGATATAGGTTGAAATAGCTAGAAAGGTGTAATGTTTTTAACTGTAAAGAGAAGAAAGAAGAAATGAATCACCTTCGTGTCAGGTTAACAACAAACTCGTAAAAGAAAAACACATTAATATAGGGCAGGTTGTTGTTGTTGTTATCATTTCTGATACACGTGGTCAGGCTAAGTAACCTTCTGACCTTGGTAAGAGGAGGGCCCTACTCATCTTTTCTTTAGACGGTTACATTCTTGACTGAAGCTGATCCTGAGAAATTGAATGCCAGAAGTACGTTTTCTGGAGGCAGTTCTGAGAGTTTCTCAGTGGAAAGTGTTTTCTTTGGATAATAAGTGGTAAAAGTAGTAATTTTGGAAAAACAAACAAAAACAAAAAAACACCAGTTTTTCTAAAGCCCTCATGGTTTGCATTTAGTGGGGTATAGTCTCCTGATTAACAGTAGCAAAGCATGCCTCTTATGGCTTGCATTTTTGCAAAAACTTCTTGGTTGAGCCAGTTGAATCCTTTTCCACGGAGACCCTTAATATGGAATTTGTGCAGTGACTTAGTTCTTCAGTGGCTAATGGGAATACTGTCATTAGCTCCAGTGCATACAAGATCAGGTTGTAAGGTTCTTGCTTTGAAGCAGTAATGAATTGCAGAGCTTGCAACACCTACTGAATGAGCAAAAACTTAATATGGGAACATTAATACCTCCGGGATTCTGGGAAAGACTCCATAAATTGACTCTATAAATGTTGGGTGAGCTGTTTGGAGACCAACAAGTGGTGAAGAAGTCTGACAGTGGTTGTTTTTTGCTTTCTCCTCTTTGAAAACAAACCCAGAAGGACGGCATCAAGGTAGAGGGGTTTACCCAACAGTCAGTGGGCAGAGCACGTACCTAGACTGAGAGATGTGCATTCAGTTCCTTGCTCAGCCCAAGGTGATTCAGCTCCCAGCAGGCTTTTCTGAAACATGGGTGTTCTGAGGAAAGTCATCATCTGCACAGATCTATTCACAATTTGATTAGGAAATGCTGGAGTTCATTGCAGTAGGGTCAGCATTTATGCTAATGTCATTAAAAGGTGGCTTACTCTAGGATTTAGTCAGTGAGAATTTAGTGTTCTTGGAAGGGAAGAAAACTATTTCCACAGGAAGCTGTGCTCTTCATGCTAGTAGCTCCGTAAGATCAGTGTTGTGGATGTCCAAGGCTTTCTCTTGTTCTCCCAAGACTTGGGCTGATCTCAAGAGGTCTGTGAGGCAAAGCAAATGCAAAGCATTTCACAGTTCTTTGGGTAAGACCGGAGATTACACTCTCCTCCTCTACAAATTTTGAGTCATCTATACTGGAACAATTTCACCAGAAGACAATTTTGTATTTACTATGTGGTTCAAAGCAGCAGATTTGTTACTTGAGCGTGTTTACTGACATCAAGATGCTCTAGTAATCTCTCACATCAGACTGATCTAATTTCTCAGAAGGGAAGAAAGAGGAAATACTCTGTTAAGAGCTCTTCAGGTATCAAGGTCCTTTTACCATTAATCTTAATAGAGCATGTAAAGCCATTACAAGGCTTGATTTGATAAGATGTATGGCAGAGAGTTACTCTTGCCTCTGCTGGATGGTGTTGAAATGGTTCAACATGAAACCATATCCCCGACCATATGTGCTGAGCAGCCTCTCCTCTGATCAAGCAGTACATTTGTACTCTTTTGACAAAGGAGGTTCTGGGTTTTCTCCCAAGTCTAACAGTCTGGTTCCTACTCATCTCCTGGTTCAGCTCAGTGAGCTCTAAAAGGATACCACTTATCGCAACAGTTAAAAGCCTTTGTCTTCCAAGGCTTAGTGCTTTTAGGTTGGAGTTTGGGGACGGAGTAGAGAATCACAATTCGGAGTCCTAAATCATTCACTTGGCCATTCTCCTCCTGAGTACCTCCATCTCTGTGACATTTTCTCCATCTGTAATAACAGACATATGCTTGTCTTTTAGCTGAAGATATCAGTTTCCTGAACTGGTATAAAATATACATGTTCTAAGAAATCATCAGAAGTCTTTCCCAAAAGAAATAGCTTTACTCATTCTAAATTGCAGTGCCTTTACTGTCATGTGATACCACTCATCTAACACACCTAAGTCAGCTGAGTCAACAAGCTAAACACCACGCATCCCGGCATTAATTTCAGCAATCTTGACACCTCTGTATCGTAGTGTTACACTTCTTAACTCAGCTGTCAGCATGTGGTACATGTGATGGTACTGTCAGCCCACACAGACTAGGGCTTAGTATCACAAGGAGGGTGTTTGTATGCTCACGGAGATTCCATTTTTAGCCTCTTTCTACACTTACACTAACAATGGGTTGGGTTTGCCACTCTTACCAATTAACATCTGGTGCTAATACTGTAATAAACAAACATTGCTTTGCTGATTTATGCTCTCTGAAGATTCCCCTTGATTGATACAGAACCAAAAAACGTCTGAAGCTGTTCTTTCAGTTTCAGCAGAGAAGTGTCCTGTGGTGACTCTTGCAGTTGGGACACCTGTTAGTCTGACCAATGGGACAATAAAATCAGATTCAAATTGCTTTACTCAGTAAAGATAAGTAGATAGAATCACAGAAAATAAAGTCAGAGCAAAGTAAATTCTTGCTCCATTCACAGCTGTTGGTTTAATGGAATTGCCTTTCTCATGAAAAGCACAGCTGCTCCAGCCCTGCCTGCAGCACGAGTGCCTGTGTGGATCAGGAGGGGGCTCTGGAGCTTCAGCAAGGCTTGTCCTGAGCAGCCAGGGTGGCCTTCAGAAGTGACCTTAGTTGAAATGTGCACATAGAAGAGCTCCAGCAAGCTGCTGGGCATTTTGACCAAGCCACGCTGGCACCTGTTTGGTTGGAAGCTCTGCTGAGGACTTGATTTGCAAATTGCTCAGCGTGTGTTTGCTGACGGACCGCTGTCTTTCAGGCTGTAGCGGATCTTGTGCAACTTTCTGTGTTCTGCCCCTTAGTAACACCACTACACTTCCCATTACAAGCGAGCATGTGTCCTCGCAAGCTGGTAGAGCTTTGCAAACCAGACGGTTAGCTTTGGTGCACAAGTGCTATTGGCAACTTGTATGCAGATAGCAGGGCCCGTATCTTTGCAGGTTCGATTAATTCTGTATGGAAATGCAGAATTAGACACGGATTCTGAGTGTGATCAGTAGTTAAACGTAGGGGGCTATTTCTTTTTTTCACTTGGCTTATACTGTACAACTCCTCTTTTAGCTTATGCCACACACACAATAGGACTCTATGCCTTAGTTTGCCATTTCTAAGTGAGAATAATAAACCCCCTCATCTTGCAGGGAAACTGTGAAAATAAGTCAATTAGTGTATTGGAAATGGTCCGATACTGCACTGGCAAACACAAAGAAACAACACTGGTTTTAGAAGTTGGTCTAAATAATATGCAAAAAAAAAAAAAAAAAAAAAAATAAGGCTCTAGACCAGTAATGAACAGTGACAGAAGGAGAAATTATTGAATCATTGCTCATTTAGTGAACGTGATTCCTGCTGTGCACTGGATGAAATTGGCCCTGTGGGGAAAAATAGCAGGACTAGGATAATTCTTACAAAAAGAGGAATGACTTATGGTTGCAGAAGCAAGCTTAAATTTAGCATTTTCTCACTTTTGAGTGCTAAGTGTGGCCATCCAAAGATATTTCAGAAAATTGTGTAAGGATATTTGATTAAGGTGACTTTATAGCTGTTGAAAAGAGAGCGGAATATATAGCAATTCTGTCCTGAGGCATTGTCCTAATACCTGCTGGAGATATCGGTAGATTGAAAGCACAGAAATGCCTAAATCCACAGAGATCTCCTTCACTTCAGCTGAGAGAAGCTTCCCCGGCAGTATGCTGTCCTGCACAGGGAGACAGGAGCTTTCTCAGGAGCAAATGGAAATCCTGTCCTGGCAGGAGAGGGAGTCTGCAGTGGAAGTCTTTGAATCTGTGTGGGTGATTCGCATTACTCCCATCCTCATTCTTACTTTTAGGTTCATGCAATCAAGGAATAAAGCTTAAAGACTTAGCCCACCTTTGAATACATGGGTTTGTGAAAAGCAGGATGGATTATAACGTACTAAATGCCTATGGCTCTTCATAGGGTCAGTGTGAAGGACACTTCTCTTAGATTTCAAACCTTTTCCATTTATTTTTATTTTTTATTTTTTTGGTGGGTTGTGTTTTTTTAATGGATAAATCTATTATTTTTTTTTTTTATGTTCAAGAAGCAATTGCTAGAACTTCTTGCCGCAAATACTTTATATTCCCTATCACTTTCTTGGAAAAGGCAGAAACACTTTGGCTGAAAAATCTCTAAAATGCCCACTGTGAAAGCTCCATCCCAAATGGTTATAATTTCGATAAATTCTAAACAATTGAAAACAGAATCTGCTAATGAGAAACATCAAGGAATATTAATAATAGATGTTATTTCCAGCCATGCCTGTAATAATGCATGATAGGATATTTAAGGTAAAGAGCTGCAAGCCCAAAGTGAGGCAAATGTATGTAGTCATCTCTTACATTTTAATGGAACTAATTAATGAGGCTGGCATGCTTTTGAAAATGCTTCAATTTATTCTTTGATTAAAAAGTAGAAGTCTCTCATTAGTGCAAAAATATAATTTCTGAGTTATACTTCTGGAGTGTATAAAACAGATCAGTGCTGATGTAAACTGGGAATTTCAAAATTATTGTTTACATTGCATACTATTTCAGCATCATTCACTGTGGATTTACATCATAATTAGTTTGCTCTGTTCCCCCTGCAGTGAGCTTGACTTGAAATGGGAAACTCCTCTGGATTTAACTGTTGCACCTGATTGCTTTTTTACTTTTAGACACTGGCCGTAAGGCATTTGTGTGTGTGTATTTCTATGAGAAACAGGAAAAAAAAAAAAATCTGCTCCTGTATTTGATTTATCAAATGACTTCTTTTCAGTTTTGCTCAGTTTTATGTAAGGTGACCTTTGCATTTGTGGAATGGTATTTTGATTATAAAATGCTCCTTTGTCTAGCTCAGAATTTTGTGCATATACCTTAAATTACACTTTTCCCCTGCAGACCTCATTTAGGGAAAATAGTTCTAGCATAAGGCTGTTCCCTTTCTTTTTTTTTTTTTTTTTTTCCTTTTCCTTTTAATGCCAGGTTCTGTAATTAGTATCTACCTCCTACTTAATATTTTATCAAAATTGTGAGTAAATAGCATGAGTGTGTGTTGCAGGATTGGTTGGGGAGTGTTTCCTTAGCTGAAGCTGCAGTTGTGGAAATAGGAGGAACGGTGAATACGGTTGCACCTCTGGATGAACGCGTGATACTGATACTTGTCTGCCTCGCCTTGCTGGATGGAATTCTCTTTAGGCCAGAGGGTTTTGGAGATCTTTACACTGCTGCAACATCCCTGAGCTAAGGCTAAAATCCTGCCATCTTCCAACATTTTTGTCTGGATAATAAAGAATTCTGATATCTTATGTGGGCATAGAGCCGTCCTGTAGCTCCTCCATCAGCCCTTGCCCTTTGGCAGGTTGTCCCCTCTCAGCAGGGCTGGCCTCCGGCCGCAGCTTCCTTCCCCTTGGAGCCCTGTCCTCTCTCCAGCCCTGTGCGAAGCAGTGGGGAGGGGGACAGCGGGGTGAGGCTTTGTCCTTTCTTCTATCCCTTGAAAATGGAAAAAAATACAAATAAAAATATTAGGAGGATAGGGGTGTGGTTACCCACTATGGAGCACCGAGCTCAACCTCAAAGCAGCTGAAACTGCTACAAAGCAAGCAGTGGCTTGTTGCCTGTAGGCAGTCCTTTGTCATTTCTGCTACAAAAGGTTCAGGCTGTGAAGCTGCACCCTTCCCCGCCCTTGCTCTGTCCCCGTTGTGTGGCAGGGAGGTGGTTGCTCCAAGGGAGGAAGATTTTCCTTGTTGGAAGGCAGGGTGGGATCCGGAGCATCTCGTTGGCGAAGCGGAACAGATGGGACGCGCACACTGCGCTGCCCGCCGCAGCAGGTTGGAATCTGGCGGCATGTGTGTGAGATTTAACGTGGACAGGAATAAAAAATAGAAGGGAAAGAGAAATATTTGCGCAAAATAGCTCACAGAATGATGTGCTCTACTGATAAATCAGGCCAAAAATACTTCCTCATCAAGACTTCTCAGATCCTTTGGCAGTACCTAGCACTCCAGTTTGAAGGACTGTCTGTGGATTTCAGTCCCATTGTCCCAGCCTTTCCTGGCAACGTTATGCCTCCCAGTTTTCCTAATACAAAGCTCTTCCTCTTGTAAGGAAAATAAATCAGCAATTTAGAAAGGCTGACCAGAAACAACCCATCAAAGCGGAGTCTGGAACTCCATGAGTGGCGGCGCTATCTTGCAAGTCCTATAAATGCTTGGTGTCACCCCGTGCACATCTTCCTTGGGTTTTGCATTTATTTCTCCCTGCATTATACATCAACATGGGTAGCAAAATATGAAAAAGAGGAGACAGAGCAGAGATTAGGGGCTGGAAACATTTTCACAGCAGTATCTTGTCAGCTTTCCAGCACACTCTGACTTATCGAGATCCAAACACTCACAGCTGGTGCATATTTTAATGCCAAATGACTGGCATGGCTGAAATTGGAATTCACAGTCTCTCAATGCGCTGTACTAGTGCATTTAGTCAGCGCATTGCTTTTGTGTGACTCTTTTAAAGTTAAGTTACATTTCAATGAGGGCATTTTTATGGAGGCACTGTGAACTTGCATGGAAGAGTGTGTGGCTCGGCGTGCCAAGTGTCTGTATGTCTGATTAAAATTAGAAATAAAACAACATGAAAAACCCTGCTAATTTACTGCCCTAAAATTGTCAATTAGAGCAGTGCCAAGCAGTCTGGCAGGAGCTCCGGTTCTTCCAAAAGGCAGAAGAGCAGTGCCAACTCCGAAGCAGAGGAAAGAGGAGGAAATATTTGTCAACTCTATCCAATAGCTGGTCACATAATAATTGGGCAGTAAATTCTCCAACCTGAGTCGTTTGGCTGATAGCTGGAACAGTGCCTGGTTTTGTGTTTTCAGGTTTTGTATGTGGTTTTTTGTTTTTGTTTTTTGAACTCTTCCACCAGTGCATTCTATTTCATTGGTGTTGAGATGGGTTGCTGTGCAGCTTAATGCTTAGCTGCATATTTTACATTGCCATGTTTCCTGAACAGTTCAGGATATGATGGTGCATTGTCTATAAAATTTAAAATAACCCTTTCTTACAATGAGAGTAGAAGTATTCTGGTACAGCTGAAGCTGCTTCAACAGGGTGATAGCTAGCATGTATCAGTCCTCTGAAATTCAGTGGCAAGAAAAATGAAGGCTATTTCTCTTTTATGAAGTGCAGTTCAATTTTATAGTAAGATCTTGTCTTGATTTTGATTCTCTGAACACCACTGAGAGTATCACTGTGGTGTAAGGGTCCACCCAAGAGGTGTCCTCTAGCACAGGCTTTAAGACTGTTAGCTTTAGGGACTTTGGGGGGATTATCCTTCTACTAATAGCACTGGAAAGGTCGTGTCACACAATACTGTGGTATTTTGGGGTAGGATCTCATGATTAAGAAAGTCCCAAATGCTGTTTACATTATTCTAGATTCATGGAGCAACTCAGATTTAGTTCATTAAAATTCCTACTAGACTGTGAAACGAATTGAATCCAGTTCAGTTCAATGGAAGCAAGATCCAATGATGAAAGATGCTTTTGAACTCTCCAGACCAACAAAAGTTTTCAGTTTTCTCATGGGATCCATATGTTTGCAAATGATTATTGCTCTGGATTAATTTGACACAGAGTGAGATAACAAATTAGTCAGTACTTCTATTTTAACCATGATTTTGTGGGATTTTGTTCTGTGACTTGCTTTCTGCACACCCCCCCCCCCCCCCCCCCGCCCATTTTTTTTAATCCTAGATTTTGGTTTGTTTTAACAACAAAAACACAGATTTAAGGATGAATAAAATAATACACTATATTCACCAGCCTTAAAACTGTTTAATTAAACATCTTAGAAAAGAAAGTCTGGGAAGTGGCAACAAAACAGAAGGTAAGTTATGACTCCATCAAGAAGTAGAGTATTACCTGGGCAGTTATTGAAGAACACGTGGAAAACAAAATGAGCAACAGGTGGGATAAGACATGAAGTAGAACAACAGAGGTATCCAGGCCAACACTGTCACATGCTGCACTGGACAGGGTGAATAATCCCTACCATGATCTTCTTTGCCTCCTCTTGCAAATCTGTGTCAGGATTGAAAGAGAGGTTTTGAAGAGTAATGGGAAGACATGGTAAAGCACTGAAGTAAGTGGGAAAAAGAGAAAAAGGGAGAGGAGAGGGCTTTAACTTGGCTTAGAAAAACAGTAGTTTGTTTTTATCTTGGAGGCTGGTCCAAGATAAATAGGAACCAGACTGACTAGTGATTGTACCTGGTCTGTGTTAAAAGCTCATGTCTCAGGAACTAATACGGTTCAAAGCTAGGACCTTGGCAACGTCTAAGTACTCTGCATCCTAGAGGGGAAAAAATAATAAAAAAATAAAAATAAAAAAGTCAAACCACCGTGTGTTTTGTTGTTGTTGTTTGTTTGTTTTTTCTTTTTTTCTTTTTCCTGTGGTTCAGAGCATGTGCGCCTCCCAGTGGCTTTAGGAGGAGTTTCACCGCTGCCTTCAGTGGAAGCAAAAGCAGACTGCATATAGCGTGTTTTAGACTTAGGACCAAATGGACTACATACATGCCACCTGGAAAAGAAAAATGTTGGTGCTGCAATATGTGCAGATTAGCCTACATTTACAGTCTTAGGCTGCTGATTTCCAGTATTATGAAACAATTTGTTCCATTATTGATGATTTACTCTACATACAGTAGCTGTAATTAAAAATATATATATATCTATTCAAGTTTAAGGACAAGAAGCTTGAGGGACTTCATAAAGACATCTCAAGTCGTCAACAAAAGGTGAAGTAGCACAAGGACCAAATCATCCATGTCCTCCACATGCAGCCGACATGTTTAGTTCTTGCAAGTACCAGCCTGGATGAGTGCAGAAGTAATTATTTATGTCCAAAAGACCAGCCCTCTGTCAAATGATGTAGTACAGCTGCATGTTTTGGTATTAAATTCCCTGGGAGCAGGAATAGGGCCATGATGGGTCAATAGAAAGTGAAATCATTTTTTGGCTTAAGCATTTGCATTTGCTCTTTATTTGAAATTCACGTTGCCTTCTTAAACCACTTACTCCTGCACTGATAGGAAGATAGGATATACGCCAAATGCAGTTCTTTACATGCATCTGGCATTGCATACATTTAATGAGTTTAAACATAATTTATTACCAGTAGAGAGCACTCTGAGATTAGAATTAATACTGGGCTTTGCATGAGGAAAATATTATGGTCGAGCCATAAATGCAATTCATAGTGCAGAATTAAACCAATTAATTTTTAAGGAGACATCATATGTACTTGTAAAAGTAGCTTATTTTTGTCAGTTGAGTCTTTAGAGACAAATGATTTGAAGCTTCTGAATATAACCTAAAAATAAAGAAAACATGGTAGTGTTCTTTAGTTTAACCTTTAGAGGTGTGACTACTGGACATCATGTTTCTATCTTTCCCTTATCTTGTTTAGAAACAGATCTATTGTAAATAGTATTTATAGTTCATGGCTTTTCCCTTGTTTCTGAGCATGCATCAAGGCAATGAAAATTGCCTTGATGAACAGTGAGTACAGTACCATATTGTTGCTTTCTTTCAGTTTTCTTAAATTATTTTTTATTAATTTTCAGATTACAAACATAAAGCCTACTTTTCATTGGTAACATCATAGTGTTTCATTCATACTGTTGAAAGACATAAGAAATATAAAACATTGCCCAAATCAATAAACAAAGTATTGACTTTCAATCCTGTCCTGTTCGGAATGCATTAATCTACATACTAAATCATGTCATCATTACCATTCTGTCCATCTTGCAGTTTTCATCATTTTTCTTACCATGTCTTCTAATTACACTAATCTTTTTGTACTTGAAGGGCTTGCTTTCAAATGCAGTTTTGTTTTTGTTTGTTTTGTTTTGTTTGTTTCACCCTAGAACATAATCAGTGTTTGTTTTTTTTTGTTTTGTTTTGTTTTAATTCTGCCCTAACCAGTCCTGTCCTTTGCATGCTGGAGGGCTCTAATTTTGCTGTATGATCCAGCAAACAGATGAGACTGTTAAGGGTAAATCTCCAAAACCTTTAACTCCAAAATTTAATTCTTCTGGAGGTAAGAGGAGCTTACCCAGCCATGTGAGAAGATGGATATCTTTATGCAGTACAGTTAGGCTTGTGCACGGAGCTGAATCTGGACAGATTCATTTTTTGTCATACTCCTGCTCTCTTATGACTGCACCTCACCTCCTGTGCACTTCTCTTTCTAGTTGTGTGGCTGGACATCTATGTCGTTCCCTGTGCCAGGATGCTCTGTCATCTTCTCCCAGCTGAGCAAGAACTCTCCTGCTCTCTGTGATGAAACTGTGGGTGAGGAACTGCAGGGCTCTGCTTAATCTGTCTCTTCCCTGCACAGAAAAGGTATCAAGTGAAGCTAAAGCACAGCTGAGATTTATTTCCATGTACCTAACGCAGGTTCGAAACATAAATAAATGCATAGCTGAGAGGTTTATATAGCAATGGTCAGGTGGTTTGGGCAAAAGAAAACATGTAGGAACAGAGCTGAATCAACAGGCATCTCGAGAGAGAGGAGGATGAAAGAGAGTAGGTGTGTGCTGTATGTGTTCATTAGTGTATGAACAAATAAATGCGTGACCCATCCCTCTGAATGTCTAATCCAAGTCAAGTGCTTTCATCACCGAGGAGTCTTTTAAGACCTCTCCAACAAAGTTAAACTTTCTTTCAACTTCCCTAGACATCAACAGAGCACTTTGGGTCTACAGGAATCTTTCTTTCTAAGTGTATAAACTTACTGATAACGACAACGTCATTAAAATAGAATCAGTCCTAAAGGCTGTGGAATGTGTGCCTGGCGTGCCAAGCACTAGTGCATGGTTGCCTTTACAGCACTCTGGTGGGGTAAAGGGAGGTCTGGGTCTCTAATTTACATACTTGGTGATGTTGAGATGGATAATCAAAGCAAAATGACAATTTGATTTATGCTGCAGTTGTCCCTAATGCACCAGTTAGAGGTATACTGTAGATCAGAGCCACGTTGAATTGTATTTTTTTTTTTTTTTTTTTTTTTAAAGAAAAAAACCTTTTTGTCTATCCTTTAGGAAAAACAATTGGCAAACTGCTTATTTTATGGAGACAGGGATGTGAAGTGCTAAGGGAGCATAGTTCTAATGAAAGAAAAGATGGGTGTTTGGGGAGCTAACAAGGTTTTACTTTCAGGCTGATATGCTATACTCTGAATCAAAATTTGTGGTTTGCCTCTACCATCACTTCATACTTTGTTCTTGTGCACCAAGGATGTCCTGTGCTTGATAATTTTTTCCTGTGTTCAGTTAATACATATGCAAATACAAACTTAAGTTAGCAAGACCTTTTTACCTCACTGCCAAAAGCAGTGGTGGGGCAGAAATACCAAGACTGAAAATCTTTACAGATACATTTTGTATCCGTAGTCTTGCACTAATGTGCTTATTACCATTTAATTAGAAACTGGTTTTATCAGAGTTTAAACTTTCTTTACAGTTTATGCTTGGTATGCTATTTTTTTTTTTTTTAAATCTATACAGAGGATTAAATGGATAATTGCGAGTACTTTGGATTCCAGGCTTCTTGTTTATTTATTAGTAGGCTTTCCTATTTGAATGATATAAATAGCCAAGGCAGAGACCCAGCTTGCAAGAGCCTATCTGGGTCTTTATCACTGAACAGAAGCTGTCACTTCATGGGTGCGGTTCACTTGTTTCTTTCATGTATTTCTTGCTCTAGCGTCAGCCAAGCCTCATCCCATGAGAACTTGTGGCTGCTGTTTTTCTCAGTGCTTCCTTATCTCAGGTTCCAGGGTTGTCTTTTTTTAGCTCACTTGTGTCGCAATCTCTCCATGGACTCCCCGAAATACGGTGCAATAGGGCAGCTGGGGGGCATTGCTTGACTCTGGTTCTTGGCTTGGAGGTGTTTTACCTCTCTGGTTTTCTGGGGGAATTGATAATTAAAGATGAGAGGTTTATCACTGTAGCCTTATGTAGGAATACTGTAGAATCAGAAAGCAAATATCACAATACTCGAGAGGAAATGAAAGTTCAAGAATGCCAGCATTATTAATCACTCTTATTGTTTCTCTCCGTGACAAAAATAATCTGCATTTTCTATGGCTCAGCAGGAATATTTACATTTTTAAAAATACCAGTGTATTATTTTACCACAGTTCCCTTGTAATGGCACTGCTATGCTCTAGACACCTGTAAGAATCTCACTTGAGGAACAAAGATTTATATCTAAATTCTCCAGCAATAAAATGAGAATACCTGTTTGAAAAGATTTGCCTAAATTTGATGTGTAATCTGTAGATTATAAATCCTTGGTGATAAAGATCGCCTTTTATTCTATGCTAATAGGGAACCTAGAACAAGAGTGTCGTTGTGAGTGAATGTATGTGAATAGGTATTGAAACCTAATATTTCAACAGCGACAGTACTCAAAATGTGTTTTGAAAGATGATATATAAAGGCTCTATTGCAAGTCTGTAGTTGGTAAACAATATAAAAACAAAAAATATGACACTTCGCTTGCCTGTCCTCGCATAGTCAAAGAAAACACAAAGCCCTAAGCCTAGGGAAAACTGTTACGAAATACTCAGCTAACAAGCAATAGTATGGTGTAGTTTAGCTTCACCCTTGCATCTATGCATCTTAATCCAGCTTTCAGTTAAGGACGAATGATGTTTCCTCACTTGTAAAACAACATAAAGCTGTGCCAAACACAATTTTAAATACAGAATATGAATTGTGCATGTTACACCAAGGTTAATGGTAGGAATCCCAGTTGAGAGCACTGGGCAATGGAAGCCCAGCTTGGAGATGTCTCCTAGCATGGGCTTTAGAACCAAGTCCACTACCACATTTTGTACCTCCTGGCTAAACTCAGCTAACTCTTCTGCTGCCCTTGTTCCTTTGGCATCAGCATCTCATTTGCAGACCACTTACATAAAAGAGGAAGGAAGGAAAGCAGGTACTAAGTTTCATCTGTGGCAGCAGCTCCTTTTTCCCCTGTGCACCCACCTGAATGGTGCAAGCAGAAGCACTAGCAGAAGTGCTTCTGCTTGCACCACTGAAGGGCTAGCAGAAGCTAGCTCGAGGGATCACATCAGCGCTGAGCTGAAGGGCAGCTGCTACATGCAGCTCCTGCAGCAGCACGGAGAAAATCCGAGAAGAAACATGCTGCATTTATTGTAGCGGTGCCCCCACTTCCCTTCTGTGGTATCTGTCCTTGTCAAAGATCACCAACCCCTTTCACAGCCCATTGGCCACAAGGGAACTGCTTGTCCCTAGGGAATTGTGTCCTTCCCTTCATGTCTCTCCAACTCATCTATTAGCATGCCAATAAGTTTTTCTCTTTGTGGGACATTATCTTTATGGACTGCCCTTTTGTGAATGGCCCTTCCCCCTTCCTCTGGTCATACAGCCTTCCCCCTGTGCATACTTTCTCCTTCCTTCCTAAGGAGCTTCCCTAAGCAATGAATAGAAACAGGAAGCCACTCACGGCCTCTTTTCCCCTCCCTTTCACTGAAAAGCATTAGGGCTTTTACACAGTGACCTTCAAGTAGCCTTCCTTTCCCAGCTCAGAGTGGAGTAATGATTGTACCTTTGAGGAGGGGGGAAAAAAAGTGGAGAAAAAAAAAAAAAAAAAAAAAAAAAAAAAGTCTGGCCCCGACTGAGGAATACAGAGAAGGAAAAAGGGGAGGGGGTGGGGGTAGAAACCCAGTTCACCTGTATAGGCTCCAGTGTCTCTGAATAGCTACCCAAGGAGGTGTGATTGCTCTGTATTATACTCTGTAGGTCAGAGTCATTGGGTGACTGAGAGCTTGCAGTCAGATACCTGGGGCTTCCTCTTCCCACGACAGCACTAGGGAAAGAAACAAGTTTTTTTTTCTAAGAAAAAAAAAAAACAAAAAACAAAAAACAAAAAAAAAAAAACCAAAAAACAAAAAACAAAACAAACAAACAAAC
>CM021768.1:12156863-12236680 GCA_011076525.1 Nettapus auritus
CAGTTTTTTCCTACAGGCTGATCTTAAAATGTCACTCCTATCAGTATCAATGGAAGAGGCTTGAGTAAATTATGGCCATTTTCAGGAGTGCACACTTATCCAAAGGTGTTCGGCTTCACTTTTTCATTGAGTTCCTGCTGACAAAACTGCACTGTGTAATGGCTGAGTGTCAATCACCAGCGGACGCCATCGTGTTTGGCAGAAAGTACTAAGCAGCTCTCTAAAAGCAAGCATTTAAAACATAAGCAGCCTCAAGGAATATGCACTGTGTTGCTCATTGTGATTTTGACATTGCTCTCCTACCTTATTTACTTGGTAATTCCACCCTCTAAATTGTGTTATTTAAAAACATGTTTAATAACATATTTGTTTAAAGGTTATGGTAATGAGCATGTTATACAGTGTCAGAGCACGTCAGGTATCAACACAGCACTCAGGTAGTTTACTGTGTCTGTGTGACACTGAAGGATGATTCACCTCGTACAGGTGAGGGCAATGCTGACTGAATGACTTACTGAAGTCCACAACTCTTGATTTCATGGATTTGGACACTTCTGTCTTTTTCAGTTCTACAAGTACATGTTTTGCTGGGTCTGCAAAGTCTCCTTCAGCTTTCACACAAACAGCTGCATTCTGCAAGCAAGCAAGGAAGGAAGGAACAAGCGGTCCTTTTTGTCCCCTCAACAAACACAAAATTAACTGCCCTGAAAAGTTTGTAGACAAAGTGAAATACTTCTAATTCCTCCTCCTTGCCCCTGCTGTTCTTGACTTGACAGGCAGCCAACCCCATGCTGTTTTTATTAATTTACTTTGGTTCCTCATTCATCCGTTGCAAGTCCTAGCTCTTTTACGGTGGAACGGCTGACCCTGCCAAGCTGCTGCTGGAGGTGGCTCTGTGTTGCTGACCCAGTATATGGCTACGCACACATCTCCTATTTGCAAGGCTCAGGCCAGCACCCCAGACTTAAAAACATGCGGGACAAAAGCTCTGATTATCTTCCTGGACTTAAGTACTATCTGGGCTGTTCCCACACTTGTTACCAGTTTGGAGAATTAATTCAAATTATTGAAACTATCTCCTTTTGAAATGCAAGGAACATTCCTGTTGACCATGAGGCATTCTTCTCTTCCCACCAAAGCTTGCATTTTTAAAACTTCTTCCTTCTGTGTGCTCTGTGCAGAGCACTTCGGAGAACAATTGTGTTATCTAAGATATCATGACAAATGCTGGATACAATAGCTTCTAACTCATGAAAAGCATGAATACCTTCCTTCTTGATGGCTTGTATTTCTTGCAGCTTTACATCCGGATGGGTTTCCGCATTGTCACTGCACATTAAGTTCAAAACTAGGGATTTTTCCATCAGACTCTTAACTCTTTCTGGGTTGCTTCAGTAAGTCTTTCCTCCCGCAGCGTTCCCAGTACCACCAGAGATGTCTGTCCTTCAGCCCAACATAATTCCGTCAGTCCTGCTAATTCAAAACCTTAGGTAGGATCCAAGCAAAATAATTTTTGCTCTTTCTCTTCTAGCTGATCTTGTCTCATGACGATATTTGCCTGAAACTCGTGGTGAGCAGACCTCTCAGCATTTTACAGAGATTAATGAATTTGTCTTCTCAATGTCCCCCAGAGGCAAGAAAGCTTTGTGCAAAAAAGGAAACTGGGAATCCAGGGAGATTAATGGATTTGGTGAAGATTACAAGGGAAGTAGCGGCACAGAGGTGACGAGCTCTGACTTTTATCTCCCGGTCCTGTCTTCACATCAGGAGTCATCTTGCCAGGAAAACCTGCTGTTTCTATTCCTAATAATAGGTTGTTATTTAATGCTGAATCTATATGGCTTCTTACAGATGAAAATAAGAAACTTCTCCCTAAGACATAGATAATTTAAAGTAATAGTGAATACAGAACACAGGAGGGGATACCTTTATATTTATGGGTGTACAGGAAGAGAAAATAGATGGGCTTTTTTGCCTTGAGTTCATCCTGAAAGTTGACTCATAATAGACAAAATGTCAGGGACCCAGATAATGTAGAGAGCTACCTATATGAAAGTTCCTAATTTACTGGTTCCTTGTTTGCTATTGTATATGTTGGACTAAATGTCATATGTAAGTGAGTACCTCCACTGTGGTGATTTCTGTTGGTGTTAAGGAGAAGTCCAAATTCTGCTGTGCACCACATGCCCCCGAGCTACTGAAAATCCAGAGATTTCTCTCCATCCTAGTGCATCAGTTTTGTCGCAGGTACATGTTCAAGTAAATTGGAAAATATTCCTACAGTAATACAGAGAAGCAAACTGGGTATTATTCATACATCGCTTGAGCATGTTTTACTCTCACTGATTTGAAAGTGTTCTTCCTGTGGAAAGGGACTTTGTGTTTTATCAGTTCTCAAATACCACTGCGTTAGATACAATTTAGTACCGCATATAGGGAAGGAATGTGTGGTTGAAACTTATCTTTGGTTGTAATCTGTTCTGGCATGTCAGTACGTCTTGTGACCCTCCTTATTTATAAAACATTTTTTCTTTTTGAGGGCTGCGGCAGCTTAGGAACACCACTGCTTTCCATGAAAACAGGATTAGGACAAAATGATATGGTCTCCTTCATGGTGACCTTTTCATTTTTTTCCAATTAATGAAGTTTATTTCAACTTACCCTCTATCACTGATTTAAGTTTAGAATTTAATATTCCACCTTCAAGGCAAAACTGTACTGAATAGTCCTTGCTGAAAGCTTTAATCAAATTTAGGTGGGATTGCCTTTCTTTTTCTCTTTTTTCCTTTTTTATTTTTTTTCTCATTCCAAATGTCCCTTAAGTCTTAACTTCTGGTGACTGCTCTTTTCTGAGACCTCCTAGAAATTCTTGATATTGAGTGGCAGGTTTCCATGACATACTCTGGGCCATCTTTGCAAAGACAAACATCTGCCAAACAAATTAAAGTCCCCACTGAATCGAAAAGCAGAATTTAAAAATTAGTTATGTAAAGTTCAGTTCCGCCTTGGCAACTGAACAATCACAAAGAGGTAAAATTTCTCTATGTGTAGACTTAGTGACATTTGCTCTACAGACTCTACAAGTGATTTCTCTAGTAGTGGTAATATTTCTAGTCAGATGTAGTACACTTAGATGTACTTTATATAGTAGTAAATATTAAGTCTGATAACTTAGACATGTAGATATGAATGTAGTTATCCTCATTTCAACATACTATGAAGTTCCCATGCCTTGTCCATCTAATTAAGATTTATCAAAAACAAATGAGGCCTGTGCTCAGAAACATTTCCTTCATTTCCTATGCCAGAGGCAGCTTTTCTGATGCTAGATGAGGTCACTTATGATCTTGTTCATACCCCACGCAGTTTTGCATGAGTGACTTCTGCAATATTAATCTCCTCTGGAATTCTATCAACCTTTCAATTTTATGTAGTTTTACACACGATGAATATTTCCCCCATTATGCAATTCCTGGACTGCTTATTACCTCAGGGATGCAATCCACCAACACATCCCTCAGTCATTCATCAAGTTTTCTAATTCTTCGATTTTGTTTTTTCTCAGATTTTTTTTTGTTGCTGTTGTTGGGAGTTTTGATTAGCTTAGTCAACCTGCCAGACTTTTTTGCAGTTTATTTTAGTGTCAGCCTGATCCAGATGGAGCTTTCATTTACCAGCTCTGCTGTCCAGCACAGTTAATTTCTCAACCACAGACTCTACCCTGTTTTCAACTGAGATCATAGATTTTTTTTTTCTTTTTTTTTTTTTTTTTCTTTTTTTTTTTCTCGGTGAGTGCATCTTGCTGTGAAATACTGCTGTACTTTCCCTCCAGCTGTCTTGTGGTTTGTCCCCCTGCCCTACTGTTGCTCCCTCTAAAAAAAGGCACAAGAAAAATCGCGTTGTGGCCCTTCTGCCAGAGTGAGGAGCAAAAAAATGAGTATCAACTTCCATTTTATGTTTTCCTTCAGTTCTGTCTCCCTGATGTTTCTTTCTCTTTGTTGTTCATTTATCACTGGTGTTGCTTGGTATTTTAGTTTTTCAAATGTGTCTCATGACAGGAATGAAAAATGTGTTTTCCGAGCGAGGCCAAAGCTGAAGGCAGCTGCGCAGATGTTCGGGAGCAAGACAAAACTATCACGCGGGCTTCTCCCTCTGCTTCTACTTGCTCCTATTGCAAGGAAAATGGGGGTGAGCTAGGGGGCACAAGGGGACGGGATACAGCCCCAGGGGGGCCGTGACCACCCTCAGGCACACACCCGAGCGTGCACACGGCCGCCAGCCCAGAGCACCCCGCGGGCGCTGGCCGAGGTGCTGAAGCGGGGGCTCCATCTCCGGGCAGTGGTTGGGGCAGTAGTGGCGGTACTTGGGGCAATAGTTGGGACAGTTGTGGGTTCCATGCCGCAGGAGGAGGTGGCCTGGACACCGAAGTGACACCACTGTAATGCTGAACCAGGTCACGTCATAGCAAAGCGCGCAACAAAGGTGCTAGGAAGGTGAAGGTGCCGTCACCATTCTGTTCTGTTTTCTTAACCTCCGTGGGGAGGCCATCTATGCAACAGGTAATGTGCTAGTAAATGCTAAAGTTTTTCAGACTTAGTGAAATGATTTTTTTTTTTTTTAGATATATCTTGAATATCTTTATATGTTTAGAAGTTTTTAAAAACATGCAGCACCTTATCCAACTATGAAGTAGATTTAAGCAGTTCTCAGAAACCATTTATTACATATATGGTACACAACTTATTTTTTTCAAGTATCATAAGACTATTTGTGCTAATAGAAATCTATCTGTATAAATCAGAAACCTAGCATTAGGAGGCACCCAACTGGCTCTTCTCTTGCCTTTTGTAGCAGTCCTACCATCACATTTGATCAGAGTTCAGTGATCTTTTCAGTGCTTAAGGTCAGAAAATAATTCCATGATACTTTGAAACAAGAACTTAGTATCCTAAACTATGAAGAATATTCAGAAGAGTAGTGATCCATTAATCCTAGAAGTGATGTATGACAAGGTCTTTCAATTCAAGAAATTAAAAATCAACTTACTAACACTTAATTTATATATTTTTCTGCCAACCTGAGGGATTGGTGTTAATACATTGATCTTGAATGAAGTTGTGACGGTGACAGAATGGTGACCTCTTGTCAAACAGTGGTGCTAGAGGAGTTAAACACCTCTCACCCTCATCTTAAGTAGTATTACCCAATTACTTTAAAATACACCACCTGTGACCACAATGCATTAGTAGCAAGATAGGAAATAGAAGCTGGACTCCAAGATTTTTCTGCTTTACTAATTGCATTTTCACTTCATCATAAAGAATGTACATGAGGGAGCTGTAACTTCCCCAGTCTAGCCAATATTTTTTTATTCTTGATGAGTGTATTTATTCAGCCATGATTCTGTCCTGAGCTTTTGTAATTTTATTTATTGCTATACCTATTTGTAAAAATGAGCAAATCAATAGAGTATTGGGGGAGGGTAGTGAAAGAAAAAAAAAAAAAAAAATCACTCAGAAGCACTACAATAAATTTACTGTAGGATAGAAAACTCCAGAGACAAAAAGTAGATAAATTCCTGATGATAAACACTGAAGGCAAAATCTGAATCACTCATTGATTCATCATGTCTTTTCTTCAGTATTTATAGAGCCAAACAAATAAGATAAAAGGAAGAGATAATCCCAGTAGCCTAATGAGAATGTTACAGTTACCAGACTTTACCTTCTGAGGACTGAATACAGCAATCTGCTCCAAAAATTTGTATTTAATAATTGACTAAAGGGTGTTGTGGACTCATCTAAACATTAGATGAACTTAGTTTTCTTGGAAAACCTCATAATTTGTAGCCTGAGCCAACTTTTGTTATTATTAGCACTTTTTTAAGTCTTATTTCCTTCCATCCTCCTCCTATTACCTGGGTGTGTTGATTATCCTAATGAAATAGAATAGAAACACGGAGACCACCATGAGGTATAGTTACAACTTAATGAAAGAACATAATGAGGGAGACCATGATGATTATTCCACTTAAAGCAGATATGGATTCTGAGTTTCACTGCCACAATTTCCAGAAAGGAGAGAGATGTGAATGACCTGTTCCTTGATGAGATGTCATCTGTCTAAGGATGATAAATCCACATGGAGTCTGTCTTTGTTAGTTCTGATAAACTAACAGTCCAGTGCTGTTTGTGAAGATGTATGTGTGTATGTTATTTTTCATTGTTTTGTTAAGAGAGGAACTTGTGCATTTTCATTTTTTAAAACTGTCATTTATGGAATCATATTTTTCAAGAAGGCCAAAAGTCAATGTTTATTTGTACACACAGCTTTGCATTCCTTTTTTACTGAGGTGACATATATGGTCATCAAAGAAGCAGATAATCCTTGGCCCAAATACCTTCAGACTGCAAAGACTGGCAGCCAAAGTAAAGAGGAAAGGATAAGACTCCAAGATGTACAACCACTGTGGTAATTGGCAAAGTTCTGCTGGTGTTTATTGTTTGCAGTGGAGTACTGCCAAGTTATGGCTTTTTACCTGTGAACAAAACAAAAAATGAAAAAAATTTCCTGGCTGGTGCAGTAGTGGGACTTTCCAAGATGAAAAGTACTGAACATAATTGACTGAAGTCCTCCATACTGTAAATCTTTTAATCGCTCTTCCATTGCTGCTCTGTTGGTTTCAGTCCCTTGCAATGCATTCTCTCTTTCCCAAGTCCTCACAGAGCATCTCTTAGGTACTTGAAAAATAATGATGGGCACTTCTGAGCAGCACTGGTGAGCAAAAATGGCTTCTGCTGTAGTTCTGTGTAATGTGCTGCCATGCTGGCTTCACTGTGGACTTGTGCATTCTCACGGGTCCTGGCCTGAAGGAGTATAAGAGGAAGGCGTATCAATTTCTCCAGAATGGGTACTGTTTTGCATGTTGCATGGAATAGTTGGTAACATTAAGCAATCCTCTTGGTCTCCCAAGGGTTTCTTTCTTTCTTTCTTTCTTCTTTTTTTTTTTTTTTTTTTTTTTTTTTTTTTTTTTTTTATTCTTAGCATATTCTTTTTCTTATTATCTGTGCTTGGCTTTTATATAATAAACAGTTACCAGTTTAGGGACTGGATCTAACAGACTGCTTATTTTGCTTGCTTATGCACCCTGATTCTACAGCTGAACCAAAGCTCTTACTTTCCACAAGATTTAAATTGGATTTTTATTCAACAGCCAAATAATTTAGAGGGTTTCTTTAATCTCTGCTACTCTGGCTCATTAAGTGCAAAAGAATTGTCACTACCACTCACTCTCATTGAAAAAACAGCCTGTAGTAACTTTGCATATAGCTTGAAGGCTGCTTTTGTTCCCAAAAATTAGTTTACGTTTAGCCTATATTAGTTATTCCCCTAGATACCGTGTCCCAGACAGCCTGGTATTCAAGAGTCCTTGCAAATACAGAAGAATAACACCAAAGACTCTCTACAAAGACCTCATTGTAAGACTAAAAGGATTTCCTGTGAATAAGAGCTACACATGGACTTAACACTGCTGGGAGCAAGAACATACAAGGAGAAACCAACTACACAGTGAAGCCAAGACATTACTGTTTTTTAATGATTTCTTTGTAGATAGGGAGAAGAGGTCTTTTCCCAAGGAGCTCATGATAATACAGCGTAGCCAAGAACACAAGGGAGAATGCTGTGTGGAAGGAAGAAAGGGAGCCTTGAAGGAAGAGAGGGAGCTCTGAGCTTTCTCCCTCTTTCTGTTCTTTTCTACTCATTTAGATGAGGTGTGAATGTAACTGATAGGCAGTGCACACTGCCTCTTCTGCAGAAAGGGATTGCAGTGGGATATAATGATTTCTCAGTCCTGTATTATGGTGCCAGTTCAAAGGGGTAGTAGAACACAAATTAAAGTAACATCACTCTCAAGGCAAATGCCATAGGACTGCTCACTAGAACATAGACAATGAATGCCTATAAGGAATAGCTAGTAACTGTTTCCAGAACTGCATGGAAAGTAGTAACTATTTTACACTTCAGTTTTCTTCAGAAATTAGAAAATAATCAGGCCAAATGGAAATAATAAAGGAAAACTGTAGAAACTTAGGAGTATGTGTAGATTTTGTTGTTAAAATTAGGAATGTCTTTCCACCGGAAAAATAGAAGTCATTTATCCAAAGCATGTTTTCTCATGTTAATATCTTCCCACATTTGATAGCTTTAAATAAACTCACATTTGTATCAACAGGGAACTTCATTATTATCGTATATCAGTGCAAAGCAGGAGTAACTTCAGCATGAAAATCCATGAGGGAAAGGAGCTTTTGGAGTTAGCCTTCCTCATATTAAATATTACTAAGCTTTTGCAATTTTGGAAAGAATTAATCCTCAGTTGAGTGTATCTCAGACGGTAGAAGGAAATTGATGCTCTTTCTGTAGTGTTTTAACATGAAATAAAAATTAGTGTTGTATACCCTGTGCAATACTGGCTTAGTTGTTCAGTTCCATGAATAACGTTGGCTGAGAGATGGTTTTGTATCCAGAGAGTATCTCAGAGTAGTCTGTTACTCCTGAAGTAATAGAGGAGTATTACAGGATCCAATATTCACTTTGCTGATTAAAGATGTATGGCTTATTTTGTTACTCTTCCCTTCTCTGTTTTGCAACAAATCGTAAGAACAAAATGGCTTTGCTTCAGACCAAAGGCCAGCTTAACTCTTATCCTATGTCTGACCACAAGCAGCAGGGGATGCTTAGGCCATAGATGAGAACAACTACATTGTACCATCTCATTTTTAACAGCACTGTATTTCTGAAGCTCTGTGAAAGAGAAGGCAGGGTTTACCAACTTGGACTTTGACTGTCTCTCCATTGCTGTTCCATATAATCTTCACCTCAGTTTTATCTCTAAAATGTATTTGGTGAGATCTAGCTCAGGACTTAGGCATTTAAGTACTTCTGCAGTATAGCAAACCCAGCTAAGTTACCTGTATCTGTGTGAGATATTTATTCCATGTTCACTTCACTAGTTGGTGAGGAAATTTCCGTGGTATTTAGAAAGGAACAGGTACTGTGAGGATGCTTACTTCTCTGTTAGATTAAAGGTAGGGCTGTCAGGCCTTTCCATACCTTTTTGTCCTTTTCTGTTTTATCTAATGACAGCTTGTTCGTGTTTTCTTTTCCCTAAAGCCCTACTGATGAATCCTGTAGCTGTTGGACCAACCCGATTACATGCTGAACCACACTGATATAGTCTTGCTCTTTCTTTTACTTGACCTTTCCACCTCTTTCCTCCATGCATTCAGCCTCCCATTTTTATAAGAAAAAAAACAAAAGCTACTCATACTCTAATCATAGTGACCTTGGAGTCTCAATTGGTGAGGAACTACCTCATTTTGCATTCTAAGCCATAATTAGTGTCAGTCAATGGCAGTGGCACAAGAAACAGTTACATGTAAGAAAGGTCAGGGACTCGCTGTTCCTTCGGCTGAGAGCACAGTGGGACAGGTAGGTGTCCACTAACTGAGGTTGTGTGTATGAGTAATCTACCAGGATACTCGACCTCACCATGTAGTTGCCAGGTACAATTTCAGATCATAGTTTTTTCACATTACAGTATTAGTTTTGATAACCATGCAGAGACAGATGGCATTTTGTCGCCTTTCCAAAGCAGAGGAATAATTTGCCGAGCTGTAGCTAGTATAATGAGAAGCCAAGTAAGTTGAAGATGAGGTAAAACCAAAGCATCTGTTGGTCCTTGTGTGCCAACTTTTGGATGCCGCAGACGAACTAATATTTCCACACAAAAAGTGGTGACTGTTATAGATTTGTGTAAAAAAGATGGCATTTGATAACAATGCCACAACAGATGTCGTTGAGTCCATGCTTGATTTTTACTACTGCTCTGTGCATTTTTGGAAGAGATGCTTGCTCTGCACAGCTTGTATGGAGTATGTTCATTATAAAATTTTATTTTTCAGGAAACAATGAGATGGAAAATTTGTAGCTAATCTGATATTGTCCTTCTTTATCATGCTTCCTTAGTGGTTTGGGGGAAGAGTTTATTCTTGTTTGATTCCTTTTCAATCCTTTTTATGTGAAAGAAGTGCCTATACATATAACTATATGCTGTATATAATATAAAAATCTTAAGAGAGTTCTCTATTAAAATACAATGAAAAATTTGAGGTTACTTGCACTATCCAATATTACGTTTTCCAGCATGTGTCATGGAAAATGTGTAATTATATCTTCCCTATTCAAAGCAATTCTTCTCTTCACCTTAATCCTATTCTTTCTTATCTTCTTTGATGAGAGAGAACAATGTTTCAAAAGTTCCCCTTTAAGAGCGAAGCTTGTAAAAGAAACCCATGGAATACTGTAGCCTACTTGACTCTTTCTCCTTGGTAATAGATGTGGCAATTTAATAAAAGCGGTTTCTATCTAGGTCAAAATTATTTGAGGCATGCATACTTCACCTAATATATATATATATATTTATATAATATTAACTGCCTGCTATGATGTGGTGTATTCTGCAGTCTGCATTGTGTGTTGCAAGTGCGAGGGGCCCAGTGGGAGTGGGTGAAGAGGAGAATTCTCTCCTCAGAGGTGCGGACCTGACCAAATCTTAGATATACGCATCCAAGACCTTCTCAGAAAGGGAAGCAGCAGACCCATGGGACAGCAAGAGGGAGGTTGAGGAGGGAACAACAGCATTTGGAAGACTGTAGAGAAGGGAAGGGGGCTCCCCCAGCCACCAGAGCCTCCCACAGCAGGAGTGTGTGCATTTGGGTATAAACTGCATGCAGCATTTGCAACAAAGGGATCTGAAGCTAAACTGCTGCTTTCTTTATTGCATCCCTGCTGCTTTTCATTTGGTGGTTGTGAACATTGGTGCAAATGTTGCTTTGCACGGGTGGGCAGGAGGGAACGCAGGTGTAGCGTGGTGTTCAGCAGGTTGTCTCGCGCCCAGGAAGCAGCACTGGCCCGTTCTTGCCAAAGCCTGTCAGGAGGACTAAGCCAGAGTCAAGAGTTAGAAGTCCAGTTTGAAGCAAAAAGGGCATCAGATAAACTGGACAGAGGCTGAATTTGAAGGGAAAGGAGAGAACCTGTTGATTTAAAAAAAAAAAAAAAAAAAAAATGTAGCGGTGCTTGATTGATTCTTTTTGCTACCTGAAGCCCCAGGGGTAAGGAAGAGTGAAACCCTGAGTTTTTATTATAAAGTGCTTTCACCATGGGTTAGCAGATGCTCTCAGCCAAGGGAGTACTCTTAGACCTTGCCAATTCTTCAAAACACTTTCATCTGCCAACCAGCATTACCTCTGCCTTATCCATGCTGAACTGAAGTCTAACATGCTTTCATCCAGTACCTGATTTTTGCCAAGTATTGTAAGAGCAGATATTTTTCTCACAGTAGATTTAATTCACTGACTTTCTGTCCATTTCATAGCATTCAAAAGGGTGCTTAAAGCACATGGTTAGAGACTAACATTACCATATTTTATACAATTATCACTGAGTTTAAATTGATTACCCTAATGGAGATCTGCTATTTTCAAAATTCCAGTCTCTCTGGTTTTATAGTGCATTTCGTAGACCGCATTGTATCTCTTACGTATTCTGTTTTTCATTATATTTTTTCCTCTCATGAGTGTGAAATGCAGTCTCATACTGTTGGGTATTTAAACCAAATCTTCTTAAGGACTGCGTTCAGTAGTAAATACTAATACACAGGAAGTTCACTAAAGTGCAAGAGTGGAATAAATGCTTTTGAGCTAGACAGAGAGAAAAATAGCATCTAGCTTTTTACTACTGCACCTGTAGAGGAAAATCTGGCTCACTTTGTCCTTGATTTTGGTGAGTTTATTTATTAAATATACTGTTAACAATAACTTTGTTTCTTCCCAGATAACGTGCACAAAAATCTTCACTTGATAAAAGCGGTGCTGATGATATCCTTGGAGATCATTTAGGGTTCTTTATAGGGAATAGTTTTCTGCGTGGCTAGAAATCACAGCACCTTATAAAATTTGTGTCTTTACAACACAAAAATTGAAGTTAAATAGGAGGATGAGTAGGGGTGTTCATAGCAGTCTAGAGGAAGATATAATGCTGTGTCTTAAGATGCAACAATCCTGAGTTTGGCTGACAAGCTGTCCAATGACTTCTTGCAGAATATTCAACTCAATATTTATTTTGTCTTTTGACAAAATCTCCCTGTAAGTTTTTGTGATTTTTGGTGTGTGTTTTAATTGGTGAATGGGTCATATTTTTCCTTATGGCACAATGAGAGGTTTAAAAACCACTGAAAGTTCTGAAAGAGTTGAATCTAACAGAGAAAAACACAGCTGTACAATAACAAAATGCCTTGTAGCCTCAGTCCTACTGGGATTATCAACATTGCAGGTCAATTTTAAAACAAAGAACTAAAGACATAAAGGCAAAGGCATCAGAAATAGATTAACATGCTGAAAATAAGCAGTAGTAATTGGAGTCTTGAATACAAAAAATCTAGCAAATCAAAATACAGATTTAAAATTTTCAAATTTAATTGGTGTAAGAATATTTGTAGAAGACAAGAAGAGGAGCACATAAATATCATACTTTAAATTTGGTAACATTAAAGATGATCCAAGAAGCTAATATAATTTTGTTCTGCATCACTAAGTACTATTTTGCTTGAATACTGAGCATAATAGATGACTACACTTTTGGTATATCATAGATTTCATTTGTTAGAATAACGTTCTGATGAGCCACTTGTGCAGTGCCAGCTTGAAGTAGATTTAATCTTTTTTTTTTCTCTTGAACTCTGTTATTTTTCTGCATATTCTGTGTGCTGTGGTTTCCACTGACCCCTGTTTGCTAATGATACATTTTATTAGTGCCAGTTAGAATAAATTGGTCTGTTAGGTTTAGAGCAAAGATGTTAATGATGTTTTCAACCTTAACACAATGAATATCATGCAAATCACTGTGCATACGCTTCGTAATACAGGGTCACTTCAATCTCTGCAGTTTCAGCAATTTGTGAGTTTGGTGCCATGCTTTATTAGAATACCATTTGTAAACCATTTTGTCATCCACGATGAATTATTTCCTCTTTCAGCTGATGACTTGCAGTCAGAGGAGCATTCTTTGCACCAAAGACTAGTTTAAGAAAAGAACAACAACAAAATAAAAATAAAAGTTTGGGTTTTTAGTTATGGGTTACAGTTATGAAGTTAGAGATTCCAGTGGGCACCACTTAGGGAGCTCCAGTGATCTTCTCTTTGCTTCTGAAGGTGCTTGTGCTCCTACCAAAGCAATCACTTGTATGGGGAAAACAGTCAAATCTCTCTCTCTCTGTATTTATGCAGTTGAGCAGTAATATATGAGAATGAGGACTGAGGTACTGGGCCCACATCCTGCATCACTCTAATTAACTCAGTGAAGTTATCTTGAAGCTGATACAACAGCATATATACCGTGAAAATTCTGCCCATGGAGTTAGAGGCTTAAAATAAAAAGAGCAGCTCTCCTGTATAAGATATGAACTTACAGAGAGAGTGTAGCAAAGGGCCATGAAGGTGATTACGGGTTTGGAGCATCTGTCACATGGAGAGAGGCTGAGGGAGCTGGGACTCTTCATCTTGGAGAAGGAGAGGTTAAGGGGGACTTTATTAGTGTGCATAAACATCTGATATAGGAGTGAATGAGATGGAGCCAGGATCTCTTCAGTGCTGCTCAGTGACGTGACAAGAGACAATGGGTACAAACTGAAATACAGGAAATTCCATTCAAACATGAAAAACTTTTTTTACTGTGAGGTTGGTCAAACAGAACAGATAGCTCCAAGAGGCCGTGGAGTCTGCATCCTTGGAGATAATCAAACCTGCCTGGATGTGGCCCTGGGCAGCCTGCTGTAGCTGATCTTGCTCTGAGCAGGGGTTAGACTGGCCAGTCTCCAGAGGTTTCCTCCCACCTCAGCCATCCTGTGATGAGACCCCAGCCTCTGCTACTTTAAGTTTGTTGCAAATGCAAAACTGGATCTCTGGCATCCTGTCTGCTCTCATGCCCATCTGCTAGAATGGCATTATGCCCACTCAGAAGGTGCTATGCCAGTTTCAACAAGGCACAGGTGCCAACCAAACATAGATTTAGAAAGATACCCTGCAGAAGATCCTCCTGGTAGTAAGTAATGCCAAATTAGGCCCACATGCTTCATTACGAGGGATCACATCTGTTGAGGCTTGTGGGCATTGTACCATCAATTACAGGCTTTATCCTCTTTTTCTTTTTCCTGAAAGCTTTAGTGAATGGAAAGCAAAATTTATGAGCCAGTCCAAGGCCTTGAGAAAATCTGGGTTTTTCCCTCGTGATCTCCATCTTGAAATCTCAACTTTCAAACTGCTGGAGCTTATATCCCTGTGTTAGACATACTTTGGTATACACTAGAACTGTTTGCAAAGGCAACAAAAGAAAAGACACTGAAAACAGTATTCTTTCTTGTCATTTAATGCCATGAGGGAAGGATTATGTGGAATTCACTTGATACTTCTCAGCCCATGAGGCATGTTTTGCAGCTTTACGTTCATTCAGTACAAGAAAACACGCTACTTGGTCATTATGTTATCTGTCCACAAGCTTCACTTAGGCAACCAAGAGATCACAAGGCTCAATCTGCAGGCCACTGTGGGATCTGTTTTACATTGTCTGTTGTGAGCTGTGAAGAGATGATACTAATCGAATCATGCCGTGAGGAGAACTGATAACCCACAAAGAACTCGTAAGTCCTCTTGCTTCAGGAAACCAGGCACTGAGTAGGAAAAGACTGGTGACAAAGTGCTCAGTGCTGCCTAGCTAACTTGGCAGCAATTATCTGGGCCTCTGGTATTCTGTGGGATATTCATCCTTCATGTTGTGTAGACTAAACTGGGAGCTTGCTATGCCAAAAGACATTGCCTGAGTTTTCTTGTTAGCCCTGAGTTAGTTTGACCACTGCTTATTGAGTTTCCTTCAGGACCTCCCTAAGCTAGAAGTTGAGATTTAAGGTTGCTCAGTTCTGCTTAAATTATTTCACTAATCTTAGAGTGGGGGGTGAAGAATGGGATGCAGGAAACTGTCTAGAGCAGAGCAGCCTAGAAAACATGTTCCATGATTTACCTTCAGGAGCAGTTAGGGGGAAGAGGACACTGCGCTGTACCTGTCTACACCTCATATTTACCCTGATGGGAACTGGCTTGCGTTAACTGGCAGTCAGCTTAATCTGAGTTATGCCAACAGTAAAAGCACAAGCCCAAACAAAGCCCCGTGGTCTGTCAGTGTGTGCTTGCTCCTCCTTCAACCAGGAGGCTTGCAAGGAAAGACAGCACTGCCTTGCACCCCCTGCCTGCGCAGGCAGCTCCAACCAGCAGCATGGGGGCACCCCGGAGGTCCAGGCGCCGAGCTCCAAGTGCCATCGTATCGATCTAAGTGTGCCTCATTCCGCTTCAGCTGATGGGTAAACCAGCTGTAGCGCAGGCAAATAATGTAAAGCATCATAATTTTGATGGTGTTTATTCCACGTTTACATCATTAAGAGAAATATGTTTTAAAATATTGGTGAGTCCTACAGACTGAATTTTATTCTCATAATGATACAAATATTGATATCCAAACACTCCATTATTTATGCACCATTAAGTAATCTGCTTGCGGCCCTTTCCCACATCTTTCCATTTGAACCTGGAGAACATGCTCTGTCATATGGTTCGCCTATTTATTCTTTAAAAGTTAAAACAATAAAAATAGCACAGCAGGGTCTTGTCCATAAGCAATGGAAACATTGCTCTAAATTCAGTACTATTTCTGTTTTTATTATGTGATCGTTTCTTTGTTGTTAATCACTTGCCCTACTTAATTCATTCATTATACTCGAAAGCTTTGAGATTAAACCCCCAGGCAGGATAGCTTCATATGAATCCTTTCTTTTTTATCTGTTCCAAGTTAGATTAAGTCTAGGTCCTGTTTAATGAGGTGCCACTTGCTGGCTTTTCATGCAGAAAGAATTCCTCGTACTCAGCGGTATGTATATGCCATATAAATTATAAAATATTTTACATTTTTTTCTGAATTTCTAACTAATGTGTCCTGCAGAAGACACTATTATTACAAGTTCCCTGGGACATGGGTGGTTGGCTACTTCTGATTTGATTTTTTTTTTTTCTTTGTGATGAATCTTACTGTTCATTTTTGATTGGTTTTCTTTTTATTTAAATTATGTAATTCCACAGTAGTTTTGTTATCAATGGCAGTAAGAAAACTTCTTATTTGTCTCTGCCTTCAACTGAGGAAGTCAGTTGTTGGTTCATCTCTACCTGCCATACAATGTTTAATGGTCTGCCCTTGTCTACTATGGCTTCTGTGCTTATGGCCTGCGAGGGACAATGTGGCTAAGGCATGGGAAGATTTATGGTCAACAATACCTAAGGGAGCATGATAGGTCTCTTGCTCCACAGTCTGGGTGATGAAGTACTTTTTATGATCATGTTGACTGGAGTTAGACTTCAACATGGATCTGAGGCTGGAATTCATACCTCTGGATCTTTATGAGAGGTATTTGTTGCACTCCCATTGGGCTCCTTTGCAGCCTTTGTCCTGTAGTTAACAAATGTGTTCCATATTGGCAGATTCCTGATGCTAATGGCACTTCCTCTAGATTCATCGATCTGCTTGTACCGATCCAGCACTGACTAGTGATTACATGCTAGACTTACATCCATGTTCTCAGCTTCTACACATTCCTTCCAACATCAAACAACCGTTTAGCTGAAAATGCCATATACAACCCTCATGTCAACCCCTATTTGTATGTTCATATATTATTGGAAGGTATTTTTCTTTATGCTAACTATGAATGTTGGTATATACGAGGAGAGTTTGACTATGCTGCCAAAATCCACCTTTCTGAAAACTGGGGACATATCCAGGTTGTACATCTTTATTTCAAGACATGGAAGCAGACAGCAAAAATGGAGTTCAGCTGTATTTGTAAAAGCCCGCTACAGATAAGTGGTTGGATGTGTTGGCAATGACAGAGCAGCTTTGTCCTGCTGAGAGACGGTGATCGCAAGTAGTCTCTGTTTCCCCTTTGCCCTCTTTTCCACCAGAATTTGAGACTAAATGCCTCTCAAAATGGGAAGCAGCAATGATGTCTGCGAAGGACCATGTTCTACAATGTCTGGAGAGTTCTTGTTCTCACTTTTGCCTGCTGAGTTTAGGAGCTTGATTACCTTATTCTAAACTAAAGCTGTTCTTGAAAAGTTATTCAAGTTATGGTAGTTACGCTGAGTTAAGAATTAGTTATGCTGAACTAGTATTAGGCCAATTTAGGATTTATTATTATTATTATTATTTTTATTTTTTTTTTTTCCTGAGGAATTGCTGAATGCTCCTGCCCAACCATTGGAAAGATATATTGTAACCTTCAGCCTTGGTTTCTGGTGATATTTGGATGGTTCACCTGGAGAAATGTTGTCAGTCATACAATATGTTGAGCTTAGGCCCTTCTTCAGTATTAGTTTACCCAGAGCTGTTGTAAGGCTCTTGCAAGAAATCTTCTCCACAACTTTGTGTAAGCGGAAAGCATGGCTTGTTCTGTGTGGCTCCTTCATTATTCCATCTTGGCATGCTCCTTGATGCAAGGTCTTTGATTATTTCACCTTAAGGAAAGTTGAGTCTAATGTTAAATTATTATACAACAAAAATAGTAACAAAAGAACTGGTAGCATTTTCTTTTAACTGTGATGCAGAGTACTTCTGTAGGTAAGAAATGTTATTGTTACTAGTACCACTACTACTGATATTAAAATTTAGAATCAACATCAAGCATGATATTGAAGATTTACATTTACTGGAAAGAGAAGAGAGAGAGGAAAGAGACATCAAGCAGTTTTCCAGTTCTGAACCTGTGGGTGGCCAATTTTGAGAATACTGATGAATATTTAGGTGGGAATGCAAAAATGGAGTTTGGCTAAACCTAAATATTTGGCATCTTTTCAACGAGAACAATAGATTACAACTTATTCTTCCTTCCAAAGGAGTCACCAGTCAAAAAGTGTTAATGCTAATCAGGGTAGAAAGGATATTTGACTTGGACAGAGTAGTAGACTTCTAAGTATGTTTTTGTTAATGCTTTCCAGGATGTAAGGTTGCAAACTCCCTAATCATCCTTATGTATACAAAGTGAAGAATATGGCAGAACAAACAGGGAGCTCAACGTAGGTGAAACTTAAATAATTTTCTGCAATACATATGGTTATTCAAGAGACAACAGAGGTTATGGATACAAGTACTGCTACATAAATATCATCCCCTAATAGGTGATCAACAGTCCTGTGCTTTGTGAATCACTAAAAAATTCCATGTTGATGTCCTTTGAAAACTTATTAGTATAAAAAAACAAACAAGTTAACCAGTTATTTTCCATTCTTCCACTCTCCACTGCTAGATTGCACCACTTATCATCTGTAAGATATTGAGACCTGGAATGGAAATAACAAAGGGAATTGCAGTGCTTTCAGTTCAAGGGATTGGTGGTGTTTCACAGTAGGCTTGCCCCCCACAGCCAGCTTTAGAGAAGAGATCGGTAGCTTTTCAACTGCATAGTGTGATGTTATCAAATATTTTGAACTGTAATCTTGCAATTACTATTAATGTTGCATTAAAAGATTATTTAATGAAGGAGATCATGCAGAGAACAAGCAATATAATGGCTCCAAGCAGCTTGCCTCCCACATACCTGGAAAACCTCCCTACTGCTACAGAGGGAGGAAGAACAGTCAGTGCCAGTTCTAAACAATAGGTTTCACACTGTATCTGTTAAGACCTGTTGCTTTTGGCAACAAAAACTGACTCAAAGGCATGAATTTAAATTTTAAAAAGTGGTACTCAGTGATTAAAGACAAACACAGAATATTCTAGTTTCTGCTGTGCATTGTTTAGTATTCAAAGATAGTTGTGGAGGTGTTGGCTGTCAGAGCATTCCTTTCCACCGAGTATTGTTTAACCTTTCTGTGCATTTCAGAGCCTGATCTTGTTCTGACAAAAACACAGTAATTCAGAAGTGGATGCAGTTACCTTGGTGTAAAACCTGCTGGAGTAACAGAAAGAACTAAGGCTTTAGTTGTGCTTTAGAACTGATATGTATTTCGTGTTGTAAATGTGTGTCTGTTGCTTTAGAGCTCAGTTGGCAGGACCTTAATATAGTATATCTCAGGTTGGTATCTATGATGATGACTGCCTGGTGTTTCCTTAAAGCTTCACTTTATGTATCGTGTCTGTTTTTCTCTTTGTAACACATTGAAAGCTGAGTAAAGTGTGATGATGTCAATGCACAGCTAAATCCAGACAAGCCAGTAGCGGCACAGGGAGTTCTAGATTGCAGATCCTTTCAGAACTCATCCTATACAGAGCCAATACAACCAGCCAATAAAAAATAATCCTCTTCAACTCTATTTTTTCGTAGATTTTTTTTTTCTGTCCTGTATTGTGCTCACTGTAAATAAAAGTAAGCTATACAGTGTTTATTACTAAGCAGAATATACTCCTGTATCTTACAAAATCTATTTTTTAGACTAGAGATGTGAAATAATCCATGTTCGTTTCCATTCCTTTACACATTTAAAGTTCAGTGTTTCCACACAATTAATTAAACAGCTGTCTGTTTTCCTCTCATCTTTGTTTGTGATTGCATTTACAAACCAAAAATAATTAGAAATAATATTTTAAACAAAGGCTTTTGGAGCTATATTAATCAAGGAGAAAATTGTTAGTTGTGAAATTTTATGTGATAAGCACAGCTATCAATAGAAGATTATTGCTGCTACACTCTCCTTTGTTTTGAGGATTCCTGGTCACAGTGGAAATGCAGTATTTTGCAGGAAAAGTACAATATTTTCCTCAATGCCTGATTTATTTATTTCTAATGAAAATAATAACGTTTAACCTCACAATGACTCTGGGGAAAGATTGGTTTAATCCAACCCCTTTTAAATATCAGGAAATTGCTTAAGTGCATATGGCCTAGAACTGGAACTATAAGTTTTGAATGAGTGCCAGCAAATTTCACGTGCTCTTCTTTTTTTACTGCATTTTTGTTGATACAGTGGAAAAATAATTCAGTCTCCCAAGTAAGTAACCCTGAGTAGATTGAAAAGTCTACCTGTCTCTTCCTCTGTAGTCATAATTTTCCATGGTTATCTCTATTCCAGTGGGCATTGAAATCTTAAAAAAGTAACTATAAATTCATGAATGCAGGAGGGAGTTTTCCTGACAACTGGCCAAACATTTGGCATACTTGCTAGAGGAGGGGGAAAAATGACCGTGGATTTCAATATGTTGAAAACTATAACCCAATTTCTTTTTGTTTATTCTATTCTATGGCAAGTTTTTGTTGATAAACCACTGCTGGCTATGTATTGTCCACTCTCTTTCCTTCTCTCACCTTCACGCCTTTTAAACAAATGGAACTGAAGAAATAAATGGAAGAGAGCCATATACTGTAGGAAAAAGAAATCCACACACAGAAATAAGCAGGGAAAGAGAAGGCTGCAGAAGAAAGCTGTAGCAGGGCAGTAGTTTTCACTGTTTATCAGTTATCAAATTTAGAACAGGTAAAGTACATAGCAAAGAGCAAAGTAGTCCATTTTGGTAGGTATTACTGAACTTGCTCAACACCAGCCGTTCAAATACAATTCTCTTTCCTTTCGTCATGAGTTTTGGAAGGTAAACATCTGAGTTTACAGATCTACAACCAGTTTTATGAGTTTATGACAGTGCAGTATTTCATTTATCAATTCAACTAGGAGGAAGAGTTGGGCTTTTAAAATGACTGCCTACAAGGTATTCAGCTTCCAGATACTGATGTATTTTGCCTTCTTTCTAAGCATCATCCAATCTCTTAAATGCTTTTACAAATTAAACTTGAATGCTAGCTTTCACTGCTATCTCAACTGCGACTTATTATTCCTAATGATTCCTCCTCCTCTTTGAAATGCCACTCAAATTTTCTTTACTGTAACCATTAAATATAGCTAAACAAGATAAATAAATGAGAAGACTATTTCTAGCATGTAAACCTTGACAAATTTATCACTTATGTTTCAACAACTTTTAGTTAGTGATGAAATACTCATCTCTCTTTTCTTTATGCTACAGTGCTGTACCTCATGATGGAACTTCATGAAGTTTCTTTTAACACTGTTGGTGGTGATGTTACTGGGAATCTGTGCTAACTAATGAATGTTACATTTATAATTTATTCGAAGCACACTAAACTTGTTGGAAAATACTGCCTGCTGAAGCTGTCTGAATATAGTGGTGGATACATGAATAATTTGTGACTGCATTCACTGATTAGGCAAAAGTAATAGAAGTCTTAATAATAGTTCTTACTTGAGTGACACCTGGTGAAACCATCACTTTCTCCTTGAACCAGTATTTTTCCAAAAATGTTCAACAGAAATCATTGTTCTCCTCAAATCCAGAAGAAGAGTAACCTTTCTTCCATTCCTGAAGTAAAAATATGCTGTTCATAAGTTACTTAATTGCATTAAAATTTAAGAGGAAATATGCAAGTATAGTACACAGGTGCAAAGTTATTAGCCAAATTTTCAGTATCATATACAGCTTGAAAACTGAACCTTTCATCATTATTTATTGTTAGCAACCATGCAATTCTTGGATGCTTACAGTTTGCGTAAAATACTAATGAACAAGGAGAAGCTTTACATTCTGTTAGTGTTTTCATCACTTTATTTTTACCTGTGATCTGGCTATGTCCTCTGCTTAGAGAGAGGCTTTGTTCTCCATTTTTATTTTCAAGAGTTGTGGAGCTGAGTTGCAGCTCACTAATTTACAGCTAGTACTGAGAAACATGGTAAGGAAAGTTAATTTCTTGAAGTTCAGTCTCATGTCTTTATGTCACAATAAAGTATTTCAGCATCATCTAAGTCCAGGCACACTGAATCAGTAATTCAATGTTTGTACATGAATTTACATATGCACATTTAACTTGTGTTGCTCTCATTTCTACAATGGGCTCAAATGTAGTAATTGCAATTATTATACTTAGATCACCAGTCTAATAATCAGTGAGATGGCATGAAGTAGTAAAGTTTTATGAATTATGTAAAACTAACAGCCATTGAAGTTTAGATTTATATGATGTCACTTTTGCCCTCTCCCCTTGTTTGTAGAAGACTCAAATAAATAAGATGACATGAATAGAATAGAAACTTATTGCTATTCCACCACCTGTTTTTAGATTACTCTGAAATCCACAGATAGGGTTCTTTTACAAACAGTTAAAATTAATTCAGCTATAGTCATTAAAAATAATGACTGTAAAACAGATTTGCTTCAAAAAAAAAAAAAAAAAAAAAAAAGAATCTGGCTAAATTCAAATTGATCTTGCCATAGCAGAATTCTGAAGTTATGCTATTTATACAGGTTCTGAGGATTTTATAACCACGCAGCAGAGTGAGGAATCACAAGCAAGCTTATTTTCCTTGGCTCAACACATCTTGTGCTTCTCTGAAAAAGAGTCTGGAGAATGGCTGGCTGTTAGTATGGGTAAGTTTGCAAATGTGCATATTTAAAATGAAAACTGAAATTTTCCATTTCTTATGGGTCCTGGGAAGATTGACACATTTCTAAGTGGAGTTTATTTTCATCTTTGTTTTGGTGCAGTTAGTAAATGTGATTGTTTTTCCTTTTGTGAATGGGTGGATAGCTGGAAGAGTCAGGTATTACCACTTCACTGGCTATGCTTTCCATTGGCATGCTATGTGTGCCCTCTCTGTATGTAGATTCTTGCATCCTTTCCTGCCAATCTTTGAGGTTTAAATGAGGGAGAATAGGACCTGAGTGCTATCTGGCCAGGGTCCCCTTCTAAACAGAATTTCAATATGAAATGTTAAATTTTCCATATAAAGTGAGTCAAATTTTACATAAGAAGAGTTCTTATAGTATCAACCTAAAGCTGGGCTTTGGCCTTTTCTCAAAATCCTAAAAGAAATTGTAAGAGTTTGGTTTGTAGTCAACAAAACAACGTTTGCTTAAGAATTAAACTAAATAAAAATAGCTATTTTTTTGGCCTATCTTCTTTCCATGTAACTTCATATATCAAAGCACCTGAGCAGAATGCTTCATGTTCCCTGGGAACGTACGGCTAGATCTGGGATGAAGGCAGCTACCAAAACTCTGAATCATTCACTGCAAACTATTGACCAGCCCATGTGCTGGTGTTTAACTCATTACCTCCTCCTCACAGAACCTGAGGTCTGTAAGGTATTTGTGCTTTCTGATCTGCCTCATTACGTCTGCCATAAAAGATGCCTCTGAAATTAAGAGCTGCTTTTTTGCCCCTTGTGTAGCTTGCTTCTAAGGTTTCTTTTATGTTTCTCCTACTATTTCTTCATCACTTCAGTAGCCTAAGGTGCATTTAATTGCAACCTAAGTAGCTTGCATTCCCCTTGCACACATTAAAGAGTAAATTCTGAATGATTGGACATAACTAGTACTTATCATAGTAAATAGCATATTCATCTCTTCCACAGTCAGACAATTTCATACTGTGCAATTTTTCTGCTTTCTAAAATGTCACCACTTAAACTGTGTCATGATTTTCCCATGAGGAGACATTGAAAAGGCCTTTCCTGAAACACAGGTTGGAAATGTAACCTGCACGTTATATTTAAACCAATTTTATAGCACTCAAAAATTGGATGAATACATACAGTCCTCACACGGTATAGTCAGTGTGCTTTTTTCCCTATTTATTTATTTATTTATTATTCCAGGGACTGGTGCTGGGTTTGATGAGTTTCTTCAGTTTCGAATTTGATTTCTATTTTAAAGTCACTTGGATGTTTTGTGAAAGCAGTTCTCTATTATTAGGCTTTGCAACTGCAGAAATAGTTGTTTTCAATTATCTCTCTGAGGTGATATACATCACTCCAAAAACTCAGGTGCTATACATATCACTTCCTAATCTTGAACTGAATGGCACCAAAGCTATCCTGAAGTTTAATAGTTTCTAGGATCATGATTTTGCAGAGGAAAAGGTCTTCTTTTATAAGTTAGGGATGATGGAGTGTCTTTTTAGGAAGAACTTTATGAACTCGGAAACAAGGGAAAATGAATAATCGTATTTAATCTGAAATGTGTTCAATGCATTTATTTCAGTTTTGAAAAGAACCATACAACAGCATGCTTGCAGATTAAGCACATGCATTACCATACCCAGCAGAAGTGTCCTGAGAAACATCTTTGCATTCTTAGTGCAATATTTCAAAAAACTGGAAAATAATTCTGAAAGAAAAGGAGGAAAAAATATGAATTAATTAAAATCCCCAGACTGAGTTAAAAAATATAAATGGATAATTTCTGTCAGCTTCTAAAGAGGCCATTATAAAGATCAGTACCAGACCCCCCACATGGCCACTGCTGTTCCCTGGGGAGGCCTGGGGAGAGGCTGGCACAATTTGGACAAAAGAGGGACCTCAGCCCCTGCCAAGTAAGGCCAGTGGAGAATTTCTCCAAAACCACCAGTGAATGTCAGATTATACCAATAAAGAATTTCAGTGTAGAACAATCTGTCCTGTTCAGGCCTTCTTTGTTTGAAAAGCACTTGAGCATATTTTGTGTATGTGATAAAATGCAGAAAGTACATGTCTTTTTATGATTTTGCTTGTAATCAATGGAATCAAGCCACCATGTTATTTTTCTATAGCACTAAAAAGGAGGAGGAATGAATCTGCTTCCTCTGCGGTCATTACACAATTTAATCTAGGTTAATGATTAGCAACTGATCGCTGTACACAAAAATATGATTTAGTTCAGCCTGATCTGTCAGTTTGTTGTTCTGGGCTCTGGTTTGGTTTTGGGGGTGAGCGTAAGAAGATGGCAGAGTGCTACTTTGTAAAGCCATATCTGAAATTGCTATTGTTTGGTGTTTGAAGGATAGGAATCATCGTTACATGTTAATAGTGTCGTTACATGTAAGCAGAATGGGAACAAAATGTGCTTTTATACTAGATATGCATTGCAAAAGCATGGTTAAATAAGTGACTGTTTTTCATTAAGGCTAATTTATACCTAACTTTTGGAGACCTAGAAAGGATAAAACTGCTTCTATGTGTTCTAGATGAACAGTATTCCTGTATATCCACACTGCTGCAAGCCAGTATACCAAACCTGGCTGCTACCTGCAAACCTGCGGGGCCGATTTCTGGAACACCCCAGCAGTGGGGTGCAGTTTGCACAGTGCCATGTGCTGCCCCTGGCAGGCAGAGGGGTGCTGGGGAAGGGCACGGAGCATCACCCGAGACAACTCGGGCTCTGCCGGTTTCCTTGAGTAGCTTGGAGCACTTCACGCTTGACCTCCAACTTCAAGTTTCTGTCTCCTTGGTAAAACCCAAGGAGAAGTCTAATTAATGACTTCTGCCCGTCTGTCCATTTCAGACAGGAAGCGATTATAGCTGGTGAATAATATCTGGTGTCCTGTGTGTGCTTTTACTCCGTGTTTATGGTTACCGAAGGAGATTTTCTCACACTCACTTCCTTTCACTAAGGGAAGAACAGTCTGACATACAGTCAGTCCTTGCTGGTTTAGTCATTTACCGTCCAAGCAAGCCCTGCAATATAGCACTTATTCATTTTATCTGGATTTATTTCTGCTCCACTGTGCCGATAGCTGAATACCTCCAGTTGTGCGGTTATGTTTCATTAACTGGAGTTCAAGCCATTACTGTTCACGGCTTTAATGGAGAATCCAGTACTGAAAACAAACGGGCCCGTGATCTCCGTAGGAGCCTGGGGCTGGCAGTACACAGAGCTAGCAAAGAGCTTCACGTGGGAATTTGTAGGAGCTCTTGTCTAGCCACAGGGTTAGAAGGAGGCCTACAGGCCCAAGAAGCAGAAATTATGGGTGGGGTTCCCAGAAACACTAAATCCCACTGAAAGCGAAAGATATTTATGCACTTAAGACTCTATCTGCCATGAAACCGTGTCGCTGTTGCCAGCACGACTCTGAACCTGAACTGGTATGCCTTGAGCTGACACTGAACACCCGCAGCTGTAGAGCTCCTAAGCACCCGTGAATGGCTTGTCTGCAAGAGATGTAATGACACATGGTATGTTGCCTGGTACCCCTGGGAATCTCACTCTGCTCTTGTTAAGGCCCTGGAAACTTGGCAAACCAAAATTTCCAGATTCCTGGGGCTGGCGTAGCCTCTATCTCATACTCCAGAAAATGCAGTCAGTTGAGGTTTGCACTGTATTAATTTTTATGATTAACTGCTCTACTCACCCACTAATGTCAATACTCATCTTAGAAACGTGCTGCTGAATTAAAACAAGGGCACTGCTGCTTTCTCTACCTCCTCAAGCTCCTTCAGGAAGCTTGTTCCCCATTCGTATGTGGGGTACGGAGTGTGACTGAACCAGGTCTGCACAGCCCAGGACATGCAAAACACAGATGGGTGCATAAACACATCTTCATGCCTCTGAAAATGTGAGCTGAACTGTGTGCCCAGCGCATGAGCTGGGCTTGTGGTGCACACAGCTGAGCCACAAGTTCAACGATTGCATCAGTGGCTGTAATCTCAGCAACAGGCTCCTGCACGTGTCAACTGACTTGCGATAAAAGCGGTAGGCTTTTAATTTGTATGTGTGTTTGTTTTTGTCTTGCCTGAATGATATGAACTGTGCTGAAAATAGCAAAGGCAGCTCCAGCTTACTCTGGTTAAAAGCTACTGGGGGTCTTTAAAACAGAAAAGTTATTTTTTTCCCTAACTGCAAATCTGCACTTGGGAAACAAACAAGCAAACAAAAAAGTAAAGTACAGGGTATAGCCATGGGTCTGATTCTGTTTTCAGTGTCACCCTTTGCAAAATTTCTGTGGTAAAATCCTAAAGGAGCTTGATGGTAACAGCCTGCGTAAAGTATGCTGTATTTGAAGCAATTGAGTTAATGTTGGAAACTGACAATCGGAAAAGTAGGTTGGCGTAATTATATTAAGATATCTCAGTGTCGTGCACTTTGCAAGACTGAATTTTAAACTGTTGATTTAAATTAATAAAGATTCAAGAGTTTATAATTTGTTTATTTATTGAAATCAAATGCAGTCCATGTTTCTAACTAATTGAAAAGTATACTTGTGATAGAGAAACTATTTAATTTGGGCAGACAAGCTACCAGACTTCCAAATAAAGATGATGAATTGCAAATTCTCAATCTTAATCCCTGTAGGCTGACAGTTACCCCTTTAAAAGCAGCATTTGAGTGATATACTATAGCTGGTAATAGCACACAGCTGCAGAGTAGGAAATCCCATTGCTATTTTGCAAAGCTTTTATTTTGCCTCATTCATTTATTTTTCAAAATGATACTTTCCTTTTTTAGAATAAATAACTTTTTGCCATTACATGCGGACTGGACCTCTCACAAACAATTGCCCGTTTGTTTGCCATATGTAAAAATTCCTGCAGATCAGTTCACAATTTACTTCACTTACATGTAACATTTTCATGAGCGTAACTGCGTTTGCGATTTTGCAACCTCTTCCCCCTCCAAGTGTAAAGAACACATTTCTGTTATATATCCTAGCGTTCAGCATACAAGATCAAATGCAAAGAGGCTTTTTCTGTCTTTAATGTATAAAGCATGTGTCCAACAACAGCAACAAAATCAGTGCCAAAAGAAGCAGTCCATAGGGAAGCCGTAATTTGTGTGTCTGCACATTATTCTGTGTCTATGCACATATTAACCCTGGTATACAGTAAATTGTGTTACCATGGCAGCCCTCGCATGGAAAGTTATAGACTAGTAGGGTATCTCTAACAACCACCAACGGGGAATACGCATGTTCTGGCAAATGCAGAAGGGTGTAGGGTTTTTTCTCTAGGAGGAAACAATGCCCTGTAATTAAGGATGGGAAAACCGGGCTGCAGAAAGGAAGAAACAACCCAGTGTTTGCCCCAAATGGAAGGGGAGGAGTGGGGGGGAACCTTCAGACCTCCCTCGCTCCCTTTCCCATGCATCAGCACCACCATGGCTCCCAAGGGCTGGAATGCTGTAGCCTTTCTGCAGACAAAGCTGCCATTAAAATCCTGTCTTATGGTTTTCATTCTGTATACTCCTCATCCAGGCTTGTACAGGGCACTTTGCTTACATTAGCTTTTGTGTCCAATTTTGAGATTGAACTTCTTTTTTTTATGATTAAGCTAGTTTGTCAAGGGTGAGCTGTTATCAGTGATGCTTACAGTTCCTCAACACTGCGTGTTATCATATTTTGTGTTATATTTATAGTTGTATATACAACTTTGCCAAACTTCAGCTTCACGGCTGACATTTTCAAACAGATGCTGTTTGCCTCAAATATTTCTTTTTTTTTTTTTTTTTTATGTTTAAACAGGGTTCAGCCATTTAGAGGAGCAGGTTAGAGGGAAAAATATTTTTTTTAACCCCATTATAATGTCTTAACAGTTTTATAGAATGTTTATCGCCTGCTGGTTTGAATTGTGATTGTAAAAATTGTGATACAGAAATGACAGCATCACGAAAAGAGGAAGTGTTGGTAATGAGAGGCGACTCTGCCAGTGTTTTGCCAAGCAAAAACTAACACTGAGTAGAGTGGATGTAGGGTCAGCACTTTGGGCAAGTCATCAGTGGTTTAGAAAGAAGAAGAAAAGAAAAAAGACGAGACAAGATAGGCACTCCCAAGAGCTACAGGCTTGTTGCATTGGCTTAAGTTTAATGGAAAAGCGGTGCTCCTGTCAGCTGGTGTACTACATAATAATGTTAACACCACTACAAACAGGTTGTGGTTTATTGCTTCAATTTCTTATGTACTGGCAAGAGAATTAACAAGATTGATGCATTAGGATCTTAGATCTCAGTCAAATTAGGTGACTAAGAGGGTGATGAAAAAAAGGCTTGTTCTTTGAAGGAGCACAACTCCATCAGAAACTTGTTACATCCTAGCATCAGGCCATTTGATGAGCTGCTGATTTAACAGCACACTTAGCAGGCAGTAGTTACATTGATAGGGGCAACTACTTAATCAGTCCTTTAAAGATATTATGTTCAGAGTGATTTAAAGGGATATTGTGCTTTAGGAAGTGTGCCATGAGTATGAATATGTTCTGCATGAAGTGAATGCAAAAATGGGGACACAAGAGTCATTTGTGCTGTCAGATTTTTTATTTGGGCTCATGTTAAAAAAAAAAAAAAGAAAAGCCTGTAAATACAAAACAAATACTAGCATTTTGAAAATGATACTTAAAAGAACGGTTAGTGGAGAAGAACAGAGAAAGAAAATAGCAGCTATCACGTTGCATGGATTTGCACCACAGAGAAAGAGAGAGGAGAATGAAGTGCTGTAAAATACAGCAGAGGAGATTTTTGAAGATGATCCAGTGAGTAAAGGGCTTGATTTCTGCTGTCTGGCTTCTATGACTTGGAGGATTTCCCTCGTAATTGTGAACGTATCCAGGAATGCCGACTGCCTTTCAGTACCTGCCATGTATAACAAGCAGTTTGAGGAATAAATCTTGCATACCGTACCAAACAAGGGCAAAGTGATTTGGTACAGAGGGATCTGTTAGTGCTTGTAGATCTGATACTGCGTTTTGTCTCTGATAAAAATCAGTGGAGAATCAGCATGGGAATCGCTACCTGAAGTCTCAGAGGCAACATTTATAATAATGAATGGCAGAAGTGGGGGGGGGCAGTATTAGTGCATGTGAAATACCTGATGTTGGAGGATGGCTGAGGGTGTTTCGTGCCAACTGACTGATCCCAGTCTGAAATTACCGCAGCTCCTACATAGGTTTTGCCTTTAGTTCTGGGCCAGAGATGGTACTCTGTAGCTTACCTGCCTCAGTTTACAGAGGTCTGCAGATTGGAGACCCCTGGAGTCAAAGTGCCACATGCTCTGCTTAAACCCCACGTGTCACAGTGAGGCAGAAGGGCTTGAAATGAGCCACCCTTGAGCTGGCTGGTTCTCCCCAGTAAGATCAGATATGTTACTGGGGCTGTGTGGTGCAGGCAGCAGAGCCCAGGGCCAGGCCCTGTGGGTAGCTGTGGTATTGCAGCATCCCAGGCTGACAGCATGGAGGCTTTTTCTCAGCACTGAATTCATTAACTTTTGAAAATGGCCAGATCTTTAAGGTCCGTCACAGCAAGCACAAAAATAAAGGAGTGGAAATAAAAACATGCTTTGCTTAGGGCATGGGAGCTATTCATTTTGTTGAGGAGAAAATGAGGCAAGGCAGAGTCATTAGGAGGGCTCCTTACGAAAGCAGGAATTGCTTGGGAAATTACAGTGCCATTGACTAGAATACATCGAGTACAAAAGGGAGATATAATAAGAGGAAAGCAGTTATGCACCTAAGCCCTGAAATGTAGCATTACATCCATCCTGAGAGGTAATCATTCCTGTCATTACTAAGCTGTAAGATCACTCAGTCCTAGCATGGTAGAAATCCAGGAGCTCAACACATCAGTCAGATAGCTTTTCATAACCCTCTGCTTCTGTGGCTCAGCTGGAGTTCAAAAATAATAATAAATAATAAAAAAAAAAAGAGAAACACAACACCCCAAACAGTGGCACCGAGGCATTCAGTCAATCCTACAGTTGCTAGCAAACCTTGTAAGTAATGACTCATAGACATCCTTAATTGAAATAAATTAAATTTTCTTTTCATTACTGCTTTGCAGAGTCATTTGAAAGTACAATGGTTCTTGCTCAGGACCTGAGCCGTTGGTACTTGCAGTTGTGGCTCCAGAACAGAAATTCTGGGCATGAACAGTGTAATATCACAGATTTCTATCTTCTTTTAAGTCGCTGCTGGTGTTCCCCTTAATTGCTACAGTTGTATTTTGTTTGTATACATGATCTGTATCACTTAATTGAACCATCCTTGGGTGATTAGTATAACAGAAGCAGCAAGTATCACACTGCCAGAACGGTGATAAAAGTAGCCAGGGGCAATCGCTAGCAGAGCTGAGTACGGAGCTATGACATGGTGCCTACACTAGAGACAGGCAGCGGCACAGAAATCCCGTGCACAGGACTGTCTGACCACCATGCTGCCTATGTGCAGCCCCTAATGACTTTACCGCTCTTACTCAGCAACATCACGTCTTGTTCAGTGCCGTAGAAACCGCTCAAATTGTTCCTAGAACAGCCTCACAGATCCAGGACATGATATACTGACTTGGGGAAAAGGTCCTGTACTCTATCTGTGAAGCAGCCAGGGAAATAGGAAAGTAAATATTTGAGTTATTTACCACAAAGTTTGACAAAACGCAGAGCCTCCTGACATCCTTAGAGGATAAAAAACTATGACAATCGCTGCCAAAAAGACAGTCTTGGAGAATGAGATGGAAAATCATATGTTTCATTGAAGGATTCAAAGTAAAACTGTAACAGAAAGAATACTGCATAGTGGTACAAACAGTTGAGGATTTCATCCATAAGATGCATTGGTTCTTAAGAACAGCTTGAACTGTTTTGATGACCTTAACAATTCCTACACCTCAGAGCCATAGACTTGCCCCCATTCATTTCTGTGTCTGGCTGAGAGCACAGCCCAAAGAGCAGATAACTTATATGTAAAGAATCGAAGTGCTGGAGCATTCACTCCAACTCTATGTATGTAGTCCTACTGCTCCGTGATTGTCACTATTTATTACCGAAAATATAAAGGCTTATTTCCCTCCCTACACTAAAACCTACCTTTTTTGTTTTTTTACTATCGCCTCCTGGTTCGAACTGTTTTTCCTTACTTATGGACCAGCAGTCGGTCAGCATTTGACCCCTTCTGGCACTGGGGTTTCTGGAGTCTCTAGCTGCAGGATGGGTTCTGGAGCTTTGACATCTCCACAGAAGTGTTTCTGGATCTTTTCCAGCCCGTCAACAAGTTCCTTAAATGTGTGGATTGAACACTTATGAATTAGCGCTGTGTCAGAGGGCAATTTACTGATTTCCGACTTTATGTCATGTTCTCAGGGGAAGCATTAATGGACATCCTGGCCACATCTGTCCATATTTGCTGGGATGCACACGGCATAGCTCAGTTTCGCAGTCACCAGAACATACAGAGCAGGCAGGCTCAAAACAATTTGGAATTTCTGTTCAGTCCCGTACTCTACAACATCTGTACTCAGGACTCCTTTCCGTCTTATGTCATGTGCTAGAGAGAGAGTTTACATTTTGCTTTCAAATCTGTGGACTGAAAACACTGAAAAGACTGCTCACCTGGTGGTGGAGGAAACTGTACTGAAGCTTATCTCCATGACTAGTATCAATCTTAGATGCTTGCCATCACACAACCTAGATTTTGGAAGCAGAATAGGTGTTTTAAACCACTTTGTATGGGCAAAAATGATGGCTTCAATGAGCATAAGCTATCTATGCCAGCCCTGAACTGAGACTGCAAAGAATGTGTCCTAACTCCCCAAAACGATGGGGCTTAAGTCTGTGCTTCAAGTAAGCTCTGTATGAGGCTTTCTCTGTGCTCAGACCAGAAGTCCTACCCCAGTTTAGGGTACATTATGCATGTGGTAGTTCTTTTCCACTGGAAATAGGAATCAAAAATGTTTTCCTGCACAGTGGTATAGCTTTGGTTTTAAAAATGGTGAGTCTGACTGGTTCCTGTGGTGATTCGGACCGCAGTTTGACAAGGCGGAGAGCCCGGAGTCGGTGAGACACTACCTTGCTGTGCTGTTCAGGGGGGGCAGCGCTTCTTAACGGGCAAGTTAAATGCCTTCAGACTTTAGAAATGCAAATTTCAATATCTCGGGTCTTCAGCTAGGCTTTACACAGGGCATTTGAGGAATTACACTCTTGTACATAAGTGCCTAAATTCCACCCATGTTCCACTTCAGGCTTTAGTCCCTCTGAGGATTTAGGCCTGGGAAAATAAAAGGCAGGATGCAAGAACCACTTAATAATAAATCTCTGAGCATAGAACACACAGGCTTTGGTTTGAGGTCCAGCCAAAACTGGAGTCAAATAAGAAGAGAAAACACATGTCTTTAGGGATTGCAAATCAGCAAATTGGTGCTGAATAGAAAGAGAGCAATAGAAAAGAAGCTGAGAGAGGAGAGAAACCTTGGACCATACAAAATTGCCCATTCTCTCGAAAGCATTGCCAAAATTTTCTACAAGTGTGGGCTATTAAAATGCATGCACTCAAAAATGTTCTGTTTGGTTTGGTAGAAATCTCAAAATCACAATTTTTATGCATGATGAATGCTTAGTTAGAAGTTGCCATATGACACTGAAATCTTTCACACCTGGATTTCATATATATTTCTTTATACAGCTGCTTTCCACCAAAATGGCTAATGAGGTGAAAACTTGGAACCTCCCCCCCAGGTTAGTTATGTATTGCACGTGGAACAGAGGTTCCCATTTCAATGGAAACACTGGGCCACGGTCACAGCGAGGTCACAGGCAATACTCGCCTGAAGTTTGGCCTGAAACAGACAGGGTCCAACCACAGATGCCCTCCTGAAGCTTTCCAGCTAGGAAGTGCCATCCACAGCAAACTTCTCCCCACTCCGTGCTGCTCCTTGACATTTTCTGCAGCTACGGCAACAGCCTGCTGGCACGGAATTGCTGCTGGGAACATCTCCCAGGTCAAGAGTGACCTTCCTGCCAATCCCCATCTCATTTACCCATTTTAATCTAGTGAAATAGTAATAATAATAACAAAATATATTCTTACAGTGTAGTCACCAAACTCAGAGCTGTGTTTGTCTCTACGCAGAAGCTCAGCCCGATGTTCTAGTTCTCAACGAACAACGCTTCAAGCTACAAATGAACTTGAATGAGGGTAATTGTACAGAAAGTGATTACTCAGATTGTAAACCCTGTGGGACAGCCACTGTCTCTGCTCTGTGTTTGCATAACACTTAGATGCACCAAGGTCCAAGTCTCCTCTGGGGGATCACCATCTGTGCTGAGATAAACTCTAACTAATCTCTGAGGCTTAATGCCATCAGCACTGTAGAGTCTGTTTTTTCTCTTGATTTCTCCTCCACAATTTATTAAAAGATCTTAAACAGAAGCAGTGAGAACAACAAGCATGCAGAATAACTTTATTATTATTACTATTAATTACTTATTTATTGAAAAGGGAGGATGTGCTGGCACAAAGGGGGAATCATCTTCATCACAATGCTGTCCATCTTTATCAATTTTCTGCCTTTGGCTTCTCCCTGAGAGAATCTAGGATAACTGGGCAACTGTTTCCTTCCATGACCAATGCTGGAGTCTCAAGAAATTTAAGAGATCAGAGAAATACGAGTATAATAATTTCATAGCTAAGTTCTGAAAACCAAGCAGAAGCGTCAAAGATGTTTGAGGGAAAAAAAAAAAAAAAGAACTGCTGGTTGTCTTAGTCACTGGAGAATCATTTAAAATCTATTTTGTGATGGCTGGCTGTCATGTGTTTTCAGTGACTGATAGAATGATCCTTTATGAGAAAGATATTGATTTTTTTCTTGATAATAACACCACATTTTATTTCATTTAACCAGTGAAGATAAATATGATTATTTGAGGCATTGGCCCCTTTCAGTGTACGGGGTACTCCTATGTGTACTCAGCTGCTTTTTGCTTTGTTATTCTTCTACTATGGTCTTAGATCCATACCATGGAACACCGTGAAATGCAAATTCATATCAGTTTCGTCGTTGTCCTCATAAATTCAAGTTATAGCAACATGCACACCTTCTGGGCAGGTTTGGAACTAACTTGCTCTGGGTGCTGAACAAACAGGAAAGAGGTGATTCCTCATCCTCAGCAGGAGTCCGTCCAAGGAGGGAATAGAAATGCTTTCCTATGATTTAAATGAACAAAGGACCAACAGTTTAAATCTCAGATATTGTGTGTTGCAACTGATCTCATAATAAAAGAATGTAAACAAGTTAAAATATATATATAGTCAAGTTAATTTGATTGAATAATGGGAGAAAATCACAACCTGTTTACATATACTCGATGAACAGAAAGGGAAACTATGTTCAATCATGTAAATTATTCTCTGCGAGCTGTTTACTTTTTTCCAGTAATGATGTTATTTGTCACCCCAAGCCCCTGTGTGCGGGTGTAAACCAAAGCACATGTTAGTAGAAGGAAATAGCTATACACAACGTGAGCTATTCCTCTGTAGAGAAGTCTAGTGCTGCCCATTTACATTGTGGCCTTAATTAAGCGGTGACTGATGCTTATTTGGAGAGCTAAAGATAATTACTATCTTTTTCTCTGCGAACCAGGAATCCATTTGACCTCAGCATTTTAGCCGAAGAACGTTGTGGGGAGGACGGTTCTTTTTTAATGGAAGAGAAAAAGTGCTCTTTTCTCTTCTTGTGTTTTCTAAGTTGTGCTCCTCAGAACAAGACTCCTTGCCCCTGCCAGGTGGGTGCCTTGGCTACTGTGGGACACAGCAGGAGGTGACACCTCCGTTATTATGAAGGAAGATCTGCCCTACAGCCTGCTCCCCCTTCAGGAGGGGAGACAGTGGGGGAAAGAAGAAATGTTCCAGTTGTTGCCGGTTGCTTCTGCCAGATGTTTGGGTGGCTGCAGGGCCAGACAGAGAGTGCACATGCCGATCCTTCACAAAGTAGTTTTCAAAATATTGTAAAGCTTGAACATTATCACCATTTCCTTCAAAGGAACCTTACTAAGCCACTTCACCATTGCTGGATTTTTTGCAATAATAGTGTTAAGGACTCAAATTTATGGCAAAAAGGAATAAGAAAAATATTTGGAGCATGCTCTCTGACATCTTTCTCAGTCCATCTGTTTGCTTGTCGTCAGCAAGTGCATAAACTCCCCTCAAATAGCAGGTTTTCCCTTTTCTCTCTTCCTTTTCCTGTGTCATTTTCTATCTTGACATGATATGAAGCCCTACAATGGTGATCTACAAAATTGTTGAGCTCTCTGCCTTGTCTTGATTTACATTTCATGCAGCTCAGCAGGCTTTATATTAAAACAGCCATCTGGAGAGATTTAGCCACCTCCAGCAGGCTTCATGCTTCGAATAAAATATGGCAGATACCTGGGCCAGCAAGGGCCATCGTGCCATCAAAAGTGAAGAAAAAAATAATTTCCATTCTGCTCAAGACAATGGATTGTCTTTTGTACAACAAGCTACAGGCAGGTTAATTGACTTTTGGGTATCTTACAGAGACACGAGAAGTCTCTATGCTAGATATTGTACTCCAGCATGGGTTTGCATACTCCCTTCGACAGCAGCACCTGCTTGCTTTTCTGAGGCGTTGTTCTGCCAGTCTAAGAAAACACCTCTTTGCAAAACCACCTTGGGAGATTTCGAATGGTGTGATAAAACAACTGTGTGATAGAAATTAGAAATCATACAGTAAGTACTCAACTGTGGGTGCTTAAAACATCATAAAAGTGTTTATGTATGTATATAGCATCATTAGGAAATATCTGAGTCACTTTCTGATTTTCCTTTTTTTTTTTTTTTTTTTTTTTTTTTTAATAAAGTTCCTCATCCTCGTTATATCCCTGAAACAAGCAAATGGAAGCGAGAGCAGCAGATCCCATTCACAGTTAGGGAAATGCCAGTTGCAGCCCCATCTCACATTAGCAGAGGATGGCAATTGCATTTTACAAGCAATTAGAGGAACTTCTGGAGTTTCCACATGCACACTGCGATTTGGCAGCATGGCAGAATTGGAGAGATTTTAATGTTAGTGCTGAAAGATTGTAAAATCATGCCTTGCGATGTAGAAAATAGAAGTTCCTTCGAAAGCTGCATTAATGAGCTCATTTTACTAAACTTCATTAAACCAGCCATATAATCTGTGCAAACTTAGTCTGCTTCTCAATTACATGGAAATGGAGTGCACTCTGACGAGGTAGGAGCCAGTGGCCATTACTGATTTTGTCATGCCAGGAAGGCTAAACTATTGCAGATGTCTCCTTTTAGGACTTTTTGAAACTGTAGGTAAAGAAGAATTTGCCTGAGGATTGTGGCACGTGGCTTTGGGCTGATGAGAGACCTGGGGGATGCAGGGCTGTTGGTGCAGACTGGCAAATGCAGCAGCACCATGGTTGGGTCTGAGCTGGCTCACGGAGCACTGTTTTTAAGGGTAAGGATGCAAATAGGTCTTGCCAGCACTTACCAAAAACAAAGGACTAAGATCCCGCTGCTGTGGGAACAGAACAGGAAAGGTGTTTTTTAAATTCCCTTTCCCACAGGAGGTAACCGATTCCTGTAGATGTTGCCACTCATCCTCCTCCTGCCCTAAAATCTCTGCTCTTCCCTCACGATGCGCTGGGCAGGGATGGGTGGTGTCTGTGTCGTGCATCCACTGCTGTGGTGAGCAGTAGGAGGTCGTGGATGCTGTTCTCCACAGCAGACTGTAGGGTACTGACGTTTTCCATACAGCATTTTGTTTCTTTTCACATCCCCGAGAGATGCTGGTTTATCAAATATGAAACATTATGGAGATAAATGTATTTTTAAGGAATTTCTGGACTCCAAACATTCCTGTCAAAATATGCTCTTTTCCCCATAACTAATGATCTTCTATTGGGACGTTTGGGGGATTAACTTAAGCTTAGTAATTTGAATGGAGTAAAGAAAAAGAAAGGGCTGAAAACAGAATATTGAATTAGCTTGAAGCAGTTTCGTGGCTCTCTGTTTTCAGTTAGCAAACAATTCTGAAAATTTAACTTTTCATCCCATTTCAGGGATTTATTTAAAACCTGTGACATGGGAAACAATGGAAAGAAAGCACTGGAAAGCTGAAATGCCTTCTGATACATTGCAGCCCTGTCCCCATTGCTGAGGTAGACTATATTTGTGCCTTGCACCTTCTGATGGACTTTTGTTTAATTATCTGTTTATTCAAACTCTGTTGCGAGCCTATCACATATATTTTAATCACTCATCAAAGAGTCCAGTTGTCAGGAGCAGATGTGGTTGCTTGCCTGCCTTCCCTTTTATTGTATCAACCTGTCCTTCGAGTGTCCTGGTGTTTTAATTATGTACCCGTGGAGCCATATTCTGCCTTGTGGGACACGATGTGCTGTAACAATTAAGACCAGAACATCAAGGCTGACTCAGCTTTTATTGGTGAGGGGAAAGTAATCTAAGTGGTAAAACAACAGTTCTGGGATGCCAAGGACCTTCTCCAGCCACTGTCAGTGAAAGTAGAGGGTATAAAAGAGAGGTAGTGACTTGGCTGTATTCTCAATGTCCTCTAATGTGGCTAAAATCAAAGTTTTACATCTGATAGAAGTGCTTCAAAATATATATTAAATATATATATACTTATTGTGCATAAATCAGCTGATGGTTTAGAGATCCTAACCTGAGACACTGGAAAGGGAGGCAGTTTTCAGAAAGTTTGGAGTATCTTTCCATTGGAAAAAAAAAAAAAAAAATACAAAAAAAAAAAAAAAGATATTAGTGCAGTGCTGAAACAATGTGTGCCCTCACCATGATTAGAAACATGGCAGAGGAGCAGATGTTTTCCAGAAACATGCTGGCCATGCTGCTTCCCTGAAACGTGGGCAGACTTACCAGGACACCAGCACCAACACAAATGACAGGTTCACACTGGCCGTGACACCTCCGTAAGCCATTCAGACCACGGCACAGAAGAACCTCCCTATGAAGACTTATTGTTTCTGTACTGCATATGGGCTCTCATTATAGCATAAGAAAGAAGGTGTAAATGTAGTCTGATCTGATGCAAATGTTTGAAAGGGAGCTTGTGATGAGGTTATGGAAATGAACTTGCTTTGCCTGTTTTGCCTGCGCATAGCATGATTGGTTGAGGGCAGCTTTATTTCCAGAGGAAAGATCATGTCTTACAGAAAATTTGTAATTGAAGGTGTGTTCAAGGCCTATCTGCAAATATCTGTGTATTTTACAAGCCCACAAGATGCATAACACTATAATATACTGGTGTGGCATTAATCATGACGTTAACATTAGGGCAGAGACTCCAGAATGACATTGGGAACACGGCAGTGCTACCAGGAAAAGTGGAACCGTGTGATGTATGAAAAGAGCCACTTCCAAATCCTTTTGTAGCCAGGTTCCTGTGCAAGGACAAGGTTTAGGAGGACCAGCTGGGGGAAATGAGCAGAGCAGAAAGACTGGGAGAAGGATTGTAAATGGATGTCTCAGTTATGATGGCAGAAGCGAGGTAATAGCAAGTCTTCCTTAAAGCAACGTTAAGGTGTGAGCTGGGCCTGGTGCAGGCTGGGGGATGAAGTGGAGGAGCTGCAACTGGTTCCTGCTGGTTCCCAGGCCTCCAGGCTGAGCAGATCTTGTTCAGAAAAGGTTCTAGTTGAAGGCAGTAATTAACTGGTAATTAAATGACGTTGTTTCATATGGTAGATTTCTAAAGAAGCTATGTCCTGGATTAACATTAGCCTGTATGTGAAGGTGAGCAAAATCCAGCCCTAAGACTTCCATGCACTTTTTTTTTTTTTCTGTTTGTTTTCTGTAACAGAAAGCCAATGCAAAAGGAAACTATAAAGGGGAAGTATCAGCTATTTGGCAGTGGTTCAGGCAAGAAATACTTTTTAAAAACAAATTATATTACAAGCATGAAACATCTTTTCTGAGCAGCTGTATTCAGGGCAAAACAATAGTTGTAAAGCTAATATTATTTGTGTAAGAGGCAAACAGCATGTACAGCTATGAGATCAGTGTGAGCAAATTCTTTGGAAGCTGGTATGTTAGACAGAGTGGTAAAGCAGTCATAATAAGATATTAAGAGCCATCAGAAAACTCCTTCCCCATCTATGTTGCCAGTGCCCCGCAATTATTCTTATTATTATTTTCCCAGCAATAGCAGGATCACCTGCATAGGTTAGTCTACAGACCAAGACATGTTAAGATTCAGGATAACAATTATTTTTAAACACACAATGTAAATCTTCTCAAGGCAATGAGATGTTCAAAGGCTGGCCTCAACCTGCCATTACAGCATTTTGGGCAGTTTGTAATTTTTACTTTCATATCGCTTAAAGTAAGTAAAATTTACATTAAGGATGGATATTACGTTTCCTTCTGTGTCCTTTCTACATAAACTGTATCTAACTGAATCTTCCTTTTTTTTTTTTTTTTTTAATATATATATATATTTTTTTTTTCTGTGGTTCTTCTGTCCCAATAAAATACTGACGGGATTTCCATCATCGCTGGATCTAGCTTTTCTAAAAAACAAAACTAAACTTTGAAAGAGTCTGTGTGCATCATGGAGGCAGGATATGATCAGGAAATTTCCAGTACTGTCCTTGTGGGGTCTGCATCAGTGTTTGAAAAGTTTTCTTCCAATCTGACTTAGATGAAATGTTTTCCCTGAGGGCAGAAGCCTTTTAATAACAGGTCAGTTCTACAGATGAGTCATTGGGGTTGAGAAAAAGCTGACCGAAGAACAGCCAAATCATGTTGCTGATGCAAAAGCGTGTAGGGAGTGATGACAGTTTGGGTTAAGAAATAAAGAACATATTTTTCTTCAGTCCATTTTTATTCCCAGAAAGCAACACTAAAAACAAAATAAAAGCTTTCTCGAGAAACATATTTTGTTTTTTTTCTATCCAAAACAAAGTAGATATGTTGCTACTGAATAAAACCTTTTTTTTTTTTTTTTTTTTTTTTTTTTTTTCCCTACATTCTCCCATGCAGTTTTAGTTTCCCAATCAATACAGCCCACGTTCAGAAGAGGTATCGTTTCTTCAGGTGTTGGCCGTAGTTGCTTTGTTCCTTATCATCTGTGGAGCACAATCCTACTTCAAAGAGACAAAAACAGTCCTCTGCATGCCATGGGGTGCCGTCTGGCAGTTTCCTCTCTCTCGGCATGCAGAATTTATGAAGGCCTACTTTTTTGTACTCTGATATAAGAGGATACAGAATATGACCAGGTTTTATGAGTCTTCTGCCCATGGCCATGGCCCCCATCCTACAAGGTGCCTGGTGATAACCCATGCCAGCTGCTATGAAAGAGAAATGGGCTTGAGGGCAGAAGAAGGCCTGAACCCAAGTGACAAAAAATCTCAATCAAACCTCAAAATCAAATTAAATACACCTCCAGTTTGTATTCAAATTGTTCACTTGGATGTGACAGTGACAATTTGATTGATTCTCACTGAATCCTCCTTTTGACTCACCCATTTTTTAAACCCCCCAAATTTTCCTCTGGGTCAGAAAAGCTTTAGGTTGGATGTCCTTCCAAGCACACTTACGTAGCTCTGGTAGAAGCAGAGGACAGAGGACTCCACAAAACCTTCCCCAGCCACCCACAGGGGCAGGTGGAAGAGGGTGGGAGGAGGGAGGTCTGAGTGGTGCCCAGACCTCTCTGTCAGAAAAATGATGGCTTCCATGAAGATTCAGGGAGATGAATTAAACCCTCTGTATTCCAAACTTCATTTTAAGACTACTTCTTGCTAGTATATTTTGCTTGAAGAGCAAATCTGTACAATTAATTCTGGCGCAGTATTTTTTGTTGCTCTATTTTCACGAGTGTAGCTTAAAAAATCTAGCCCTGTAATAAATAACAGCTCAGTAAGCCTTGAGCTCCCTCTCAGTGAATCTCTTTTAGTGCCATCTGATTCATTTCTGAGATTCCAATTTCTCATTGTGGCTTATTACATTTTACTGTTCTGAAAGATGATGTAGGTAATTGCACTGGTCCCTTAGCTAACTATAGATTTGTTTTAGTTTCCTAATAATAATGAAATTGCCACAGATGCCTTATAATATTTTTCTTTAGAAATAAACATTTAAGTAGAGGTTCACACAAAGTAATCCTGGGCTACCCTGTGGCAACAATTATAATTAAAATATAACTGTTTGATTATTTAATTGAAATTGCTTCCATTTGATTAGTTTGGATCCTTTCCATAGCCATGCCCCTCTTTTTGAATAAATCAGCCTTTGTACTCCGTGCTGCAGGAACATTAATGTAGGTGCAGTCATGGGCTGAAGAATACATATCTGTTTCAATCCACAGGTAAAGAAAACACTTGAATGTAATACTAATAATTGAAAAATGCTGGTTTGTGCGTAATTAGAAGGCTGCACAATCCTGCTAGAAATATAGGGCCAGTGCTTGAGAAAAACATACAAACAAAACAACCCAGTGAAGAGCAGAGCTCGAGAATCTCCACTCCACCCGAGATCTAACCATGTGCTCACAGATTCACGCTGTTGTGCGTATTTATCACCAAAATAGGTCTAGCAATAACCATGAGAGCTCACCTTGTCCATTACTCCATCCAAACAGCAGAAAATGTGGGCTGCCTGGTTTCTTTCAAGGGCCTGAAATGGCTATTTGGTATGTGTAACTCACCAAAAACCATCCCTGGAAGTAGCGCCCAAGGGTAGTTGGTATTCTCGTACTACAATGTGAATGAGCTCGGAAGCTGTGAAAGGGCACAGCATGTAGAAAGTAACTGATTATTTAATTTACACAGTTTGCAATCAAGTTGGGTTTATCTGGTAGCAGAAACATAAAGCAGCTCTAAATATTGCTAGAAAGGCACTGAAGAAATAAAATAAATTTGACAGTATAATTACAGCTTCCTTTTATCATTCCATCAATGTTATTTAAATGCACATGAACCTGGGTTTTTACAAAAAGCTTTATGAAAATCCCAAATTGTACTGAAATTCACAAGAATGAGAGAAGAAAAATCAAATTGCTCGTGTTTTGATTGGTTTATAGTGAATACAAATGGAGGCCTATTGTAGAGCACTGCATACAAAGCATGGCATTCAATTAAAGTGTTGGTTAGTGATTTCTTCATTTAGTGACAATCATGTAAACAACAAAGTTGGAACATAAGAAAAGGACCATGGAATAAATTTCAATTCAAGTTGAAAGCTAATGAATTGAAATGTCAAGTCAATCATTTAAAAAATTAGAATTCAATAGTTTAAAATCATTTAATCATTTTTATAATTATTTCATGACATGCAAGGAGCAAGGGGTCAAAATGCAAAACCGTGAGTATATTTTGGCTAATGTGAATATTGGAATGAACAGTTTAGTTGCATTTCACCTGGAGTATATTAGCAACTTTCACAATGATTATTTTTCTTGCTTTCAAGGAAATTAAATAATCAACTACCCAAGACAGTTCTAAAATAAGCTATTGACCTGTCATGGGAAAGAAAAATTGATTATTCTATAGCCTTCATTTCACCTAACTAAATACACATCAGAGCAGACTGTCAGAGGTGTCTAAAGGTTAGCTCACCCATCTCCAGCCCCAGCCCACAAGTACATTCTGTTCCCTCCGAACTTTTAAAAAAAGAACCACGGCTGATAAAGCATCAACCTTTAATCACCTTCAGACAGAGGATGCTATGTAGCACAGCTGTCTGTTGAGGAAGAATGAGTCAGGTGCACCAAAATCCTTTGCTTTAGAAACATAAACATTAACAGTTTACAGCCATACTACAAAGTATGAATATACCAGATTTACAAGAGCCACACAGCTGCTTATTTGCTGGTAACTATCTTCCCAGTACGACAGGTGACTGATGGAGGAATGAAAGGCTTGGCTAATCTGCAGCGTGAGAGTATGGGAGAAGCACCACGGCAGCAGGCTGGGGGACTGCTACGTGATGATGGTTTCCTGATGTTATGCTCAGAAAGGGCTGAAGCTCTATTTTTAGAGGACATTGATACCACTGCAGACCTTCCAGAAGCTTTGTCCAAAGCACGGGGAGAATTTATTTTTGGCAGGTGCCTGTACAGAAGGGAGGGTGGGCCACGTGGGATTTGCTTGCTCTGTGCTCTGCATGCAGAACTTCCAAGGAATCCAGCGGGAGCTCTGTGAGGGGCTGATTGTCCAGATGAGCTTTTTCCCCATTACGGCTCTCTGTGTCCTCCAGTATTTAGAGAATAAACACCAGAGTCAGGAACTTCAAACTGTGCTTTGATTTTGTTTTGCTTTCTTTTTTTAGGGAAAAGAAAATGAGATTGTTTTCTACGTAATGTGATTTCTGACTACAGTATTTAGTGCTGGTGGTGATACTGGGTTTCTGTTAATAGTGGACAACAGGGAAATAGCTTGCTTCCTGGGTACTCTATGATGTAATTAAGAATATAACCACACAAAATAATTGTCCTTGAGGACAATTGGTAAAACCAGACTGGTAGCATCAGTACCCAAGCACAGGAAAGCAGAAATGACCCCCTGAGACATCAGATAAGATGAAATATTTGAAAAAGTCTATCAGATACTACTCCGCATGCCATCCCTCACACCAAAAGTCTCCAGTGCCCCAGAAGAAAATTAAATTTTATGGTACAAACCCACACTGACCAGGAGCCCCAGAACTGCTTCTACTCATCTTACTGTGGTCAGCTTTTGGGTACTTGTGTATCTTCTGCAAGTGCCTGTGACGTGTGGCAGCTTCCAGACTGCACCCAGGAATGACAGGAATTGCAGACAGTACAGATCTGTTAACCTTGGGCCCATGGCATTGCTCTCCACTTCATATTTTAACGCAATGTGCACTTGGCCCATTCCAGATGATCCGATATAGATGTTACTGTCACTTTCCTTCCTGGTCAGATGAGCTCGTCGCTGACAATGGTGATAGATGATGTTGCTGCCAATAGGAGAAATGCCTGCTGAAAATCTGAGCCACAGCTCTATAGGTTCTTTTGAAGGAAAAACGACTTAATTATAAGGCTAGAAAATTACCATGGAATAATTAATATGCTTGGTATTTACACTTAGGAAAGTGATTGCAGTACATAAAGTACAGTATTAAATTGGAATTAGCTACACTTATTTCAGTTACTAATATAGCCGCCCTCCACACCACTTCTTGTGGGACCTCTCCAACATCTGTTTGAAAAAATGAAACCAAATCAGCCCACAGTTTCTGCATGATCTAATTGTAAATCTCCAGTAACTTCTTGGGCTCTATCCAAAACAACGTGAGTTCCAATTTTTCCAATTTTTCCTTATGCTGGGAAGTCAACCACCCATGTTATTACTGGGAAACATGACCCTGTGTTATGTTCCCTCACTGAGGTCTTTGAGTCAATAATCCCAGCACTGCCTCAGCTTTTTTAGAGGTCCTGTTTTCTTCTTTCAACACACTTTACTCTCGACACAGTGCCAAATGTTACAACAAGCTTTTAGAGGTGCCAGAGTTACTATAATTAACGCTAAGAGAGTTGTAGAAAGGATGTAAGAGCTCATACCTCAGAGTTTCAAACACTTTCCCACTCCTGGAGATTAAGATGAACCCATCAAGGGGGTAGATTATTCCCTTTGTTCCAAAACTAAGATTTCAGATGCATTCGTTCAAGGCATCTGGTTCTGGCTGCTATCAGAGACAGGAAACTGGACTAGGTGGCCTCTAGCTCTCATCTAGTCTGGCAGATGCTGGGAAAATAAAAGAAAAAAGAGGACAGGCTTTCTTTTTTTATTTTTATTTTTATTTTTATTGGTAATACACACTAGCACGGAGATGGCATGGCAGCGGCTTCCACTGAAAGCAAATCGGTTAGAGCAAGGCTGTACCATACCCTCCAGATTTCCAAAATGAATCCTTCAGTTTCATTTCAAAGTGTTCAGACCAGTACTTCTGAAGTCCCATTTCAGCCACAAGCTTTGCATGTTTAAAAGGTTTCACTAATAAGACAGCAACCAGCAGTAACTCCGTGAGAAAGCAAACCCCAACTGGATTTTGCAGCAGCCAAGATCCTGTACGGCTTTCCATGTGATGCTCTTCTTCTGAAAGTGCTGGTGCCTGCTCACACAGGAGGCAGAGCGATATTCACTCACATTTCATGCTTGTATTCCTGCTGTGTGTCTGTCCCTCCAAGCACTGAGCCCCAGCACAGGTCCTGGTGCGGATGCTGCTCTTTGCATCGGTTTGATGATGGAGAGCACCGGCCGTGCCGTGCTGGCCTGGCCGCTCGCTGCTCTGGCCCCAGGCGGCAGCCGGCGCGCTCCCTCCGTCCTGGGCCAAGGAGGGGTTGATCTCTTTGGAAGACTTTCACTTTATTAGAGGGTGAGTTCCAACAGTTTTTCAGCATTGGGAACAAGGTTGTGACCCTCTGACAAAATTTTGGCTGCAAAATGAAATTTCCTCTCCATACAGGAAACCACTGGAGAGAATATTTCTATAATACTTCCATTCAAATAAATCCAGGTATTCCAGTAATTGTACGGTCTCCAGTAAAAATATCAAATAAACCTGTCATAGACTTTTCTCCCAGATGCTTAGATACTGTCTCTTTTCACTGCTTACCCATGTAGCACAGCCTGAAAGGCTAACGGACATCCAAGGTTACGCTCCTGTGGTTCGGGCCCCGTGGCTTGTCCTGGAAGGAGACAATGGTTTCACTATGCTCTGGGGTCTGCGGTTCGGGAGCGCTCCTGCTTGCCCAGTAAATGAGGTCAGAGCAGCTCTGCCTGCTAATATCTCGGGTAACATGGCTGCTCAGAGAGAGCAGTTGGGACGTGATGCAATCAAAGCTCGTAACTAGGTAATTTATTAACTTGCTTCGTAAGGCAAAAATCTGACGGCATAGAAAAGGTGCACTCAGTAAGGAACGTACAGCAGCCACAACGATGTAACTGTCTAATAAAATGTTTGTGCTGTTGGAAAGCTTCGCAGCAAAGGAAGATAAAAGACAAAGATCAATAAAATGTAAAAACCTTTACTTGGAAGCCTTCTGTCTTAAGAGGAGACAGGTCTGCTTAGCCAGTGCACGGGGGGCGCGTGTTCTCACTGCTGCCTTTGTACTAAGGCTCAGATCTGATGGCTTCTGCTCCCTTCGGATCTGCAGGAGCTTGTCTTCACCCATGCCAAGGCCTTCCAGTGTCACCTTTTGGTAGAGCTGCCTTTTGATACAAAAACATTTAAATGCCTGTTGGTCATTTACTTCGATTTGCTTCTACAGCAGACCTCTCTGCTCTTCCACCAACTGCAGAAGGGCGTTTTCAGCCTTTTATATGCAGCTCACAGCCTCGGCACGGCACCACAGACTCAAGCCCCCCAAACATTTTAAACAAACCAGAGATGAAACACTAACACAAGTAGTAAATCTAAAAGACAGCTCCGTGATAGCATGTGCTGCTTTAGCTGTGACATACAGTAGCTTAAAAAATTAGAATTAGTTACAAATAGTATATTTCTCATACTGCCAGACTGTATCATTTATCTTACATAATTTACTACATCATTTTCTCTTATAAACAGCTCGGAAGCCCAAGACTCAGTTTGTTTTTTTTTTTTTTAAAAAAAAAAAAAAAAAAAAAGGCAAAACAAAACAAAACCCAGAAATGGATTGAATATTTAACTGTTCCCAGGGGACCAAAGTCATTCCTGGTAGAAGCGAATGAGTCTGACCCACTCTGGGCAATTCCCATCAGCTTCAATAGACTTTCCTCAGGGCTGGGCTCCACCCAATCTGTTTTTTAGCTCTTCTCTGGAGGAGACTCTATTAAAATTAGAGTACCTTGACCTCCACTGGCAAGAGACAAAAACCCAATGTATTTTTCTTACTAATTGGCACGTCCATAATGACTCTCATTTCAGTGCACGCGCTTTGGAAATATGAATTGACAAGTAGCAAAGTTCATTGATTAAAGCTTGTGTACAGGCACCTTTCCTCTCAGTATGGTTTTTGCACATAATCACTCAGTGGGAGCCAGCACCTACTTATCAGAAATCCAGAAATGTATGGCTGAATATCTCCATGCAGGAAACATTTATCCAACCACATACTCGAGCATTAATTTTACATACAGGAAGAGGGATTTCCCTTCTGATGATGACAGTTCCTGTAACAAAGAGATTGAATGGTCTGTACAGTTTATACTATTTATTAATACCGAATGGGCAGGAAAAATTGAGTGACCTCCTGGGTTAATAAGAATTTTGAGCAATGGTTTCATTGAGATATAATTCAGTGTTCAGGAGGCATAAGTCTTATATCTTAATTAATAATATATAGATATTTTAAAATAACATTTTAGGAGTATTAAATCTATTATCACAATAAGACACTTAAGTGTGCGAACTAGTGTGAATTAATTCACACCTAGTTGTATGGATAGCTCTTAGCCCTTTGGCCCCATACTTGACAATATGCTAGGCTTGAATTAATGCGCAGTAATTCACAACTTGTCATGTCTTACTGCTGAAGCATATCCCTGAAGTGGCTTCACCAATATATAGGCTGGCTTCACACTTTCTCAGAGAGGAATGGCTTCAGCTCTTCCCAGTCGCAGCTGCTCTCCAATGCCGTGACCTCCGAGAAAGGCATCGCACTTCCCACCACCATCAGCTGGTGTCCCCGTTCAGGGATATGTTATCGCTGCAACCTCGGCAGCCTTGCTGCCTGATGACTAACACAGCTCAGGAGCATATCGTCCTGTAATAATACAAAGTACACTCAGCTTCGTTGCTTCCACACATGGATGTGCTGTTTGGAAAACCACAGACCTATTGAGAGACACCTTACTACAACTGGAGAGTGACTGGGAATAGAACAGTCTATTGCATCAGCACGGCACTTGGAAACATGAAGGCTCACATACACCGGAGAATAAGATTTCTCCTTCATTCTTGCTTAACTGAAATAATACTGAATAAACCATCCAAGACAGACAGTGACTCATCCACTGCAGGAATTGCTCAAGAGAACTTTGTTTCAGTGCGTGGGAAAATACTACCCCGGTAATATTGCTCCAGACTGCATCATCTTGGTTTATCCTCATTCTAGAAGTGCAAGCATTATTTGTTGCATCCACCTGGATGGTGGCCTCACATAGCCTACTTAGGGTTTTTTTGCTTATTCATTTGTTTGGTCAGTTGGCTGTTGTTTTTCAGATGCATTTGATCCCATTTGGCATTCCCCATTGGGAGTTTGATGTGGGAATTCCAGAGCTGCTGTGGCACCCCAGGTACAGAAAGAGCCCCAGTTTTGTAGCGAGCCCCCAGGAAAAAAAAAAAAAAAGCTGAGGGCTGAGGGGAGATGAGAAAGTTTGAGGCAGTCAGGGAAAAAAATAAGAAAGAAAGAAAGAAAAAAAAAAAGAAAAAAAATGTTAAAGAGAGGAGCTTGATAGGTGTGGTGATAAATCTGAATAAATAAAGGAGAGTTGCTGCAAGACATGGTGGTAGCAGTTTTGCTGAGCTATGTTGGACGAAAGCCCTGGTTGTGTGCCAAAGCAACAGAGCAGCTGTGAAACTCTGGGTGTGGGTACTCAGCAGTAATCTGCTTTAACCCTGTACATAATCATATAATGCAGTGTCCAGCCCATGCTCAGTAGGTGGTAAAACACATTAAGTAGGTGCCACACAGGCATAAAATATGCATAACCTGTTTCTTTCTTTCTGCAGTAATCCACACGAAGACAGTAGTGATTCTTCTGCCCATATCAGGAATGATGAAAATGTGAGTCAGGTTTTGGCACGAGCAGCCAGCTCTCACCATGCCAGGGCACAGGGCTGTATTCTTTCCTGTTGTCACCTTACGGCTCTCCTCAGTGTTTCCTTTGCAAAATCACCAGAGCAACCTTCAGTGACAGAATGAAGACAGCTAGAAAGTTGTAAAATACAACAGTTTATTGAGCTGCAAATTCTGCAGAAATGTGTTTCCTCGGAAAAATCTAGACTATCTCAGTGGAATTATTCAAATATAAGGGCTCTATTTTATTTTATTTTATTATTATTTTATTTTATTTTATTTTCAGTTTTTAAGATCTGTTTTTAAATTTGGGTCCACAATTTAATTTATCAGCACCTTAATCTAGATGACCTTTTTAAGGTCTGAGTAGAATCACCTGCCACAGATTTTTACCTCTTCATAAAACAAAGATGTATTTCGTTAACAAAATTAACTCTGTGTTTAGGAAGATGGAATCAGGCATTTGGGTTTGAAAATGTTGTCAACCCTGTTTTTGTTTCAAGGCACAGCTCTACTAATACAGCATGAATATACAAAAGCTGGAAACCGTATACATCATGCCTGCATATATACAGGAGTTCAATATTTCTATTTACTGCATAAAATAATGGAGTCAGTCTGATCTGAGAGAGGTTCTGCATGTAATTTGAGGGAATCTATGTTTAATTTAATAGGTCATGTATCTGTCTCAAGTGGGGATTACAGTATCTGGTTTAAAGTGATCTACTGTATCAGGCTTATTATGTAGCATTTATTTTTAGCAAGGAATGGGTTTAGCAGTTGACACTCCTACTTGAGTATGAAATACATCAAATTATTGCCCAGGCCAGCCTGCTGGCTGCACAAGACATGCTAGTTTACAAACAACCTTGGGACTTCCACTCGTCAGGTAGTTTGGGGCAGCGCAAAGTGGCAGGCTGGAGGCATAAAGTCGTCAGGATCCTGCGGCAAACTGGGTTGATCTATGGAGCAGTATTGTTGGTGAGGCTGTAAAGCTGATTGGAGGACGGGTTGATCACCGCACTGGGAAAAGTTGTGGAGCAAAGCAGGGCAGGGGGAATCCAGAGTGAACAATAGTTCATGCTCAAGCGCTCTGAAAAAGCGTATTGCGTGCTCTGCTTTGCACTTGATGAGCACTAATATGGCCAGGTAGTAGGACCAGCAGAGCTGGTCTGCAGCGAAGGAGGAAAAACAAACAAGCAATAACAAAATAACACGAGTATAAGATTTCTGAGGGCTGAATGGGAATATATAAAGGGTTACAATGCATGCTGAGACAATATGAGGGTTGTTGTGTGACATGACTGTTACTGGTTGCAATGTTTAAATGATTTGGATACAGCTAGTGATGAAAAGATTATCGTATTTCCTGTGATGACTGGCTGCTCCCTTGATCCTTCCGTGTCTGTACCTGCCTGTTCTTCACTTCATCCATCGCTGCAGCTGGTTTCCAACTAGAAACCAGTAGCAGGAAGCTGAGTGCTGGTACAGTTTCTAGCTTATAATGAGATGACTCTCGTTTTGCTTGTGTAATAAGAGTGGCAAAACAGAGGTAAGTCATAAAGAGCTTATCTGTATTCTAATTAACTCAACTTTTGCTTCTGGCCTGGTCTGTAGGTATTCTTGGCACAGGAATGAATCCTCTCAGGTGCAGAGAAAGAGGAGCGTAATATCTAGTCATCATAATTGCACCAGTGAAAGCTGCTATATAAACAGAATTATTCTGCTAAAATTGCACTTTTCCTAGGAAGCTTATTTTACTTCTATGAGTGGCTTCACTGGAGTGATACTAAACTTCCCTTGTATGGCCTGGCTACACAAAAGACCACTGTGACAGAACTGAGCAATACTAACATGCCTGTATGAGCAAAAGTCTTTGACAGCAGATATAGCTCTGGTCAGTGAGATAAAGCTTAGGATTTTTTTCCCCTTTATTTTACCTCATTTATGTCTAGCAGTAAAATCAATATCTCATGACCAGAAGTACAGCTATAAAAATTCCAATAAATCCATCTCGAAGTGCAAGTTTGCTCCTGAAAATGATGCTGTAACAGAGTCATCACATGGATACATGTCCACTGATGAACAAATCTTCCTCATTTGCAATTAAAAGCTACCTTTTTTAATTGCCAGCTATAGTAAGCCTCTACCTGAGCTCTGGCAGTCCAGCCCACTTACATATTTACTGAGGTAGAGTTTCTCACTGCCACTGACTCTTTGAAAATACTACAGACAAGAAAGCCAGGCTGTTTCCATGGGGCGGCTGTTTTGACAAGCTCAGTAATGAAAATTGCAATCTTCTACTCTTTGTCTTCCTCCTCTTCTCTCCTTAAGATTACAGCCCTGATCTTAGGTCTAGTTCCCCAGCCACTGAACAGCGAGCTGGTTATTTCTGCAGGTAAGGTGGCATGTTAGTGGCAGAAGGACACTGCCAAGCAGATGATGTTCAGAAAAGTTTAATTGGCTCCCCACAGGTCCTATACATCTGATATCACTTTTGTAATAAATCTAAAACGTCATTTGTTAAATAACCCAAGACCTTTCTTGTAATCACACAGGATTACATTAGAACATTAAATCAGACATAATTGGACTGTCCCATTTAGACATAATTTTAAGGTAAAAATTAAAAAAAATGTATCAGACAGTAGTGTATTATATGTAATGAGAAATTTATTGCAGTTCCAAAAATATCTTCACTGAAAGTATAAAAAAATTTATGGGCTAATATTTTTCTGAATATAAAATGGACTAACTAGAGGTTTCAATCTGCAGCCACTGAAATAAGCACTCTTTCTGTCACAAAGGGTTTGCTTTTACTAACAGTAATTAGATCTTAAGTCACGTGTAGAGGAAAATATTCAAAGACTCTCTACTTTGCTGGTCTTATCACTTTAAATTACGCTTCCTACTTGTTCTTGAAATAGCATCAACATAACTTCATTGGCTTGGAGATTCCGACATACAATCACCCTCACAGCTGATTTCTCAAATGAAGGCTTAGAATTAAACTGGAGCCTGTTGAACCGAGATGTATAAAAATATTCATTTCCTTTCTGTAAAGTTTATTATTATTTATAGTCAAATATATTCACTATCAGAATGCTTTGCTGCAAAAGAGGCTGGGAAAAGACAGAGCTACTATCAGCATCGCTGCTTCCCTGTAAATTTATGTTCTGCAGGTATGTTCAGAGAAATTTTTACTGAGATTTCCCAACCCCAAAAATGAGGAAAATGATGAGGCACTAGGAAACTACCAGGGCTGCACACACATCCTGCCCACAGGGCAACCCCAGTGGCCCGTGAGTGTGTGCGCACAGGATGTGGGGAGCAAAGAAACACATGCAGGATGTACAGAGCCGTTTCACACCAGTGATATTTCCTCACAATACTATTACAGAGCACCAGAGTTCTCCTCCACTGCACAGCCCAGTACCGGAGCAGGGTGGGCAGTGGGCTCCTGAGGTAGTTCATGCTTCTTTGCAGCATGTTTCTGCACCCTGCTGGGGTTATGCCTTTTTACAACTTTATAATTAATATACATGCAGGAGGTTTTTCTTAAGGTTTGATGAAAATTAAACATGATACTGGCATTTTTGTACAGCAGCCAGTCTCTGCCTTCAAACAATTTTGTGCTAATATCCCTTTTAGAGAAAATTGTGCTTCTGAAAGAGTTCAGAGACTTTCACCTCTATTTCTCATGCTATCTCTTTTTGGTGTTCTTTGTGTGTGTTTTAAATGAGATGGTTTGGAACTTATGGATGGTGTGCTTCCATCTGTGTTTTATAGTCTTAAAGTTTCTAAATGTATATGCTTCATATTTATATCATAGAGAACTCTAATAACCTTGTGTTATTATCATTTATTTCAGCTTGACACAAATCAGGAGCCAAACGAAAGGGAGGACAGGTTTTTCTGTGTTTAACTAGGTTGCTTCATGTTGCTTGACATTCTCCATGACTTTATTTAAAAGCTTTCCTCCAGCTTCATTAAACTGCCTTTGACAGGCAGCGGCTTAATATACACGTGCGCACACACACACACACACACACATGTATATATGTATTCATTTGAATCTGGGCTCTTTCCCTCCGGTCTCTGGTAATTATGATTTGTGTCTGGAGGGATGAACTGTCTAAAAAATAATAAATAAGAGGCCATGAGAATTGAAAACCAGCGTTCAGGTTCATCTAGAAAGAAATTAAGCAAATCAAGTTCAGGTTTATAAAGGGAAGCAAATTACCCTGGGGTCTCCACACACTGGATCAGAACTGACTTGACATATTTAATTATATTGCAGGTTCCTGCCCTTCGAAAGAAAATTGCCATACTTTTACTACAACCACCCAGGGAGGTGGCGAGGAGGTTATCAGGCAGCCTAGAAGTGCTACGGCAGCTCCTTAAAGGCAGTGAGCCAAAGAGGGCCCCTAGTACTAGCGATGCCTCCTTCTACCAACAAATTAATGCCCAGCTGGCCACTAACCATCCCAGTGGCTGACTGAATGCCTCAATCCTTTGCAGGTGAGGGTGGGAGGGAAGCACCTCCTGAAGAGATAAAGGAAGGAGAAATTGCTGAGAGTTGGTGGAGTGTAGAGCTGTTGACTACAAAATGTGCTTTCAAAGTAAGGGTGAGCTGGCACAGAGGCTACCTCTGCTTGCTCTGGGTTGTGGTGGCTGCTGGCTTCTCAGTCCGTTTGTGGATGCAGCTGTCGGTATGCTGGGAATGCTGTGTACCAGGAGGTATGCAAAAGAGATGAGTCAATGCCGCTCCGATCATGATCCTACAAGCAGCTTGGGGATTTGGTCTTGATGGTGAGCTGATTATTATTTTATCTCTTACCAAACTGCATAATTTGCAGCAGAGTAATGTTTGTATGTTTTCTTTATAAGTCACTCCTGCTATCTCATTAGTAGCTGCGTTAAATGAGAAAAAATGCCTTTCCTCCTCCCCAAAAAGCTATTTATTGTCTTTCATTCAGACTGCTCCCAGTCTTTTCACATCTCTGCAGAGCCACAAGCCCACTTGAAGGGCTATATTTTGGTAATACTAAGCAATCTATTTCAGCTGGATGCAGAAAACCGTCTTTGATTTCAATTTCCCCTTAAGTGATTTAACTGTGTCCCTGGTTGGAAACAGGCTGTGAGAGGGGCCTGGAGCGGTTTCAGAGTGCAGGTGGGGAAGCCAAGCCTGGAGATGTTGACCTGCGTGCATGAGGCCTACCTGCAACCACAGGCTGCAGTGACCCGCTGGTTGTGGTCCGTGCCCGTGTACCGCGCTGCTGAGGGGCTCAGGAGCTCTGAGGGCTCTCCCTTGCTGACTGCTGAGGTTTTGGCCTAGCTTTGGTGAGAACTTGGCTGAAGCACATAGGTAAGGGAATAAATTATCCATAGGGTAGATTTTTGTACATTCGCCTCAACTGAAATCCAGACTGTAGTTGTTGTGGGTTTGATTCCTTCATAGCTTTTTCTTGTGTGTTTTCAAATCGTGACCCAGTGTGTTAGCTGACACAAGGAGAACGTGACCTCTGAGGTGAAGGCTGGCCTGTTGTGCCTCAGGGAGAGGAAGGAGTCGGGCAAGGCATGAACCTGCGTGTTCTCAGGCTGCCCAGGCTGCATTGCTGCGGTTCTCCTTCCTCCAGTCAGTGCTTCTGGTAATCTGATGGCACCTTCTTTATGCAGCTAATGTCCATGTTGATAAATAGCAACTGGTAGTTATTTTTACAGTATTTATCAGCAGTCAAGGCCATGTAATGCTCAGTTGGAGTGTCCCTGTCCTGGCAGGTTGCTTTGGTATGAGACAGAGTGCTTCTTGCTGGGGTAGTTCTGTTCTCAAAGCAATAGTAGTTCATAATTTTACCTCCAAAAATGCTGTCCTAAAAGCTCCTGGCTGCAATACAGTTGAACAGTAGCGTTTAATACAGAATCAACAATTAAAAAACAAATAACAACAACAAAAAAACTCAGCTAGCAACTCAGGTAGCTCAGGAACATCCTCAAAAGTGTCTCCATCACTGAATAGCAGCTGCCTGCAGCTCAAGGTTGAGGTCTCAGGAAGCCCCAGGGCTGCCTCTGGGCCCAGTCAGAGGCTGGCCCAAGCATGCATAGTGAGGCTGTGCAGGTAAAACACACCCAGGAAACCGTGGGCAGGATAACCAGGTTAGCTAGATGCATGTGAGAGGATGAACAAAGACATTAGCAGGGATGTTCCTTTTAGGCCACAAGCACCAGGTGCAGCTGAACCAGGATTCTTGTCCTACAGAGCAGATCTTCACCACTATTAACAATCCATTATGCTGATAGTAAGGTGCCTCTGGAAGTATGAACAGATGCCCTTACAAAGTCACCTGGAAACATGTGAGTTGATGTTGCCTCCACCACCTGTGTGAAGCTTATTCCTATGGCAACATGCAGCAACAAAGATGGCCCCCACACTGTGCAACGGGGCAATGAATAAAACAACAAAGTGCCAGCCAGCCAGTGATACTGACTGCATCAGGTAATAGGTTGCAGGGAAAAGGGAAGGGAGAGACCTCTGCCTAAGCAGCACATGCTGAGATACAGCATGGGCATTGTGGTCCTGAGTACAGGCCAAATACTGCTCACCCTCAACCAGTGGTTAGAAACAGTAACTGACAGCAGGAGGACTTAGCCTGGTATGTATGTGCTGCTTTCTTGATGGGACCTTCCTGTGGCTGAATGGCACTCAGCTGCTGCCAAAAAATTTGGAAAGCAGTACTCGTAAGCGTACCGAATGCCAGTAAGGGTGGAGACAGATTCTTCTGAGAGCTGGGCTGCTCCCTGTTGCCTTCTTCAAATAGTTGAATCCAATTTTGTTTATTTTCAGAGGATTATTTAGATGTGTTTCTTTAGAAATAAAACCCACAGAAGCAGCAAAAACACTTAAGTGTCATTTGTAAGAGTCAAGTTCCGCTCAACTTTCAACTAGTTCCTTAAACTTTGTCCTTACAGTATCCTCTGTAGAAACGTCTTTAAACTGTTCCTTTGGTTTTGGAGGGTTTTGTTCTGAACATTGCATATTTTCACAGCCACAGATTGTGACAGTTAGGAAGCGTTCCTCCTTTACTAACAAATGATACTTTCACTTTCAAATTCTTTACCAAATTGTATGTTACACATCCTTTATGAGACACGGAGTTAGCATTTGAAAAAAAAAAAAAAAAAGTTGGCAGTGGAGAGACTGTTATAGTTGTGTGACAAAAATCAGATTGGAAGGAAATAGCTCACAAAAGCATGAATTAAACATCTAATTAAAAGTGTTAAGTCTCATTTTAATTTTGTTTAAAACACCAAAGACAGAAAAGCAGCTGCGTGCCTGAAGAGTGCAGTGTGACAGGATCCAGTTGGGTACAAACATAGAACTGATATGTAGAGCTCAAGGCTACACACTTATGTATGGAAATGTGGATTTTTAGGATCCTTGAAAATATGATTTATCGAAGACTAGATGCTTGCAATGACTGCTAATGAAATGGGATCTGGCAGGTGGTATTGGAAGAATGATGGTTTTTCCTAATTTGTGCTGAGCAAATATATACTTAATTAGCTTCATTTTTTCAATTAGCAGATGATACTCTTATGCATCGTCTTGTGCCATGCCTCTAGCTTTGGACTAATGGGTTCACGGGGGTCTGACATAAATGGGTTCATATTTTTACATATCTGCTTTGAAGATGTGCAGTTGTTTCAGCTCAGGGTTGTACTGTGTCCCACAAGCTGTGGATCGAAGATGTTAAGAAATAATTTGGCTCCTTTTCTAATTAGAATTACAATTCTCAGCTAGCAAAAATAAATAAATAAATAAATATATATATATATATACAAACCCCTCTTGTAATTTTAGAAGAATACTTTTTTTTTAACCTTCCATATTACATATCTACTTAAAAAGAACATACAGCATGACCTAGGATCGTTATCTATTGTCCAATAATGTAACTGGACAGTCTAATATTTGCTCTATGAATATGAAAATTGGAACAGTAAATTGCTTGGGCCATTTCATGTGATTATAGAGAAACTCCTTGCCTAATTATAATTGTAATTCAAAATGTATTTTAAAATATTAAAAAGTTATCTGCACTTGCAAAACTCAATCTAGCCAGAAACAAATGTGTTGTACTTGTATCTCTCCCTGTGGGCTATATTCGGTCAGATACTGTGCAGAGAAAGTCATGTTCAAAGTGATGAGTAGTGGAACGCCATGGAAAGCAACTCTTTCCTTGCTTCAGCCCCAAATGGTGCAAAAAGCCCAGAGTCTGGGCCGCTTCTGCAAGTTGCAGATCTATGCTCTGAATTGAGTGGTTTTTCACTGGAGTAATGGGAAAGGAGGTCTTGACTTGCACCAATCACTAAGAATTAACAAATGGGCTTTTGAAATCAAAGTGCTTTCATTTTCAAGCCTGCCCCGATGCTGGGATGGCTGCTGTGCAGAGCTTCCTGCTGAAATAACCGATGCTTCTGAGGAAGTGACACCAGCAAAGGGCTGCGCGCAGCTTTGTAGAGAGCCAAAGCGCACATGCAGCGTACATGGGTGCTGCTGTAATTGTTTGTGGCCTGTCTGTGTGGTAGGAAGTTGCTTTTTTGATATGAAAACTCTTGTATTTTGCTGTTTCTATTTTGGAGAGACGAAAGAAATTTGTCACTAGAATGGTGGGCAGGTTGTTAGGCACATCTGGGGGAAGGAGATTGATCTCTTCTTGGAAGAACGTATAAACATATTTTGCTTTTATGTAATGAAAGATTGTAAGGCTTTGTGCTTTCGGTGGAAAATTCCTGGGGCCTGATTTAAACACAGGAGTTGTGGCAGAGTTACCACAGTAGTTCTATACGCGTTTTATTTTGGGTTTTCAGGTGCCAAAACCCAACAGGCCAGGTTCCTGGGTTTATGCCTCGCACGTCTGAAGAGCTGTGACCAGCAGGGAACCACAAAGTGGAACAGTTCTGCCCCAGTTCTTCCCTCTCCCAGAGACAGTGATGCAGCTGCCTATGGCTGAACGTTCCCGCGTGCGGCTTGGGGAATCAAGCAGAGCGGTACATGAATTTCAATAAGCCTGCCCCCCTCTCCATCCACAGTCCCACATGCCTCTCTCAATTTTGTTTCTGGATGGAACAATTAATGTGCACGGGTTGTGTGAAGCCATGGGCAGCTAGAATATGGGTGTAATTTAGCACTGCAGACACAGTATTTGTCGACAAGCATGTCGGGCACAGAGTCAAATTCAGTTCCTTTGTTATAAAGTTCCAGCGCTAGTCTATACAGGTAGAATATATGCACTAAAATGCATTTAACGTTACTGTGGGCTGCTCTTTATAAATGCTCTGAACAGGTCTAGATCTATAAAGTATGCCTCACGGTGTAGCTAGGAATAATCAGGCGTGCCTTGGATTAAGAGAGGAGGGAGGATTGTGTTCTAGGAAAAATCAATGAAATATTTAAGCAGAGAAAAGTAATTTTGTCTCTTTGATTTCATCTGGTAGCAACTGAAAATACATTTTAGGAGCCTTTAAAGTACATCTAATTTCTCATTCACTGCCAAAAAAGAAATTTCTCTGGTTATTCATAAATACAAGAGCAGTATGAAGTGGTTACTCATTTATTCGATATAATATTGCACAACAGTGCTCCAAAGTAAGAGGTTTAGAGGAGCTGGAAATACAAAGCATCGAAGCATAGCAAGGTAATATTAATTTGCAGAGGGCAGACATACATGGCTGTAACAGCCCTGGACAGGAGGAAACACGGGCTGGATAACAAAATTAGGAGCTCAAGCTGGGGGTGGGGGGACCTCAACAAAACAAAGAAATCAAAAGCTGCTGAAATTTATCAAAACATCAAACCATGACCAAGAAAAGGGTGGGGAAATCAGCTAAATCATGGCTGGAGAGGAAGAACTGAGCTATGAAACAACAGTTGGAAGTTAACGTTAGAGTGAGAAGGGCTTTCTAATTAAAATAAATAAATAATTATAATCACTAGAAGACTCCAACCTCCAGCCTGAAAACCCAGAAATACTTCTCTGCATAGAAAAGGATACCTGTATGCACACGCTGAGTTCCCTGCCCACACACATATGCAAGAAGCTTTAGAACTGGTGCAGCAGAGGCTGAGCAAACCAGCTGGGGCTGAGAACCCGGCGCCTGCACTGCGTGGCCTTGGGACGCTTGTTTAACACCAGCTCTGGCCTGGCCAGGCTGCGTGTCCTGGCTTGCACTGTGGGGCTGATCCAGGGTAGGTTTCCTTTTGGCTAAAACTAAACTGAGACGTGGCACGGTTTGAGCCAGAGTCACTTCAAAAGTGCCTGTCCCCACCTGAGCTGCTGCTGAACACCCCCAAGCTGGAAGCACGGGGTGTGCAGCTGATGCTCTTGTGTCCTGGTGAGGCTGTTTGGGCTTTCGGTGATGTCAGTCGTAAAGACTATTGCATGCAGCTGATGGGAGCTCTTTACACACTGTTTTAGGTGGCTTATTCTTGGCGGAATGATTGTGTGCTGCTTCTGCCCCTCGCACCCTCAATGCAAGTAAAGGACTGAACAGGCTGAAATTGCTGCAACAGTTCTTAAAGTGCTGACTGCTGGGGTTGATGTGTTCTTGACTGGAAGTTCACCTGTATGTTTCTGTTGATTGAAATCAGGTGACCCCGAGAAGCATGCCTTTCTTCCCTACCCTTTCAAAAAAAGCAGTGACCAGTCCAGTTATTAAATACTACGTGGTTGACATCAGAACTGATTTTAGGCTAGGCTGCTTCCATTTCTCGTGCATCTGGACCTTTGTGTTTCCTCTTGGTTGCTATCCAGAGGACACTGCTCGCAAATCGCATGGCATTTCTGAGCAGGGAATTCGTTTTGTTAAGAGTTGTGTACTACGTCAGAATTTTAATTTGTGTAGTTTAAAGTCCCATTTGTGATTAAGAAAAACAGGAGCAAACTGCAAGGTACTGGAAATGGTTAGCAGCCCTGTGCACTCACTGCTGTATAGGAAATAACCAGGTCATTACAGTGCTCTCCAGGCATTTTATATCTGTTCAGAAAAGGATGGCGCAGGAGGCTCGGTACCATTTGGCGCTCATTTCATGTAAATGAGTGCAGCTGAGGATCGCGTCTATTAATATATTTTTAATTGAGAATACATTGAGTAGGCAAAAAGAAAGATGTTTACTCCACAGAAACATTACTGGCAGTCTTCTCTCCACAGAGCATCAACCAGGGAAATAAATGGTGGTATAATAGTTTTGTTACTTAGTTTTATTTTTGAAGTAGGCCATAAACTTCAGGACAGAACAATAAAAGCAGGAACTTCTGTTGTATTGCCCTTCTTGGGCTGTCCCAGAGAGAATAGCGGGGTGCTGGCCTGGCACAGAGAGCTGAAGGTGTACAAACTCTTCCAGCACTACGTGTCTGTGTCACCCACTCCCCATTTGTGTTCCCCACCTTTTGCAAGCTGCTTGCCTTCATGGATGTCCTTAAAATGGGAAACAACACTAACTTAAATTAAGCCTGATCCAAGGGACTGTAGGCCAGAACCTGCTCCCAGTTCCACCAGTGAAAATGCGTATCGTGTGTCTGCGCCAGCCTGGGGCTTCACTACAGCTAATAAACCCTAACTGGGCTAAGTCATAGCGCAGAATAGATGTTCTCCTTCAGCATTGGGGTGCCTATGTCCAAAATGCTGTAAGCTCTGGGAGCAGTTTGATTCAGGAAACTCGTGCCATCTCTGCAGGAGACAAATGCAGTAAGTCAGCCTGTGTAATTTTTTAAAGAAAATATTTTTTTTTTTTTTTCTCCAAGGGAAAATTTTCACCTTCCATCACTGGGGAGTTGGGTGATGCTGGCAAGTGCTGAGCTGACCATGAGGAGGGACAGGGCAGAGTGCTCGGTGCAACGTTCAGCACTGAACATCTGCGATTAAACTGAATGAATGCTTTGCTATGAATCACATGGGCTGAAAGGAGAACAGCACAAAACAGTGGCACTTAAGGGCTACTGAAGTGGGACTTGAAGGAAGTAGGGAAGTCTAGTAACAGAATAAAATTTAATCGAGTAGAAGAGTTTTTGCATCAATGTAAAGAAATGGTCACAATATAAAGTGAGAGCATCCCCATTAACACAGGGGGGAGGAAAAAAAATCCTGGTTTTGTCAGTCAAATCTCAAACTGGGGGGTCGGGGAAGAAACACAGCCAAGACTTAATTTGAAGGGGGCAGTGGCAAAAAGGAGGAAAGCATTTATACCATTCTGGGACTGCTCTGTATCCACTGTCAAAAAGTAGTTTCAATTTTGCACCATTTACCATTTGCTGCCTGAGTGGTGGAGACTTGAAATATGTTTGTATCTGCGCTGCTTCGCCCTTTCATAAAGTGCTATCATTTCAATTTGCACTTGTGTTTTTAAAAAGTCTCGTTACTTTTTCTCAGCTCCAACTCTTTGTTCTCCTGGAATTGATTTGTCGCCTCTGATTCTCTGACGCTGCCAAACATGAATTTCCTGCGTATTGCTTGGCCTATAATTACATCTGGGCTGATCTGCCTTCTTGCAGGGAGGACATCTAGCTTATCCAAATCAGCCTACAGGGAACCAAGAGCTGTCCATGCGACCTGTCTCCCAGGGGCGTGCTGCAGGAGGTGAGTTGGTAGCATCAGTACAAGGGCTCCTGCAGCTCTTGGGCAGCAGCACTGCTGCCTGCTTCACCCCTGCTCTGACTTTCTTGGTCAAAAGCATCCCATGCACTGTCACCCTTCACCACACTGTGCCTATATTCTAGTCTAACATGGCAAGGTGAATGAGTTGCTAATTTTAACTGATACCATTTGACTGCAGCAAAAGCATTTATTCACTGAAGGTGCCATGAGCTAACAGTCCTTTTTGTCCAGTTCCTTCACAGGAGCTGAATTTAACGCTGTTTTTTTAAGGTCTATGTAATAGCTGATGTACTGTTGGATGGTTGGATAAGAATGTGTGGGGAGAAGCCACTTGCAATTAAAGGTTTAAGATTCTGAACAGGCTGTGATGGAACAAAGCTGCCTTGTAAAGGATTGTTTTTATTCCCCATAATGCTGATCTGGAAAGCATTACCTGGGTTTGTTTTTCATATATGTACCCATTAACTAATTTTAAAAATTAATCATTTCCTGAAGCCATAAAATGATAACATTTGTAGAATTAACAATAGGAACACACCAAATGAAGTAGCGGTGTCCGTCTGAATAATTAAATGCAGCTTGTCATAAGGTACACACGGGAGCATTGGAGACGCCAGGCAAAGGTAGGCATGATGTTATGAAAGCAGTAAGTTGGCTTGTTTTTTGTTTTGTTTTGTTTTTGCCACAAGAGCTTTGTCTGGAGTAGTATAACATCTTAAAAGTAGAGCAGAGTCACAAGAACTGCATTTCATAGGAGAAAAAAGACCCTACACTACTGACAGTCCTGTCGGTAGCTTCATCTCCCCAGAAGCAAAGAATTAAGTCAAGAAGCAAGACACTTGAAAAGTCGATCAAAATTAATTAGGAAATTATAAATCAATCAATAATACACCAAAAAGTCTTGTTATGACCTCAGTTACTTGTTTAAGTATAAACAAGATAATCAGCTACATTTCCTGTCTAGAAATAAGATCATTGCCAATTAACTTAGGACTTAATTAACTCTCTAAGGTACTGAACTTTAGATGCATCATACACTCTTAACATTATTATTAGTAACTGCAATGACTCTAGTACATTCTTGATTTATTATTATTATTATATAACTATTATATTTACACTTATGATGCTATTAAAAAGCAAAGCCTTCAATATTACATTAAAGTTAATGCCAGCTAAAAGACAGAGGCATTAAATAAAAGCAGAATTAATCAGACAATAGAAGTTTGTATTTGAAACCCACCAGTCCAGCCTCCCTTCTTTGCTGGGAGGCATCAGCATAAGAGTTGATGTGTTTGGAGGTATCACTTTTCCATTGCCCAGCTATAATTGCTCTTTATTCCTGGTCATGAGCTATTGGATTTGCCAGCCCTTTGGCAGCTCGGAGGAGTCACGGTGTAGCACAGTAATGTAATCTGCCTTCTTCTGAAGATCCTTGCTCTGTCTCTTCTATAACAAAACATGGGGCAATCTTGGTTTTATTTTTTATTTTGGTCTCACGACATCCCAGCAATTTCTTTCTTCTGACACATCAGTGACCCAGTTTTCTTCTTTTGCTTCTTTCTGTTTTAATAACTACAAGTTGCTCTCTTCCAAGCCTGAGAAGAATTTGTTCCGTGTTTGTTAGGAGTAAGCAGTCCAGCAGAACAAGTGTTCTGTCTGCAAACAGAGGAGTGAAGAGAGGAAAAGTTGGATAAGCAGAGACATTTAAAGCTGTTCCTCTGCTCCAAGTGGATGTTAGTTGTTCAGTGGTGTATGATAAATGTCTCCCGAACACTGAGTGTCTGGAAATAAACCTACACTATAAGTAATATGCAAGTGTAGCTATCGCCTCTCAGGCTGGCAGCAACAACACCAGCACGCATCTTTTGTAAATGGGCATTTTGTCTTTTTTATGACCCTAAAAAAGTCACTACAAAAGTATTCCAATCTTTTATTTCAGAAATACTGTCACCTTGTCTATAAGTCAAATGCTTTCTGGGTGCCTTTATGTGCTCCTTGCACCAGGTAGAACGGGATGAGCAGGTCTCCAGCTCTGCCTTTGCCACAGTTTCAGCTGGCATCTAGGCACTGGCTTTTTTTTTTTTTTTTTTACCGTTTTATGACTGAGCTGGACAAATGAGGCTAGGAAAGCCAATGTACCTTTTGGCACTGGTTATATTTACAGCAAGAGTGGGCTAACAGCAACATTTTGTTTCATGAAAGAATCATTTCACCTTTAAGGAAAGCTCATGGCTCCCATGTGTATTATCTTGTGGATTTGGGTTTGGTTTTTTTGTTTGTTTGCTGTGTTACTTCCTAAGTTTGAACACAATCTGGTATCTGCTTCAAATCTGGCAATCTAGACATAGGTGGATTTAGGATTTGCAGGGTTTGTTTTGAGAAAGAAACAGGCTCACAGAGAACCCTTTGATTGGATTGACCCCGTCCTTTACCATGCCTGAAAATCAGGAGCTTCCCTGTCCAGAAAGTGCTCCTGTGCCTGTTCTGTGACTGACTTGCTAACGATGCAAACATGCATGCGGTGGGGTTTCCATGAGATAAATTAAAGGTTTTCTCTCCATCCACAGGTACTAGGCTGGAGTTGCAGTTAGGATCTCTAACCCCATGTCATCTTTAACAGGTGCTTTATGCGTTCAGTACTTTCCACACATTTTTCCTTTAATTCACATCTATATTGGTATCCTAAGTTTAACGTCTTACCTGGATCTCAGAAAAAGCCCCTTACAAAAAAGGGGGTGTCTACCCAGGGGAGTTGATTTGGCAGGGTCTGCCACATTAACAGGTTAGCTATTGTTTCGAAAAAGGCTGAAGAAATCCAAAATGAAGCTCTTTTGTTCTGGAATAGAAAAATCCATCCTGGGAGTGTCCTTTCTGGAAATGAGCCAGGAATAGCTCCCTGGAATAATGCCACGTGAGGGCTCAACCTTTTCTGCTGTCTCGTGGGCTGTATTTCCTTCAGAATGTGAAGCAGTCAACACAAAAACCTAGCGCTACCTGCAGAGATGCACTTGATTATCTTACTATATAATTGTTTTTTTCAAAATTGCTTTCAGAATTTGTCTGTGAAATAGTTTCCACTTTTAAACACTGCTTCACAAAACGCCTAGGGTTATCCAAATTCACTTATCGAGCGCTCTTTCTGCAGAGACCTTGTTGCCATTTCTTTGCAGGAGACCAAGCGATGAAGAAAGTCCTCTGACATGTAGTCCTAGCAGCCAGTGACATGTGGCTAATTACATGATCATGGGGCAAATGGATCACTACTGGCACATGTGTCCTGCCTTGCTTGGTGTGTATGGACCTGATAGCAGAAACCTGTCTGGGAGGAGATCGGGGTGAGCTAGCAAGGACAGGCATGTGAAATGGCTTCTGTAGGAAACTGAAAATGATGCAGAACCCATTTCTTCAGCATTATAATTCTCTGGTGTCCTTCTCCCCTGCTTCACCATGCGTTGTTTCCCAGGGTGAAACCCAACCCAACTCTGGGATAAGAGCAACCATTGCTGATGTCATATTAGGATCACACCAGCCTCTGTTCTTGCACTCGCTGGCTCAGCCGCTGCTTTGCCTCTGCTCTGAAGCTAGGATGAGCGAGGATGCAGTTTCTGCGACATGTTTCTGAGTTGGCTTGTCAGTGGCTTCCGATGTGCGGGGAGAAAATGTTATTGCTACTGCTGGGTAGTGCAGAAGTGCAAATATCTTTATAGGCATTAAAGAATTGAGTTATGCCTGGGCATTTTCTAGTTACGTGCTTGCTCACAGGCACGCAAAGAACCTGTTCAGAGATGGAGTAGGACACATCCACTCTGCCTCCCTTTCCTGTGATTTAAAGGACATTCCTAATCATGACTTTATTACGTCTGCTGCACACTGCTTGTATTCCTGAAAGGAGCTTGACTGAGAGTGCTGACATTTCTTAATGATATTTTGATCATTTTCCTGGAAATTATACCGTTAGGAAATGTGCCATGAGGAATACAGGAAGGAATTGAGAATTTTACTTTCAGCCAGACATAGATGAATAAACTTCCCCACAGTCTGGGGTGAATTTGCTCAAGATATTTGAGATGTGCTTGAGATATGAGGGGATGCATCTGAAACTTGTACTGAATTCAAATAGTCTTTGGGTTAGTCCCGTGAAAACTTAGCCACTTTTTTATACGAACTGTCAGCACACTGCCTTTGTAGTCTTCAGCCCACCAAGCTCTCTTGCCTTGCAAGCAAAAGTAATGTCACCATTGCTGGGGGTCAGGAGTGGTTATTGCACTGGGTGCAGCAGCACGGAGTTAGGGAGAAACCTCCCCACATGTATTGGGCTCATGTGGCAAGGGTTTGGTGGCAGGAGGGCTGCGGGGGTGGCTTCTATGAACAGAGCCAGTTCCAGCTGATACAGAAGGGACCCACTGCTGGCCAGAGCTTGTGCCTCTGGGAGAACAGGTTTAAAGAAGGGGAAAAACACTGCTGCACAACAGCAGCTGGGGGAGAGAGGAATGAGAAGCAGCCCTGCAGCCACCAGGACAGTGCAGCAGGTGCTCCAGGCACACAGCAGCAGCAGTTCACCTGCAGCTTGTGGAGAGGCCCCTGGTGGAGCAGGCTGTCCCCCTGCAGCCCATGGGTCCCACACGGAGCAGATCTCCATGCTGCAGCCCATGGAGGAGCCCCTGGTGGAGCAGGTGGATGTGGCCAGGAGGAGGCTGCGGCCCATGGAGAGCCCCCACAGGAGCAGGAGGTCCAGTGGGAGCTGCTGCATGTGCTGGAGCAGTCTGCTCCTTAAGGTTGGACCCTGTAGTATGGACCCATGGAGCACTGCTTGAAGAGGTGCCTGTGGGAAGCCCACACAGGATCAGTTTGGGAAGGACGGCATCCCGTGGGAGAGACCCCACGTGGAGCAGGGGCAGAGAGTGACCACAAGTGGCAGAGATGCTGTGTCAGGGACTGACCCCATTCCCTGTTCCCCTGCACCTCTTGTGGGAAGAGATAAAAAAGGGTGGATGGGGGAAGGTGTTCTCAGTTTGCTTTTAGTTTCCCACTGCTCTGGTATGCTGGTGATAGGCAATAAATTATATTAATCTCCCTATGTCGAGTCTGTTTTGTATGCAACAGTAATTGGAGAATGAACCCCCTGTCTTTATCTCAACCCTTGAGTCCTTTTCCATTGTATTTTCTCCCCTTCTTCCTTTGAGGAGGGGGAATGAGTGGCTGTGGTGGAGCTCAGCTGCCCAGCAGGGTGAAGCACCACGGCGTGCTGTGAGGAGGGAGCAGCCTGACCTCTCGTCGCAGGCTGCCTGGCAATTAATGGCCTTTTCAGCATGTTCAGGTACTCAGCTCTACTCTGCTAGCTGGTGGCTTAGGCAGGAGAGATTAAACTTCTGGGAGATAAAATATAAGGAAAGGGGAAGAAAAATGTGAAATGTGTGACACATTGCAATGATGTGGTTATCTTGGCAATTCATGAATGACACAGCAAATCCCAGGCACTACAAACAGTGTTAATTCTGCAGGCTGTGATAGCATCCCACATTCAGCCTGTCCACATCAGAGGATCTATCACCAGTGATTGTCACAGAGAAGCCTACGCTGTTAAAAACAACCAAACAGCAATGGCAGGTGGGACTGGAAGGCTTTCTTTATTTATATTCTGCTGTGTGATGTTATGTGGCACTGTGGATGGACTGCAGTTTGAGGATCCCCCTCTGTTACCCACTAGTCTTTAATCCAGGTGCAGATGGACTTCTCATCTGGAAGTGAGAGAAATCCTCACCGACAAAAACGGCTCTGCAAATTGGAGGGCAACGGCTGAGTGGGATCCTTTATTGGTAGCACGCACTGGATGCTAGCAAAAACACAAGTGTACCTGAAACAAGTCAAGATGATCTCTTTCAAAACCTTAGAGCAGCTTCTTGAGACTGAGATTCTATTGTTAACTTAATAAAATGGTCTCTTGTTTTCATGACATGACAGACTGCACAATGTCACTGTGATTTTTTTGTTGCATCCTGCGTGGCCAAGTCTCTGTGGCTTCTGACAATTGAGTAAGTGGTTTAACTCAGGATCAAACATGTTGACTGCACTGCAGCCCCATTTCTGGTTACAGTATGCTCAACGCTTGAAACATGAAATGCTTTGCTTTACCAAGTGAATTCGTAAATCCAGCAGCACCCATTTAAACCTTGTCATTTAAGTTTCACTTCCAGACATGTTTATAGAACAGTCCAGCTTGGACAGTCCTACCAAGGTTGTGTCTACTTTATGGCATTTAGTTTAGTCTTTTTGTTTTTCCCTCCATTGAGCACACACTAAATCTCTCAATCGCTGCCATGAGTGTGTTCTTGAAAAGCTCTGCTCTGAACTATAAATGGCAAAAAGCTACAGCCGAGTGCGAATCTAAGGACCAGCTGACAAATACATAATGTGCCTTCCTAATGGATAATATAAGCATATCACACCTGCAATTGCTCAAACCTTAATTAATGTACCTATTGCCATTTGCAAATAGTAGTTTTGCCCTTCTGCTTATTAAAATTCTCTTCTGCTTCAAAATTCATCAATCAGTCAGGCCATACCCTCATAAATTGAAGTTATCTGAAACAAATATCACCCTTCTGTTTTTTTCCCCTCAAATCTTTAAAGATTGTAGATGCATGTAAAACAGAGCACATCTTTGAAGATTTTAGACACATCTAAAATAGAGCTTAGCAGAATACATACTGTTATTGGTGACTAGAACCAAGCAATCAATCTTAGAATCATCCCTGGAGTGCACTAGCATTTCCTTGCACATGGGTGCTTTCAGAAAGCAAGTAAATTACCTGTTTAGAGAGATTAAGTGAGTTGGTGTACTAACCTGCAAACTATAATTTAAAGAGTCAAAAGCCTTTCTCTCCCCACCCCCTTACACAGAAATTAACAACTCCAGTAGCATAATGTTTTTTTATACTGCTGCTCTCTCTCCAGTAAAATATACTTTATTACTATTTGGAGGCTTTATCCCTTTATGACAACCAGTATCAAGAGTAATATTACACCAATAACTTGGTTTGCTAAGTATTAATACAAGGGAAATTATGCTAAGAGCACTGTGTGAGTTTAATTGCAATTCACACTTTAATATTTTGATGCAGCTGTAAAAATGTAGAATGAGAAACATTACAATTCTATTAGATACTAATAAATTGTGTTGTGAAGGAGGATATGAGCTGTATTTGCCATAATGAAGCACATTCTACTTCCTATCTCTGTTTTGATCTTGTGTGTGTATGATTTCATACAAAGATTCAGTACAGGTGCCACAGGACTGGTAAGAAATGAATACAGGGTTATATATTTTTATTTCCAATAATCAGAAACAAAGCAAAAATAATGTAAATCATGTTCTTCATGAAGCGTTTGTCAAACAACTGTGCAAAATATGAGGTTCCTTAGAATGAATCCCACCACATTTATTTATTTATTTATTTTTGTAGGCTTAAGTTTTCCAGGTTTGGATGTATCTAACACAATGGTATTCTGAGGGATATTCAAACTCATCCCTCTTTGTTTTTTTCCTAATAGAAATGATAACGAATGTCCATGCATCTCTGCTATTTTTATTTATAAATGAGGAGGGCATTGTAGTATGAATGCTTCCAGAGAGCCAAATCTTGCTGGCCCATTCAGTTAGCGCTATTGCATTTCTCTGGGAAACCATGTGCTGAAAACAAATGTATATTTGGCTCCAGACTCGTAACTTCAGCATGTAATACCTGAGTCTGTCCCGTAAGAAAAAGAGCATCATCTGTGGTGTATGTAGCACAACAGTTACATATGAGTGGTTGGCCATCTTACGGTGTTTCAAAGTGCCCCCTTTTGGGGGGGGGGGGGGGGCGTTATGCCCCAGTAACTCATTTGCGTTCAGCCACCTCTCCGTGCTAGACAGCTTGCTTGGATCTGTTGCTACAAAGGACACTCATGCTTATGTTCAGTAATGAGAACTCTAAGAGAATACAACTAGGAACAAAGACTCTTTTGCTGGACACTGGATAGCTATACAAAAGATATGGTCCCAAGTCAAAGATCTTTCAGTTAAAGCAAGGGAATGACTGAAGGAGGACAGACTGTGTTCAAAGGTCCCTAACTTCCACGACTTGCGTATTCTGAAGTAATGTGTGGTGGTTCATAGGATAAATAATGTGGGTTTGCTTGATATCAGCAGCAACTGAAAGACGACTGAACTAACAACTTAGTCTTATATTCTAACATCCAGACCAAAATGCATAGAACTACGTGGCTTTGGGCAAATGACTGAAGAGCCTCTCGGCTTCTGCTAACTGGGAAGCAGAAATAACAGTATCTCTATTCATTCCTGACATATTGTTCTGATTAATGAAGGAGGTTATTTAAGTCCATTTTTTCCCCTAGATTATTCCCAAAGAAGTGTGTATAGGCGGGAATGAGCCCATTTCTATGTCGAGGGAGCACATTCTGCTATAGCAATACCTTCTGTACTGTATCAGTGGCAAGGACGATGTTAGCCACAAAATATTCTGGTCTTGGGGTTTTGACGTCACACTGATGTCACTTGATGGAAGAGCTGATAAAGACCCAGCTCACATCCTCAGGGAGGACAGTGGAGCCCCACTTGCACAAGTGGTGATCTACTGACCATCTACATGTAACCGATACTGAGAGGTGTTTTACTGGAATTTTTCCTTTGAATGTATGTGAACCATCACACGCAGGTGGTGAATGATGGCAGATCACCTGTTAACTTGTGCTCCTTTGTGGAGTAGCTGCCCACAGAGTTAAACCAAAGCTCGTAAGATCAACATTTACCTTTTCTTATCAGGCTAGATTCTCAAAGGTCAGTGTAGTTTTCCCCTGGCCTCAGTGGAATTCTGGAGGGGCAGGAGGTGAGAACAATTGAAGTACACGTGTTCGGCCACCACATTGGCTCAGGTAGTCTCACCAGCAAGTTACAGCCTTTCGTGCTTCCTAGCTTGCCGTGTCTCACCTCCCCACTTTCTATTCTTTGTGCTCCTCCCAAGCTGTTTTTTGTTGTTGCTGTTGTATCCGTTTCTTTGCCTTCTGCTTCCACTCCAAGTCTGAGCACAGCTGACTGCACGTTTCCCTCATTCCCGAATCTAAACCCATCCATGTGTCTTGAATGAGCAGCTTACCGAGGGATCTTCTCAATTAAAATGTTCACAGAGTCATTAAACTAACTAATGGTGGAAACTTCAGTAGAAATAATGCTGTAATGAGACAAGCTTTCATCATCTCACTGAGGAAAACATATTTCACTTGATTCAGATAAATTATATGCCCCTACATATTACGATCAATATTTTAGCAAGACTTAGCATTTAACTATGTCATTTTTGAGTAATGAATAATCACGTTCGGTATATGAAAAATGAGTAATGACAGATATCACTGGACTGGTACGTATTCTACTTCTCAAAATGATGTTTAAATTTTTACAGAAGTGTTGTATAAAGGATTCAGTGACTCAAACTTGTTCCTTCTAATAGGTATCTATCATTTAATACTGTGACTGCACTTGAAGTACAGGTTAACGTAGCTATCTCTAATACAATATTGGAGTATTTTGACTGAGCAAAACTGAACTCAGTCGTCATTACAAGTATACAGTAAAAATGGAATGCAGAAATTGAAGGACGGAGCAGACCACTAAAATTATCTGCTTGTGTCGCGTAATGGCAGGAGTATTTAGTAGGTCATGGCTACTTCGTGGCTTCGCTACTGTAGGAAACAGGAGAGGTGTAAAGTACTTTTATCAGGAAGAATGTCTAAAATAATGACTTTTAAATAACGTGCTGAAAACAGCAGCAGTTGTCCTGACCTTGGTGTGCTTTAATTTCTTTTATTTATTTACTTGCCTCTGCTTGCTGTATCGCACTTCTTTTGTTTAAAGCCCTCCCAATGGCTTCTGCCCTGATTTTAAAATGTTTGTGCTTGAAATTACATTCCTAAATGCACAAACCAGGACCAAAGGAGCTGTTTTGATTTTCCTCTAAAAATGCCAATGCAATTTCAAGCATCTGCTTAAGAAAATCTCTCTCTTCTAAGGCCTGTTGAATGAACCATCAGTAAATGCATGCAGGTCTTAGAAAGATCAGCAAGCATTTGTCACTTTAATCCAAAAAGAAATCTGTCTATGCATAGGATACTAATTTTTTTCTCAGTCAAGTAATCAGTCACTTGATTACATTGATCTGTGGTTGACTCTTTTCTTTCTACATCTGATCTGTCATCCAGTTTTAAGGTTGCAATTGGGGTGATAGATATTGTTCTATGTTTTTAATATCCTTAGGCTGTAGTTGGCTGTTCTGCTTTTGACTGACTTCTTTTTTCATGATGTCTAGCGGGGGCCTAAAAATAATTTACAAGCTTGACCATTGACATGGTGACTTGCTCTTGTAGCTGGGTTTAATGGCACAACACTGTAATTCTATCTTCTTTTTTTTTTTTTTTTTTTAAAAAAAAAAAAAAAAAGGCGTTCCTGAGTATACCATATTTCTGTTCCATTAAAGACATGTCACTGGCCTCAATTGTAATTTCTGGGCCTTTAAAATTAGGAACGTGAACAAGCAATGGAAGGGTCCACGATCACTTAGGTCACCTCTTCTGTCAAGCAGCTCCCTATGGCATTTTGCACTGATACCTGTGACAAAGAATTTGATTTGTAGTCACTTATAATCAACAAAGAGGTATCCATTTCGAACAGAGGGGACAGAAGGTTTGCCAGGTGTCCCCACAGTGTAGCTGGTTGTATCATTTTCTTTCAATACTTGGTTATTTTAACATAGTCCAGATACATTTCTAATGTTTCTGCCATTTTATAGAAGAATAGTGTCAAGGAGATCAGCTATAATCTTCTCATTATATTTACATAAATACTATTCTGCTTGTAAACGCCTTGCCAAGTGCAGCTTTTTCACTCAGAAAGTGAAATTCTCCCTCTGCCAATATCAGTGTTTTCCTTAGGGATGAAACAGCTAATAATCTATACTCTATAATAGGGAAATTTACGTTAATACCATCACAAGGCTGATGATTGCTGACTCTTATAGGACTAGTTTTCTACAATGGTAGAAAGGCATTCTAAAAATGTATTTTCATAAATTAGGTCATTTAAATCAGTTCAATATGTAACGCACGGTAGCAAATTTTTCACTTGGCAGCTCTTCATTATGTAGCTTGGATTAATTCTGATTTAGAATCCTGTTCAGTTATTCACTTTTTCCCCCCCTCAAAACTTTACTTTCAGTAGATGTGGCGACACCAGAAGTGGTATAGCATCATTCGGTGCCTCCTGCCTTTTCTAGCCGTGGTGATGACTTCTCGGGGCACAGTCACTGCAAACAGTAGAATCCTGTAAGTGAACCAGACAAGTGACAAGGCAGCAGTTTTTCTTTGGGGAAAAGGATTTATAAACAAAAAAGTGAGAGCAGAATGGCCCCCTTGGCCCAAGGGTGAAAGGAAATGGAAGTTCTGCTCGCTTCTGGAAATAGATTTTTAGGAGCACAAGTCATTTAACCACTTTCAAACATTTTTCTCTGGGGTGCCTCAGTGCTAAAGCTGCGCAGACACATGGTAAAAGACAGTCCATGCCCCAGCGAGTTTAATAGCCCTCTCGGTTTCCCCTTGGCGATGTCATTTTGCTCCTACCCTCTCCTCTTGTGTAGGATGAAGGCCTCTGCCTCCTGATTCTTTTAGCAGACCTCCGGTTAGCGCACGGAGCGAACCCTCTAGACTTTGCCGTCAGCACTACAATCCTTTCAAAGCTCACCTGGCAGGTTTCCCAGAAAAGCAAGACACGGTCGTTTAAGCTGGTTGCCAGGAAAAAGGCTGAATAATGCTCGTTCTAGCTATTTGTTTGGGATACTGGTTCTCACTTTATGAAATAAATATGCCAAGCATTCATCTCTTGAATGAAAAGAAATTGCTGCAATGGTCTTGTGCTGTGTTCGGCAGAAGCTTTCCAAGGCCTCTCAAAGGCCTTTGGTGGACCACCTCGGATACCAACAGAACTTGGGTTTCACCAGGTCCTCCAGGACTCGGGTGGAGTGCTGAGGCTTCCCTGTTGTCATCATGTAGCTGGGCCTGCATATCTGGGTTTTGAGTCAAAACTAGCTTTTATTTCTTTCCAAAATCTTGGGGAGGGGACAGGACACCTAAACCCACTGACTTCCATATGCAGCTCTGTGTTTGTTGAAAAATGTTGAAAAATTCTATATGACAACATTGGTTACACCATAGCAAGTTAGTATGTAAGAAGTTTATAGGAGCTGTCCATTAATGGCCCGAGTGTCTGGAGGACTGGCTGTGTCTGCCTGCGGAAAGCAGACACTTCTGGTTTGCTCACAAGGCAGCCAGGAAGAAATCTCGTAAGTCAGTTCAGGCTGCCTCCCCCAGGTACCAGTAAAACACTGCTGAAATCCTGACAAATGGATCAAATCGGTGAGCAAAAACTCCACATGCCTTCAGCTGGGTATGCATAAAAAACACCAGTGATTCTGCGGTTTAGTTGGCATAATCTATTAATGCTTTTTACTACAAAATGAACACGTTGTCAGTATTAATCAACTTCCTCTTGGGGGGGAGTCTCTCCTTAAATGAATTTTAGTTTTGCCTGGTCTATTCATTGTATGCATGGAATAGTTCATATATGTGGGTGTTATCTGCACTTTTTGATGATTCGTATTTATCACCAAATCCCTTTGTTTGGTACAGGACATCTAGCCCAACACTCAAACTGTTGCTTGGATTATGTTCCTTTCTTATAGCTGATCCTGAATGGCTGCAGGCTCTGCTCTAAGCAGTGTCTCTGGGAGAGATACCATGTTCCGATAGCAGCAGAAGACAGGAAAGCCTATTTTTCTAACATAAGGTGACCAGACGACTGAGATTGCGGGGTATGAATATAACAGAGCAATCTTATCAGGATAACAGAAGAAAGGGAGGAAAAAGAAAGGGAACAAGAGATCAACTGTTCTTCTCTAATATCCCCCCTCATGCTAATGCTCTCTGCCATATATTATTCTTTTTGTTTCCTTCATAAAAAGGAAGCTTTGCCTAGTCTTACATTTCTGTGAAGTGCATTAGCGAATATCATCATAAAAATCACTGAAGACAAGACAGTGCTCCAGCAGCTTATATATAGACATCATTGCTGTAAAGTGCTTCTGTCTTTTGAAAGCAACATGGCAGAAAGAAGGGAACTTGATGTGAAAAGCCTTTTTACCATGCTTTTGCATTTCAATTCTCTGGCTGTGTTTGTGTTTTGAAGTTGGTATGATAGTTTTGTTTTATGCTGCGTGTGAGCTGTGGTTCCACTCGTAAGGAACATATGGTCATGCAATCGGTTAAAAAGCTACTGCAGGGACTGCTTCAGTGTGCCAGGCTAGGAGATGGCAAGAGCCACGATCAGGCTGTAAGCGATTGCTTTGGTTAAAGGAAGGGATTGCAACAGATGGCATGCTGCTTGGCTGCTCGCTATGGCCCATCGTCTGCGCTCAGTTGTTAGGCACGGAATAAAATTTTGATCCTTACATGTTAGAAGATAGGCAGCTGCTTTAGGAACTGCCAAACAAAGTAATGGTGATAAACTACATATATTAAAACAAAAGTGAGGGAGAAAAAGGTGGAGTAGAAGGGAAGAAAGGATTCACTTGTGATGATCTTAATTAATGGAACGTCTATTTGAGAATCAAATTGTTCTGTTTTCCCCCATAGAGTCTTTGTACTTTTGACAGTTGGTGCTCTCCAAATTCTTAGTTATGAGACCCTCTCTCTTGCTTTTTGCAATTTGTTTGCATACATTTTTCATGAGAACTTTTTGGTTACTTGTCTCTGAAATGTGAATTTCTCCTAGGTTTTGAATACACTATGCCTTACCTAGTTTTGAAAGTTTAGACTATTCTAACAGTCTCTCTGACATGCAGAATGACAGTAAGAAATAGGAATCTCATTGCCTTTTTTTCCCCCTTTATTCTTTTCTGACAGTGGCAAAATATCATGGTGAAGCTGTACCTCAATCAGGTAGGGTCACACAGTGTCACAATCTAAGCACTGCAATACTTCTGACATGATTGCTGGGTTATCTGCCTGCATCTCTTGAAAGCATTAACTTACAACATGCATTGGGAAGGACTTTATCAGCACCCAAATAGTGGGGATTTAATGGTGGACCCTACAGCATCCACCACGCACCTTATATGAGGAAAGCGTGATGAAACTCAGTGCATCTTTGAGCTAGCCAAGGACACTTCTTAAGATATGATACGTAAGAGCTTGCCTTTGTGAACTCTAATATCATAAAAATACCAACACCGCGTCTCCTAAAGGAGTCTAGGAAAACGTACTGAAGGAAGGTTAATTCAGTAGGACATGAAAATGCTCCTCCTCCTCACAGTGAGCAGGCTTTATCAATATATTTTCAGAAATGATTATTGTATTAAATTATTCTTGTTTCATAAAATGGCAGTAACAATGATAATAAGAGAATAGCTCTGCACAGTTAAATAAATCACTCAGGCAGCACGGAGATGATAATTACAATTAAAGTGGCAGACAACTAAAGATTACCTACACATGTGCACTTGAAACTGAGTGACAACATCCTTTAAGTATCTAAAGTTCTTACACGCTTCCAAATGTGAAATTCAGCCGTAGCAGCTGTACATCGGGGGCTCTTACTTTATATATGCTCATCTCAGTGGTGGACTTTTTCTGATATAGCAGCTTTAGGATACGAAAAATGTATGCACTCGTCCCAAGAGCCTGTTCGCGTGCATCAGGGCTAAATGTTCTTGCGCTACCTTCAAGTAGATGCTGATGTTAACTTAATTTTCAATGCATTAATGTAATCTGTATGCTTTATCTAAGGTGTGATAAGTTTGTTCTATATACATGTTTAGTGCAGTATGAATGAGACAGAAGGAAAAATCAATCATTGCTTCACAGAGAAATATGAACTCTGTTAGCTTCATTTTTCACACTGTGAAAATGACTTGACCTTCCTTTCCTCAGAAATCCAAATATCCCCAATCTGTATTCAACAGCATAGCTGGCCACAAATTTACCATTAACATTTTCAGGATAGAAAACTGTGATTTCATTTTTGTTGTTTTGTGAAAAATAGGTTTTGCTTTGGATCAAATGGAGTATTTTGAGCAGAAAGGGTTTATGTGCTGTATCACGAGGGCTGCAGTTCAGCTACCTCTCACCTCTGACCACCGACAGCTGGCCAGGCTCTCTTCCCCAGCCCTCCGTGGCCACAGTTCTGCTTCTCCTTCCCCGGGAGTGGGGACAACAGGGCTTCTTGTGGTGCTGGCAGCCCAGGCATCGAGTCCCGTCTTGGGAGCGCAGCACTGAGCAGGTACATTACCATTTTTTCACATCTCCCTCCTTGCCTTCATCTCTCCCTTTCCCAAATGTGTGCAGAGCACGTGCTACAAAGCCTTTGGGTAAGGAAGTTAGCGTGGGTAAGGCCCGAAAGAGGGTGAGGCTGGGATGCCCTTTTTCCTGCTTGAGACTTGGTACCCGCCATCCACTGCCGAACCTGAGGGAGTGGAGGGGGAGCCTGGCCATACTGGTGCGGCTCCGCAGCTCTCTTGGTTGTAGGGTGCCTCATCTAGCAGCATGGGCAGGGGTGGGTGAAGTGACGGGAGCACCCTCAGCCTCATTGGCAAACATGGAGCCGGGCTCATGCTGAGCCAGCGCTCCTCTTTGTAGTAGGTTGCTGGGCCTGGTGGCGGTGAATGGGGCCTTGCTGGCCTTTAACCGTGTCCTGAGCTGTTGCTGCAGGTGCTGGGAACCACAGTTGTATTTTCCATTGTAACAGTAAAAATGGTCACACCAGGGGCAGTTGAACTTTCTGTTCCTGGCAGTTTGGGTAAAAACAAACCCTTCGCTATTTAAAGACAGCGCTGCCACAGCCTCACGCTGGTGCTCACCCCCGGCCCATGCTATAGAAGAGTTCACGGCCCCGACACACTCCTGTGATGAGCGCTGAGCTCGGCCAGCTCTGCCCATAGTGTGTGGGGACAAGCGTGGTTGCTGGCGGCTTGGCCGGGGGCCCTGTGACGGCCTAGTCGGCCTCTGTGGAGGTGGTCTCAGCAAGGCAGGGTGCGGAGCATCCCTGGCTCCTGCACGCCCTGCGTAACGCCTGTAGTAACTCATTTAGTTCTGTTTAAATGCTCAAGCTCAAGATACTGAAAATAGTTGTTATTGAATGTGAGTGATCAGGCGGCAGACTGGGCTTTTACTTTTATGAATAATAACGTTTTCTAAAAAAAACCTGTCTGCTTCTGAAGAAAATTTTTGAATTGTGGCAGCGCTGGCCACAGAGTCTGGTTATTGAACAGGGCTTTCAAAACCAAAAAGAATAACAAAATAAGAAAGAGGAGAGAGAGAGGGGCCCGGCTCATGGTATTTCAGAGCTGAAGGCCCAGAGCAGCACGTTCAAGCCTGCTTGTGGAGAAAACCGACAAGTGTCGGAGAGGAAACGCTGTGTGCACCTGCCTGCCCGCAGCAGGGAGAGGAGCGGGGCTCGGGGTTTCGCTGGGTGCGAGCAGGCTGTCAGTGGTGCAGCCCTGCCCGAGCTCCCTCCCTCGGGGGGCTGTGAGATGCATGATGCAAATGCGAAGCTTGCAGTGAAACCCAGGTTCAGATCAGGAAGCCTTTGTCACGTTTCACTTCCACTGATAATGGTTCCAGAGCTTTTCCTCTGCAGTTTTTTTTTTTTATTATTATTATTTTATTTTTTTTAAAACCCAGCAGCATTTGCACAACAGCTGTGCATTCTTTAGGAAAGCGAAAATCGTGGGTTACATGAGCTGCTCTGCCACTGCCCTGCTTGGCCACCTTGGGTTTGTGCTGTAACTCTCAGCAAGCCCACAGAGATGCTCGCTGGAGCCTGATCTCCGTGGTGGCAGCAGAGCGGGCTGCTGTGACCGGCCGCAGGACCTTGGCTGCGGAGAAGGGATGCCACCAGAGCAAGGAGCATCTCTGACTGCACCAAGCCCCTGAGGCCCAGCATCACTCGGGCGAGTTCAGGGTGTGGCTGGTCCTGTGCGAAACCAGCCAAAACAACACAGCTTTGGGCTCATCTTCGCAATGCCAGTGGACGCGCTTGGTTGCTGCGTGCGTGTGTATGCATTTGGAACCTTCTATTTCCGAAACGGAGAAAATCTGCGGTGTGGGGGCAGTGGGCCGGACTGGCAGCCCACCTGGGCAGTGGGGGTGATACTGGGGGCTCTCGGAGCCCTCTGCTCGGTCAGCCCCGGGCCCGCCTGGGCCTTGCCTTCCCCTGCCATCGCACCTCTCCGGCTGCCCCGAGCCCCCCAGGCAGCGCCTCCTCCCGAGCCGCTGCCCCCAGGCGCTTCCCTGGCGGGGGCCGGTTTCACCGGCGAACCCCCGGGCGCCTCTTTCCCATTTCGCCCCCTTCCCCCCCATCCCACCCGGGCGATGCGCGAAGCCTCCTTTCTCCCCGTTCACCCCTTTCCCTCCAAACTTCCCCGGGGCATCCCCGGGCGGGGAGGGGAGGGAGGGAAGGGGGGGGCTCGGCCGGATCCCGGCGGTGCTGGCGCGGCGGCTCCATGCCGCGGCTTCGGGGCCGCCCCGGCTCCTCCTCCTCCTCCCCTGGCGGCGTGCGAGAGAGTGCGAGCGGGCGTGTGTGTGTGTGTGTG